>CM068369.1:299677742-300301706 GCA_034769895.1 Magicicada septendecula | reverse complement strand
GGGGGGGGAGGGGTTGGAGGTGAGGGGGGGGGGATTGGAGAGGGGTGGGGGGGTAGTTGGGGGGTGGGGTGTTGTTGGTTGGGGGTGTGGGGGGGGGTATGGGGGGGGGGTGGTGGGGGGGGGTTGGGGTAGGGGGGGTAGTTTTTAGTGGGGGGAAGGTGTGGGGGTGGGAGGGGGGTGGTGATTGGGGGAAGGTTGGTAGGGTGTGTTGTAGTGAGTGGTTTGGGTTGAGTTAGGTGTTTGTAGAGGGTGGGTGTGTTGTGTTGGGTTTGTTGGTTTAGTGAGTAGGGGAGGTTGGGGGTGTTGATGATGTGGGTGGGGGTTTGGGGTATAGTTAAGAGGAGGGGGTGATATATAGATGGTGAGATGGTTGTTAAGGTGGAAGGGGTTGAAAGGTGTGAAGGATGAGGTGAAGGAATGGTGGAGGGGAGGGTAGGGGGGTGGGTGGGGTAGTGGGGTAAAGTTATGGGGAATGTTAGGTGTGGGGTTGGAAGGGAAGGTGGGGATAGGGGGAGGAAGTGGTGAGATGAGGTTATGGATGTTGAGATTAGGAGAAGGGGTATGTATTATAGAGGGGTGTAAGGTTTGTTTTGTGTTAAAGGGGGGTTGTTGTTATATGTGTTGGAAGTGGAGGAGAGAGGTTATGGATGGGTGTGGGAGGAGGGGGGGGGGTGTGGTGGGTAAGGGGAGAAGTGTTGGGGTGAGGGGGTGGTATGAGGGAGGTGTGGGAAGTAAGGGGGTGGAGGGTGGGGGGGGGGTGGGTTGGGGGAGAGAAAGGGGGGTGATTTAGGGGGGATGATAAAAGGGGTGGGGGGGTAGGGGTGGGTAGAGTGGAGATGGGGGGGGAGAGGGGTAGAGGGGGGGAGGGAGTTGGTTGATAGGGGTGTGGGGAGTTTGTTGTGGGGGGGGAGGTTGGTTTGGGGTGGGGTTGTAGGGGGGAGGAGGTGTGGGGAGGGGGTGTGGATAAGGGGGGGAAGGTGATGAGGGGAGGATGGGGGGGGTGTGGGTAGGTTTATTAGGTTGGTTAGTTGGATTGTGGGTTGGTGGTTTGTTGTGGGGTGTTTTTGTTTTTGTGAGTTAGGATTTAGTTTTTGGGTTGTGGGAATTGTCGGTACACAGAAAATTAGTCCCTTCTTGCAATATTGTTCCTACTTGGTTTATCCGTTTTCGGTATCTGCCACGATCCTGGTTGCTCCACTAATATGGTTTTCCGGTGGATTCCGTAGGTTATATGCGGTTACAAATCTCCTACGGGATCATCACAGCGTGGATCATACACATACGGTTCAATGTTGCCTTCGTTCCTTCTATTCCTTCCATCATCATTCTGGAATCGGGATTAGGTTCACGGTTGCCACGACGGTCATCGTATATCCTCGAATCCCTCTCATCAGCCATCATATAGTTTACTTGGGCTTGGTTGGTTCCCTGGTCGTCTCTATGCTGGTTTACTGAAGGTGCATTTCGCCTTCCTTCCCGGCTCCTAGATCTTCGACCTTCCGCACTGTGACCCCTCTGTGGGTGCTGATTTCCTTCCTCTCTTCGGTACCGATTGTGGTACGTCTGGCCGTTATTAAAACTTCGTCGACGACTTTGGAATCTGTTATCATGTTGGTTTCAACTATTGTCATGATGGTTGTTTGACCTGACATGATTTACTCGTGGCCTGTTTTCCCGGTGTGGCTCATTCTGCCTATCGTTCTGGGTTCCAGTCTCCTGCGACTTCTCCTGTAGTAGTCCTCCCTTTCATAACTTTCCAGGAGGGCTTCCATCGCTCCAATCGTCTTCACCTGACCGCACTGTCTGGCTCGTGTTATGCCTTCCTTCCTCGAAATGGTAAGAAATTTTAGTGACCAGACATTCTTCTGGGATCCGTGGTTCGAGATGTCTAGCGATGCAGACCCCTTACCCAAGAAGTATGCTGTTGGGGATTGACCTCTTGTGGATTCATACCGTCCATTACATAAATTGTCCCTAATGATGTTTTGGATACTCTCGGACCAATATTTGGTCTTAAATATCTGTTTGAAATCTGTATAATTTTGTATTTCGTTCCTCATTGCCGTCCACCAATTGTCTGGTATATTCTTGAAACTCTCGTCAAGCAGGTCTTTTATCATGTGCCATCGTTTTCTTTGTTGCGAGCAAATAGCTCTTCTAACCTCTCGAGGAATTCCAATGGGTTTCTGCGGTAATCTCTGAAGTTGATTGCTTCTCGGTTTTCTCCTATTGGTATGTGTGTGTAATTTATCGGTCTATTTTGTAGAATTACCAGTTCTTCCTGGATTTGGCCTACCTGCCCTTTTACTTGTCCTACGTCACCCTTGATGGTTTCGATTTGACCACCTATTGTTTCCTTTATTTCATCTAGCTTCTTTTATGTTTCTGCTCGTACCTCCGTTATACCAATTTTGTTATTATTTTCTACCTGATCTATTCTGGCATCTACTTCTATTCTGGACTGTACAAATGTTTCTTCAGTTTTCTCCAGCCTGTCCTGTGTATCGGCTATCTGCTGTCCAACTTCCTCCTTATACTTGTCCATCCTCTGGCTAAATGTCTTACTGACGTCTTCAATTTTCTCATTGAGAGTTTCCCTTAACTCCTTGTTAGAGTTCTCAATTTTCTTATTAATTTGCCTAAAATCTTCCTTAGTACCCTCTTTAATGCTGTCCATCTTTTCATTCATCTGTCGTAAACTTTCTTCATTCCTGTCAAATTTTTCGTTCATTTGTTTAAACACTTCTTGGTTACTATCCATTTTCTTGTTAAGTGTTTCGATATTCTTTTCATTATTTTTATGTATTTTTTCAATATCCTCCTTCATTTGTTTTAATAAATTCTCATTAGTTTGTTTATTGTGTTCAGTTATTTTTTCCTCCTGTTTCCTAAAATTCTCATTAGTTTCTTCTTTCATTTTTCTCAAATCTTCCTTCATTAAGTCCCATAATTGTATTAAATTCAGGTCTCCTCTGGCTTCCTCTTTATCACCTGCTGGTTGTTCCATTTCAGTGTCTTTGACTGTTTCTTCTTCTTGTTCCCACCTATCTTCTTGTGTCTCTGGCTTTTGTCCTCTCTTCTGAGAAGCTTCTCGTCGTCTCATTTTTTAGTCTTCTAGCAGTTGCCAGCTAAAATTAGGTCAATCGTTATTTCACTAATTGTGTTTCGGTTAGTTGGTTTTGCCTAATTTCAGCTCTACCGGTTGGGCGCCAATATGTAATATTCTGTTTTTGACGTTAGCCCCACTGTTGGGTTCGCCAAATGTAATATTCAATAAATATAATACTCCTTATGTATTCTGTGAATGTGGAAGGCCCCACTTTTCAGCGTCAAAATATAATATTCAGTTAATACCTTCCTATTCGTTCGTCGTTGATACTTTTATTTTGTTCAGCCCTGTGTTGGGATCACCAATATGTAATATTAGTATCTCTGAAGTTGATTTGTAACTAAATAATAAAAAATTGTGTTTTGTTTTTAAATAGAGGATTATTTATCTGAATCTCAGGGTTAACATACAAGTATCGTTAAAGTCTGGTACAATTTACACATAGAAACAGACAATATAATTTTTATGCATGAGACTTGGTAATATAGTGTTGTTAATGTCTGTTGAATGTTTGTGGGTTCTTTTAAACAACTAGAAACTGTAACAAAAACTCTTATGATTAACGACTATTTTCATAATAGAGTACTAAAGTAATTCACAATTATTATTATTTATTTATATTTTATTGTTTTTTCCAGTTATTGTTTTTGTGGTATGATCTCACCAACTTTGCAGTTTTCCCAATGGATTTATTCGTTTATTCTGCTCCTGGACACCTGGTTTTTGGTCTCTCTCTGTCAAAACATCATTCCTCTAGGTCTTGGGTTGGTTTTCCTGGTCATCTCAGCTTTTATTGATCTTCAAATTCCATCAACTCAGCAGTCATTTATCTTAAACGTTCTGGCTTGCGATTCACAATTTTTAACAACAATCTTCTTCCACTCAAAACATTAATTTCTTTAGTTAAAGGCCATGGCTATATTTTTTATGGGTCACACGTTTGGTGTACCATTTCTAATTAATAATATTCTGTTGACCTTTACTTTATTTTTCCTTCGTAACTATATTCTTATAAGTTTTTTAACGTAAGAGTTTCTATCTTTTAAATTATTTACTTTGTTTGATTTCACTATATGGGTTATATACCTGTTTCATGTAGATTATATATTTCTTCAATGCTCATTATAATTATGTTCAATCACTTTCATTATACACAATTTTTCCTTTTTACCGTATTTCACTGTTATTCTCACTTTCTAGCACTGTCATACCATACCACTTTTATAATTATAGTTTGATCTTATTATATTTGTAAAACTTAAATAATTCACTTTTATGTAAATTTTTTTCTTGATAAATAAAATAACGGTCTGACGTGCGCAGACCTCCCCATAGTTAAATTAGATTTATTTATATTTTAACTAGTAATGAAGTTTTTAATAATAATATAAATTGTCGTTTTATTACAATGAATTAGTTTAACACAAATAAAAACATATGTAAATGTACTGAACAGTGTGATTAATTACTTATTTATTTACATCTTTTGTCTTGGGATCATTAACTTCTTGGCTTTTGGTCATTGTCAGCCATAATTTGTTCCAGTCAGTAAATTATCTTTTAGTTAGTATGTTATGTTTTATGTTTGGTGAAACGACACGTTACATAAAGCCCCCCGTTTAAGACAAGTTATTTCAGTAATGGTAGTTTTAGGAGTTACTGAAATAAATGGCAAAAATCTACAAAAACTGTCTTCACTTTTCATAAAACCTGTTTATCTCGGTTTGGTTATATATTCCTTGGGGTATTGCTACAATGAGGCTGGTAATTGACAAACTACTTTTTCCTATAATATCTTCTTTTATCATGCGCTGGATTTACTTTCTTACAGCTTTCTTTAACAACTGTTTAACCGGATATTATTTAAATTCTTCGCTTTATTCGGCGAGTTGGAGAATACGATGCAGTAGTTATTGTAATTGTTCACTAACCTCTTCTTTTGTGCCACACTCATGATCTCTGTATATCCTTTTCCTTGGAATGCCCTGATTTCCTGCAGTCTTTCCTGCCATGATTCTGGTCTGTTACGGTTTATTTGTTTCCTATGGGTACCCTAACATTTTCCCTAACTTAGTATGAATTCCTGTCCTGAGGGGCACTTGTGCTTCCTATTATCTCAGCGGATCATTCATAATCGCAGACTGGCGCCGTACCATACAACACTCTGTTTATACCTTAAAGAAAAGAGTAACCCTTGGGTTACTAATAACACCATAGGAATTCCTATTCCTTCTCTCGTAACATTCAGGTTTATTTTCTGCTTTTGGGTTTTATATTATTTACCTGTGGCTCCTATAATTGTATCTGGTTTATGGACAGCGTGCGTATTCTCTCCGTTTTATTCTGGTATGGTCGTTAAGGAAGTGTTCGCTCCCGTTTTGATCAAGACTGTTGTCAGCACCCCTTGTAGTGTTTACTTTGATGTACTCTATGTCTCAGTTTGTTTTCGCTTTACTCTGTTTTCTTTCTAATGAATCCCTTTTATATTTTTCTAAATAATATTTTGTCTTAATTAAATTGTTAGTTTAATACTTTTTTCTTCTTATTTTTCTGTTTATATTCCCCTTTTGTTCCTTATCAGCTTTTCTTCAGTTTTGGTTATTTTTCTTAATTATCATTATTTTTTCTTAAGTCTAGAGTGATTATTTATTTTATTTTTGTTTTAATTATCATTATTTTCTTCTTCCTTTCTTAAATGGTTTGCCTTGTCGGTACACAGAAAATTAGTCCCTTCTTGCAATATTGTTCCTACTTGGTTTATCCGTTTTCGGTATCTGCCACGATCCTGGTTGCTCCACTAATATGGTTTTCCGGTGGATTCCGTAGGTTATATGCGGTTACAAATCTCCCTACGGGATCATCACAGCGTGGATCATACACATACGGTTCAATGTTGCCTTCGTTCCTTCTATTCCTTCCATCATCATTCCTGGAATCGGGATTAGGTTCACGGTTGCCACGACGGTCATCGTATATCCTCGAATCCCTCTCATCAGCCATCATATAGTTTACTTGGGCTTGGTTGGTTCCCTGGTCGTCTCTATGCTGGTTTACTGAAGGTGCATTTCGCCTTCCTTCCCGGCTCCTAGATCTTCGACCTTCCGCACTGTGACCCCTCTGTGGGTGCTGATTTCCTTCCTCTCTTCGGTACCGACTCTGGTACGTCTGGCCGTTATTAAAACTTCGTCGACGACTTTGGAATCTGTTATCATGTTGGTTTCGACTATTGTCATGATGGTTGTTTGACCTGACATGATTTACTCGTGGCCTGTTTTCCCGGTGTGGCTCGTTCTGCCGATCGTTCTGGGGTTCCAGTCTCCTGCGACTTCTCCTGTAGTAGTCCTCCCTTTCATAACTTTCCAGGAGGGCTTCCATCGCTCCAATCGTCTTCACCTGACCGCACTGTCTGGCTCGTGTTATGCCTTCCTTCCTCGAAATGGTAAGAAATTTTAGTGACCAGACATTCTTCTGGGATCCGTGGTTCGAGATGTCTAGCGATGCAGACCCCTTACCCAAGAAGTATGCTGTTGGGGATTGACCTCTTGTGGATTCATACCGTCCATTACATAAATTGTCCCTAATGATGTTTTGGATACTCTCGGACCAATATTTGGTCTTAAATATCTGTTTGAAATCTGTATAATTTTGTATTTCGTTCCTCATTGCCGTCCACCAATTGTCTGGTATATTCTTGAAACTCTCGTCAAGCAGGTCTTTTATCATGTGCCATCGTTTTCTTTGTTGCGAGCAAATAGCTCTTCTAACCTCTCGAGGAATTCCAATGGGTTTCTGCGGTAATCTCTGAAGTTGATTGCTTCTCGGTTTTCTCCTATTGGTATGTGTGTGTAATTTATCGGTCTATTTTGTAGAATTACCAGTTCTTCCTGGATTTGGCCTACCTGCCCTTTTACTTGTCCTACGTCACCCTTGATGGTTTCGATTTGACCACCTATTGTTTCCTTTATTTCATCTAGCTTCTTTTATGTTTCTGCTCGTACCTCCGTTATACCAATTTTGTTATTATTTTCTACCTGATCTATTCTGGCATCTACTTCTATTCTGGACTGTACAAATGTTTCTTCAGTTTTCTCCAGCCTGTCCTGTGTATCGGCTATCTGCTGTCCAACTTCCTCCTTATACTTGTCCATCCTCTGGCTAAATGTCTTACTGACGTCTTCAATTTTCTCATTGAGAGTTTCCCTTAACTCCTTGTTAGAGTTCTCAATTTTCTTATTAATTTGCCTAAAATCTTCCTTAGTACCCTCTTTAATGCTGTCCATCTTTTCATTCATCTGTCGTAAACTTTCTTCATTCCTGTCAAATTTTTCGTTCATTTGTTTAAACACTTCTTGGTTACTATCCATTTTCTTGTTAAGTGTTTCGATATTCTTTTCATTATTTTTATGTATTTTTTCAATATCCTCCTTCATTTGTTTTAATAAATTCTCATTAGTTTGTTTATTGTGTTCAGTTATTTTTTCCTCCTGTTTCCTAAAATTCTCATTAGTTTCTTCTTTCATTTTTCTCAAATCTTCCTTCATTAAGTCCCATAATTGTATTAAATTCAGGTCTCCTCTGGCTTCCTCTTTATCACCTGCTGGTTGTTCCATTTCAGTGTCTTTGACTGTTTCTTCTTCTTGTTCCCACCTATCTTCTTGTGTCTCTGGCTTTTGTCCTCTCTTCTGAGAAGCTTCTCGTCGTCTCATTTTTTAGTCTTCTAGCAGTTGCCAGCTAAAATTAGGTCAATCGTTATTTCACTAATTGTGTTTCGGTTAGTTGGTTTTGCCTAATTTCAGCTCTACCGGTTGGGCGCCAATATGTAATATTCTGTTTTTGACGTTAGCCCCACTGTTGGGTTCGCCAAATGTAATATTCAATAAATATAATCCTCCTTATGTATTCTGTGAATGTGGAAGGCCCCACTTTTGAGGGTCAAAATATAATATTCAGTTAATACCTTCCTATTCGTTCGTCGTTGATACTTTTATTTTGTTCAGCCCTGTGTTGGGATCACCAATATGTAATATTAGTATCTCTGAAGTTGATTTGTAACTAAATAATAAAAAATCTGTGTTTTGTTTTTAAATAGAGGATTATTTATCTGAATCTCAGGGTTAACATACAAGTATCGTTAAAGTCTGGTACAATTTACACATAGAACAGACAATATAATTTTTATGCATGAGACTTGGTAATATAGTGTTGTTAATGTCTGTTGAATGTTTGTGGGTTCTTTTAAACAACTAGAAACTGTAACAAAAAACTCTTATGATTAACGACTATTTTCATAATAGTGTACTAAAGTAATTCACAATTATTATTATTTATTTATTTTTTTATTGTTTTTTTCAGTTATTGTTTTTGTGGTATGAACTCACCAACTTTGCAGTTTTCCCAATGGATTTATTCGTTTATTCTGCTCCTGGACACCTGGTTCTTTGGTCTCTCTCTGTCAAAACATCATTCCTCTAGGTCTTGGGTTGGTTTTCCTGGTCATCTCAGCTTTTATTGATCTTCAAATTCCATCAACTCAGCAGTCATTTATCTTAAACGTTCTTGCTTGCGATTGACAATTTGTAACAACAATCTTCTTCCACTCAAAACATTAATTTCTTTAGTTAAAGGCCATGGCTATATTTTTTATGTGTCACACGTTTGGTGTACCATTTCTAATTAATAATATTCTGTTGACCTTTACTTTATTTTTCCTTCGTAACTATATTCTTATAAGTTTTTTAACGTAAGAGTTTCTATCTTTTAAATTATTTACTTTGTTTGATTTCACTATATGGGTTATATACCTGTTTCATGTAGATTATATATTTCTTCAATGCTCATTATAATTATGTTCAATCACTTTCATTATACACAATTTTTCCTTTTTAACGTATTTCACTGTTATTCTCACCTTCTAGCACTGTCATACCATACCACTTTTATAATTATAGTTTGATCTTATTATATTTGTAAAACTTAAATAATTCACTTTTATGTAAATTTTTTTCTTGATAAATAAAATAATGGTCTGACGTGCGCAGACCTCCCCATAGTTAAATTAGATTTATTTATATTTTAACTAGTAATGAAGTTTTCAATAATAATATAAATTGTCGTTTTATTACAATGAATTAGTTTAACACAAATAAAAACATATGTAAATGTACTGAACAGTGTGATTAATTACTTATTTATTTACATCTTTTGTCTTGGGATCATTAACTTCTTGGCTTTTGGTCATTGTCAGCCATAATTTGTTACAGTCAGTAAATTATCTTTTAGTTAGTATGTTATGTTTTATGTTTGGTGAAACGACACGTTACATAAAGCCCCCCGTTTAAGACAAGTTATTTCAGTAATGGTAGTTTTAGGAGTTACTGAAATAAATGGCAAAAATCTACAAAAACTGTCTTCACTTTTCATAAAACCTGTTTATCTCGGTTTGGTTATATATTCCTTGGGGTATTGCTACAATGAGGCTGGTAATTGACAAACTACTTTTTCCTATAATATCTTCTTTTATCATGCGCTGGATTTACTTTCTTACAGCTTTCTTTAACAACTGTTTAACCGGATATTATTTAAATTCTTCTCTTTATTCGGCGAGTTGGAGAATACGATGCAGTAGTTATTGTAATTGTTCACTAACCTCTTCTTTTGTGCCACACTCATGATCTCTGTATATCCTTTTCCTTGGAATGCCCTGATTTCCTGCAGTCTTTCCTGCCATGATTCTGGTCTGTTACGGTTTATTTGTTTCCTATGGGTACCCTAACATTTTCCCTAACTTAGTATGAATTCCTGTCCTGAGGGGCACTTGTGCTTCCTATTATCTCAGCGGATCATTCATAATCGCAGACTGGCGCCGTAGCATACAACACTCTGTTTATACCTTAAAGAAAAGAGTAACCCTTGGGTTACTAATAACACCATAGGAATTCCTATTCCTTCTCTCGTAACATTCAGGTTTATTTTCTGCTTTTGGGTTTTATATTATTTACCTGTGGCTCCTATAATTGTATCTGGTTTATGGACAGCGTGCGTATTCGCTCCGTTTTATTCTGGTATGTTTGTTAAGGAAGTGTTCGCTCCCGTTTTGATCAAGACTGTTGTCAGCACCCCTTGTAGTGTTTACTTTCATGTACTCTATGTCTCAGTTTGTTTTCACTTTACTCTGTTTTCTTTCTAATGAATCCCTTTTATATTTTTCTAAATAATATTTTGTCTTAATTAAATTGTTAGTTTAATACTTTTTTCTTCTTATTTTTCTGTTTATATTCCCCTTTTGTTCCTTATCAGCTTTTCTTCAGTTTTGGTTATTTTTCTTAATTATCATTATTTTTTCTTAAGTCTAGAGTGATTATTTATTTTATTTTTGTTTTAATTATCATTATTTTCTTCTTCCTTTCTTAAATGGTTTGCCTTGTCGGTACACAGAAAATTAGTCCCTTCTTGCAATATTGTTCCTACTTGGTTTATCCGTTTTCGGTATCTGCCACGATCCTGGTTGCTCCACTAATATGGTTTTCCGGTGGATTCCGTAGGTTATATGCGGTTACAAATCTCCCTACGGGATCATCACAGCGTGGATCATACACATACGGTTCAATGTCGCCTTCGTTCCTTCTATTCCTTCCATCATCATTCCTGGAATCGGGATTAGGTTCACGGTTGCCACGACGGTCATCGTATCTCCTCGAATCCCTCTCATCAGCCATCATATAGTTTACTTGGGCTTGGTTGGTTCCCTGGTCGTCTCTATGCTGGTTTACTGAAGGTGCATTTCGCCTTCCTTCCCGGCTCCTAGATCTTCGACCTTCCGCACTGTGACCCCTCTGTGGGTGCTGATTTCCTTCCTCTCTTCGGTACCGATTGTGGTACGTCTGGCCGTTATTAAAACTTCGTCGACGACTTTGGAATCTGTTATCATGTTGGTTTCAACTATTGTCATGATGGTTGTTTGACCTGACATGATTTACTCGTGGCCTGTTTTCCCGGTGTGGCTCATTCTGCCGATCGTTCTGGGGTTCCAGTCTCCTGCGACTTCTCCTGTAGTAGTCCTCCCTTTCATAACTTTCCAGGAGGGCTTCCATCGCTCCAATCGTCTTCACCTGACCGCACTGTCTGGCTCGTGTTATGCCTTCCTTCCTCGAAATGGTAAGAAATTTTAGTGACCAGACATTCTTCTGGGATCCGTGGTTCGAGATGTCTAGCGATGCAGACCCCTTACCCAAGAAGTATGCTGTTGGGGATTGACCTCTTGTGGATTCATACCGTCCATTACATAAATTGTCCCTAATGATGTTTTGGATACTCTCGGACCAATATTTGGTCTTAAATATCTGTTTGAAATCTGTATAATTTTGTATTTCGTTCCTCATTGCCGTCCACCAATTGTCTGGTATATTCTTGAAACTCTCGTCAAGCAGGTCT
This sequence comes from Magicicada septendecula, assembly GCA_034769895.1. Taxonomy (NCBI): domain Eukaryota; kingdom Metazoa; phylum Arthropoda; class Insecta; order Hemiptera; family Cicadidae; genus Magicicada; species Magicicada septendecula. Next base: position 300,290,167 of record CM068369.1, on the reverse strand, counting down.
TTTATCATGTGCCATCGTTTTCTTTGTTGCGAGCAAATAGCTCTTCTAACCTCTCGAGGAATTCCAATGGGTTTCTGCGGTAATCTCTGAAGTTGATTGCTTCTCGGTTTTCTCCTATTGGTATGTGTGTGTAATTTATCGGTCTATTTTGTAGAATTACCAGTTCTTCCTGGATTTGGCCTACCTGCCCTTTTACTTGTCCTACGTCACCCTTGATGGTTTCGATTTGACCACCTATTGTTTCCTTTATTTCATCTAGCTTCTTTTATGTTTCTGCTCGTACCTCCGTTATACCAATTTTGTTATTATTTTCTACCTGATCTATTCTGGCATCTACTTCTATTCTGGACTGTACAAATGTTTCTTCAGTTTTCTCCAGCCTGTCCTGTGTATCGGCTATCTGCTGTCCAACTTCCTCCTTATACTTGTCCATCCTCTGGCTAAATGTCTTACTGACGTCTTCAATTTTCTCATTGAGAGTTTCCCTTAACTCCTTGTTAGAGTTCTCAATTTTCTTATTAATTTGCCTAAAATCTTCCTTAGTACCCTCTTTAATGCTGTCCATCTTTTCATTCATCTGTCGTAAACTTTCTTCATTCCTGTCAAATTTTTCGTTCATTTGTTTAAACACTTCTTGGTTACTATCCATTTTCTTGTTAAGTGTTTCGATATTCTTTTCATTATTTTTATGTATTTTTTCAATATCCTCCTTCATTTGTTTTAATAAATTCTCATTAGTTTGTTTATTGTGTTCAGTTATTTTTTCCTCCTGTTTCCTAAAATTCTCATTAGTTTCTTCTTTCATTTTTCTCAAATCTTCCTTCATTAAGTCCCATAATTGTATTAAATTCAGGTCTCCTCTGGCTTCCTCTTTATCACCTGCTGGTTGTTCCATTTCAGTGTCTTTGACTGTTTCTTCTTCTTGTTCCCACCTATCTTCTTGTGTCTCTGGCTTTTGTCCTCTCTTCTGAGAAGCTTCTCGTCGTCTCATTTTTTAGTCTTCTAGCAGTTGCCAGCTAAAATTAGGTCAATCGTTATTTCACTAATTGTGTTTCGGTTAGTTGGTTTTGCCTAATTTCAGCTCTACCGGTTGGGCGCCAATATGTAATATTCTGTTTTTGACGTTAGCCCCACTGTTGGGTTCGCCAAATGTAATATTCAATAAATATAATACTCCTTATGTATTCTGTGAATGTGGAAGGCCCCACTTTTCAGCGTCAAAATATAATATTCAGTTAATACCTTCCTATTCGTTCGTCGTTGATACTTTTATTTTGTTCAGCCCTGTGTTGGGATCACCAATATGTAATATTAGTATCTCTGAAGTTGATTTGTAACTAAATAATAAAAAATTGTGTTTTGTTTTTAAATAGAGGATTATTTATCTGAATCTCAGGGTTAACATACAAGTATCGTTAAAGTCTGGTACAATTTACACATAGAACAGACAATATAATTTTTATGCATGAGACTTGGTAATATAGTGTTGTTAATGTCTGTTGAATGTTTGTGGGTTCTTTTAAACAACTAGAAACTGTAACAAAAACTCTTATGATTAACGACTATTTTCATAATAGAGTACTAAAGTAATTCACAATTATTATTATTTATTTATATTTTATTGTTTTTTCCAGTTATTGTTTTTGTGGTATGATCTCACCAACTTTGCAGTTTTCCCAATGGATTTATTCGTTTATTCTGCTCCTGGACACCTGGTTTTTTGGTCTCTCTCTGTCAAAACATCATTCCTCTAGGTCTTGGGTTGGTTTTCCTGGTCATCTCAGCTTTTATTGATCTTCAAATTCCATCAACTCAGCAGTCATTTATCTTAAACGTTCTGGCTTGCGATTCACAATTTTTAACAACAATCTTCTTCCACTCAAAACATTAATTTCTTTAGTTAAAGGCCATGGCTATATTTTTTATGGGTCACACGTTTGGTGTACCATTTCTAATTAATAATATTCTGTTGACCTTTACTTTATTTTTCCTTCGTAACTATATTCTTATAAGTTTTTTAACGTAAGAGTTTCTATCTTTTAAATTATTTACTTTGTTTGATTTCACTATATGGGTTATATACCTGTTTCATGTAGATTATATATTTCTTCAATGCTCATTATAATTATGTTCAATCACTTTCATTATACACAATTTTTCCTTTTTACCGTATTTCACTGTTATTCTCACTTTCTAGCACTGTCATACCATACCACTTTTATAATTATAGTTTGATCTTATTATATTTGTAAAACTTAAATAATTCACTTTTATGTAAATTTTTTTCTTGATAAATAAAATAACGGTCTGACGTGCGCAGACCTCCCCATAGTTAAATTAGATTTATTTATATTTTAACTAGTAATGAAGTTTTTAATAATAATATAAATAGTCGTTTTATTACAATGAATTAGTTTAACACAAATAAAAACATATGTAAATGTACTGAATAGTGTGATTAATTACTTATTTATTTACATCTTTTGTCTTGGGATCATTAACTTCTTGGCTTTTGGTCATTGTCAGCCATAATTTGTTACAGTCAGTAAATTATCTTTTAGTTAGTATGTTATGTTTTATGTTTGGTGAAACGACACGTTACATAAAGCCCCCCGTTTAAGACAAGTTATTTCAGTAATGGTAGTTTTAGGAGTTACTGAAATAAATGGCAAAAATCTACAAAAACTGTCTTCACTTTTCATAAAACCTGTTTATCTCGGTTTGGTTATATATTCCTTGGGGTATTGCTACAATGAGGCTGGTAATTGACAAACTACTTTTTCCTATAATATCTTCTTTTATCATGCGCTGGATTTACTTTCTTACAGCTTTCTTTAACAACTGTTTAACCGGATATTATTTAAATTCTTCGCTTTATTCGGCGAGTTGGAGAATACGATGCAGTAGTTATTGTAATTGTTCACTAACCTCTTCTTTTGTGCCACACTCATGATCTCTGTATATCCTTTTCCTTGGAATGCCCTGATTTCCTGCAGTCTTTCCTGCCATGATTCTGGTCTGTTACGGTTTATTTGTTTCCTATGGGTACCCTAACATTTTCCCTAACTTAGTATGAATTCCTGTCCTGAGGGGCACTTGTGCTTCCTATTATCTCAGCGGATCATTCATAATCGCAGACTGGCGCCGTAGCATACAACACTCTGTTTATACCTTAAAGAAAAGAGTAACCCTTGGGTTACTAATAACACCATAGGAATTCCTATTCCTTCTCTCGTAACATTCAGGTTTATTTTCTGCTTTTGGGTTTTATATTATTTACCTGTGGCTCCTATAATTGTATCTGGTTTATGGACAGCGTGCGTATTCTCTCCGTTTTATTCTGGTATGGTTGTTAAGGAAGTGTTCGCTCCCGTTTTGATCAAGACTGTTGTCAGCACCCCTTGTAGTGTTTACTTTGATGTACTCTATGTCTCAGTTTGTTTTCGCTTTACTCTGTTTTCTTTCTAATGAATCCCTTTTATATTTTTCTAAATAATATTTTGTCTTAATTAAATTGTTAGTTTAATACTTTTTTCTTCTTATTTTTCTGTTTATATTCCCCTTTTGTTCCTTATCAGCTTTTCTTCAGTTTTGGTTATTTTTCTTAATTATCATTATTTTTTCTTAAGTCTAGAGTGATTATTTATTTTATTTTTGTTTTAATTATCATTATTTTCTTCTTCCTTTCTTAAATGGTTTGCCTTGTCGGTACACAGAAAATTAGTCCCTTCTTGCAATATTGTTCCTACTTGGTTTATCCGTTTTCGGTATCTGCCACGATCCTGGTTGCTCCACTAATATGGTTTTCCGGTGGATTCCGTAGGTTATATGCGGTTACAAATCTCCCTACGGGATCATCACAGCGTGGATCATACACATACGGTTCAATGTTGCCTTCGTTCCTTCTATTCCTTCCATCATCATTCCTGGAATCGGGATTAGGTTCACGGTTGCCACGACGGTCATCGTATATCCTCGAATCCCTCTCATCAGCCATCATATAGTTTACTTGGGCTTGGTTGGTTCCCTGGTCGTCTCTATGCTGGTTTACTGAAGGTGCATTTCGCCTTCCTTCCCGGCTCCTAGATCTTCGACCTTCCGCACTGTGACCCCTCTGTGGGTGCTGATTTCCTTCCTCTCTTCGGTACCGATTGTGGTACGTCTGGCCGTTATTAAAACTTCATCGACGACTTTGGAATCTGTTATCATGTTGGTTTCAACTATTGTCATGATGGTTGTTTGACCTGACATGATTTACTCGTGGCCTGTTTTCCCGGTGTGGCTCATTCTGCCTATCGTTCTGGGGTTCCAGTCTCCTGCGACTTCTCCTGTAGTAGTCCTCCCTTTCATAACTTTCCAGGAGGGCTTCCATCGCTCCAATCGTCTTCACCTGACCGCACTGTCTGGCTCGTGTTATGCCTTCCTTCCTCGAAATGGTAAGAAATTTTAGTGACCAGACATTCTTCTGGGATCCGTGGTTCGAGATGTCTAGCGATGCAGACCCCTTACCCAAGAAGTATGCTGTTGGGGATTGACCTCTTGTGGATTCATACCGTCCATTACATAAATTGTCCCTAATGATGTTTTGGATACTCTCGGACCAATATTTGGTCTTAAATATCTGTTTGAAATCTGTATAATTTTGTATTTCGTTCCTCATTGCCGTCCACCAATTGTCTGGTATATTCTTGAAACTCTCGTCAAGCAGGTCTTTTATCATGTGCCATCGTTTTCTTTGTTGCGAGCAAATAGCTCTTCTAACCTCTCGAGGAATTCCAATGGGTTTCTGCGGTAATCTCTGAAGTTGATTGCTTCTCGGTTTTCTCCTATTGGTATGTGTGTGTAATTTATCGGTCTATTTTGTAGAATTACCAGTTCTTCCTGGATTTGGCCTACCTGCCCTTTTACTTGTCCTACGTCACCCTTGATGGTTTCGATTTGACCACCTATTGTTTCCTTTATTTCATCTAGCTTCTTTTATGTTTCTGCTCGTACCTCCGTTATACCAATTTTGTTATTATTTTCTACCTGATCTATTCTGGCATCTACTTCTATTCTGGACTGTACAAATGTTTCTTCAGTTTTCTCCAGCCTGTCCTGTGTATCGGCTATCTGCTGTCCAACTTCCTCCTTATACTTGTCCATCCTCTGGCTAAATGTCTTACTGACGTCTTCAATTTTCTCATTGAGAGTTTCCCTTAACTCCTTGTTAGAGTTCTCAATTTTCTTATTAATTTGCCTAAAATCTTCCTTAGTACCCTCTTTAATGCTGTCCATCTTTTCATTCATCTGTCGTAAACTTTCTTCATTCCTGTCAAATTTTTCGTTCATTTGTTTAAACACTTCTTGGTTACTATCCATTTTCTTGTTAAGTGTTTCGATATTCTTTTCATTATTTTTATGTATTTTTTCAATATCCTCCTTCATTTGTTTTAATAAATTCTCATTAGTTTGTTTATTGTGTTCAGTTATTTTTTCCTCCTGTTTCCTAAAATTCTCATTAGTTTCTTCTTTCATTTTTCTCAAATCTTCCTTCATTAAGTCCCATAATTGTATTAAATTCAGGTCTCCTCTGGCTTCCTCTTTATCACCTGCTGGTTGTTCCATTTCAGTGTCTTTGACTGTTTCTTCTTCTTGTTCCCACCTATCTTCTTGTGTCTCTGGCTTTTGTCCTCTCTTCTGAGAAGCTTCTCGTCGTCTCATTTTTTAGTCTTCTAGCAGTTGCCAGCTAAAATTAGGTCAATCGTTATTTCACTAATTGTGTTTCGGTTAGTTGGTTTTGCCTAATTTCAGCTCTACCGGTTGGGCGCCAATATGTAATATTCTGTTTTTGACGTTAGCCCCACTGTTGGGTTCGCCAAATGTAATATTCAATAAATATAATACTCCTTATGTATTCTGTGAATGTGGAAGGCCCCACTTTTCAGCGTCAAAATATAATATTCAGTTAATACCTTCCTATTCGTTCGTCGTTGATACTTTTATTTTGTTCAGCCCTGTGTTGGGATCACCAATATGTAATATTAGTATCTCTGAAGTTGATTTGTAACTAAATAATAAAAAATTGTGTTTTGTTTTTAAATAGAGGATTATTTATCTGAATCTCAGGGTTAACATACAAGTATCGTTAAAGTCTGGTACAATTTACACATAGAACAGACAATATAATTTTTATGCATGAGACTTGGTAATATAGTGTTGTTAATGTCTGTTGAATGTTTGTGGGTTCTTTTAAACAACTAGAAACTGTAACAAAAACTCTTATGATTAACGACTATTTTCATAATAGAGTACTAAAGTAATTCACAATTATTATTATTTATTTATATTTTATTGTTTTTTCCAGTTATTGTTTTTGTGGTATGATCTCACCAACTTTGCAGTTTTCCCAATGGATTTATTCGTTTATTCTGCTCCTGGACACCTGGTTTTTTGGTCTCTCTCTGTCAAAACATCATTCCTCTAGGTCTTGGGTTGGTTTTCCTGGTCATCTCAGCTTTTATTGATCTTCAAATTCCATCAACTCAGCAGTCATTTATCTTAAACGTTCTGGCTTGCGATTCACAATTTTTAACAACAATCTTCTTCCACTCAAAACATTAATTTCTTTAGTTAAAGGCCATGGCTATATTTTTTATGGGTCACACGTTTGGTGTACCATTTCTAATTAATAATATTCTGTTGACCTTTACTTTATTTTTCCTTCGTAACTATATTCTTATAAGTTTTTTAACGTAAGAGTTTCTATCTTTTAAATTATTTACTTTGTTTGATTTCACTATATGGGTTATATACCTGTTTCATGTAGATTATATATTTCTTCAATGCTCATTATAATTATGTTCAATCACTTTCATTATACACAATTTTTCCTTTTTACCGTATTTCACTGTTATTCTCACTTTCTAGCACTGTCATACCATACCACTTTTATAATTATAGTTTGATCTTATTATATTTGTAAAACTTAAATAATTCACTTTTATGTAAATTTTTTTCTTGATAAATAAAATAACGGTCTGACGTGCGCAGACCTCCCCATAGTTAAATTAGATTTATTTATATTTTAACTAGTAATGAAGTTTTTAATAATAATATAAATTGTCGTTTTATTACAATGAATTAGTTTAACACAAATAAAAACATATGTAAATGTACTGAACAGTGTGATTAATTACTTATTTATTTACATCTTTTGTCTTGGGATCATTAACTTCTTGGCTTTTGGTCATTGTCAGCCATAATTTGTTCCAGTCAGTAAATTATCTTTTAGTTAGTATGTTATGTTTTATGTTTGGTGAAACGACACGTTACATAAAGCCCCCCGTTTAAGACAAGTTATTTCAGTAATGGTAGTTTTAGGAGTTACTGAAATAAATGGCAAAAATCTACAAAAACTGTCTTCACTTTTCATAAAACCTGTTTATCTCGGTTTGGTTATATATTCCTTGGGGTATTGCTACAATGAGGCTGGTAATTGACAAACTACTTTTTCCTATAATATCTTCTTTTATCATGCGCTGGATTTACTTTCTTACAGCTTTCTTTAACAACTGTTTAACCGGATATTATTTAAATTCTTCGCTTTATTCGGCGAGTTGGAGAATACGATGCAGTAGTTATTGTAATTGTTCACTAACCTCTTCTTTTGTGCCACACTCATGATCTCTGTATATCCTTTTCCTTGGAATGCCCTGATTTCCTGCAGTCTTTCCTGCCATGATTCTGGTCTGTTACGGTTTATTTGTTTCCTATGGGTACCCTAACATTTTCCCTAACTTAGTATGAATTCCTGTCCTGAGGGGCACTTGTGCTTCCTATTATCTCAGCGGATCATTCATAATCGCAGACTGGCGCCGTAGCATACAACACTCTGTTTATACCTTAAAGAAAAGAGTAACCCTTGGGTTACTAATAACACCATAGGAATTCCTATTCCTTCTCTCGTAACATTCAGGTTTATTTTCTGCTTTTGGGTTTTATATTATTTACCTGTGGCTCCTATAATTGTATCTGGTTTATGGACAGCGTGCGTATTCTCTCCGTTTTATTCTGGTATGGTCGTTAAGGAAGTGTTCGCTCCCGTTTTGATCAAGACTGTTGTCAGCACCCCTTGTAGTGTTTACTTTGATGTACTCTATGTCTCAGTTTGTTTTCGCTTTACTCTGTTTTCTTTCTAATGAATCCCTTTTATATTTTTCTAAATAATATTTTGTCTTAATTAAATTGTTAGTTTAATACTTTTTTCTTCTTATTTTTCTGTTTATATTCCCCTTTTGTTCCTTATCAGCTTTTCTTCAGTTTTGGTTATTTTTCTTAATTATCATTATTTTTTCTTAAGTCTAGAGTGATTATTTATTTTATTTTTGTTTTAATTATCATTATTTTCTTCTTCCTTTCTTAAATGGTTTGCCTTGTCGGTACACAGAAAATTAGTCCCTTCTTGCAATATTGTTCCTACTTGGTTTATCCGTTTTCGGTATCTGCCACGATCCTGGTTGCTCCACTAATATGGTTTTCCGGTGGATTCCGTAGGTTATATGCGGTTACAAATCTCCCTACGGGATCATCACAGCGTGGATCATACACATACGGTTCAATGTTGCCTTCGTTCCTTCTATTCCTTCCATCATCATTCCTGGAATCGGGATTAGGTTCACGGTTGCCACGACGGTCATCGTATATCCTCGAATCCCTCTCATCAGCCATCATATAGTTTACTTGGGCTTGGTTGGTTCCCTGGTCGTCTCTATGCTGGTTTACTGAAGGTGCATTTCGCCTTCCTTCCCGGCTCCTAGATCTTCGACCTTCCGCACTGTGACCCCTCTGTGGGTGCTGATTTCCTTCCTCTCTTCGGTACCGACTGTGGTACGTCTGGCCGTTATTAAAACTTCGTCGACGACTTTGGAATCTGTTATCATGTTGGTTTCGACTATTGTCATGATGGTTGTTTGACCTGACATGATTTACTCGTGGCCTGTTTTCCCGGTGTGGCTCGTTCTGCCGATCGTTCTGGGGTTCCAGTCTCCTGCGACTTCTCCTGTAGTAGTCCTCCCTTTCATAACTTTCCAGGAGGGCTTCCATCGCTCCAATCGTCTTCACCTGACCGCACTGTCTGGCTCGTGTTATGCCTTCCTTCCTCGAAATGGTAAGAAATTTTAGTGACCAGACATTCTTCTGGGATCCGTGGTTCGAGATGTCTAGCGATGCAGACCCCTTACCCAAGAAGTATGCTGTTGGGGATTGACCTCTTGTGGATTCATACCGTCCATTACATAAATTGTCCCTAATGATGTTTTGGATACTCTCGGACCAATATTTGGTCTTAAATATCTGTTTGAAATCTGTATAATTTTGTATTTCGTTCCTCATTGCCGTCCACCAATTGTCTGGTATATTCTTGAAACTCTCGTCAAGCAGGTCTTTTATCATGTGCCATCGTTTTCTTTGTTGCGAGCAAATAGCTCTTCTAACCTCTCGAGGAATTCCAATGGGTTTCTGCGGTAATCTCTGAAGTTGATTGCTTCTCGGTTTTCTCCTATTGGTATGTGTGTGTAATTTATCGGTCTATTTTGTAGAATTACCAGTTCTTCCTGGATTTGGCCTACCTGCCCTTTTACTTGTCCTACGTCACCCTTGATGGTTTCGATTTGACCACCTATTGTTTCCTTTATTTCATCTAGCTTCTTTTATGTTTCTGCTCGTACCTCCGTTATACCAATTTTGTTATTATTTTCTACCTGATCTATTCTGGCATCTACTTCTATTCTGGACTGTACAAATGTTTCTTCAGTTTTCTCCAGCCTGTCCTGTGTATCGGCTATCTGCTGTCCAACTTCCTCCTTATACTTGTCCATCCTCTGGCTAAATGTCTTACTGACGTCTTCAATTTTCTCATTGAGAGTTTCCCTTAACTCCTTGTTAGAGTTCTCAATTTTCTTATTAATTTGCCTAAAATCTTCCTTAGTACCCTCTTTAATGCTGTCCATCTTTTCATTCATCTGTCGTAAACTTTCTTCATTCCTGTCAAATTTTTCGTTCATTTGTTTAAACACTTCTTGGTTACTATCCATTTTCTTGTTAAGTGTTTCGATATTCTTTTCATTATTTTTATGTATTTTTTCAATATCCTCCTTCATTTGTTTTAATAAATTCTCATTAGTTTGTTTATTGTGTTCAGTTATTTTTTCCTCCTGTTTCCTAAAATTCTCATTAGTTTCTTCTTTCATTTTTCTCAAATCTTCCTTCATTAAGTCCCATAATTGTATTAAATTCAGGTCTCCTCTGGCTTCCTCTTTATCACCTGCTGGTTGTTCCATTTCAGTGTCTTTGACTGTTTCTTCTTCTTGTTCCCACCTATCTTCTTGTGTCTCTGGCTTTTGTCCTCTCTTCTGAGAAGCTTCTCGTCGTCTCATTTTTTAGTCTTCTAGCAGTTGCCAGCTAAAATTAGGTCAATCGTTATTTCACTAATTGTGTTTCGGTTAGTTGGTTTTGCCTAATTTCAGCTCTACCGGTTGGGCGCCAATATGTAATATTCTGTTTTTGACGTTAGCCCCACTGTTGGGTTCGCCAAATGTAATATTCAATAAATATAATCCTCCTTATGTATTCTGTGAATGTGGAAGGCCCCACTTTTGAGGGTCAAAATATAATATTCAGTTAATACCTTCCTATTCGTTCGTCGTTGATACTTTTATTTTGTTCAGCCCTGTGTTGGGATCACCAATATGTAATATTAGTATCTCTGAAGTTGATTTGTAACTAAATAATAAAAAATCTGTGTTTTGTTTTTAAATAGAGGATTATTTATCTGAATCTCAGGGTTAACATACAAGTATCGTTAAAGTCTGGTACAATTTACACATAGAACAGACAATATAATTTTTATGCATGAGACTTGGTAATATAGTGTTGTTAATGTCTGTTGAATGTTTGTGGGTTCTTTTAAACAACTAGAAACTGTAACAAAAAACTCTTATGATTAACGACTATTTTCATAATAGTGTACTAAAGTAATTCACAATTATTATTATTTATTTATTTTTTTATTGTTTTTTTCAGTTATTGTTTTTGTGGTATGAACTCACCAACTTTGCAGTTTTCCCAATGGATTTATTCGTTTATTCTGCTCCTGGACACCTGGTTCTTTGGTCTCTCTCTGTCAAAACATCATTCCTCTAGGTCTTGGGTTGGTTTTCCTGGTCATCTCAGCTTTTATTGATCTTCAAATTCCATCAACTCAGCAGTCATTTATCTTAAACGTTCTTGCTTGCGATTGACAATTTGTAACAACAATCTTCTTCCACTCAAAACATTAATTTCTTTAGTTAAAGGCCATGGCTATATTTTTTATGTGTCACACGTTTGGTGTACCATTTCTAATTAATAATATTCTGTTGACCTTTACTTTATTTTTCCTTCGTAACTATATTCTTATAAGTTTTTTAACGTAAGAGTTTCTATCTTTTAAATTATTTACTTTGTTTGATTTCACTATATGGGTTATATACCTGTTTCATGTAGATTATATATTTCTTCAATGCTCATTATAATTATGTTCAATCACTTTCATTATACACAATTTTTCCTTTTTAACGTATTTCACTGTTATTCTCACCTTCTAGCACTGTCATACCATACCACTTTTATAATTATAGTTTGATCTTATTATATTTGTAAAACTTAAATAATTCACTTTTATGTAAATTTTTTTCTTGATAAATAAAATAATGGTCTGACGTGCGCAGACCTCCCCATAGTTAAATTAGATTTATTTATATTTTAACTAGTAATGAAGTTTTCAATAATAATATAAATTGTCGTTTTATTACAATGAATTAGTTTAACACAAATAAAAACATATGTAAATGTACTGAACAGTGTGATTAATTACTTATTTATTTACATCTTTTGTCTTGGGATCATTAACTTCTTGGCTTTTGGTCATTGTCAGCCATAATTTGTTACAGTCAGTAAATTATCTTTTAGTTAGTATGTTATGTTTTATGTTTGGTGAAACGACACGTTACATAAAGCCCCCCGTTTAAGACAAGTTATTTCAGTAATGGTAGTTTTAGGAGTTACTGAAATAAATGGCAAAAATCTACAAAAACTGTCTTCACTTTTCATAAAACCTGTTTATCTCGGTTTGGTTATATATTCCTTGGGGTATTGCTACAATGAGGCTGGTAATTGACAAACTACTTTTTCCTATAATATCTTCTTTTATCATGCGCTGGATTTACTTTCTTACAGCTTTCTTTAACAACTGTTTAACCGGATATTATTTAAATTCTTCTCTTTATTCGGCGAGTTGGAGAATACGATGCAGTAGTTATTGTAATTGTTCACTAACCTCTTCTTTTGTGCCACACTCATGATCTCTGTATATCCTTTTCCTTGGAATGCCCTGATTTCCTGCAGTCTTTCCTGCCATGATTCTGGTCTGTTACGGTTTATTTGTTTCCTATGGGTACCCTAACATTTTCCCTAACTTAGTATGAATTCCTGTCCTGAGGGGCACTTGTGCTTCCTATTATCTCAGCGGATCATTCATAATCGCAGACTGGCGCCGTAGCATACAACACTCTGTTTATACCTTAAAGAAAAGAGTAACCCTTGGGTTACTAATAACACCATAGGAATTCCTATTCCTTCTCTCGTAACATTCAGGTTTATTTTCTGCTTTTGGGTTTTATATTATTTACCTGTGGCTCCTATAATTGTATCTGGTTTATGGACAGCGTGCGTATTCGCTCCGTTTTATTCTGGTATGTTTGTTAAGGAAGTGTTCGCTCCCGTTTTGATCAAGACTGTTGTCAGCACCCCTTGTAGTGTTTACTTTGATGTACTCTATGTCTCAGTTTGTTTTCACTTTACTCTGTTTTCTTTCTAATGAATCCCTTTTATATTTTTCTAAATAATATTTTGTCTTAATTAAATTGTTAGTTTAATACTTTTTTCTTCTTATTTTTCTGTTTATATTCCCCTTTTGTTCCTTATCAGCTTTTCTTCAGTTTTGGTTATTTTTCTTAATTATCATTATTTTTTCTTAAGTCTAGAGTGATTATTTATTTTATTTTTGTTTTAATTATCATTATTTTCTTCTTCCTTTCTTAAATGGTTTGCCTTGTCGGTACACAGAAAATTAGTCCCTTCTTGCAATATTGTTCCTACTTGGTTTATCCGTTTTCGGTATCTGCCACGATCCTGGTTGCTCCACTAATATGGTTTTCCGGTGGATTCCGTAGGTTATATGCGGTTACAAATCTCCCTACGGGATCATCACAGAGTGGATCATACACATACGGTTCAATGTCGCCTTCGTTCCTTCTATTCCTTCCATCATCATTCCTGGAATCGGGATTAGGTTCACGGTTGCCACGACGGTCATCGTATCTCCTCGAATCCCTCTCATCAGCCATCATATAGTTTACTTGGGCTTGGTTGGTTCCCTGGTCGTCTCTATGCTGGTTTACTGAAGGTGCATTTCGCCTTCCTTCCCGGCTCCTAGATCTTCGACCTTCCGCACTGTGACCCCTCTGTGGGTGCTGATTTCCTTCCTCTCTTCGGTACCGACTGTGGTACGTCTGGCCGTTATTAAAACTTCGTCGACGACTTTGGAATCTGTTATCATGTTGGTTTCGACTATTGTCATGATGGTTGTTTGACCTGACATGATTTACTCGTGGCGTGTTTTCCCGGTGTGGCTCGTTTTGCCGATCGTTCTGGGGTTCCAGTCTCCTGCGACTTCTCCTGTAGTAGTCCTCCCTTTCATAACTTTCCAGGAGGGCTTCCATCGCTCCAATCGTCTTCACCTGACCGCACTGTCTGGCTCGTGTTATGCCTTCCTTCCTCGAAATGGTAAGAAATTTTAGTGACCAGACATTCTTCTGGGATCCGTGGTTCGAGATGTCTAGCGATGCAGACCCCTTACCCAAGAAGTATGCTGTTGGGGATTGACCTCTTGTGGATTCATACCGTCCATTACATAAATTGTCCCTAATGATGTTTTGGATACTCTCGGACCAATATTTGGTCTTAAATATCTGTTTGAAATCTGTATAATTTTGTATTTCGTTCCTCATTGCCGTCCACCAATTGTCTGGTATATTCTTGAAACTCTCGTCAAGCAGGTCTTTTATCATGTGCCATCGTTTTCTTTGTTGCGAGCAAATAGCTCTTCTAACCTCTCGAGGAATTCCAATGGGTTTCTGCGGTAATCTCTGAAGTTGATTGCTTCTCGGTTTTCTCCTATTGGTATGTGTGTGTAATTTATCGGTCTATTTTGTAGAATTACCAGTTCTTCCTGGATTTGGCCTACCTGCCCTTTTACTTGTCCTACGTCACCCTTGATGGTTTCGATTTGACCACCTATTGTTTCCTTTATTTCATCTAGCTTCTTTTATGTTTCTGCTCGTACCTCCGTTATACCAATTTTGTTATTATTTTCTACCTGATCTATTCTGGCATCTACTTCTATTCTGGACTGTACAAATGTTTCTTCAGTTTTCTCCAGCCTGTCCTGTGTATCGGCTATCTGCTGTCCAACTTCCTCCTTATACTTGTCCATCCTCTGGCTAAATGTCTTACTGACATCTTCAATTTTCTCATTGAGAGTTTCCCTTAACTCCTTGTTAGAGTTCTCAATTTTCTTATTAATTTGCCTAAAATCTTCCTTAGTACCCTCTTTAATGCTGTCCATCTTTTCATTCATCTGTCGTAAACTTTCTTCATTCCTGTCAAATTTTTCGTTCATTTGTTTAAACACTTCTTGGTTACTATCCATTTTCTTGTTAAGTGTTTCGATATTCTTTTCATTATTTTTATGTATTTTTTCAATATCCTCCTTCATTTGTTTTAATAAATTCTCATTAGTTTGTTTATTGTGTTCAGTTATTTTTTCCTCCTGTTTCCTAAAATTCTCATTAGTTTCTTCTTTCATTTTTCTCAAATCTTCCTTCATTAAGTCCCATAATTGTATTAAATTCAGGTCTCCTCTGGCTTCCTCTTTATCACCTGCTGGTTGTTCCATTTCAGTGTCTTTGACTGTTTCTTCTTCTTGTTCCCACCTATCTTCTTGTGTCTCTGGCTTTTGTCCTCTCTTCTGAGAAGCTTCTCGTCGTCTCATTTTTTAGTCTTCTAGCAGTTGCCAGCTAAAATTAGGTCAATCGTTATTTCACTAATTGTGTTTCGGTTAGTTGGTTTTGCCTAATTTCAGCTCTACCGGTTGGGCGCCAATATGTAATATTCTGTTTTTGACGTTAGCCCCACTGTTGGGTTCGCCAAATGTAATATTCAATAAATATAATCCTCCTTATGTATTCTGTGAATGTGGAAGGCCCCACTTTTGAGGGTCAAAATATAATATTCAGTTAATACCTTCCTATTCGTTCGTCGTTGATACTTTTATTTTGTTCAGCCCTGTGTTGGGATCACCAATATGTAATATTAGTATCTCTGAAGTTGATTTGTAACTAAATAATAAAAAATCTGTGTTTTGTTTTTAAATAGAGGATTATTTATCTGAATCTCAGGGTTAACATACAAGTATCGTTAAAGTCTGGTACAATTTACACATAGAACAGACAATATAATTTTTATGCATGAGACTTGGTAATATAGTGTTGTTAATGTCTGTTGAATGTTTGTGGGTTCTTTTAAACAACTAGAAACTGTAACAAAAAACTCTTATGATTAACGACTATTTTCATAATAGTGTACTAAAGTAATTCACAATTATTATTATTTATTTATTTTTTTATTGTTTTTTTCAGTTATTGTTTTTGTGGTATGAACTCACCAACTTTGCAGTTTTCCCAATGGATTTATTCGTTTATTCTGCTCCTGGACACCTGGTTCTTTGGTCTCTCTCTGTCAAAACATCATTCCTCTAGGTCTTGGGTTGGTTTTCCTGGTCATCTCAGCTTTTATTGATCTTCAAATTCCATCAACTCAGCAGTCATTTATCTTAAACGTTCTTGCTTGCGATTGACAATTTGTAACAACAATCTTCTTCCACTCAAAACATTAATTTCTTTAGTTAAAGGCCATGGCTATATTTTTTATGTGTCACACGTTTGGTGTACCATTTCTAATTAATAATATTCTGTTGACCTTTACTTTATTTTTCCTTCGTAACTATATTCTTATAAGTTTTTTAACGTAAGAGTTTCTATCTTTTAAATTATTTACTTTGTTTGATTTCACTATATGGGTTATATACCTGTTTCATGTAGATTATATATTTCTTCAATGCTCATTATAATTATGTTCAATCACTTTCATTATACACAATTTTTCCTTTTTAACGTATTTCACTGTTATTCTCACCTTCTAGCACTGTCATACCATACCACTTTTATAATTATAGTTTGATCTTATTATATTTGTAAAACTTAAATAATTCACTTTTATGTAAATTTTTTTCTTGATAAATAAAATAATGGTCTGACGTGCGCAGACCTCCCCATAGTTAAATTAGATTTATTTATATTTTAACTAGTAATGAAGTTTTCAATAATAATATAAATTGTCGTTTTATTACAATGAATTAGTTTAACACAAATAAAAACATATGTAAATGTACTGAACAGTGTGATTAATTACTTATTTATTTACATCTTTTGTCTTGGGATCATTAACTTCTTGGCTTTTGGTCATTGTCAGCCATAATTTGTTACAGTCAGTAAATTATCTTTTAGTTAGTATGTTATGTTTTATGTTTGGTGAAACGACACGTTACATAAAGCCCCCCGTTTAAGACAAGTTATTTCAGTAATGGTAGTTTTAGGAGTTACTGAAATAAATGGCAAAAATCTACAAAAACTGTCTTCACTTTTCATAAAACCTGTTTATCTCGGTTTGGTTATATATTCCTTGGGGTATTGCTACAATGAGGCTGGTAATTGACAAACTACTTTTTCCTATAATATCTTCTTTTATCATGCGCTGGATTTACTTTCTTACAGCTTTCTTTAACAACTGTTTAACCGGATATTATTTAAATTCTTCTCTTTATTCGGCGAGTTGGAGAATACGATGCAGTAGTTATTGTAATTGTTCACTAACCTCTTCTTTTGTGCCACACTCATGATCTCTGTATATCCTTTTCCTTGGAATGCCCTGATTTCCTGCAGTCTTTCCTGCCATGATTCTGGTCTGTTACGGTTTATTTGTTTCCTATGGGTACCCTAACATTTTCCCTAACTTAGTATGAATTCCTGTCCTGAGGGGCACTTGTGCTTCCTATTATCTCAGCGGATCATTCATAATCGCAGACTGGCGCCGTAGCATACAACACTCTGTTTATACCTTAAAGAAAAGAGTAACCCTTGGGTTACTAATAACACCATAGGAATTCCTATTCCTTCTCTCGTAACATTCAGGTTTATTTTCTGCTTTTGGGTTTTATATTATTTACCTGTGGCTCCTATAATTGTATCTGGTTTATGGACAGCGTGCGTATTCGCTCCGTTTTATTCTGGTATGTTTGTTAAGGAAGTGTTCGCTCCCGTTTTGATCAAGACTGTTGTCAGCACCCCTTGTAGTGTTTACTTTGATGTACTCTATGTCTCAGTTTGTTTTCACTTTACTCTGTTTTCTTTCTAATGAATCCCTTTTATATTTTTCTAAATAATATTTTGTCTTAATTAAATTGTTAGTTTAATACTTTTTTCTTCTTATTTTTCTGTTTATATTCCCCTTTTGTTCCTTATCAGCTTTTCTTCAGTTTTGGTTATTTTTCTTAATTATCATTATTTTTTCTTAAGTCTAGAGTGATTATTTATTTTATTTTTGTTTTAATTATCATTATTTTCTTCTTCCTTTCTTAAATGGTTTGCCTTGTCGGTACACAGAAAATTAGTCCCTTCTTGCAATATTGTTCCTACTTGGTTTATCCGTTTTCGGTATCTGCCACGATCCTGGTTGCTCCACTAATATGGTTTTCCGGTGGATTCCGTAGGTTATATGCGGTTACAAATCTCCCTACGGGATCATCACAGAGTGGATCATACACATACGGTTCAATGTCGCCTTCGTTCCTTCTATTCCTTCCATCATCATTCCTGGAATCGGGATTAGGTTCACGGTTGCCACGACGGTCATCGTATCTCCTCGAATCCCTCTCATCAGCCATCATATAGTTTACTTGGGCTTGGTTGGTTCCCTGGTCGTCTCTATGCTGGTTTACTGAAGGTGCATTTCGCCTTCCTTCCCGGCTCCTAGATCTTCGACCTTCCGCACTGTGACCCCTCTGTGGGTGCTGATTTCCTTCCTCTCTTCGGTACCGACTGTGGTACGTCTGGCCGTTATTAAAACTTCGTCGACGACTTTGGAATCTGTTATCATGTTGGTTTCGACTATTGTCATGATGGTTGTTTGACCTGACATGATTTACTCGTGGCGTGTTTTCCCGGTGTGGCTCGTTTTGCCGATCGTTCTGGGGTTCCAGTCTCCTGCGACTTCTCCTGTAGTAGTCCTCCCTTTCATAACTTTCCAGGAGGGCTTCCATCGCTCCAATCGTCTTCACCTGACCGCACTGTCTGGCTCGTGTTATGCCTTCCTTCCTCGAAATGGTAAGAAATTTTAGTGACCAGACATTCTTCTGGGATCCGTGGTTCGAGATGTCTAGCGATGCAGACCCCTTACCCAAGAAGTATGCTGTTGGGGATTGACCTCTTGTGGATTCATACCGTCCATTACATAAATTGTCCCTAATGATGTTTTGGATACTCTCGGACCAATATTTGGTCTTAAATATCTGTTTGAAATCTGTATAATTTTGTATTTCGTTCCTCATTGCCGTCCACCAATTGTCTGGTATATTCTTGAAACTCTCGTCAAGCAGGTCTTTTATCATGTGCCATCGTTTTCTTTGTTGCGAGCAAATAGCTCTTCTAACCTCTCGAGGAATTCCAATGGGTTTCTGCGGTAATCTCTGAAGTTGATTGCTTCTCGGTTTTCTCCTATTGGTATGTGTGTGTAATTTATCGGTCTATTTTGTAGAATTACCAGTTCTTCCTGGATTTGGCCTACCTGCCCTTTTACTTGTCCTACGTCACCCTTGATGGTTTCGATTTGACCACCTATTGTTTCCTTTATTTCATCTAGCTTCTTTTATGTTTCTGCTCGTACCTCCGTTATACCAATTTTGTTATTATTTTCTACCTGATCTATTCTGGCATCTACTTCTATTCTGGACTGTACAAATGTTTCTTCAGTTTTCTCCAGCCTGTCCTGTGTATCGGCTATCTGCTGTCCAACTTCCTCCTTATACTTGTCCATCCTCTGGCTAAATGTCTTACTGACATCTTCAATTTTCTCATTGAGAGTTTCCCTTAACTCCTTGTTAGAGTTCTCAATTTTCTTATTAATTTGCCTAAAATCTTCCTTAGTACCCTCTTTAATGCTGTCCATCTTTTCATTCATCTGTCGTAAACTTTCTTCATTCCTGTCAAATTTTTCGTTCATTTGTTTAAACACTTCTTGGTTACTATCCATTTTCTTGTTAAGTGTTTCGATATTCTTTTCATTATTTTTATGTATTTTTTCAATATCCTCCTTCATTTGTTTTAATAAATTCTCATTAGTTTGTTTATTGTGTTCAGTTATTTTTTCCTCCTGTTTCCTAAAATTCTCATTAGTTTCTTCTTTCATTTTTCTCAAATCTTCCTTCATTAAGTCCCATAATTGTATTAAATTCAGGTCTCCTCTGGCTTCCTCTTTATCACCTGCTGGTTGTTCCATTTCAGTGTCTTTGACTGTTTCTTCTTCTTGTTCCCACCTATCTTCTTGTGTCTCTGGCTTTTGTCCTCTCTTCTGAGAAGCTTCTCGTCGTCTCATTTTTTAGTCTTCTAGCAGTTGCCAGCTAAAATTAGGTCAATCGTTATTTCACTAATTGTGTTTCGGTTAGTTGGTTTTGCCTAATTTCAGCTCTACCGGTTGGGCGCCAATATGTAATATTCTGTTTTTGACGTTAGCCCCACTGTTGGGTTCGCCAAATGTAATATTCAATAAATATAATCCTCCTTATGTATTCTGTGAATGTGGAAGGCCCCACTTTTGAGGGTCAAAATATAATATTCAGTTAATACCTTCCTATTCGTTCGTCGTTGATACTTTTATTTTGTTCAGCCCTGTGTTGGGATCACCAATATGTAATATTAGTATCTCTGAAGTTGATTTGTAACTAAATAATAAAAAATCTGTGTTTTGTTTTTAAATAGAGGATTATTTATCTGAATCTCAGGGTTAACATACAAGTATCGTTAAAGTCTGGTACAATTTACACATAGAACAGACAATATAATTTTTATGCATGAGACTTGGTAATATAGTGTTGTTAATGTCTGTTGAATGTTTGTGGGTTCTTTTAAACAACTAGAAACTGTAACAAAAAACTCTTATGATTAACGACTATTTTCATAATAGTGTACTAAAGTAATTCACAATTATTATTATTTATTTATTTTTTTATTGTTTTTTTCAGTTATTGTTTTTGTGGTATGAACTCACCAACTTTGCAGTTTTCCCAATGGATTTATTCGTTTATTCTGCTCCTGGACACCTGGTTCTTTGGTCTCTCTCTGTCAAAACATCATTCCTCTAGGTCTTGGGTTGGTTTTCCTGGTCATCTCAGCTTTTATTGATCTTCAAATTCCATCAACTCAGCAGTCATTTATCTTAAACGTTCTTGCTTGCGATTGACAATTTGTAACAACAATCTTCTTCCACTCAAAACATTAATTTCTTTAGTTAAAGGCCATGGCTATATTTTTTATGTGTCACACGTTTGGTGTACCATTTCTAATTAATAATATTCTGTTGACCTTTACTTTATTTTTCCTTCGTAACTATATTCTTATAAGTTTTTTAACGTAAGAGTTTCTATCTTTTAAATTATTTACTTTGTTTGATTTCACTATATGGGTTATATACCTGTTTCATGTAGATTATATATTTCTTCAATGCTCATTATAATTATGTTCAATCACTTTCATTATACACAATTTTTCCTTTTTAACGTATTTCACTGTTATTCTCACCTTCTAGCACTGTCATACCATACCACTTTTATAATTATAGTTTGATCTTATTATATTTGTAAAACTTAAATAATTCACTTTTATGTAAATTTTTTTCTTGATAAATAAAATAATGGTCTGACGTGCGCAGACCTCCCCATAGTTAAATTAGATTTATTTATATTTTAACTAGTAATGAAGTTTTCAATAATAATATAAATTGTCGTTTTATTACAATGAATTAGTTTAACACAAATAAAAACATATGTAAATGTACTGAACAGTGTGATTAATTACTTATTTATTTACATCTTTTGTCTTGGGATCATTAACTTCTTGGCTTTTGGTCATTGTCAGCCATAATTTGTTACAGTCAGTAAATTATCTTTTAGTTAGTATGTTATGTTTTATGTTTGGTGAAACGACACGTTACATAAAGCCCCCCGTTTAAGACAAGTTATTTCAGTAATGGTAGTTTTAGGAGTTACTGAAATAAATGGCAAAAATCTACAAAAACTGTCTTCACTTTTCATAAAACCTGTTTATCTCGGTTTGGTTATATATTCCTTGGGGTATTGCTACAATGAGGCTGGTAATTGACAAACTACTTTTTCCTATAATATCTTCTTTTATCATGCGCTGGATTTACTTTCTTACAGCTTTCTTTAACAACTGTTTAACCGGATATTATTTAAATTCTTCTCTTTATTCGGCGAGTTGGAGAATACGATGCAGTAGTTATTGTAATTGTTCACTAACCTCTTCTTTTGTGCCACACTCATGATCTCTGTATATCCTTTTCCTTGGAATGCCCTGATTTCCTGCAGTCTTTCCTGCCATGATTCTGGTCTGTTACGGTTTATTTGTTTCCTATGGGTACCCTAACATTTTCCCTAACTTAGTATGAATTCCTGTCCTGAGGGGCACTTGTGCTTCCTATTATCTCAGCGGATCATTCATAATCGCAGACTGGCGCCGTAGCATACAACACTCTGTTTATACCTTAAAGAAAAGAGTAACCCTTGGGTTACTAATAACACCATAGGAATTCCTATTCCTTCTCTCGTAACATTCAGGTTTATTTTCTGCTTTTGGGTTTTATATTATTTACCTGTGGCTCCTATAATTGTATCTGGTTTATGGACAGCGTGCGTATTCGCTCCGTTTTATTCTGGTATGTTTGTTAAGGAAGTGTTCGCTCCCGTTTTGATCAAGACTGTTGTCAGCACCCCTTGTAGTGTTTACTTTGATGTACTCTATGTCTCAGTTTGTTTTCACTTTACTCTGTTTTCTTTCTAATGAATCCCTTTTATATTTTTCTAAATAATATTTTGTCTTAATTAAATTGTTAGTTTAATACTTTTTTCTTCTTATTTTTCTGTTTATATTCCCCTTTTGTTCCTTATCAGCTTTTCTTCAGTTTTGGTTATTTTTCTTAATTATCATTATTTTTTCTTAAGTCTAGAGTGATTATTTATTTTATTTTTGTTTTAATTATCATTATTTTCTTCTTCCTTTCTTAAATGGTTTGCCTTGTCGGTACACAGAAAATTAGTCCCTTCTTGCAATATTGTTCCTACTTGGTTTATCCGTTTTCGGTATCTGCCACGATCCTGGTTGCTCCACTAATATGGTTTTCCGGTGGATTCCGTAGGTTATATGCGGTTACAAATCTCCCTACGGGATCATCACAGAGTGGATCATACACATACGGTTCAATGTCGCCTTCGTTCCTTCTATTCCTTCCATCATCATTCCTGGAATCGGGATTAGGTTCACGGTTGCCACGACGGTCATCGTATCTCCTCGAATCCCTCTCATCAGCCATCATATAGTTTACTTGGGCTTGGTTGGTTCCCTGGTCGTCTCTATGCTGGTTTACTGAAGGTGCATTTCGCCTTCCTTCCCGGCTCCTAGATCTTCGACCTTCCGCACTGTGACCCCTCTGTGGGTGCTGATTTCCTTCCTCTCTTCGGTACCGATTGTGGTACGTCTGGCCGTTATTAAAACTTCGTCGACGACTTTGGAATCTGTTATCATGTTGGTTTCAACTATTGTCATGATGGTTGTTTGACCTGACATGATTTACTCGTGGCCTGTTTTCCCGGTGTGGCTCATTCTGCCGATCGTTCTGGGGTTCCAGTCTCCTGCGACTTCTCCTGTAGTAGTCCTCCCTTTCATAACTTTCCAGGAGGGCTTCCATCGCTCCAATCGTCTTCACCTGACCGCACTGTCTGGCTCGTGTTATGCCTTCCTTCCTCGAAATGGTAAGAAATTTTAGTGACCAGACATTCTTCTGGGATCCGTGGTTCGAGATGTCTAGCGATGCAGACCCCTTACCCAAGAAGTATGCTGTTGGGGATTGACCTCTTGTGGATTCATACCGTCCATTACATAAATTGTCCCTAATGATGTTTTGGATACTCTCGGACCAATATTTGGTCTTAAATATCTGTTTGAAATCTGTATAATTTTGTATTTCGTTCCTCATTGCCGTCCACCAATTGTCTGTTATATTCTTGAAACTCTCGTCAAGCAGGTCTTTTATCATGTGCCATCGTTTTCTTTGTTGCGAGCAAATAGCTCTTCTAACCTCTCGAGGAATTCCAATGGGTTTCTGCGGTAATCTCTGAAGTTGATTGCTTCTCGGTTTTCTCCTATTGGTATGTGTGTGTAATTTATCGGTCTATTTTGTAGAATTACCAGTTCTTCCTGGATTTGGCCTACCTGCCCTTTTACTTGTCCTACGTCACCCTTGATGGTTTCGATTTGACCACCTATTGTTTCCTTTATTTCATCTAGCTTCTTTTATGTTTCTGCTCGTACCTCCGTTATACCAATTTTGTTATTATTTTCTACCTGATCTATTCTGGCATCTACTTCTATTCTGGACTGTACAAATGTTTCTTCAGTTTTCTCCAGCCTGTCCTGTGTATCGGCTATCTGCTGTCCAACTTCCTCCTTATACTTGTCCATCCTCTGGCTAAATGTCTTACTGACGTCTTCAATTTTCTCATTGAGAGTTTCCCTTAACTCCTTGTTAGAGTTCTCAATTTTCTTATTAATTTGCCTAAAATCTTCCTTAGTACCCTCTTTAATGCTGTCCATCTTTTCATTCATCTGTCGTAAACTTTCTTCATTCCTGTCAAATTTTTCGTTCATTTGTTTAAACACTTCTTGGTTACTATCCATTTTCTTGTTAAGTGTTTCGATATTCTTTTCATTATTTTTATGTATTTTTTCAATATCCTCCTTCATTTGTTTTAATAAATTCTCATTAGTTTGTTTATTGTGTTCAGTTATTTTTTCCTCCTGTTTCCTAAAATTCTCATTAGTTTCTTCTTTCATTTTTCTCAAATCTTCCTTCATTAAGTCCCATAATTGTATTAAATTCAGGTCTCCTCTGGCTTCCTCTTTATCACCTGCTGGTTGTTCCATTTCAGTGTCTTTGACTGTTTCTTCTTCTTGTTCCCACCTATCTTCTTGTGTCTCTGGCTTTTGTCCTCTCTTCTGAGAAGCTTCTCGTCGTCTCATTTTTTAGTCTTCTAGCAGTTGCCAGCTAAAATTAGGTCAATCGTTATTTCACTAATTGTGTTTCGGTTAGTTGGTTTTGCCTAATTTCAGCTCTACCGGTTGGGCGCCAATATGTAATATTCTGTTTTTGACGTTAGCCCCACTGTTGGGTTCGCCAAATGTAATATTCAATAAATATAATCCTCCTTATGTATTCTGTGAATGTGGAAGGCCCCACTTTTGAGGGTCAAAATATAATATTCAGTTAATACCTTCCTATTCGTTCGTCGTTGATACTTTTATTTTGTTCAGCCCTGTGTTGGGATCACCAATATGTAATATTAGTATCTCTGAAGTTGATTTGTAACTAAATAATAAAAAATTGTGTTTTGTTTTTAAATAGAGGATTATTTATCTGAATCTCAGGGTTAACATACAAGTATCGTTAAAGTCTGGTACAATTTACACATAGAACAGACAATATAATTTTTATGCATGAGACTTGGTAATATAGTGTTGTTAATGTCTGTTGAATGTTTGTGGGTTCTTTTAAACAACTAGAAACTGTAACAAAAACTCTTATGATTAACGACTATTTTCATAATAGAGTACTAAAGTAATTCACAATTATTATTATTTATTATATTTTATTGTTTTTTCCAGTTATTGTTTTTGTGGTATGATCTCACCAACTTTGCAGTTTTCCCAATGGATTTATTCGTTTATTCTGCTCCTGGACACCTGGTGTTTTGGTCTCTCTCTGTCAAAACATCATTCCTCTAGGTCTTGGGTTGGTTTTCCTGGTCATCTCAGCTTTTATTGATCTTCAAATTCCATCAACTCAGCAGTCATTTATCTTAAACGTTCTGGCTTGCGATTCACAATTTTTAACAACAATCTTCTTCCACTCAAAACATTAATTTCTTTAGTTAAAGGCCATGGCTATATTTTTTATGGGTCACACGTTTGGTGTACCATTTCTAATTAATAATATTCTGTTGACCTTTACTTTATTTTTCCTTCGTAACTATATTCTTATAAGTTTTTTAACGTAAGAGTTTCTATCTTTTAAATTATTTACTTTGTTTGATTTCACTATATGGGTTATATACCTGTTTCATGTAGATTATATATTTCTTCAATGCTCATTATAATTATGTTCAATCACTTTCATTATACACAATTTTTCCTTTTTACCGTATTTCACTGTTATTCTCACTTTCTAGCACTGTCATACCATACCACTTTTATAATTATAGTTTGATCTTATTATATTTGTAAAACTTAAATAATTCACTTTTATGTAAATTTTTTTCTTGATAAATAAAATAACGGTCTGACGTGCGCAGACCTCCCCATAGTTAAATTAGATTTATTTATATTTTAACTAGTAATGAAGTTTTTAATAATAATATAAATTGTCGTTTTATTACAATGAATTAGTTTAACACAAATAAAAACATATGTAAATGTACTGAACAGTGTGATTAATTACTTATTTATTTACATCTTTTGTCTTGGGATCATTAACTTCTTGGCTTTTGGTCATTGTCAGCCATAATTTGTTACAGTCAGTAAATTATCTTTTAGTTAGTATGTTATGTTTTATGTTTGGTGAAACGACACGTTACATAAAGCCCCCCGTTTAAGACAAGTTATTTCAGTAATGGTAGTTTTAGGAGTTACTGAAATAAATGGCAAAAATCTACAAAAACTGTCTTCACTTTTCATAAAACCTGTTTATCTCGGTTTGGTTATATATTCCTTGGGGTATTGCTACAATGAGGCTGGTAATTGACAAACTACTTTTTCCTATAATATCTTCTTTTATCATGCGCTGGATTTACTTTCTTACAGCTTTCTTTAACAACTGTTTAACCGGATATTATTTAAATTCTTCTCTTTATTCGGCGAGTTGGAGAATACGATGCAGTAGCTATTGTAATTGTTCACTAACCTCTTCTTTTGTGCCACACTCATGATCTCTGTATATCCTTTTCCTTGGAATGCCCTGATTTCCTGCAGTCTTTCCTGCCATGATTCTGGTCTGTTACGGTTTATTTGTTTCCTATGGGTACCCTAACATTTTCCCTAACTTAGTATGAATTCCTGTCCTGAGGGGCACTTGTGCTTCCTATTATCTCAGCGGATCATTCATAATCGCAGACTGGCGCCGTAGCATACAACACTCTGTTTATACCTTAAAGAAAAGAGTAACCCTTGGGTTACTAATAACACCATAGGAATTCCTATTCCTTCTCTCGTAACATTCAGGTTTATTTTCTGCTTTTGGGTTTTATATTATTTACCTGTGGCTCCTATACTTGTATCTGGTTTATGGACAGCGTGCGTATTCTCTCCGTTTTATTCTGGTATGGTTGTTAAGGAAGTGTTCGCTCCCGTTTTGATCAAGACTGTTGTCAGCACCCCTTGTAGTGTTTACTTTGATGTACTCTATGTCTCAGTTTGTTTTCGCTTTACTCTGTTTTCTTTCTAATGAATCCCTTTTATATTTTTCTAAATAATATTTTGTCTTAATTAAATTGTTAGTTTAATACTTTTTTCTTCTTATTTTTCTGTTTATATTCCCCTTTTGTTCCTTATCAGCTTTTCTTCAGTTTTGGTTATTTTTCTTAATTATCATTATTTTTTCTTAAGTCTAGAGTGATTATTTATTTTATTTTTGTTTTAATTATCATTATTTTCTTCTTCCTTTCTTAAATGGTTTGCCTTGTCGGTACACAGAAAATTAGTCCCTTCTTGCAATATTGTTCCTACTTGGTTTATCCGTTTTCGGTATCTGCCACGATCCTGGTTGCTCCACTAATATGGTTTTCCGGTGGATTCCGTAGGTTATATGCGGTTACAAATCTCCCTACGGGATCATCACAGCGTGGATCATACACATATGGTTCAATGTTGCCTTCGTTCCTTCTATTCCTTCCATCATCATTCCTGGAATCGGGATTAGGTTCACGGTTGCCACGACGGTCATCGTATATCCTCGAATCCCTCTCATCAGCCATCATATAGTTTACTTGGGCTTGGTTGGTTCCCTGGTCGTCTCTATGCTGGTTTACTGAAGGTGCATTTCGCCTTCCTTCCCGGCTCCTAGATCTTCGACCTTCCGCACTGTGACCCCTCTGTGGGTGCTGATTTCCTTCCTCTCTTCGGTACCGACTGTGGTACGTCTGGCCGTTATTAAAACTTCGTCGACGACTTTGGAATCTGTTATCATGTTGGTTTCGACTATTGTCATGATGGTTGTTTGACCTGACATGATTTACTCGTGGCCTGTTTTCCCGGTGTGGCTCGTTCTGCCGATCGTTCTGGGGTTCCAGTCTCCTGCGACTTCTCCTGTAGTAGTCCTCCCTTTCATAACTTTCCAGGAGGGCTTCCATCGCTCCAATCGTCTTCACCTGACCGCACTGTCTGGCTCGTGTTATGCCTTCCTTCCTCGAAATGGTAAGAAATTTTAGTGACCAGACATTCTTCTGGGATCCGTGGTTCGAGATGTCTAGCGATGCAGACCCCTTACCCAAGAAGTATGCTGTTGGGGATTGACCTCTTGTGGATTCATACCGTCCATTACATAAATTGTCCCTAATGATGTTTTGGATACTCTCGGACCAATATTTGGTCTTAAATATCTGTTTGAAATCTGTATAATTTTGTATTTCGTTCCTCATTGCCGTCCACCAATTGTCTGTTATATTCTTGAAACTCTCGTCAAGCAGGTCTTTTATCATGTGCCATCGTTTTCTTTGTTGCGAGCAAATAGCTCTTCTAACCTCTCGAGGAATTCCAATGGGTTTCTGCGGTAATCTCTGAAGTTGATTGCTTCTCGGTTTTCTCCTATTGGTATGTGTGTGTAATTTATCGGTCTATTTTGTAGAATTACCAGTTCTTCCTGGATTTGGCCTACCTGCCCTTTTACTTGTCCTACGTCACCCTTGATGGTTTCGATTTGACCACCTATTGTTTCCTTTATTTCATCTAGCTTCTTTTGTGTTTCTGCTCGTACCTCCGTTATACCAATTTTGTTATTATTTTCTACCTGATCTATTCTGGCATCTACTTCTATTCTGGACTGTACAAATGTTTCTTCAGTTTTCTCCAGCCTGTCCTGTGTATCGGCTATCTGCTGTCCAACTTCCTCCTTATACTTGTCCATCCTCTGGCTAAATGTCTTACTGACGTCTTCAATTTTCTCATTGAGAGTTTCTCTTAACTCCTTGTTAGAGTTCTCAATTTTCTTATTAATTTCCTAAAATCTTCCTTAGTACCCTCTTTAATGCTGTCCATCTTTTCATTCATCTGTCGTAAACTTTCTTCATTCCTGTCAAATTTTTCGTTCATTTGTTTAAACACTTCTTGGTTACTATCCATTTTCTTGTTAAGTGTTTCGATATTCTTTTCATTATTTTTATGTATTTTTTCAATATCCTCCTTCATTTGTTTTAATAAATTCTCATTAGTTTGTTTATTGTGTTCAGTTATTTTTTCCTCCTGTTTCCTAAAATTCTCATTAGTTTCTTCTTTCATTTTTCTCAAATCTTCCTTCATCAAGTCCCATAATTATATTAAATTCAGGTCTCCTCTGGCTTCCTCTTTATCACCTGGTGGTTGTTCCATTTCAGTGTCTTTGACTGTTTCTTCTTCTTGTTCCCGCCTATCTTCTTCTGTCTCTGGCTTTTGTCCTCTCTTCTGAGAAGCTTCTCGTCGTCTCATTTTTTAGTCTTCTAGTATTTGCCAGCTAAAATTAGGTCAATCGTTATTTCACTAATTGTGTTTCGGTTAGTTGGTTTTGCCTAATTTCAGCTCTACCGGTTGGGCGCCAATATGTAATATTCTGTTTTTGACGTTAGCCCCACTGTTGGGTTCGCCAAATGTAATATTCAATAAATATAATCCTCCTTATGTATTCTGTGAATGTGGAAGGCCCCACTTTTGAGCGTAAAATTATAATATTCAGTTAATACCTTCCTATTCGTTCGTCGTTGATACTTTTATTTTGTTCAGCCCTGTGTTGGGATCACGAATATGTAATATTAGTATCTCTGAAGTTGATTTGTAACTAAATAAAAAAAAATCTGTGTTTTGTTTTTAAATAGAGGATTATTTATGTGAATCTCATGGTTAACATACAAGTATCGTTAAAGTCTGGTACAATTTACACATAGAACAGACAATATAATTTTTATGCATGAGACTTGGTAATATAGTGTTGTTAATGTCTGTTGAATGTTTGTGGGTTCTTTTAAACAACTAGAAACTGTAACAAAAAACTCTTATGATTAACGACTATTTTCATAATAGTGTGCTAAAGTAATTCACAATTATTATTATTTATTTATTTTGTTTATTGTTTTTTTCAGTTATTGTTTTTGTGGTATGATCTCACCAACTTTGCAGTTTTCCCAATGGATTTATTCGTTTATTCTGCTCCTGGACACCTGGTTTTTTGGTCTCTCTCTGTCAAAACATCATTCCTCTAGGTCTTGGGTTGGTTTTCCTGGTCATCTCAGCTTTTATTGATCTTCAAATTCCATCAACTCAGCAGTCATTTATCTTAAACGTTCTGGCTTGCGATTCACAATTTTTAACAACAATCTTCTTCCACTCAAAACATTAATTTCTTTAGTTAAAGGCCATGGCTATATTTTTTATGGGTCACACGTTTGGTGTACCATTTCTAATTAATAATATTCTGTTGACCTTTACTTTATTTTTCCTTCGTAACTATATTCTTATAAGTTTTTTAACGTAAGAGTTTCTATCTTTTAAATTATTTACTTTGTTTGATTTCACTATATGGGTTATATACCTGTTTCATGTAGATTATATATTTCTTCAATGCTCATTATAATTATGTTCAATCACTTTCATTATTGACAATTTTTCCTTTTTACCGTATTTCACTGTTATTCTCACTTTCTAGCACTGTCATACCATACCACCTTTATAATTATAGTTTGATCTTATTATATTTGTAAAACTTAAATAATTCACTTTTATGTAAATTTTTTCTTGATAAATAAAATAACGGTCTGACGTGCGCAGACCTCCCCATAGTTAAATTAGATTTATTTATATTTTAACTAGTAATGAAGTTTTCAATAATAATATAAATTGTCGTTTTATTACAATGAATTAGTTTAACACAAATAAAAACATATGTAAATGTACTGAACAGTGTGATTAATTACTTATTTATTTACATCTTTTGTCTTGGGATCATTAACTTCTTGGCTTTTGGTCATTGTCAGCCATAATTTGTTACAGTCAGTAAATTATCTTTTAGTTAGTATGTTATGTTTTATGTTTGGTGAAACGACACGTTACATAAAGCCCCCCGTTTAAGACAAGTTATTTCAGTAATGGTAGTTTTAGGAGTTACTGAAATAAATGGCAAAAATCTACAAAAACTGTCTTCACTTTTCATAAAACCTGTTTATCTCGGTTTGGTTATATATTCCTTGGGGTATTGCTACAATGAGGCTGGTAATTGACAAACTACTTTTTCCTATAATATCTTCTTTTATCATGCGCTGGATTTACTTTCTTACAGCTTTCTTTAACAACTGTTTAACCGGATATTATTTAAATTCTTCGCTTTATTCGGCGAGTTGGAGAATACGATGCAGTAGTTATTGTAATTGTTCACTAACCTCTTCTTTTGTGCCACACTCATGATCTCTGTATATCCTTTTCCTTGGAATGCCCTGATTTCCTGCAGTCTTTCCTGCCATGATTCTGGTCTGTTACGGTTTATTTGTTTCCTATGGGTACCCTAACATTTTCCCTAACTTAGTATGAATTCCTGTCCTGGGGGGCACTTGTGCTTCCTATTATCTCAGCGGATCATTCATAATCGCAGAGTGGCGCCGTAGCATACAACACTCTGTTTATACCTTAAAGAGTAACCCTTGGGTTACTAATAACACCATAGGAATTCCTGTTCCTTCTCTCGTAACATTCAGGTTTATTTTCTGCTTTTGGGTTTTATATTATTTACCTGTGGCTCCTATAATTGTATCTCGTTTATGGACAGCGTGCGTATTCTCTCCGTTTTATTCTGGTATGGTTGTTAAGGAAGTGTTCGCTCCCGTTTTGATCAAGACTGTTGTCAGCACCCCTTGTAGTGTTTACTTTGATGTACTCTATGTCTCAGTTTGTTTTCGCTTTACTCTGTTTTCTTTCTAATGAATCCCTTTTATATTTTTCTAAATAATATTTTGTCTTAATTAAATTGTTAGTTTAATACTTTTTTCTTCTTATTTTTCTGTTTATATTCCCCTTTTGTTCCTTATCAGCTTTTCTTCAGTTTTGGTTATTTTTCTTAATTATCATTATTTTTTCTTAAGTCTAGAGTGATTATTTATTTTATTTTTGTTTTAATTATCATTATTTTCTTCTTCCTTTCTTAAATGGTTTGCCTTGTCGGTACACAGAAAATTAGTCCCTTCTTGCAATATTGTTCCTACTTGGTTTATCCGTTTTCGGTATCTGCCACGATCCTGGTTGCTCCACTAATATGGTTTTCCGGTGGATTCCGTAGGTTATATGCGGTTACAAATCTCCCTACGGGATCATCACAGCGTGGATCATACACATATGGTTCAATGTTGCCTTCGTTCCTTCTATTCCTTCCATCATCATTCCTGGAATCGGGATTAGGTTCACGGTTGCCACGACGGTCATCGTATATCCTCGAATCCCTCTCATCAGCCATCATATAGTTTACTTGGGCTTGGTTGGTTCCCTGGTCGTCTCTATGCTGGTTTACTGAAGGTGCATTTCGCCTTCCTTCCCGGCTCCTAGATCTTCGACCTTCCGCACTGTGACCCCTCTGTGGGTGCTGATTTCCTTCCTCTCTTCGGTACCGACTGTGGTACGTCTGGCCGTTATTAAAACTTCGTCGACGACTTTGGAATCTGTTATCATGTTGGTTTCGACTATTGTCATGATGGTTGTTTGACCTGACATGATTTACTCGTGGCCTGTTTTCCCGGTGTGGCTCGTTCTGCCGATCGTTCTGGGGTTCCAGTCTCCTGCGACTTCTCCTGTAGTAGTCCTCCCTTTCATAACTTTCCAGGAGGGCTTCCATTGCTCCAATCGTCTTCACCTGACCGCACTGTCTGGCTCGTGTTATGCCTTCCTTCCTCGAAATGGTAAGAAATTTTAGTGACCAGACATTCTTCTGGGATCCGTGGTTCGAGATGTCTAGCGATGCAGACCCCTTACCCAAGAAGTATGCTGTTGGGGATTGACCTCTTGTGGATTCATACCGTCCATTACATAAATTGTCCCTAATGATGTTTTGGATACTCTCGGACCAATATTTGGTCTTAAATATCTGTTTGAAATCTGTATAATTTTGTATTTCGTTCCTCATTGCCGTCCACCAATTGTCTGGTATATTCTTGAAACTCTCGTCAAGCAGGTCTTTTATCATGTGCCATCGTTTTCTTTGTTGCGAGCAAATAGCTCTTCTAACCTCTCGAGGAATTCCAATGGGTTTCTGCGGTAATCTCTGAAGTTGATTGCTTCTCGGTTTTCTCCTATTGGTATGTGTGTGTAATTTATCGGTCTATTTTGTAGAATTACCAGTTCTTCCTGGATTTGGCCTACCTGCCCTTTTACTTGTCCTACGTCACCCTTGATGGTTTCGATTTGACCACCTATTGTTTCCTTTATTTCATCTAGCTTCTTTTATGTTTCTGCTCGTACCTCCGTTATACCAATTTTGTTATTATTTTCTACCTGATCTATTCTGGCATCTACTTCTATTCTGGACTGTACAAATGTTTCTTCAGTTTTCTCCAGCCTGTCCTGTGTATCGGCTATCTGCTGTCCAACTTCCTCCTTATACTTGTCCATCCTCTGGCTAAATGTCTTACTGACGTCTTCAATTTTCTCATTGAGAGTTTCCCTTAACTCCTTGTTAGAGTTCTCAATTTTCTTATTAATTTGCCTAAAATCTTCCTTAGTACCCTCTTTAATGCTGTCCATCTTTTCATTCATCTGTCGTAAACTTTCTTCATTCCTGTCAAATTTTTCGTTCATTTGTTTAAACACTTCTTGGTTACTATCCATTTTCTTGTTAAGTGTTTCGATATTCTTTTCATTATTTTTATGTATTTTTTCAATATCCTCCTTCATTTGTTTTAATAAATTCTCATTAGTTTGTTTATTGTGTTCAGTTATTTTTTCCTCCTGTTTCCTAAAATTCTCATTAGTTTCTTCTTTCATTTTTCTCAAATCTTCCTTCATTAAGTCCCATAATTGTATTAAATTCAGGTCTCCTCTGGCTTCCTCTTTATCACCTGCTGGTTGTTCCATTTCAGTGTCTTTGACTGTTTCTTCTTCTTGTTCCCACCTATCTTCTTGTGTCTCTGGCTTTTGTCCTCTCTTCTGAGAAGCTTCTCGTCGTCTCATTTTTTAGTCTTCTAGCAGTTGCCAGCTAAAATTAGGTCAATCGTTATTTCACTAATTGTGTTTCGGTTAGTTGGTTTTGCCTAATTTCAGCTCTACCGGTTGGGCGCCAATATGTAATATTCTGTTTTTGACGTTAGCCCCACTGTTGGGTTCGCCAAATGTAATATTCAATAAATATAATCCTCCTTATGTATTCTGTGAATGTGGAAGGCCCCACTTTTGAGCGTGAAAATATAATATTCAGTTAATACCTTCCTATTCGTTCGTCGTTGATACTTTTATTTTGTTCAGCCCTGTGTTGGGATCACGAATATGTAATATTAGTATCTCTGAAGTTGATTTGTAACTAAATAAAAAAAAATCTGTGTTTTGTTTTTAAATAGAGGATTATTTATCTGAATCTCAGGGTTAACATACAAGTATCGTTAAAGTCTGGTACAATTTACACATAGAACAGACAATATAATTTTTATGCATGAGACTTGGTAATATAGTGTTGTTAATGTCTGTTGAATGTTTGTGGGTTCTTTTAAACAACTAGAAACTGTAACAAAAAACTCTTATGATTAACGACTATTTTCATAATAGTGTACTAAAGTAATTCACAATTATTATTTATTTATTTTTTTATTGTTTTTTTTCAGTTATTGTTTTTGTGGTATGATCTCACCAAATTTGCAGTTTTCCCAATGGATTTATTCGTTTATTCTGCTCCTGGACACCTGGTTTTTTGGTCTCTCTCTGTCAAAACATCATTCCTCTAGGTCTTGGGTTGGTTTTCCTGGTCATCTCAGCTTTTATTGATCTTCAAATTCCATCAACTCAGCAGTCATTTATCTTAAACGTTCTGGCTTGCGATTCACAATTTTTAACAACAATCTTCTTCCACTCAAAACATTAATTTCTTTAGTTAAAGGCCATGGCTATATTTTTTATGGGTCACACGTTTGGTGTACCATTTCTAATTAATAATATTCTGTTGACCTTTACTTTATTTTTCCTTCGTAACTATATTCTTATAAGTTTTTTAACGTAAGAGTTTCTATCTTTTAAATTATTTACTTTGTTTGATTTCACTATATGGGTTATATACCTGTTTCATGTAGATTATATATTTCTTCAATGCTCATTATAATTATGTTCAATCACTTTCATTATTGACAATTTTTCCTTTTTACCGTATTTCACTGTTATTCTCACTTTCTAGCACTGTCATACCATACCACCTTTATAATTATAGTTTGATCTTATTATATTTGTAAAACTTAAATAATTCACTTTTATGTAAATTTTTTCTTGATAAATAAAATAACGGTCTGACGTGCGCAGACCTCCCCATAGTTAAATTAGATTTATTTATATTTTAACTAGTAATGAAGTTTTCAATAATAATATAAATTGTCGTTTTATTACAATGAATTAGTTTAACACAAATAAAAACATATGTAAATGTACTGAACAGTGTGATTAATTACTTATTTATTTACATCTTTTGTCTTGGGATCATTAACTTCTTGGCTTTTGGTCATTGTCAGCCATAATTTGTTACAGTCAGTAAATTATCTTTTAGTTAGTATGTTATGTTTTATGTTTGGTGAAACGACACGTTACATAAAGCCCCCCGTTTAAGACAAGTTATTTCAGTAATGGTAGTTTTAGGAGTTACTGAAATAAATGGCAAAAATCTACAAAAACTGTCTTCACTTTTCATAAAACCTGTTTATCTCGGTTTGGTTATATATTCCTTGGGGTATTGCTACAATGAGGCTGGTAATTGACAAACTACTTTTTCCTATAATATCTTCTTTTATCATGCGCTGGATTTACTTTCTTACAGCTTTCTTTAACAACTGTTTAACCGGATATTATTTAAATTCTTCGCTTTATTCGGCGAGTTGGAGAATACGATGCAGTAGTTATTGTAATTGTTCACTAACCTCTTCTTTTGTGCCACACTCATGATCTCTGTATATCCTTTTCCTTGGAATGCCCTGATTTCCTGCAGTCTTTCCTGCCATGATTCTGGTCTGTTACGGTTTATTTGTTTCCTATGGGTACCCTAACATTTTCCCTAACTTAGTATGAATTCCTGTCCTGGGGGGCACTTGTGCTTCCTATTATCTCAGCGGATCATTCATAATCGCAGAGTGGCGCCGTAGCATACAACACTCTGTTTATACCTTAAAGAGTAACCCTTGGGTTACTAATAACACCATAGGAATTCCTGTTCCTTCTCTCGTAACATTCAGGTTTATTTTCTGCTTTTGGGTTTTATATTATTTACCTGTGGCTCCTATAATTGTATCTCGTTTATGGACAGCGTGCGTATTCTCTCCGTTTTATTCTGGTATGGTTGTTAAGGAAGTGTTCGCTCCCGTTTTGATCAAGACTGTTGTCAGCACCCCTTGTAGTGTTTACTTTGATGTACTCTATGTCTCAGTTTGTTTTCGCTTTACTCTGTTTTCTTTCTAATGAATCCCTTTTATATTTTTCTAAATAATATTTTGTCTTAATTAAATTGTTAGTTTAATACTTTTTTCTTCTTATTTTTCTGTTTATATTCCCCTTTTGTTCCTTATCAGCTTTTCTTCAGTTTTGGTTATTTTTCTTAATTATCATTATTTTTTCTTAAGTCTAGAGTGATTATTTATTTTATTTTTGTTTTAATTATCATTATTTTCTTCTTCCTTTCTTAAATGGTTTGCCTTGTCGGTACACAGAAAATTAGTCCCTTCTTGCAATATTGTTCCTACTTGGTTTATCCGTTTTCGGTATCTGCCACGATCCTGGTTGCTCCACTAATATGGTTTTCCGGTGGATTCCGTAGGTTATATGCGGTTACAAATCTCCCTACGGGATCATCACAGCGTGGATCATACACATATGGTTCAATGTTGCCTTCGTTCCTTCTATTCCTTCCATCATCATTCCTGGAATCGGGATTAGGTTCACGGTTGCCACGACGGTCATCGTATATCCTCGAATCCCTCTCATCAGCCATCATATAGTTTACTTGGGCTTGGTTGGTTCCCTGGTCGTCTCTATGCTGGTTTACTGAAGGTGCATTTCGCCTTCCTTCCCGGCTCCTAGATCTTCGACCTTCCGCACTGTGACCCCTCTGTGGGTGCTGATTTCCTTCCTCTCTTCGGTACCGACTGTGGTACGTCTGGCCGTTATTAAAACTTCGTCGACGACTTTGGAATCTGTTATCATGTTGGTTTCGACTATTGTCATGATGGTTGTTTGACCTGACATGATTTACTCGTGGCCTGTTTTCCCGGTGTGGCTCGTTCTGCCGATCGTTCTGGGGTTCCAGTCTCCTGCGACTTCTCCTGTAGTAGTCCTCCCTTTCATAACTTTCCAGGAGGGCTTCCATCGCTCCAATCGTCTTCACCTGACCGCACTGTCTGGCTCGTGTTATGCCTTCCTTCCTCGAAATGGTAAGAAATTTTAGTGACCAGACATTCTTCTGGGATCCGTGGTTCGAGATGTCTAGCGATGCAGACCCCTTACCCAAGAAGTATGCTGTTGGGGATTGACCTCTTGT
This sequence comes from Magicicada septendecula, assembly GCA_034769895.1. Classification (NCBI taxonomy): domain Eukaryota; kingdom Metazoa; phylum Arthropoda; class Insecta; order Hemiptera; family Cicadidae; genus Magicicada; species Magicicada septendecula. Next base: position 300,252,640 of record CM068369.1, on the reverse strand, counting down.
GGATTCATACCGTCCATTACATAAATTGTCCCTAATGATGTTTTGGATACTCTCGGACCAATATTTGGTCTTAAATATCTGTTTGAAATCTGTATAATTTTGTATTTCGTTCCTCATTGCCGTCCACCAATTGTCTGGTATATTCTTGAAACTCTCGTCAAGCAGGTCTTTTATCATGTGCCATCGTTTTCTTTGTTGCGAGCAAATAGCTCTTCTAACCTCTCGAGGAATTCCAATGGGTTTCTGCGGTAATCTCTGAAGTTGATTGCTTCTCGGTTTTCTCCTATTGGTATGTGTGTGTAATTTATCGGTCTATTTTGTAGAATTACCAGTTCTTCCTGGATTTGGCCTACCTGCCCTTTTACTTGTCCTACGTCACCCTTGATGGTTTCGATTTGACCACCTATTGTTTCCTTTATTTCATCTAGCTTCTTTTATGTTTCTGCTCGTACCTCCGTTATACCAATTTTGTTATTATTTTCTACCTGATCTATTCTGGCATCTACTTCTATTCTGGACTGTACAAATGTTTCTTCAGTTTTCTCCAGCCTGTCCTGTGTATCGGCTATCTGCTGTCCAACTTCCTCCTTATACTTGTCCATCCTCTGGCTAAATGTCTTACTGACGTCTTCAATTTTCTCATTGAGAGTTTCCCTTAACTCCTTGTTAGAGTTCTCAATTTTCTTATTAATTTGCCTAAAATCTTCCTTAGTACCCTCTTTAATGCTGTCCATCTTTTCATTCATCTGTCGTAAACTTTCTTCATTCCTGTCAAATTTTTCGTTCATTTGTTTAAACACTTCTTGGTTACTATCCATTTTCTTGTTAAGTGTTTCGATATTCTTTTCATTATTTTTATGTATTTTTTCAATATCCTCCTTCATTTGTTTTAATAAATTCTCATTAGTTTGTTTATTGTGTTCAGTTATTTTTTCCTCCTGTTTCCTAAAATTCTCATTAGTTTCTTCTTTCATTTTTCTCAAATCTTCCTTCATTAAGTCCCATAATTGTATTAAATTCAGGTCTCCTCTGGCTTCCTCTTTATCACCTGCTGGTTGTTCCATTTCAGTGTCTTTGACTGTTTCTTCTTCTTGTTCCCACCTATCTTCTTGTGTCTCTGGCTTTTGTCCTCTCTTCTGAGAAGCTTCTCGTCGTCTCATTTTTTAGTCTTCTAGCAGTTGCCAGCTAAAATTAGGTCAATCGTTATTTCACTAATTGTGTTTCGGTTAGTTGGTTTTGCCTAATTTCAGCTCTACCGGTTGGGCGCCAATATGTAATATTCTGTTTTTGACGTTAGCCCCACTGTTGGGTTCGCCAAATGTAATATTCAATAAATATAATCCTCCTTATGTATTCTGTGAATGTGGAAGGCCCCACTTTTGAGCGTGAAAATATAATATTCAGTTAATACCTTCCTATTCGTTCGTCGTTGATACTTTTATTTTGTTCAGCCCTGTGTTGGGATCACGAATATGTAATATTAGTATCTCTGAAGTTGATTTGTAACTAAATAAAAAAAAATCTGTGTTTTGTTTTTAAATAGAGGATTATTTATCTGAATCTCAGGGTTAACATACAAGTATCGTTAAAGTCTGGTACAATTTACACATAGAACAGACAATATAATTTTTATGCATGAGACTTGGTAATATAGTGTTGTTAATGTCTGTTGAATGTTTGTGGGTTCTTTTAAACAACTAGAAACTGTAACAAAAAACTCTTATGATTAACGACTATTTTCATAATAGTGTACTAAAGTAATTCACAATTATTATTTATTTATTTTTTTATTGTTTTTTTTCAGTTATTGTTTTTGTGGTATGATCTCACCAAATTTGCAGTTTTCCCAATGGATTTATTCGTTTATTCTGCTCCTGGACACCTGGTTTTTTGGTCTCTCTCTGTCAAAACATCATTCCTCTAGGTCTTGGGTTGGTTTTCCTGGTCATCTCAGCTTTTATTGATCTTCAAATTCCATCAACTCAGCAGTCATTTATCTTAAACGTTCTGGCTTGCGATTCACAATTTTTAACAACAATCTTCTTCCACTCAAAACATTAATTTCTTTAGTTAAAGGCCATGGCTATATTTTTTATGGGTCACACGTTTGGTGTACCATTTCTAATTAATAATATTCTGTTGACCTTTACTTTATTTTTCCTTCGTAACTATATTCTTATAAGTTTTTTAACGTAAGAGTTTCTATCTTTTAAATTATTTACTTTGTTTGATTTCACTATATGGGTTATATACCTGTTTCATGTAGATTATATATTTCTTCAATGCTCATTATAATTATGTTCAATCACTTTCATTATACACAATTTTTCCTTTTTACCGTATTTCACTGTTATTCTCACTTTCTAGCACTGTCATACCATACCACTTTTATAATTATAGTTTGATCTTATTATATTTGTAAAACTTAAATAATTCACTTTTATGTAAATTTTTTTCTTGATAAATAAAATAACGGTCTGACGTGCGCAGACCTCCCCATAGTTAAATTAGATTTATTTATATTTTAACTAGTAATGAAGTTTTTAATAATAATATAAATTGTCGTTTTATTACAATGAATTAGTTTAACACAAATAAAAACATATGTAAATGTACTGAACAGTGTGATTAATTACTTATTTATTTACATCTTTTGTCCTGGTATCATTAACTTTTTGGTTTTTGGTCATTGTCAGCCATAGTTTGTTACAGTCAGTAAATTATCTTTTAGTTAGTATGTTATGTTTTATGTTTGGTGAAACGACACGTTACATAAAGCCCCCCGTTTAAGACAAGTTATTTCAGTAATGGTAGTTTTAGGAGTTACTGAAATAAATGGCAAAAATCTACAAAAACTGTCTTCACTTTTCATAAAACCTGTTTATCTCGGTTTGGTTATATATTCCTTGGGGTATTGCTACAATGAGGCTGGTAATTGACAAACTACTTTTTCCTATAATATCTTCTTTTATCATGCGCTGGATTTACTTTCTTACAGCTTTCTTTAACAACTGTTTAACCGGATATTATTTAAATTCTTCGCTTTATTCGGTGAGTTGGAGAATACGATGCAGTAGTTATTGTAATTGTTCACTAACCTCTTCTTTTGTGCCACACTCATGATCTCTGTATATCCTTTTCCTTGGAATGCCCTGATTTCCTGCAGTCTTTCCTGCCATGATTCTGGTCTGTTACGGTTTATTTGTTTCCTATGGGTACCCTAACATTTTCCCTAACTTAGTATGAATTCCTGTCCTGATGGGCACTTGTGCTTCCTATTATCTCAGCGGATCATTCATAATCGCAGACTGGCGCCGTAGCATACAACACTCTGTTTATACCTTAAAGAAAAGAGTAACCCTTGGGTTACTAATAACACCATAGGAATTCCTATTCCTTCTCTCGTAACATTCAGGTTTATTTTCTGCTTTTGGGTTTTATATTATTTACCTGTGGCTCCTATAATTGTATCTGGTTTATGGACAGCGTGCGTATTCTCTCCGTTTTATTCTGGTATGTTTGTTAAGGAAGTGTTCGCTCCCGTTTTGATCAAGACTGTTGTCAGCACCCCTTGTAGTGTTTACTTTGATGTACTCTATGTCTCAGTTTGTTTTCGCTTTACTCTGTTTTCTTTCTAATGAATCCCTTTTATATTTTTCTAAATAATATTTTGTCTTAATTAAATTGTTAGTTTAATACTTTTTTCTTCTTATTTTTCTGTTTATATTCCCCTTTTGTTCCTTATCAGCTTTTCTTCAGTTTTGGTTATTTTTCTTAATTATCATTATTTTTTCTTAAGTCTAGAGTGATTATTTATTTTATTTTTGTTTTAATTATCATTATTTTCTTCTTCCTTTCTTAAATGGTTTGCCTTGTCGGTACACAGAAAATTAGTCCCTTCTTGCAATATTGTTCCTACTTGGTTTATCCGTTTTCGGTATCTGCCACGATCCTGGTTGCTCCACTAATATGGTTTTCCGGTGGATTCCGTAGGTTATATGCGGTTACAAATCTCCCTACGGGATCATCACAGCGTGGATCATACACATACGGTTCAATGTTGCCTTCGTTCCTTCTATTCCTTCCATCATCATTCCTGGAATCGGGATTAGGTTCACGGTTGCCACGACGGTCATCGTATCTCCTCGAATCCCTCTCATCAGCCATCATATAGTTTACTTGGGCTTGGTTGGTTCCCTGGTCGTCTCTATGCTGGTTTACTGAAGGTGCATTTCGCCTTCCTTCCCGGCTCCTAGATCTTCGACCTTCCGCACTGTGACCCCTCTGTGGGTGGTGATTTCCTTCCTCTCTTCGGTACCGACTGTGGTACGTCTGGCCGTTATTAAAACTTCGTCGACGACTTTGGAATCTGTTATCATGTTGGTTTCGACTATTGTCATGATGGTTGTTTGACCTGACATGATTTACTCGTGGCCTGTTTTCCCGGTGTGGCTCGTTCTGCCGATCGTTCTGGGGTTCCAGTCTCCTGCGACTTCTCCTGTAGTAGTCCTCCCTTTCATAACTTTCCAGGAGGGCTTCCATCGCTCCAATCGTCTTCACCTGACCGCACTGTCTGGCTCGTGTTATGCCTTCCTTCCTCGAAATGGTAAGAAATTTTAGTGACCAGACATTCTTCTGGGATCCGTGGTTCGAGATGTCTAGCGATGCAGACCCCTTACCCAAGAAGTATGCTGTTGGGGATTGACCTCTTGTGGATTCATACCGTCCATTACATAAATTGTCCCTAATGATGTTTTGGATACTCTCGGACCAATATTTGGTCTTAAATATCTGTTTGAAATCTGTATAATTTTGTATTTCGTTCCTCATTGCCGTCCACCAATTGTCTGTTATATTCTTGAAACTCTCGTCAAGCAGGTCTTTTATTATGTGCCATCGTTTTCTTTGTTGCGAGCAAATAGCTCTTCTAACCTCTCGAGGAATTCCAATGGGTTTCTGCGGTAATCTCTGAAGTTGATTGCCTCTCGGTTTTCTCCTATTGGTATGTGTGTGTAATTTATCGGTCTATTTTGTAGAATTACCAGTTCTTCCTGGATTTGGCCTACCTGCCCTTTTACTTGTCCTACGTCACCCTTGATGGTTTCGATTTGACCACCTATTGTTTCCTTTATTTCATCTAGCTTCTTTTGTGTTTCTGCTCGTACCTCCGTTATACCAATTTTGTTATTATTTTCTACCTGATCTATTCTGGCATCTACTTCTATTCTGGACTGTACAAATGTTTCTTCAGTTTTCTCCAGCCTGTCCTGTGTATCGGCTATCTGCTGTCCAACTTCCTCCTTATACTTGTCCATCCTCTGGCTAAATGTCTTACTGACGTCTTCAATTTTCTCATTGAGAGTTTCCCTTAACTCCTTGTTAGAGTTCTCAATTTTCTTATTAATTTCCTAAAATCTTCCTTAGTACCCTCTTTAATGCTGTCCATCTTTTCATTCATCTGTCGTAAACTTTCTTCATTCCTGTCAAATTTTTCGTTCATTTGTTTAAACACTTCTTGGTTACTATCCATTTTCTTGTTAAGTGTTTCGATATTCTTTTCATTATTTTTATGTATTTTTTCAATATCCTCCTTCATTTGTTTTAATAAATTCTCATTTGGTTGTTTATTGTGTTCAGTTATTTTTTCCTCCTGTTTCCTAAAATTCTCATTAGTTTCTTCTTTCATTTTTCCCAAATCTTCATTCATCAAGTCCCATAATTGTATTAAATTCAGGTCTCCTCTGGCTTCCTCTTTATCACCTGCTGGTTGTTCCATTTCAGTGTCTTTGACTGTTTCTTCTTCTTGTTCCCGCCTATCTTCTTCTGTCTCTGGCTTTTGTCCTCTCTTCTGAGAAGCTTCTCGTCGTCTCATTTTTTAGTCTTCTAGTATTTGCCAGCTAAAATTAGGTCAATCGTTATTTCACTAATTGTGTTTCGGTTAGTTGGTTTTGCCTAATTTTAGCTCTACCAGTTGGGCGCCAATATGTAATATTCTGTTTTTGACGTTAGCCCCACTGTTGGGTTCGCCAAATGTAATATTCAGTAAATATAATCCTCCTTATGTATTCTGTGAATGTGGAAGGCCCCACTTTTGAGCGTCAAAATATAATATTCAGTTAATACCTTCCTATTCGTTCGTCGTTGATACTTTTATTTTGTTCAGCCCTGTGTTGGGATCACCAATATGTAATATTAGTATCTCTGAAGTTGATTTGTAACTAAATAAAAAAAATCTGTGTTTTGTTTTTAAATAGAGGATTATTTATCTGAATCTCAGGGTTAACATACAAGTATCGTTAAAGTCTGGTAGAATTTACACATAGAACAGACAATATAATTTTTATGCATGAGACTTGGTAATATAGTGTTGTTAATGTCTGTTGAATGTTTGTGGGTTCTTTTAAACAACTAGAAACTGTAACAAAAAACTCTTATGATTAACGACTATTTTCATAATAGTGTGCTAAAGTAATTCACAATTATTATTATTTATTTATTTTGTTTATTGTTTTTTTCAGTTATTGTTTTTGTGGTATGATCTCACCAACTTTGCAGTTTTCCCAATGGATTTATTCGTTTATTCTGCTCCTGGACACCTGGTTTTTTGGTCTCTCTCTGTCAAAACATCATTCCTCTAGGTCTTGGGTTGGTTTTCCTGGTCATCTCAGCTTTTATTGATCTTCAAATTCCATCAACTCAGCAGTCATTTATCTTAAACGTTCTGGCTTGCGATTCACAATTTTTAACAACAATCTTCTTCCACTCAAAACATTAATTTCTTTAGTTAAAGGCCATGGCCATATTTTTTATGGGTCACACGTTTGGTGTACCATTTCTAATTAATAATATTCTGTTGACCTTTACTTTATTTTTCCTTCGTAACTATATTCTTATAAGTTTTTTAATGTAAGAGTTTCTATCTTTTAAATTATTTACTTTGTTTGATTTAACTATATGGGTTATATACCTGTTTCATGTAGATTATATATTTCTTCAATGCTCATTATAATTATGTTCAATCACTTTCATTATACACAATTTTTCCTTTTTACCGTATTTCACTGTTATTCTCACTTTCTAGCACTGTCATACCATACCACTTTTATAATTATAGTTTGATCTTATTATATTTGTAAAACTTAAATAATTCACTTTTATGTAAATTTTTTTTCTTGATAAATAAAATAACGGTCTGACGTGCGCAGACCTCCCCATAGTTAAATTAGATTTATTTATATTTTAACTAGTAATGAAGTTTTTAATAATAATATAAATTGTCGTTTTATTACAATGAATTAGTTTAACACAAATAAAAACATATGTAAATGTACTGAACAGTGTGATTAATTACTTATTTATTTACATCTTTTGTCCTGGGATCATTAACTTCTTGGTTTTTGGTCATTGTCAGCCATAGTTTGTTACAGTCAGTAAATTATCTTTTAGTTAGTATGTTATGTTTTATGTTTGGTGAAACGACACGTTACATAAAGCCCCCCGTTTAAGACAAGTTATTTCAGTAATGGTAGTTTTAGGAGTTACTGAAATAAATGGCAAAAATCTACAAAAACTGTCTTCACTTTTCATAAAACCTGTTTATCTCGGTTTGGTTATATATTCCTTGGGGTATTGCTACAATGAGGCTGGTAATTGACAAACTACTTTTTCCTATAATATCTTCTTTTATCATGCGCTGGATTTACTTTCTTACAGCTTTCTTTAACAACTGTTTAACCGGATATTATTTAAATTCTTCGCTTTATTCGGCGAGTTGGAGAATACGATGCAGTAGTTATTGTAATTGTTCACTAACCTCTTCTTTTGTGCCACACTCATGATCTCTGTATATCCTTTTCCTTGGAATGCCCTGATTTCCTGCAGTCTTTCCTGCCATGATTCTGGTCTGTTACGGTTTATTTGTTTCCTATGGGTACCCTAACATTTTCCCTAACTTAGTATGAATTCCTGTCCTGAGGGGCACTTGTGCTTCCTATTATCTCAGCGGATCATTCATAATCGCAGACTGGCGCCGTAGCATACAACACTCTGTTTATACCTTAAAGAAAAGAGTAACCCTTGGGTTACTAATAACACCATAGGAATTCCTATTCCTTCTCTCGTAACATTCAGGTTTATTTTCTGCTTTTGGGTTTTATATTATTTACCTGTGGCTCCTATAATTGTATCTGGTTTATGGACAGCGTGCGTATTCTCTCCGTTTTATTCTGGTATGGTTGTTAAGGAAGTGTTCGCTCCCGTTTTGATCAAGACTGTTGTCAGCACCCCTTGTAGTGTTTACTTTGATGTACTCTATGTCTCAGTTTGTTTTCGCTTTACTCTGTTTTCTTTCTAATGAATCCCTTTTATATTTTTCTAAATAATATTTTGTCTTAATTAAATTGTTAGTTTAATACTTTTTCTTCTTATTTTTCTGTTTATATTCCCCTTTTGTTCCTTATCAGCTTTTCTTCAGTTTTGGTTATTTTTCTTAATTATCATTATTTTTTCTTAAGTCTAGAGTGATTATTTATTTTATTTTTGTTTTAATTATCATTATTTTCTTCTTCCTTTCTTAAATGGTTTGCCTTGTCGGTACACAGAAAATTAGTCCCTTCTTGCAATATTGTTCCTACTTGGTTTATCCGTTTTCGGTATCTGCCACGATCCTGGTTGCTCCACTAATATGGTTTTCCGGTGGATTCCGTAGGTTATATGCGGTTACAAATCTCCCTACGGGATCATCACAGCGTGGATCATACACATACGGTTCAATGTTGCCTTCGTTCCTTCTATTCCTTCCATCATCATTCCTGGAATCGGGATTAGGTTCACGGTTGCCACGACGGTCATCGTATATCCTCGAATCCCTCTCATCAGCCATCATATAGTTTACTTGGGCTTGGTTGGTTCCCTGGTCGTCTCTATGCTGGTTTACTGAAGGTGCATTTCGCCTTCCTTCCCGGCTCCTAGATCTTCGACCTTCCGCACTGTGACCCCTCTGTGGGTGCTGATTTCCTTCCTTTCTTCGGTACCGACTGTGGTACGTCTGGCCGTTATTAAAACTTCGTCGACGACTTTGGAATCTGTTATCATGTTGGTTTCGACTATTGTCATGATGGTTGTTTGACCTGACATGATTTACTCGTGGCCTGTTTTCCCGGTGTGGCTCGTTCTGCCGATCGTTCTGGGGTTCCAGTCTCCTGCGACTTCTCCTGTAGTAGTCCTCCCTTTCATAACTTTCCAGGAGGGCTTCCATCGCTCCAATCGTCTTCACCTGACCGCACTGTCTGGCTCGTGTTATGCCTTCCTTCCTCGAAATGGTAAGAAATTTTAGTGACCAGACATTCTTCTGGGATCCGTGGTTCGAGATGTCTAGCGATGCAGACCCCTTACCCAAGAAGTATGCTGTTGGGGATTGACCTCTTGTGGATTCATACCGTCCATTACATAAATTGTCCCTAATGATGTTTTGGATACTCTCGGACCAATATTTGGTCTTAAATATCTGTTTGAAATCTGTATAATTTTGTATTTCGTTCCTCATTGCCGTCCACCAATTGTCTGTTATATTCTTGAAACTCTCGTCAAGCAGGTCTTTTATCATGTGCCATCGTTTTCTTTGTTGCGAGCAAATAGCTCTTCTAACCTCTCGAGGAATTCCAATGGGTTTCTGCGGTAATCTCTGAAGTTGATTGCTTCTCGGTTTTCTCCTATTGGTATGTGTGTGTAATTTATCGGTCTATTTTGTAGAATTACCAGTTCTTCCTGGATTTGGCCTACCTGCCCTTTTACTTGTCCTACGTCACCCTTGATGGTTTCGATTTGACCACCTATTGTTTCCTTTATTTCATCTAGCTTCTTTTGTGTTTCTGCTCGTACCTCCGTTATACCAATTTTGTTATTATTTTCTACCTGATCTATTCTGGCATCTACTTCTATTCTGGACTGTACAAATGTTTCTTCAGTTTTCTCCAGCCTGTCCTGTGTATCGGCTATCTGCTGTCCAACTTCCTCCTTATACTTGTCCATCCTCTGGCTAAATGTCTTACTGACGTCTTCAATTTTCTCATTGAGAGTTTCCCTTAACTCCTTGTTAGAGTTCTCAATTTTCTTATTAATTTCCTAAAATCTTCCTTAGTACCCTCTTTAATGCTGTCCATCTTTTCATTCATCTGTCGTAAACTTTCTTCATTCCTGTCAAATTTTTCGTTCATTTGTTTAAACACTTCTTGGTTACTATCCATTTTCTTGTTAAGTGTTTCGATATTCTTTTCATTATTTTTATGTATTTTTTCAATATCCTCCTTCATTTGTTTTAATAAATTCTCATTAGTTTGTTTATTGTGTTCAGTTATTTTTTCCTCCTGTTTCCTAAAATTCTCATTAGTTTCTTCTTTCATTTTTCTCAAATCTTCCTTCATCAAGTCCCATAATTATATTAAATTCAGGTCTCCTCTGGCTTCCTCTTTATCACCTGCTGGTTGTTCCATTTCAGTGTCTTTGACTGTTTCTTCTTCTTGTTCCCGCCTATCTTCTTCTGTCTCTGGCTTTTGTCCTCTCTTCTGAGAAGCTTCTCGTCGTCTCATTTTTTAGTCTTCTAGTATTTGCCAGCTAAAATTAGGTCAATCGTTATTTCACTAATTGTGTTTCGGTTAGTTGGTTTGCCTAATTTCAGCTCTACCGGTTGGGCGCCAATATGTAATATTCTGTTTTTGACGTTAGCCCCACTGTTGGGTTCGCCAAATGTAATATTCAATAAATATAATCCTCCTTATGTATTCTGTGAATGTGGAAGGCCCCACTTTTGAGCGTCAAAATATAATATTCAGTTAATACCTTCCTATTCGTTCGTCGTTGATACTTTTATTTTGTTCAGCCCTGTGTTGGGATCACCAATATGTAATATTAGTATCTCTGAAGTTGATTTGTAACTAAATAAAAAAAAATCTGTGTTTTGTTTTTAAATAGAGGATTATTTATCTGAATCTCATGGTTAACATACATATATCGTTAAAGTCTGGTACAATTTACACATAGAACAGACAATATAATTTTTATGCATGAGACTTGGTAATATAGTGTTGTTAATGTCTGTTGAATGTTTGTGGGTTCTTTTAAACAACTAGAAACTGTAACAAAAAACTCTTATGATTAACGACTATTTTCATAATAGTGTGCTAAAGTAATTCACAATTATTATTATTTATTTATTTTGTTTATTGTTTTTTCAGTTATTGTTTTTGTGGTATGATCTCACCAACTTTGCAGTTTTCCCAATGGATTTATTCGTTTATTCTGCTCCTGGACACCTGGTTTTTTGGTCTCTCTCTGTCAAAACATCATTCCTCTAGGTCTTGGGTTGGTTTTCCTGGTCATCTCAGCTTTTATTGATCTTCAAATTCCATCAACTCAGCAGTCATTTATCTTAAACGTTCTGGCTTGCGATTCACAATTTTTAACAACAATCTTCTTCCACTCAAAACATTAATTTCTTTAGTTAAAGGCCATGGCCATATTTTTTATGGGTCACACGTTTGGTGTACCATTTCTAATTAATAATATTCTGTTGACCTTTACTTTATTTTTCCTTCGTAACTATATTCTTATAAGTTTTTTAACGTAAGAGTTTCTATCTTTTAAATTATTTACTTTGTTTGATTTAACTATATGGGTTATATACCTGTTTCATGTAGATTATATATTTCTTCAATGCTCATTATAATTATGTTCAATCACTTTCATTATACACAATTTTTCCTTTTTACCGTATTTCACTGTTATTCTCACTTTCTAGCACTGTCATACCATACCACTTTTATAATTATAGTTTGATCTTATTATATTTGTAAAACTTAAATAATTCACTTTTATGTAAATTTTTTTTCTTGATAAATAAAATAACGGTCTGACGTGCGCAGACCTCCCCATAGTTAAATTAGATTTATTTATATTTTAACTAGTAATGAAGTTTTTAATAATAATATAAATTGTCGTTTTATTACAATGAATTAGTTTAACACAAATAAAAACATATGTAAATGTACTGAACAGTGTGATTAATTACTTATTTATTTACATCTTTTGTCCTGGGATCATTAACTTCTTGGTTTTTGGTCATTGTCAGCCATAGTTTGTTACAGTCAGTAAATTATCTTTTAGTTAGTATGTTATGTTTTATGTTTGGTGAAACGACACGTTACATAAAGCCCCCGTTTAAGACAAGTTATTTCAGTAATGGTAGTTTTAGGAGTTACTGAAATAAATGGCAAAAATCTACAAAAACTGTCTTCACTTTTCATAAAACCTGTTTATCTCGGTTTGGTTATATATTCCTTGGGGTATTGCTACAATGAGGCTGGTAATTGACAAACTACTTTTTCCTATAATATCTTCTTTTATCATGCGCTGGATTTACTTTCTTACAGCTTTCTTTAACAACTGTTTAACCGGATATTATTTAAATTCTTCGCTTTATTCGGTGAGTTGGAGAATACGATGCAGTAGTTATTGTAATTGTTCACTAACCTCTTCTTTTGTGCCACACTCATGATCTCTGTATATCCTTTTCCTTGGAATGCCCTGATTTCCTGCAGTCTTTCCTGCCATGATTCTGGTCTGTTACGGTTTATTTGTTTCCTATGGGTACCCTAACATTTTCCCTAACTTAGTATGAATTCCTGTCCTGAGGGGCACTTGTGCTTCCTATTATCTCAGCGGATCATTCATAATCGCAGACTGGCGCCGTAGCATACAACACTCTGTTTATACCTTAAAGAAAAGAGTAACCCTTGGGTTACTAATAACACCATAGGAATTCCTATTCCTTCTCTCGTAACATTCAGGTTTATTTTCTGCTTTTGGGTTTTATATTATTTACCTGTGGCTCCTATAATTGTATCTGGTTTATGGACAGCGTGCGTATTCTCTCCGTTTTATTCTGGTATGTTTGTTAAGGAAGTGTTCGCTCCCGTTTTGATCAAGACTGTTGTCAGCACCCCTTGTAGTGTTTACTTTGATGTACTCTATGTCTCAGTTTGTTTTCGCTTTACTCTGTTTTCTTTCTAATGAATCCCTTTTATATTTTTCTAAATAATATTTTGTCTTAATTAAATTGTTAGTTTAATACTTTTTTCTTCTTATTTTTCTGTTTATATTCCCCTTTTGTTCCTTATCAGCTTTTCTTCAGTTTTGGTTATTTTTCTTAATTATCATTATTTTTTCTTAAGTCTAGAGTGATTATTTATTTTATTTTTGTTTTAATTATCATTATTTTCTTCTTCCTTTCTTAAATGGTTTGCCTTGTCGGTACACAGAAAATTAGTCCCTTCTTGCAATATTGTTCCTACTTGGTTTATCCGTTTTCGGTATCTGCCACGATCCTGGTTGCTCCACTAATATGGTTTTCCGGTGGATTCCGTAGGTTATATGCGGTTACAAATCTCCCTACGGGATCATCACAGCGTGGATCATACACATACGGTTCAATGTTGCCTTCGTTCCTTCTATTCCTTCCATCATCATTCCTGGAATCGGGATTAGGTTCACGGTTGCCACGACGGTCATCGTATCTCCTCGAATCCCTCTCATCAGCCATCATATAGTTTACTTGGGCTTGGTTGGTTCCCTGGTCGTCTCTATGCTGGTTTACTGAAGGTGCATTTCGCCTTCCTTCCCGGCTCCTAGATCTTCGACCTTCCGCACTGTGACCCCTCTGTGGGTGGTGATTTCCTTCCTCTCTTCGGTACCGACTGTGGTACGTCTGGCCGTTATTAAAACTTCGTCGACGACTTTGGAATCTGTTATCATGTTGGTTTCGACTATTGTCATGATGGTTGTTTGACCTGACATGATTTACTCGTGGCCTGTTTTCCCGGTGTGGCTCGTTCTGCCGATCGTTCTGGGGTTCCAGTCTCCTGCGACTTCTCCTGTAGTAGTCCTCCCTTTCATAACTTTCCAGGAGGGCTTCCATCGCTCCAATCGTCTTCACCTGACCGCACTGTCTGGCTCGTGTTATGCCTTCCTTCCTCGAAATGGTAAGAAATTTTAGTGACCAGACATTCTTCTGGGATCCGTGGTTCGAGATATCTAGCGATGCAGACCCCTTACCCAAGAAGTATGCTGTTGGGGATTGACCTCTTGTGGATTCATACCGTCCATTACATAAATTGTCCCTAATGATGTTTTGGATACTCTCGGACCAATATTTGGTCTTAAATATCTGTTTGAAATCTGTATAATTTTGTATTTCGTTCCTCATTGCCGTCCACCAATTGTCTGGTATATTCTTGAAACTCTCGTCAAGCAGGTCTTTTATTATGTGCCATCGTTTTCTTTGTTGCGAGCAAATAGCTCTTCTAACCTCTCGAGGAATTCCAATGGGTTTCTGCGGTAATCTCTGAAGTTGATTGCTTCTCGGTTTTCTCCTATTGGTATGTGTGTGTAATTTATCGGTCTATTTTGTAGAATTACCAGTTCTTCCTGGATTTGGCCTACCTGCCCTTTTACTTGTCCTACGTCACCCTTGATGGTTTCGATTTGACCACCTATTGTTTCCTTTATTTCATCTAGCTTCTTTTGTGTTTCTGCTCGTACCTCCGTTATACCAATTTTGTTATTATTTTCTACCTGATCTATTCTGGCATCTACTTCTATTCTGGACTGTACAAATGTTTCTTCAGTTTTCTCCAGCCTGTCCTGTGTATCGGCTATCTGCTGTCCAACTTCCTCCTTATACTTGTCCATCCTCTGGCTAAATGTCTTACTGACGTCTTCAATTTTCTCATTGAGAGTTTCCCTTAACTCCTTGTTAGAGTTCTCAATTTTCTTATTAATTTCCTAAAATCTTCCTTAGTACCCTCTTTAATGCTGTCCATCTTTTCATTCATCTGTCGTAAACTTTCTTCATTCCTGTCAAATTTTTCGTTCATTTGTTTAAACACTTCTTGGTTACTATCCATTTTCTTGTTAAGTGTTTCGATATTCTTTTCATTATTTTTATGTATTTTTTCAATATCCTCCTTCATTTGTTTTAATAAATTCTCATTTGGTTGTTTATTGTGTTCAGTTATTTTTTCCTCCTGTTTCCTAAAATTCTCATTAGTTTCTTCTTTCATTTTTCCCAAATCTTCATTCATCAAGTCCCATAATTGTATTAAATTCAGGTCTCCTCTGGCTTCCTCTTTATCACCTGCTGGTTGTTCCATTTCAGTGTCTTTGACTGTTTCTTCTTCTTGTTCCCGCCTATCTTCTTCTGTCTCTGGCTTTTGTCCTCTCTTCTGAGAAGCTTCTCGTCGTCTCATTTTTTAGTCTTCTAGTATTTGCCAGCTAAAATTAGGTCAATCGTTATTTCACTAATTGTGTTTCGGTTAGTTGGTTTTGCCTAATTTTAGCTCTACCAGTTGGGCGCCAATATGTAATATTCTGTTTTTGACGTTAGCCCCACTGTTGGGTTCGCCAAATGTAATATTCAATAAATATAATCCTCCTTATGTATTCTGTGAATGTGGAAGGCCCCACTTTTGAGCGTCAAAATATAATATTCAGTTAATACCTTCCTATTCGTTCGTCGTTGATACTTTTATTTTGTTCAGCCCTGTGTTGGGATCACCAATATGTAATATTAGTATCTCTGAAGTTGATTTGTAACTAAATAAAAAAAAATCTGTGTTTTGTTTTTAAATAGAGGATTATTTATCTGAATCTCAGGGTTAACATACAAGTATCGTTAAAGTCTGGTAGAATTTACACATAGAACAGACAATATAATTTTTATGCATGAGACTTGGTAATATAGTGTTGTTAATGTCTGTTGAATGTTTGTGGGTTCTTTTAAACAACTAGAAACTGTAACAAAAAACTCTTATGATTAACGACTATTTTCATAATAGTGTGCTAAAGTAATTCACAATTATTATTATTTATTTATTTTGTTTATTGTTTTTTTCAGTTATTGTTTTTGTGGTATGATCTCACCAACTTTGCAGTTTTCCCAATGGATTTATTCGTTTATTCTGCTCCTGGACACCTGGTTTTTTGGTCTCTCTCTGTCAAAACATCATTCCTCTAGGTCTTGGGTTGGTTTTCCTGGTCATCTCAGCTTTTATTGATCTTCAAATTCCATCAACTCAGCAGTCATTTATCTTAAACGTTCTGGCTTGCGATTCACAATTTTTAACAACAATCTTCTTCCACTCAAAACATTAATTTCTTTAGTTAAAGGCCATGGCCATATTTTTTATGGGTCACACGTTTGGTGTACCATTTCTAATTAATAATATTCTGTTGACCTTTACTTTATTTTTCCTTCGTAACTATATTCTTATAAGTTTTTTAACGTAAGAGTTTCTATCTTTTAAATTATTTACTTTGTTTGATTTAACTATATGGGTTATATACCTGTTTCATGTAGATTATATATTTCTTCAATGCTCATTATAATTATGTTCAATCACTTTCATTATACACAATTTTTCCTTTTTACCGTATTTCACTGTTATTCTCACTTTCTAGCACTGTCATACCATACCACTTTTATAATTATAGTTTGATCTTATTATATTTGTAAAACTTAAATAATTCACTTTTATGTAAATTTTTTTTCTTGATAAATAAAATAACGGTCTGACGTGCGCAGACCTCCCCATAGTTAAATTAGATTTATTTATATTTTAACTAGTAATGAAGTTTTTAATAATAATATAAATTGTCGTTTTATTACAATGAATTAGTTTAACACAAATAAAAACATATGTAAATGTACTGAACAGTGTGATTAATTACTTATTTATTTACATCTTTTGTCCTGGGATCATTAACTTCTTGGTTTTTGGTCATTGTCAGCCATAGTTTGTTACAGTCAGTAAATTATCTTTTAGTTAGTATGTTATGTTTTATGTTTGGTGAAACGACACGTTACATAAAGCCCCCCGTTTAAGACAAGTTATTTCAGTAATGGTAGTTTTAGGAGTTACTGAAATAAATGGCAAAAATCTACAAAAACTGTCTTCACTTTTCATAAAACCTGTTTATCTCGGTTTGGTTATATATTCCTTGGGGTATTGCTACAATGAGGCTGGTAATTGACAAACTACTTTTTCCTATAATATCTTCTTTTATCATGCGCTGGATGTACTTTCTTACAGCTTTCTTTAACAACTGTTTAACCGGATATTATTTAAATTCTTCGCTTTATTCGGTGAGTTGGAGAATACGATGCAGTAGTTATTGTAATTGTTCACTAACCTCTTCTTTTGTGCCACACTCATGATCTCTGTATATCCTTTTCCTTGGAATGCCCTGATTTCCTGCAGTCTTTCCTGCCATGATTCTGGTCTGTTACGGTTTATTTGTTTCCTATGGATACCCTAACATTTTCCCTAACTTAGTATGAATTCCTGTCCTGAGGGGCACTTGTGCTTCCTATTATCTCAGCGGATCATTCATAATCGCAGACTGGCGCCGTAGCATACAACACTCTGTTTATACCTTAAAGAAAAGAGTAACCCTTGGGTTACTAATAACACCATAGGAATTCCTATTCCTTCTCTCGTAACATTCAGGTTTATTTTCTGCTTTTGGGTTTTATATTATTTACCTGTGGCTCCTATAATTGTATCTGGTTTATGGACAGCGTGCGTATTCTCTCCGTTTTATTCTGGTATGTTTGTTAAGGAAGTGTTCGCTCCCGTTTTGATCAAGACTGTTGTCAGCACCCCTTGTAGTGTTTACTTTGATGTACTCTATGTCTCAGTTTGTTTTCGCTTTACTCTGTTTTCTTTCTAATGAATCCCTTTTATATTTTTCTAAATAATATTTTGTCTTAATTAAATTGTTAGTTTAATACTTTTTTCTTCTTATTTTTCTGTTTATATTCCCCTTTTGTTCCTTATCAGCTTTTCTTCAGTTTTGGTTATTTTTCTTAATTATCATTATTTTTTCTTAAGTCTAGAGTGATTATTTATTTTATTTTTGTTTTAATTATCATTATTTTCTTCTTCCTTTCTTAAATGGTTTGCCTTGTCGGTACACAGAAAATTAGTCCCTTCTTGCAATATTGTTCCTACTTGGTTTATCCGTTTTCGGTATCTGCCACGATCCTGGTTGCTCCACTAATATGGTTTTCCGGTGGATTCCGTAGGTTATATGCGGTTACAAATCTCCCTACGGGATCATCACAGCGTGGATCATACACATACGGTTCAATGTTGCCTTCGTTCCTTCTATTCCTTCCATCATCATTCCTGGAATCGGGATTAGGTTCACGGTTGCCACGACGGTCATCGTATCTCCTCGAATCCCTCTCATCAGCCATCATATAGTTTACTTGGGCTTGGTTGGTTCCCTGGTCGTCTCTATGCTGGTTTACTGAAGGTGCATTTCGCCTTCCTTCCCGGCTCCTAGATCTTCGACCTTCCGCACTGTGACCCCTCTGTGGGTGGTGATTTCCTTCCTCTCTTCGGTACCGACTGTGGTACGTCTGGCCGTTATTAAAACTTCGTCGACGACTTTGGAATCTGTTATCATGTTGGTTTCGACTATTGTCATGATGGTTGTTTGACCTGACATGATTTACTCGTGGCCTGTTTTCCCGGTGTGGCTCGTTCTGCCGATCGTTCTGGGGTTCCAGTCTCCTGCGACTTCTCCTGTAGTAGTCCTCCCTTTCATAACTTTCCAGGAGGGCTTCCATCGCTCCAATCGTCTTCACCTGACCACACTGTCTGGCTCGTGTTATGCCTTCCTTCCTCGAAATGGTAAGAAATTTTAGTGACCAGACATTCTTCTGGGATCTGTGGTTCGAGATGTCTAGCGATGCAGACCCCTTACCCAAGAAGTATGCTGTTGGGGATTGACCTCTTGTGGATTCATACCGTCCATTACATAAATTGTCCCTAATGATGTTTTGGATACTCTCGGACCAATATTTGGTCTTAAATATCTGTTTGAAATCTGTATAATTTTGTATTTCGTTCCTCATTGCCATCCACCAATTGTCTGTTATATTCTTGAAACTCTCGTCAAGCAGGTCTTTTATCATGTGCCATCGTTTTCTTTGTTGCGAGCAAATAGCTCTTCTAACCTCTCGAGGAATTCCAATGGGTTTCTGCGGTAATCTCTGAAGTTGATTGCTTCTCGGTTTTCTCCTATTGGTATGTGTGTGTAATTTATCGGTCTATTTTGTAGAATTACCAGTTCTTCCTGGATTTGGCCTACCTGCCCTTTTACTTGTCCTACGTCACCCTTGATGGTTTCGATTTGACCACCTATTGTTTCCTTTATTTCATCTAGCTTCTTTTGTGTTTCTGCTTGTACCTCCGTTATACCAATTTTGTTATTATTTTCTACCTAATCTATTCTGGCATCTACTTCTATTCTGGACTGTACAAATGTTTCTTCAGTTTTCTCCAGCCTGTCCTGTGTATCGGCTATCTGCTGTCCAACTTCCTCCTTATACTTGTCCATCCTCTGGCTAAATGTCTTACTGACGTCTTCAATTTTCTCATTGAGAGTTTCCCTTAACTCCTTGTTAGAGTTCTCAATTTTCTTATTAATTTCCTAAAATCTTCCTTAGTAACCTCTTTAATGCTGTCCATCTTTTCATTCATCTGTCGTAAACTTTCTTCATTCCTGTCAAATTTTTCGTTCATTTGTTTAAACACTTCTTGGTTACTATCCATTTTCTTGTTAAGTGTTTCGATATTCTTTTCATTATTTTTATGTATTTTTTCAATATCCTCCTTCATTTGTTTTAATAAATTCTCATTAGTTTGTTTATTGTGTTCAGTTATTTTTTCCTCCTGTTTCCTAAAATTCTCATTAGTTTCTTCTTTCATTTTTCTCAAATCTTCCTTCATTAAGTCCCATAATTGTATTAAATTCAGGTCTCCTCTGGCTTCCTCTTTATCACCTGCTGGTTGTTCCATTTCAGTGTCTTTGACTGTTTCTTCTTCTTGTTCCCGCCTATCTTCTTCTGTCTCTGGCTTTTGTCCTCTCTTCTGAGAAGCTTCTCGTCGTCTCATTTTTTAGTCTTCTAGTAGTTGCCAGCTAAAATTAGGTCAATCGTTATTTCACTAACTGTGTTTCGGTTAGTTGGTTTTGCCTAATTTCAGCTCTACCGGTTGGGCGCCAATATGTAATATTCTGTTTTTGACGTTAGCCCCACTGTTGGGTTCGCCAAATGTAATATTCAATAAATATAATCCTCCTTATGTATTCTGTGAATGTGGAAGGCCCCACTTTTGAGCGTCAAAATGTAATATTCAGTTAATACCTTCCTATTCGTTCGTCATTGATACTTTTATTTTGTTCAGCCCTGTGTTGGGATCACCAATATGTAATATTAGTATCTCTGAAGTTGATTTGTAACTAAATAAAAAAAAATCTGTGTTTTGTTTTTAAATAGAAGATTATTTATCTGAATATCAGGGTTAACATACAAGTATCGTTAAAGTCTGGTACAATTTACACATAGAACAGACAATATAATTTTTATGCATGAGACTTGGTAATATAGTGTTGTTAATGTCTGTTGAATGTTTGTGGGTTCTTTTAAACAACTAGAAACTGTAACAAAAAACTCTTATGATTAACGACTATTTTCATAATAGTGTACTAAAGTAATTCACAATTATTATTATTTATTTATTTTGTTTATTGTTTTTTTCAGTTATTGTTTTTGTGGTATGATCTCACCAACTTTGCAGTTTTCCCAATGGATTTATTCGTTTATTCTGCTCCTGGACACCTGGTTTTTTGGTCTCTCTCTGTCAAAACATCATTCCTCTAGGTCTTGGGTTGGTTTTCCTGGTCATCTCAGCTTTTATTGATCTTCAAATTCCATCAACTCAGCAGTCATTTATCTTAAACGTTCTGGCTTGCGATTCACAATTTTTAACAACAATCTTCTTCCACTCAAAACATTAATTTCTTTAGTTAAAGGCCATGGCCATATTTTTTATGGGTCACACGTTTGGTGTACCATTTCTAATTAATAATATTCTGTTGACCTTTACTTTATTTTTCCTTCGTAACTATATTATTATGTTTTTTAACGTAAGAGTTTCTATCTTTTAAATTATTTACTTTGTTTGATTTAACTATATGGGTTATATACCTGTTTCATGTAGATTATATATTTCTTCAATGCTCATTATAATTATGTTCAATCACTTTCATTATACACAATTTTTCCTTTTTACCGTATTTCACTGTTATTCTCACTTTCTAGCACTGTCATACCATACCACTTTTATAATTATAGTTTGATCTTATTATATTTGTAAAACTTAAATAATTCACTTTTATGTAAATTTTTTTTCTTGATAAATAAAATAACGGTCTGACGTGCGCAGACCTCCCCATAGTTAAATTAGATTTATTTATATTTTAACTAGTAATGAAGTTTTTAATAATAATATAAATTGTCGTTTTATTACAATGAATTAGTTTAACACAAATAAAAACATATGTAAATGTACTGAACAGTGTGATTAATTACTTATTTATTTACATCTTTTGTCCTGGGATCATTAACTTCTTGGTTTTTGGTCATTGTCAGCCATAGTTTGTTACAGTCAGTAAATTATCTTTTAGTTAGTATGTTATGTTTTATGTTTGGTGAAACGACACGTTACATAAAGCCCCCCGTTTAAGACAAGTTATTTCAGTAATGGTAGTTTTAGGAGTTACTGAAATAAATGGCAAAAATCTACAAAAACTGTCTTCACTTTTCATAAAACCTGTTTATCTCGGTTTGGTTATATATTCCTTGGGGTATTGCTACAATGAGGCTGGTAATTGACAAACTACTTTTTCCTATAATATCTTCTTTTATCATGCGCTGGATGTACTTTCTTACAGCTTTCTTTAACAACTGTTTAACCGGATATTATTTAAATTCTTCGCTTTATTCGGTGAGTTGGAGAATACGATGCAGTAGTTATTGTAATTGTTCACTAACCTCTTCTTTTGTGCCACACTCATGATCTCTGTATATCCTTTTCCTTGGAATGCCCTGATTTCCTGCAGTCTTTCCTGCCATGATTCTGGTCTGTTACGGTTTATTTGTTTCCTATGGATACCCTAACATTTTCCCTAACTTAGTATGAATTCCTGTCCTGAGGGGCACTTGTGCTTCCTATTATCTCAGCGGATCATTCATAATCGCAGACTGGCGCCGTAGCATACAACACTCTGTTTATACCTTAAAGAAAAGAGTAACCCTTGGGTTACTAATAACACCATAGGAATTCCTATTCCTTCTCTCGTAACATTCAGGTTTATTTTCTGCTTTTGGGTTTTATATTATTTACCTGTGGCTCCTATAATTGTATCTGGTTTATGGACAGCGTGCGTATTCTCTCCGTTTTATTCTGGTATGTTTGTTAAGGAAGTGTTCGCTCCCGTTTTGATCAAGACTGTTGTCAGCACCCCTTGTAGTGTTTACTTTGATGTACTCTATGTCTCAGTTTGTTTTCGCTTTACTCTGTTTTCTTTCTAATGAATCCCTTTTATATTTTTCTAAATAATATTTTGTCTTAATTAAATTGTTAGTTTAATACTTTTTTCTTCTTATTTTTCTGTTTATATTCCCCTTTTGTTCCTTATCAGCTTTTCTTCAGTTTTGGTTATTTTTCTTAATTATCATTATTTTTTCTTAAGTCTAGAGTGATTATTTATTTTATTTTTGTTTTAATTATCATTATTTTCTTCTTCCTTTCTTAAATGGTTTGCCTTGTCGGTACACAGAAAATTAGTCCCTTCTTGCAATATTGTTCCTACTTGGTTTATCCGTTTTCGGTATCTGCCACGATCCTGGTTGCTCCACTAATATGGTTTTCCGGTGGATTCCGTAGGTTATATGCGGTTACAAATCTCCCTACGGGATCATCACAGCGTGGATCATACACATACGGTTCAATGTTGCCTTCGTTCCTTCTATTCCTTCCATCATCATTCCTGGAATCGGGATTAGGTTCACGGTTGCCACGACGGTCATCGTATCTCCTCGAATCCCTCTCATCAGCCATCATATAGTTTACTTGGGCTTGGTTGGTTCCCTGGTCGTCTCTATGCTGGTTTACTGAAGGTGCATTTCGCCTTCCTTCCCGGCTCCTAGATCTTCGACCTTCCGCACTGTGACCCCTCTGTGGGTGGTGATTTCCTTCCTCTCTTCGGTACCGACTGTGGTACGTCTGGCCGTTATTAAAACTTCGTCGACGACTTTGGAATCTGTTATCATGTTGGTTTCGACTATTGTCATGATGGTTGTTTGACCTGACATGATTTACTCGTGGCCTGTTTTCCCGGTGTGGCTCGTTCTGCCGAACGTTCTGGGGTTCCAGTCTCCTGCGACTTCTCCTGTAGTAGTCCTCCCTTTCATAACTTTCCAGGAGGGCTTCCATCGCTCCAATCGTCTTCACCTGACCGCACTGTCTGGCTCGTGTTATGCCTTCCTTCCTCGAAATGGTAAGAAATTTTAGTGACCAGACATTCTTCTGGGATCTGTGGTTCGAGATGTCTAGCGATGCAGACCCCTTACCCAAGAAGTATGCTGTTGGGGATTGACCTCTTGTGGATTCATACCGTCCATTACATAAATTGTCCCTAATGATGTTTTGGATACTCTCGGACCAATATTTGGTCTTAAATATCTGTTTGAAATCTGTATAATTTTGTATTTCGTTCCTCATTGCCATCCACCAATTGTCTGTTATATTCTTGAAACTCTCGTCAAGCAGGTCTTTTATCATGTGCCATCGTTTTCTTTGTTGCGAGCAAATAGCTCTTCTAACCTCTCGAGGAATTCCAATGGGTTTCTGCGGTAATCTCTGAAGTTGATTGCTTCTCGGTTTTCTCCTATTGGTATGTGTGTGTAATTTATCGGTCTATTTTGTAGAATTACCAGTTCTTCCTGGATTTGGCCTACCTGCCCTTTTACTTGTCCTACGTCACCCTTGATGGTTTCGATTTGACCACCTATTGTTTCCTTTATTTCATCTAGCTTCTTTTGTGTTTCTGCTTGTACCTCCGTTATACCAATTTTGTTATTATTTTCTACCTAATCTATTCTGGCATCTACTTCTATTCTGGACTGTACAAATGTTTCTTCAGTTTTCTCCAGCCTGTCCTGTGTATCGGCTATCTGCTGTCCAACTTCCTCCTTATACTTGTCCATCCTCTGGCTAAATGTCTTACTGACGTCTTCAATTTTCTCATTGAGAGTTTCCCTTAACTCCTTGTTAGAGTTCTCAATTTTCTTATTAATTTCCTAAAATCTTCCTTAGTAACCTCTTTAATGCTGTCCATCTTTTCATTCATCTGTCGTAAACTTTCTTCATTCCTGTCAAATTTTTCGTTCATTTGTTTAAACACTTCTTGGTTACTATCCATTTTCTTGTTAAGTGTTTCGATATTCTTTTCATTATTTTTATGTATTTTTTCAATATCCTCCTTCATTTGTTTTAATAAATTCTCATTAGTTTGTTTATTGTGTTCAGTTATTTTTTCCTCCTGTTTCCTAAAATTCTCATTAGTTTCTTCTTTCATTTTTCTCAAATCTTCCTTCATTAAGTCCCATAATTGTATTAAATTCAGGTCTCCTCTGGCTTCCTCTTTATCACCTGCTGGTTGTTCCATTTCAGTGTCTTTGACTGTTTCTTCTTCTTGTTCCCGCCTATCTTCTTCTGTCTCTGGCTTTTGTCCTCTCTTCTGAGAAGCTTCTCGTCGTCTCATTTTTTAGTCTTCTAGTAGTTGCCAGCTAAAATTAGGTCAATCGTTATTTCACTAACTGTGTTTCGGTTAGTTGGTTTTGCCTAATTTCAGCTCTACCGGTTGGGCGCCAATATGTAATATTCTGTTTTTGACGTTAGCCCCACTGTTGGGTTCGCCAAATGTAATATTCAATAAATATAATCCTCCTTATGTATTCTGTGAATGTGGAAGGCCCCACTTTTGAGCGTCAAAATGTAATATTCAGTTAATACCTTCCTATTCGTTCGTCATTGATACTTTTATTTTGTTCAGCCCTGTGTTGGGATCACCAATATGTAATATTAGTATCTCTGAAGTTGATTTGTAACTAAATAAAAAAAAATCTGTGTTTTGTTTTTAAATAGAAGATTATTTATCTGAATATCAGGGTTAACATACAAGTATCGTTAAAGTCTGGTACAATTTACACATAGAACAGACAATATAATTTTTATGCATGAGACTTGGTAATATAGTGTTGTTAATGTCTGTTGAATGTTTGTGGGTTCTTTTAAACAACTAGAAACTGTAACAAAAAACTCTTATGATTAACGACTATTTTCATAATAGTGTACTAAAGTAATTCACAATTATTATTATTTATTTATTTTTTTATTGTTTTTTTCAGTTATTGTTTTTGTGGTATGATCTCACCAACTTTGCAGTTTTCCCAATGGATTTATTCGTTTATTCTGCTCCTGGACACCAGGTTTTTTGGTCTCTCTCTGTCAAAACATCATTCCTCTAGGTCTTGGGTTGGTTTTCCTGGTCATCTCAGCTTTTATTGATCTTCAAATTCCATCAACTCAGCAGTCATTTATCTTAAACGTTCTGGCTTGTGATTCACAAAATTTTTAACAACAATCTTCTTCCACTCAAAACATTAATTTCTTTAGTTAAAGGCCATGGCTATATTTTTTATGGGTCACAGGTTTGGTGTACCATTTCTAATTAATAATATTCTGTTGACCTTTACTTTATTTTTCCTTCGTAACTATATTATTATGTTTTTTAACGTAAGAGTTTCTATCTTTTAAATTATTTACTTTGTTTGATTTCACTATATGGGTTATATACCTGGTTCATATAGATTATATATTTCTTCAGTGCTCATTATAATCATGTTCAATCACTTTCATTATACACAATTTTTCTTTTTTACCGTATTTCACTGTTATTCTCACTTTCTAGCACTGTCATACCATACCACTTTTATAATTATATTTTGATCTTATTATATTTTGTAAAACTTAAATAATTCACTTTTATGTAAATTTTTTTTCTTGATAAATAAAATAACGGTCTGAGGTGCGCAGACCTCCCCATAGTTAAATTAGATTTATTTACATTTTAACTAGTAATGAAGTTTTTAATAATAATATAAATTGTCGTCTTATTATAATGAATTAGTTTAACACAAATAAAAACATATGTAAATGTACTGAACAGTGTGATTAATTACGTATTTATTTACATCTTTTGTCCTGGGATCATTAACTTCTTGGTTTTTGGTCATTGTCAGCCATAGTTTGTTACAGTCAGCAATCTACTGTACTGTTACCCCATCTTTTAGTTAGTATGTTATGTTTTATGTTTGGTGAAACGACACGTTACAATATATATGTTGTAGCAGGTTGTTGCATACATATATATGTTGTTGGGCACATCCATGTATGTGATGTTTATATTGCTCACGTTTCGTTCCGTAATCCTGGATCATTTTCAAGGTGTACTGATGTTGATTTAACTACAGTGCACGTTTTATATCTTGTGTCCCTTGTGATTTTAACGAGGGAGGGTTGGAGCGTGGGGGTGAGTTTGTTGTGGCCATATGTTGTTTGTTAATTTGTGAACCATCAGTTAGGAATTTCCAAGTTGTCGCTAATTTAATGTATTCATTTCTGTCGTTGACCACTCCCCTTCTCATCCGGTATATTTCTATGCCTTCCCTGTATTGTCTGATTTTGTAGTTAGGTGGTGCCAAGATTTTTGTGTTTTTGAAATCTAAAGTGTGTCGTGTTTCTTTGGCGTGTTACGTTAGGGATGTCTTCTTGTTTTGCTACTGCTAATTCGTGTTTGCGGACGTGTTGATAGATATTTCTCTCAGAGTGGCCGATATAAGATCGGTCACAGTTTTTGCATTGTATTTGGTAAACACCTTGTCCCTCTAAGTGTATGCGATACTTCAGATTTTGTAGAAAGGCTTTGATTTTTTTGTTTCTGTTGAATGTTGTCCTAATGTGATGTTTCTTGAGTATTCTCCGTATTATATCTGTTGTGCCCGTTATATATGGTAATGTTAAGGTGCTGGTGTACTCCTGTGTTTCTTTCTCCGGTTGCATCTTCTTTTGTTTGGTGACGTTGTTTAAATCGGATGGGGTGTATCCATTGAAAAACAGAGCCTCCTTCAAAGTGGTCAGCTCCTGTTTCCTGTGTTCCTCATCCGGTAGGTGTAGGGCTCTGTGTGTAAGTGTCTTTACTACAGACTGTAACTGCGCTGGTCTGACTGGTGGTGGGACTGTCTATGTAAGTATCTGTTTGTGTGTGGGTGGGTGTTCTATATGTGGAAAAGCTGAGGTGACTGTCTTTCTTCTTTATGAAAAGGTCAAGGATGGAATGCCATTGTCTGTCTCCGTTTCCATAGTGAACTCTATTTTTGAGTGGATGCTGTTTATATGCATAAAGAATTCTGTCAATGTATCCTATCTGTGTGGCCATCAGCTTCGTAATATTTGTATACCTCAGCTTTTCCACATACAGAAAACCCTGTATGTATAGTACCCTCAGTATAGCACTCATCATCACTGGCTGGCTGTTCCGAGCTCCCTCTCTCTGTCTTTAGGTCTTTATAATAGTTATGATGCACTGGTGGAATGAATTTCAGAAGCTCCATCATGTCCTTTTTTTAGCCATAAAAATCGGACTTGTCGGATACAAAAGATCTTGGGCAACATTAGCAAGGCTAATGAATGGTCGACCAGTGGTATCTTTTTTCTTAATATTGATCTTCTGGAATGGCATATTATCAGGAAGAGATTTGTTTTGAACTTGATGACAAAGGAATCTTTTTCTTCAAGTCTGATCCATCTCATTTGTAACCAATTCACAGGTTCCCCATCTGCAGTCTTCTTTCTGTTGGTGATAGATTTTTCTAAAGGTTCTGTTGAAAGAAAGTCTTCATGGTTCATTTCAGTCAAACAGTACTTGTTATTCTTTCTGCATTCTATAATAATATAATACCAGTCCTTTGTTGAGAAGATATTGGTACTCTTTTGTGCTTTTTTTTTCATTGAAAGAAAAATCTGAATCATTGGGTAAGTAACTGTGTCCCGGCACCAAGAACTTTAGGTCATTAACTTCTGTTTTTACATTTTGGCTTTGCAGGTGTTTCATTAACGTTAACACTAATTTTATGTTGCGATTTTGTCCACCACAACTATCAGAATGTTTAACATTACTAGCATGGATAGTTAAAGTGCTTTTTGAGGCAAGCGCTATATCTCCTGCGAACCTCTTGAACCTTCAGTCTCTGGCCAGACATACATGAAAGCTTTGTCATTATTAAACACATGAATACCAAAATCATAGGTATATAGGTTCCTTTTGTAGTAGGCAACAGAAGTGGATAATTTAGGAAATGCTAAAGCTTTTTGCAGATCAAAAGTGAGTACATAGTAATCATCAAAATACTTTTTTATCTTAATTTAAACTTTCTCTAGCCTTTTCTGCCTTTCTTAGGTGTAATTCCTTTTCACATTCAATTGTTCTTTTTTCCTCTTCACATTGCCTGTAAAAGTTTATTTGTAACGGGACAAACTATTGGGATTTATTTTATTCTTTAATAATTGTAAAAAGTAGTAGCCACTCGAGCTGAACAACATTTTGATCACAAACGCTTGACATTTTTGAACACCTTGCAGGCAGTGTGATACCAATCCGTGCGAGGCCCAAAATAATTAAGAGTCTGGGAATGTTAAGTATCAGAAGGGGGCCTATTCACGCGTACGCGCGCACGGATATGCCGCTGTGAACAGCGTGAAAGACACGTATGAAACATTCCAAAGCCGAACATGTGATGGAAACAAAGAACTCAACGCAGTACAATCCACCCCAGTTGAAATTACACTTTTAAACGGGCCTGTTGTGAAGAAAAGTTCCGGAACGAAAACGCGGGCCCGTATAGATAAAATGTGATTTTAATTCAATTAATAAATTTTACAGTCATGACGTGATATGAAGTAAAATGAAGTGACAGTTTCGAGTTATCTGGCGAGAATTACGACAAAAGAACGAAATGTGCAGAGTGATGAAAGAAATAGAAAACGTACGGAGGCTGGACTGACTTTTTTAGGGACGCAATTGCAGATAAGAGAACAAATTATATTATATTCAATTATACTCATAAATTATGAAAAGAAGAAATTTAAAAACAAAGAATTACAACCATTCAAAATTGAAACCTTTTAAAAATTAAATGAGCCCATAGGGGAAATTTAAATATGTACCGTGAGAGAGTAGATGTGCGTGTGTAATAATTATGTAATAAAAGTAAGAGGCGCTGGTTTGTGAAAAATGGGGTATAACTATTTCTATGTTATTTTAAATATGTCTATTGTAATCAAGGTAATACCAGTATATACGAATAAGTAATCATTGTAATTTTTTTTCTTAAAAGATATCAAAATTTAGAGGGAGAAGGGATATTTTATTTGTGATGGGATTGTAAAAGCATCTTTTTCTGTTGTTTATTTAAATGCAATTGAATTGTTTTGAGGAAATAAAAGAATAAGATGTGTATGAAAGTAACCAATATGTTTAATTTCAAATAACCAGTTGTGATCTTCCGGTTCGCTGATACGAAACCTGGACCCAGTAAGTATAATTTTAAGTTGGTAGGAGACAACATGGCGGCTACGAGAGCCTAAAGATGCATAGTAAATAAATAAAGTTTATATATTAATTTATTAAAAAGTAAGTACTTGTACATATTTTGTACTCTGTCACAAACCTGACATGTATCCTTAGCAGGAGGTTCAGGCGAGAAACAGACCGGGTACGATACCATGCGATGCGACGACGCAAATCATCGCATGAAAACTGATGGCCATGTTGCGTTATGAGAGTCCCCTCACCAAGTACGTTGCGATGACTAACGCGCGTCGGCATGCGATGCGATGACGGACGAATAGCTCGAGTCTCAGTTGGTGTCCATCATCGCATCATTCAAGAATCATAATGGATTTACACGAAGAAAAATTAATAATTGAGGTAAATTTATGTGAGTAGATTTTTCCTGTTGTCTTTTTTAATTAACAATTTATGAACTACCGGTACATTATTAATTAAATGTATGATTTTTGTTAAATATAAATTATGATACATGTATTGATCAATACTGCACAACATGCTATATACATTTAAATATTATACATCTTTTGATAAACGTTAGACAAATGTGTAAAGTTCTTAAATTTCATTTTTTAGGTTCAATCAAGACCTGTGCTTTAGACAAAGGACTAAATGATTTTAAAAAGAATAATAAAAGGGAAGATTCATGGAACTATGTTGCCGTTGCCACGGAATGTGGCCTACACCTCACGCCTTTGGTTTATAGAATGAACCCAGTCTACGACTTAACTTTTGCACTTTTTAAAAAGTAAATAGGCAGCTAACGCCTTTTTATGCCTCCTAGATAACATTACTTTTAGAAAACATAAACTATATTACGAGGGTCATTCGATAAGTAAGCAAACAAACGGCTGTGGAGCAAAAACGTTTTATTCAATCAGTACATTTTTTTTTTACTTTTCAACGTAATCTCCAGCAACGTCTATGCACTTGTCCCATCTCTTTACAAGCTTTTTTATTCCCTCAGCAAGTAATTCTTTACCTTGATTTCGAAGCCAGTTTTGGACTTTCTCCTTCATTGCTGTTGAACTTGACACCACGCAGTCTCCTTGAGTGGGCCAAACAAGAAAAAGTCAGATGGGGCAAGGTCAGGGCTATAAGAGGGATGAGGCAGATCTCCCAACCTACTTTTTTTATTGTTTCGAGTATCAGTTTTGCCGTGTGTGGGCGGGCATTATCGTGAAGAAGAATCACGCCTTTCCTCTGCCATCCCGGATATTTCTTCTTCAATGCAGGCTTAACTTTGTTCACAATCATGTCAGAATAGTACTGACTATTGATGGTACGCTGGTCTTGTAGGTAATCACAGAAAATTGGGTCTTGGGAGCTCCAAAAGATGGTTAACATCACCTTACCAGCCAATGGCTGGGTTTTGAATTTATTTTTGGCGGGTGAACTGGGATGCTTCCACTCCATGCTTTGTCGTTTTGACTCAGGTTCAAAATAGTGAATCCAAATTAGTGGTTATAGTGGTTCCAAATCCAAAAATCTTATAACAGAACGCTGTTCTTCGAAAGTACTGTTCTCAAGAGGACACGCCATCATAAATAAAACTGTATTGGTTATGTTTATGCAATATATTATTGAACAGCTGATCAAAACTCACAACAACGTTGCCAGGCAACACTCCTGAAAGTTTCAATCAGCTGCTACAATTAATTTCTTTTCTAAAACTGTTTGTCCGTTTACTTAGTGAATGAACCCTTGTAATCAAACGTGACGGAGCCCCGTTTTATCGTATTCTGTCTGGGGCCCCTTCCATTGCGATGACGTACATCAGCGGATCACGCGCGATCGCATACTCCATCCATTATCGCGACGCATGGCATCGTATTCCGTCTGTTTCTCGCCTTAAAGTGCAAATTAAATGTAGTCAAGAACACATAACACATTTTTTCCTGTACAGGAGTTTTGTCATTTTCATTGCACCATGTAACATACATTTCGTACATTTTCTTGATAGTTAAATCTGAATTTACGTATTTTTCCTCTTCGGGTTATTAGCTCGTGTGTAATGTCTGACATATGCAGGAAAAGATTTGATATGGTTTTCAACATCTATTGTATCAATCTTGTTTCCTGGAGTAGTATGGGCCCTTCCATCTACCACAAGACCAATGTCTTCCTTAATACTGCAACTGTAAATTCTGCCATCAGAGACTTGAAAGGTTCTCTAAAGTACTTTTTACAAACTTGAATATCATTGATTCCCATGCGTAAATGAATGGAAAAACTGTGGCTTCTCGGGCCTCTTACATTACTGGTTGGTCACATCGCCTGCTAATACTACTGGCTTTATGCAACCCAAATAAAAATGTTTCGTTGAGATTGATCTGTTAAGCTGTAAAAATATTTGAACACACCCTCTCTTTCCTCCGCTGACATCCTTGTATTACACCCTCTTGCACATTTAAATAGTTAAAACTAAAAACTTTTCCAGAAATTGTTCTACCTTGCAGAAATCGTTTTATACTCTTCACCAGATAATCTTTTTTTTTTTTATTGTGTCCTCTTCCAGTTCTCAGGATTTCTCAAGCACTTGCAACCTCTTGGAGGCTTAGGTCTAACCTCAAAATTAGAACCAATTGAATCGTTACTTTCCTCCGCAGAAACATTACTTTTATTATTCATGTTACATCCTTCATTAGAAATTAACTATTTTCAAGATTTACCTCATGATTTGGATGCTTAGAACTTGCACCTAAACTAGGATCTGGTTCATAATCTGGATCTGAATCCACGTTGCCAAGAATGTCACTCATAGTAAAACGGTCACTTTCACTGTTTAAACCACTTATTTTTAGTTTTTAAAAACTTAGGGTTTAAAGTTAAAAGGTTCACTAAAGCATAATTATTAATGTATCACTCCTAAACACAGCAAAATATAACAATTAAATAAATCAGCTGAACACAACTCTCAACAGTAAACAGCTCATATGGAGTTAATCACCGTGACAACTGAAACAACTGCTGAAATGCTCAGTTGATAAAATAGTTAGTGCATTCTAGCAGCAAAATATTAAAATATGGACTTAGTCGTTTTCACCTCTGAAAAGATTGTATTATTTTCAATTCAACCATCTCCAAAACTCGGGAATTTAAAAAAAATGGAGTTAGTTCGGTTGACCTCTAACAGGTTTTTATCATATCAAAGATTCTCTCCCCCCCCCCCTCAGATTGTTACAGTTACAAAATTCAGAAGCATGTTCAGAATAATTCATATAAACCTAAAAACAGTACAACTACAAAGAATGCCCACATAAAATTTTACTAAACAGTATCTATCCCAACATTCCTGTGAGCAAACGTTTCCTGTGGGCTTTCAGTTTACCCTTTCGCTGCTGTGATCAAGTACACTCGATGTTCGCAAATCACACCACTACGCTGCACTCGAATATATTCGATTTGGAATTTGCGCCCTTATTGCTGTTATCGAATTAAGTAGATTTCGCTGATTTGTGCTGCCATCTGTTGTCTACTATTTGTACTACGTTGAACATCTGTTTCTGTATCGAAAAATAAACTAATATCGATATTATTCGTTGTTTATGTTGCATGCCTTTTTTTTTTTTTTTAACTGCTTTGTTATTTTTGTGAAGTATTAACTGGTTAATTTTTAGATTACGTTTAGTGTGTGCGTGTATAAATTCGGTTGTGATTTTTGTTAGTATCTTTTCATGTGTTTTGTTGCTATTTACTGTGTACGTGTAGTACTTTCAAGATTTGTTTGGCCTACATTTTTATAACTGTTTGAATATGTCTAATCATGAATTCCTTTCTGAAAAAGAAATTTTAGATTATATTTATCAATCAGATGATGATGTACGTCTCAGTTATAGTTTTTCAGATGATGATTTTGGTGACAAGATTGAACCACGTGAGTGTAGGTGAAATAAACAATTTGATTTGTGAATTTTCGTGGGTTGGTGGCCCTTTTCGTCTGATAGTTCACAAATTTGATGAAAGTTCATCTGGTGCTGCTTGTGATCTCCCTAAAGATGCCGATGAATTATCGTATTTTGAGGTTTTCCTCTCTAATGATATTCTTGACATAGTTGCCAGTGAGACAAATGAATACCATAAAATGTCTGTTGAAGCAAACCCTCCATCACAATATTCAAGGCTCCATAAATAGTTTGAAACTTCAGTAAAGGAACTTTATATATTTATTGCTGTCACGCTTACCATGGTATGCAACAAACATCTCACAATTCAGGAACACTGGACAACACATCGAGTTTTACATGTCCCAATTTTTGGAGAAATCGGCCTGAGATCGATACCTTCTTCTCCTGAGCATGCTGCATTTCTGTAATAACAGTCTCCAAGCCCCTTCAGACCCACTATTCAAAATTAGAATAATAATTGACCATTTCAGAGCAGTTTTCAAAAAATATATGAAACCATTCGAAAATCTGTGCATTGATGAGAGCCTAGTACTGTTCAAAGGCAGGCTGTAACGGCACGTAATGTAACAAATTCTATTTTTAGACAGTGATTCACACAAAAAGCATTTTGTTGACAAAGACGAAGTAAGTCATAGTTTGGGAGCGGTCGACGGCCAGGCACTGTTATGATCAAGTGAAAAACATGTCACGTCAATCCAAAGGAGGGACGGGTGGAGTGTGACCGGAATAAACTGGTTTCAAATGCGTATTTGATCTGAATTGTGGTGCAGAAACGAAAGCGCAGCTCAGTCTCCAGCCGGCCATCGAACAGTACAGATATAGTTTACAGTGCGTGTGGACAATCAAGGTAGGCCGAATAGTTCCGGTTGGCCTACCGAGTTTTTTTTTTTGTATTAAAGTGTTGAAAATGGTAATAAACATGTAAATTAAATCGAAACAAACGCATGTAAATATAAATTTGGACTTTTAGAACATTTTTTGGGATTTTTTGTCGGGAAAGTGAATTATGACTGGTGGTGCAACAAGCAGGAGACTCCCCGTCAGAAGAGATAAGTAAAAAATAAGGACGTAACCAATTTCGCACAATTGTATCAAAATTATTTTTTTTTAAGTAACTTTTTTTAAAGTTTTTAAGTACCTTTTAAACAACATGAAATAAAAATGATGAGCTCTCGGTAGGGTGTGTGAGCGTGAGTGAAAGAAAAAGAGGGGTAAATTTCACAAATAACAAGGTACTGATTTGCGTTTGAAGACTTTCTTTTGTCTCAATTTTTTTGGAATCATTTTTCTTTACATTACAAAAAATTACAATGTGTTTTAATAAAATAAAATCAGATTTGTCAGTATAATGAGGTAGTTTAGTTAATTACGCACTCTACCCGTAACCTATTCTCTGTGTCAGTAAGTTCGTCTAAATGGCCCTGGAATTTTTTCTGTAAGGGAGTTTGTGTTAATTTATCAAAATTGTTTTCTTCGGGAAGTGAAATGGTTTCCACATTTCCTCCAAAAAATGTGGTGGCGACCTTGGGAATCTTCTGACTTTGTAAAGGTAAGTCGAAAAGAATATAATCGGGGCTTAGTCGTTTCTTCTTTTATTTTTTCAAACAGTTACAAGGCTGGTTTTCAAACAGAACATAAAGACGAAACGAAACCATTTTGGCATTAAATTGTTTGTGTTGTGTGATACAAAAACAGGCTTCATCCTTGATTTTATAACTTACACTGGATGAAGTACAGAGTTAGCAGACACATACAATTTGGGCATATCAGGGGCAGTCGTTACAACATTATTATCTCCGGACTATCTAAACAAAGGGCACACAGTTTTTGTTGATAACTAGTACAAAAGTCCAAAACTGTTTTCTACCCACATGATAATGGTACCAACTCGTGTGGCACAGTCAGAAAAAACCGGAAGAACATGCCAACACTGATAGAAAAATTGAGAAGAAATTAACTAGAAGCAAAACATGCTTCTGACAACAAAATTATGGCAATAAAATGGTACGACAAGAGAGATGCACACACTCAATTTCCAGCCAACTGGTAAACAAGATTATAGGACAGGTAGGGAAGTTCTGAAACCAAGTGCAGTGTTGGAATATAATAAAAACATGGGAGGACTAGATAAAGCTGACATGCTTCTTAGTTCAGTTGGCTCAGTGAGGAAACCTGTAAAATGGTACAAAACACTATGTTTTCATATTCTGGACATGGCAATTTTAATTTCTCATTCCCTGTACCAAACTAATAGTGGGAAAATAGTTTCACCGGCAATTTCCAGCTCAAATTGATTACTCAAATCCTAGAAAAATATCACGTTGACAGAACCAATAATAAAACACATGCAGCACTGAGCAGCGATTCACCACTACGACTGATATTTTCCATCATACGTACCCCCCCCCCCCCCCCCCCGAGAAGAAAACAAATCTTACCAGGTACTGTCATGTTTGCAGTAATACGAAGAGGATTGAAAAAAAGTCCAGATATGTGTGCTAAATGTAATGTTGCTCTGTGTCTTGTGCCATGTTTTGAAGAATATCATTCTTTGAAAAATTATTAAAATTTATAATATATACAACATTTATAAACATAATTACCGGTACTTGGAACACAAAATTTGGCCAGCACTGGGGTGTAGGGTAGATCAGTTGTCAGTAGCGGTGAAAGGGTTAAAAAGAAGAAAATTGAACCTCGTGAAATGAAATTATGGAAGTGCCAAGAATATTTGCTCATAGATAAGAAAAGAAACAAATGCATTACAAGGGAAGTAAATACTACATCTTTGTATGAGAAAATTAAAAAAAGATGGTGTGAACACTTAAACATCATTGCCAGATAAAGATTACTAATGGCAGTCTTAAAAAAACTGGACTAATCGAAAGACTGGTGGTGAAAAGGTGGGTTCCAGAACAGGTCGACTAAAAGACCTAATCCTTGATATGAAGACGATAATTACAGTTCATATTATTTTGTGGTCAGGATGGAGTACAATATGTAATTTTTGATTTCGTTTTCAAGAAATTTTCTTATCTGTCTTACATTTTGTAAGACACTCGCTTATGTTTGAGATACTGTATATTTCAGTATGCGTCCTCACGAACAAGTTGCATTCATTATAAATTTGTCACACACACACACAAATTATGAACTATGTTTATAATTTTCATTTGTTCTTTATAGGTTATGGAAATTTTACAACAAGCCCTTCAAAACTTACCTGACACTTCAGACATGGACTCTAAATTAATGATTCCTTGTGAGGCTTTAGATGATATGGATACTTCAAATGTGGACGATGCAAACAGTGATTCTTGTTATATAATAGACAAAATAATGTGTGATATTGTGGATGCTATGTAGTGCATAGACTTTTTCAGTTTTGTTTTATCATTTAGACTTTTATAATTTTAATTGTAAAAAATGTATTGTGACAAAAAGAAAGTGGCATAGTGTAAGAAAATTAATTTTATTAAATACTTTTAAAATAAAATTTCTGTTTTGTAGCAAACCTTGTGATGCATAAGCCTTTCCCCAAATTCCCTGCTTCCTGTATGTACATACGGTTTTAATATATGTTTGTAACTTTTAAAGAATACCAATAAATTCAGTAATGAATATTGGATTACTTTTTTGTTTGTCAGCAAGTAACGATGTAAAACCAAATAAAATTTGAAATATATAAAAAAAACTGAATAAGGCAGCAGTGAATAATAAATTAGGAGAGCAACTGAGACAGTGTGTACACGTAAAACAGCTGGAGGTCCTCAAAAGAGGAAAATAGAAGATGGTAAAAAGAAATTATAAGGTAGGACATGGTGGCCAGGGGTGAGACAAGCAGATAACAAGAGTGAATTTGAGAAGCCGTGGTGGCTGGTGACATGGAAATGTGAGTGGTTGCGGACTAGATCGTTAAACAGTAAATGGAAAATCTAATTACATAAAAGGAGAGATCTAAAGGGTATGAGGACGTGTTTCTCAGATGCTCCGGTGGAATCCGGCTGTAATGTTGTGTGGGTACGTGATGATCTTAACATGCGTCAGCATGACTTTTCTAGACTTTGCCAGCCACACGCACTGTGTCAAGGCCACAATCAATTACGTTCTAGTGTAGCGCTGATGCGTAGTATGGATGCTTCTGGAATTTTGGCGGGGTATAAATGCAAGTACTCAGGGACACTCAGTTCAGTTTTACATTATTGCGTGTGAACAATTTTTGATTTGTTGCCAGAGACTATCCTTGTTGATTACAGTTTTAATTGTAATAATTAAACCTGGTGATTAGTGACTTAATTGGTCTTTTTATTTTGTTTTCCACTGTACCATACGACAATCAGTAGACTGTCGTAACAATATGTAGAGAAGAAAATAGTGCCGACGTTTCTGCTCAGTCTGGTCTACATGGCTGCAACACTCTCTTCACCTCCTCACCAGAGTAACCATTCACCTGCAGCCTCTAGTTCAGATGCCTGAGCCCCTTTTTAAGGTTGTCTGGCTCATATATGCGTCTTGGTCGATCCACCATAATCTTCATTAAGGCACACTTCTGCCGAGGATGGTGAGTAGAGGCATGTTGAAATAACTATAAGTGTGGTTCTTTTGCAGGTTGGCTTTCTGTAAACCCTGTGATTAAGGCTACCATCAGTCCTTGTCAAAAACATTTAGGAATGCCAGTTTGCCATTCGCTTTCATCTCCATGGTGAACTGAATTCTTGTATGAATGCTGTTGATATGGTTCAGAAATAACAGAAGGTTTTCCTCATTGTTTCTCCAGGTCATCCACATTGCGGAACCAGTCATTGGCTTATGGGATCCAGATGTCAACAACCTCCTCAAATCTCTCCCATGTTAAAGCTGGCCACCACTGGACACAGAGGGCTTCCCATAGCGACATCATCCGTTTGCTCAAAGAACAACCCATCCCACTGGAAGTAAGTAATGGTCAGGACTTGCCAAAAGAGAGGTGATGTCCACCGGAAACATCTGGTCAATCTGCTCCAAGGTCTCCTCCAGAGGAACCATGGTAAATAAAGACGCCACACTGAAGTTGACAAGCATGTCAGTAAGCTCAACCTTTTCAGTGCCTGAACAAAATACGTGGAGTCCGACCGATGTGAGCCTTTAACAGCTCCTTAAGATGTTTGACCAGACCATATGATGGAGATCCAATGGCATTCACAATCACAATGGAGAGTGGGTCCGAAGTGCTCAGACTGTGGGAAATAAGCAGGACAAATGACTGGCATCCTGGAATACCCTTCTTTACCCAGAAGGATGTCCGCATGGCCTCTTTACTCCACTTACCACTGGTATGGACTCGCAAGGGCCGTCGAGAGTAATGGCACCTAACATAACCTGCGCAGCAGCAGGGAGAACAAAAGAACTGCACAAGATGACCCCTGACGAACTTCATGCCTCAGGTTGCAGTTGGCAAGAACTGATCCTTCTATGGGCTGAGGTGGAGAATTTCCTCCTGCATTTAGCTTAAGCGGTGATTACAACAGGCAATCATCTTCAAGGCAAAAAAAAAGGTCAGCTGATGCACAAAACAGAACGTCGAAAATCCACTGGTTGAAGAGCTAAGTGTTGCTTCCTCTAGAAGCTGGATGCAGAATGACGAGTCTACGATGACGACAGACACTGAAAAGGGCCCATCAAAGCTGAGAGAATGTGTGATGTACCAGTAGGAGCTCCTGCCATGTAGTCCAGTCCAGAACAGAATATTGTTGGGGCCATTACAACAGCATGCTTATACTGTCACACTAGTACAG
Source organism: Magicicada septendecula (assembly GCA_034769895.1). Classification (NCBI taxonomy): domain Eukaryota; kingdom Metazoa; phylum Arthropoda; class Insecta; order Hemiptera; family Cicadidae; genus Magicicada; species Magicicada septendecula. Next base: position 300,213,303 of record CM068369.1, on the reverse strand, counting down.
TATTTGGCGAGGCGTTTCCAAGAATCTCCTGGACTGTACATGGTGCCTGCCAAGGCTGGCTATGAGGAAATTGTTCTGGGTCCTTGCTGCTCGTACATAAAACTTTCCTCCACGTTGCCATCCAAAGGGCAGACATCAGTTCCACTTCTCAACACCCGAGAAGGGAACCAATGGGGGACTTTTGCCGCTACCCGAAGCCATCTGTCAAAAACGTTTTCCAAATTTCTTTTATTAACAGCGACAAGGTATCCCCAGACCGAGGCAACGTAGATGATGATCGGCAACAAATATGCGTTGACGATCAACTTACCTACTTTATGGGCACAGCCTTGTTGGCAAGTATTTGAAATGGAGGCAAAAGATGTGCTATCTGTAGTTTTTACTGTCCGGGTATAGTTACGCCAGGTGAGCCAACATCTACATGGCTACCTAAATACGTAACAAGGTACGTCCTTATTCGCCATGCGGTTCCTTCCAGCACTTGGAGAACAGCACCTCGGTGCTTTGTCTCGACAACTTACCAGTTATCCGACCAGGCCGCAAATGCATAGAGAGCGTGCTGAAGTTGTTCGATCCCCCTAACTGCATTCTGCTCGGCGGTATATACCTACGGGTCATCGGCAAACAGGGCTATCTGGACTCCATGCTCCCTAGGTATACCGTTGACGTAGACGGAAAACAGGAGAGGTCCTAAGACGCTACCTTGAGGTACTCCGGACTGCAATACGTTTCTCAGAAGAGACATGGTAATCTATTCTCACACAGTAGGTCCTCTCCGTTAGAAAGCTAGCTATCAAGTGAATGTAGCAGCCTGGAAGCTGGATTTCCTGGAGCTTGAATAAGAGCCCGTCATGCCAGACACTGTCAAAGACATTTTCCACATCCAGGAAACATTCTACGGTCTGCCCTTTCCGACACCCAGCATTCGTGATATTCCACCAGTCTCATCAGCTGATGCATAGCAGAATGCCCCACACGGAAGCCGAACTGAGAGGACCAGAACGTCATATTCGAGTACCTTTGATGTGGCAGACAGGAGACTAATCGGCCCAAGGTTGTCGGCATAGGAAGCATCCTTTCCCTAATTCGAATCACTGGCGTAACCTTCTGCCATTTCTTGGAAAAGCGGGCCAGTATAAGACACATGTTGAACAGCGTGACAAGAAAAAGGATTCCCGACTCCGGAAGATGAACAAGAGCAATGTTTGAAAACACCTTCCGAGCCAGGACCTTTTTTTCTCGGTCAGAGTACAGTGTAAAGGGTTCGGGCACGGCAGTGATTGGAAAAGATAGAAAGTCTTCAACATCGTTTTCAGCTTGGCCATTGTTCCAGTCCATGAGCAGTAGTACTCGGCTTTATCCTCCCGGCGACCCAGGGATTGTCCGAACGGCCCAGCAATGGCGAGGATACAAAGCCAGCGCCTCTTCCCCGTCAGATAGGTAGGTACCCAGTAAAGGCGACTCTCAACTGCAGCGAGTTCCCATCAGCGTCTCCGGAAGACCAGCATTTCACGACGGTAAAATGCTGTCACCCAAATGTACGCTGCCTTGTTGGCCAGATCACGGGTTCGCTGCCAGCGTCTCCGGAAGCAATTCCTCAGGGAATTATATTTGGTAAGCATTTATTAATATAATAAATGGTCTTTTTAAAAAAGGCTTGAGCTTAATTCTTTTTCAAGTGAAACTTTTCTCAACGTAACAAAAAAAAAAGCAAACTACAAAACACAATAACAAAATATATATCATTTTAAAGCAAATATGTACTTTACTGCACTGTTTACAGGATAGTTGTAAGTGAAGAGATAAATTTTTTATGTAAGCCCGCAGGTCTCAATGTGTTAACCATGATTGCTGTCCCAGAAGAGGCCCTTGAAGAAACTCGAGAACCCGTATGGGAGAGATTATGCAACAACCTAGACAGTATTTGCAATAATTACCGAAGTCGCCAAATACAAAAATACCTCAAAACCAGGTTCTGAAGCTGAAATTTACTCATCAAAATACCACCTTTCCATCCCAGCTCCCCACACTTAAAGCAAAACCATAAGAAACGTGACTCAAATTCTGATCAAAAATGAGAAACATCTGGAGGTAAATATGAAGACGATGTGTGACAGAAAAATGGAGTGACATGGATACAATGTAACTTATTACTTTGCCAAACATTATGCCACTGATTTGTTATATTATTATATATACACCACCAAAACCAGTAAAATTCCATTTTCAAATCAACGAATAAGACCTTTTCGAAATATTAGAATTTCATCCTCAGTTCGTACACTGTATAATGTTCCTGTTATGTTTTTCTTTAAATGTGTAATTGCTGTTAACTGTGTCTACTATCTCTCACTGTACTTCATTTTGAACTTTCCACTGCCATCATGATGCCATCAAAATGAAGTACAGTGAGAGATAGTAGACACAGTTAACAGCAATTACACATTTAAAGAAAAACATAACAGGAACATTACAGTGTACGAACTGAAGATGAAATTTTAATATTTCGAAAAGGCCTTATTCGTTGATTTGAAAATGGAATTTTACTGATTTTGGTGGTGTGTATATATAATAATACAATGTAACTTCTGTCATATTTGGTTTCATTATGCATGCCAAAACGTGAAAGACGATCAAATAGCAGTCATGTGTTCTCAGTGTGAGATTAATAGTGACTGAATAAATTTTCCTGCTTTATTGACTTAACCTGTGTAATATTAATTGATCATTTTACTTTCTATTCATTGTTACTTTTTCAATTTTATGTAAAACCTAAATTTTATTTTGTTTTTATTGTTACCTACCTTTGTACACTTATTTTTTTAGTTTTATATCTGTATAATAAAATACATTTATAATCCTAAAATAAACAAACAAAAAGGATATCAAAAGTAATGCAAAACATAGCACTATTACGCAAACTCATGTCACAAGTATGCCTGATGTATCACGAGATTGCTTCAATCCAGCTAAAGTCGTGATATCACAAGTATTAACGGAGTGTTGTTACGAGATTACCAAGCTAGAACATGTTTAGAAATTTAATTAAAATGTTATTTAATTAAAATGTTTTTCCCAAAAAATTTTAGTGCGATAAAGTCTTTAGAAGATAGTTTTTTCAGATTAAAACAAAAAAAAGAGTTTGGCTGGCACAACTGACATTTTATATACTTTATCACGAGTTGTTTACCATACATGCTTTAATAAATTCAAGTTTTTTATATGGTTCCCAATTTCACTTGAATCTGTCTAGACTTTCTATAGCTTTGGGAAAAAAAAACTGAATGAGTTAGTGGTCCATCACTAGTTAAAGCTTACTTGTGGGGGATGTTATCTAACTGCATTTTAATTCGGGGCGTTTCTCCTGTAGGCTCTCTCTGACCCCCTCTACCATTGAGAATTCCTTCCTCTTCTACTGTCGAGACCAATGACCCAGGGAGGGAGGTGTTCCACCTTGTAACACTACAGAGGACTTGCACAACTAGGTACACTGCCTTCTATGCGGTTCACGAGAGCCCTATATGGCCTCATTATCTTCTTATATCACTCATAATGTTACACACACACAAGAACATACCAAACACAAAATAAGAACTTTATGACTTATAAAACTAAAATAAGGTACATAGTTTTTAAACAGATTTATTTATCAAAGTACATATCAAGCTTGTAGAACACAGCATCCTCCAACTGCCTTAATTTTATCTTCTGCGCTCTTTGAGAAGAATTTGGCTTTCACTATAACAGGCTGTCTTGGAAGTCTACCCTTGCCAAGAACTTTGTAGTAACCCTTAAACAAAATTTCACAATGTTAACAACAAAATACAAAAAAATAAATATTGTGATAAATAAAAAAACACACAATCACTTAATTTAAGAAAAGAATAGACGACATTTCTTGCAGTGTGTAAAATGTTAAAGAACTAGCATGCAAAATAGTGTCAGATGTCAACCATCATTCAGTGTTAAGGAACAATTTACAATCACTATAAACCTGGATTGTCTGTCTTATAAAAATAAACTTAATCCCTATTAAAACTAAGACTACATACAGTGTTTGCAAATACAGAAGCAAACAGTTAATTACAAAATTAACAGTCACTGAAAATTATTAGTTACTAAAAGAGTGTAATTGTGAATATGTTTAGTTTTTCTTTAGTTTTTGTATATAGCGTGTAGCGATTCTACTTAGCAGACTGTCAAGGGTAAATATAAATTTTTATTATATGAGCAAAACTAATTTTTCAATTGCAACTTAATCATTTAGCATCTGTCCGACTGCTCAGGTGATGCTTACAATATCTTTTGTGCGTCAACCGATTTTCATAAAATTTATCAAGAATGTCCATACTTTTACCCCACAGAGCCCTATTGTTTTGCAATAATCCTCACAACATGAAGTGAGAGGCAAAAATGTGAAGGAGGAAAATTTTGAAAAAATAAAAATCATGTAGGACATCACATTAAAAAGAACTGTAATAAAAATCCAATTACAGTGTTCGGTTTTGGAAGCTTTTTAATTTTACGCACAAGAGCCAAAAAGGTGTCCCAAATTTTGAAAAAATTGTAAATCTCCATGAGAATCAGAATAAAGAGAATTTTAACCCATATCCAAATGCAGTGTTAGTTTGAACACTTATTTAACTTCAGGGTGTAAGACTGAGAGAAAATGTCTGAACAAAGATATAGTCAAGTGTCTGAAATTGGAAACCAAACACATTTGCCAGTACACTTGATCTGCTAAACTTCAGAAAATATCATTAGTAGAAGAATTAATAAAATAACTGGAATCTTTCATCAGTGAGAATAACTGGAATCTTTAATCCGTGAGAATAGTCGGAGAACTTCTCGTGGGAATCTACGCGTCAAAACTTTTGTTGCATCACAAACCAAAAATGGAAGTCATAATTTTGAAATAATTGTAAAAGTCTGTGAAGTAACAAATTATGAAATTTTATTCAATATCTTTAATATCATCTTTAATAATTTGATAAAATTAATGTCTGTCAACCACCCTCCCAACACCCCTTGAAAATTTTGGATGTCTTCATAAACTTTTGAAGCTGTTCTATTAATTCTCATATCTTTAACGACACAGATTTTTTGTTTAAAATGTTATTTTATTTCTCTTAAAACCAAAAGTTTTCTCCATACTAAGATGAAGCATCCTCAATGACTCAACTGACACAAAGTAAAACGTCTTGGCCCACCCCCATTTGTACATTAATTCCTGCTCACAACATTACAAACAAGCCTTATTATTGGTGAAACAAAATTACATTTGTAAACAGAAAAACGTTGTTGTTATTAATGAAAATTTTACAAGATTCTCATTTTTTGTTTAATTTTGTAACTACATATTTCCTTCTGTATTTGCAAACATTGTGTGTATTTTTAGTTTCAGTTAATTTTAATAACATCTGAAGAGCCAATCACAGATTTATATAGTGATCAAATGTTGCGGTTCTTCAAACTGAAGGATTGTTAATGCCAATTATAGACAGATTTAATGACATACGCTTGATTGAAAATTACATGTGTGAATGATTGGCTAATGACTATTATACTGCAAATTATTTACCATCAAATCAACATTAGTAGTGGCACTCACTTTTTTTTATTTTTGCTCAATTTTAAATACCTTAAACAACTCCTCACTTAATTATTTTGATCATTAAAATAATTATAACTGTACTTTGTTAAACTATGAAATGGATTTTTAAAATGTAATAATACAATACTAACACAAGTGAAAGATAAAGTCAAATAAACATACTGTATGCAATGATGAGAACCATCACAATAATGTATGACCATTGGTTGCTAATTAATTGGAACAATGTTATCACATCAGAGCATAGAGTAATTATGTACATGCAAAAACACTAAATGCACACATGAACTCTTTAATGTTAAGCGGCCCCTAGACGATCAATATTATTGTACATATTTAAGGTTTCACAATAATATTGAACATGTGTAGATTAGATTGAAAGAGTGTGCAGTATTATTGAGTGAATCAAAACTTTTTGACATGTATTGTGCAATATGAAAAATACTGTGCCATCTGTAGGTAGTATTGTTCAATATCCCATCAGTTGGGGACGGAATCCGTGGAGTACAGTTACTTACCATCCAGGTCTTCATTCTTTGTTTCAGAATTTATTTAGTTTAGTTCTTTCTTTTGTTTTTCATCTCTTTTGTTCCCTTTTAGTATATTTTTTCTTATTATTACGGTATTTCTGTATGAATGCAACAGGGGAAGAAAGAGCATTTATTATTAAATGCATAAAACTTTACAAAACCTTACCAGATTTATGGAATGTCAAGTAAAATGAATACACAAATAGACAGGAGAAAAATAAGTCATATGAGATGTTGTTCAACAAATATAAAGAGAGATAGCCGACGACAGATGCAAGGGAAGATCTAACAAAAAAATGTAATTCCTAAAGAACAAACTACAGAAAATAAGTGAAAATTAATGGCTCAAGAAAAATCTGTGTGGACAGTGGCATGTTTCCATAACTTTGACTCCAATACTCTGAGGTGAAATTGCACTCATGAATTTCAAGTCTTCAAAAGAACTGTCAGTAGCAAGGTATCATATTGTGAAGGACAGGTGTTGACTTGGTGGAATCACGTCTCTCTTAGCTGTTGTCTTCTTTCATACTCCTAGATGCAACTAACTCAAATAATATGCCAAATGTTGGACCATAACTCGTAAAAATTGTGGTAATCTTTTGGCTCCTTCAACCTCAACTCTCTTAGCAAGTTTTCATGCGTTTTTGCCACTTTTATACAAATTCTTCATCCACCTTCTTACAGCAAAACAGAGCAATAACAGCAGCAGCAGAATCTTTGCCGTCCAACATGTCGTAAAAACCCTGATTATTGTACAGTAATATTAGTATTATTGGACCATACTATTATGCAATATATATTTTATAATGACTTTACCTCAAGATGTTTTCTCCCTATTTGGAACATGTTTCGGGAAGCCTTGTGTTCCTATCTTCAGCCTTCCTAATTTTGAGCCTTGTGAGGTATTTGTGTGTTGGCTGGTTGTTGCTTTGGTTTCCTGTTGGTCTCTGGTAATATTGATAATATTATGCAATATTGATCGTCTAAAGGCCACTTTACACTATAACCTGGTGCACAAGATGATTCTGAAATTTAAATGCTCTACTCAATACATTTAAACAAACACGGCATCCCTCCAGTGTCCAATCTAGCATTTAACATCGTTCTGAGTGGCCACATTTGTTTACTCTGCAAGATTCTATGATGTCATGTTTATGGGATTTTATGGTGGCTGAAGTAACCAACTTGAAGAAGAGCAATTTATTTGTGTTACACTCTGCTTATATTTTGGCACGGCAGGGGCAGTAACTCAACAATGTTGGAACTAACACTGGCAATAAATTACAGGTCAAACCCAAATAATGACGAACATTTTTTTGGTACACCTTAAATGGCATTCTTCGTATTGTTTAAATTAGCAGCCATCTTTACTATTTTTTTTATGAATTTGCTAACTGCTATAATTTTTTATTGTTCGACTAAGCTTTTCGTCATTACCTGAAGATGTCAGTAATGACGAAAAGCTTAGTCGAACAATAAAAAATTATAGCAGTTAGCAAATTCATAAAAGAAATAGTTAAATGGCATTACCAACAAATTTTTGCTGAAGTGCTGTATATGAAAAACAAACATTTTGCCAATTCACAAACACCAGTACACAATTCACGAAATTTGCATGAAGATTGTTGTACACACTTTCCAATGAAATCCACTGGATCGTAGCAAAATCTCTTTTCTGTGACAAATAATTAAACACAGCATTGCATTCACACCCTGCAATGACCCTAACTTCATCTCATTTATAAATATATATGATAAATAAAACACTGGAATATGTGCAACCCAAAAATAAAGAACTTCCCCATATCAGTGGAAGACACTCGGTATCACAACAATCAAAAAAGCATGCCATGTTTGAAGCAGTATTATATCACTGTTTTGGTTTTATAACAACTGGTTTAATAATAACTGGCATAATCAATACAGAATTTGTTTCACTAGATCAGACGATAAACTTAAATTTCAACTGCTATATTTTCAGGTGGCTGGAAGAATATCTCCAGATATAGCCGACCATTCCTGGGTTCGTCAGTTTTATATGATGTCCACAAACATGACTTCGCGAGTCCCAGAAGATATCTCAAGAATATCTCAATAACTGTACTTACTTCTTATTGATAAATCTACACAATAATTTGCAAATACAAATGTCAAATTATCACAACATTTCAATTTAAATAAAGTTGAGTGCATATGACTGCATAAGATTGAAAGTTTTTAAACATTAATGTACGCATTGTGATCCAAAGGTATAACCATGCATTTTGCTTTATGTTCAGTCAACATACGTTTGGCCTTCTTGGGGCCATATAAATAGTTTTTACTAATTCCATTCTAATAAAACTATTATGTAATAGTTTAAATTCATGTAACATGTATCAAATCACTTTATAGTAGAGCCTTGATTAAGTGAAAACTCAATTACTGCTGCAGATTTTTCATGTGAGGAACAGAATTTTGTGGGAGTTAAAGGTTTCACAATCTCTAGTTACTCTAAAAGTCTGCAAATAATTAATTGCATAAAATGCCTGCAAGTTGGAATGTTCTGTGAAATTCAGAGTGTAAATTAGATTTTCTGCCAAAATACTAAGATCAATCTGTCAACCTGATGTTCAATTCAAACACACTACTCTTGCTTGTTAGATGCTTTCACAATGAACAATGTAAAAATGGCACAAATTTTTACGGTAGGATTTGAACCAAAACTGTTGTCCATGGTAAAATAAAACTAGGAAAAATTTAACCCATCCTGACAAAGAAAAACCAATAATGTTGTATGTCAACTGTGGACAATTTATATTGCTCACTAATATTGTTCTTGTTTTGTCAATTATTACTGAAAACTGCACACAAGGTGCAAGGTTCCTCATATAAAAAATGTGCTAGATAACTGATTTTCATTTAATCAAGGCTGTACTGTAATTTAATTTGACAAACTGATAAATGTTATATGATCTGAACCTACAGGGTTCTTTTGTATTTACTGTGTGCTCTGATATTGTATTATATACCATGTGACAGATACTTCTAGAATAAAAAAATTCATAAATACGCTTGACATCCAGTTAGTAAACACTCTACTGTTCAGATATTTTGACACAGTCATAAACACACCGTATGTCACGTTTTGTCTTTTAGTTTAATGTGGTTTTAAAATAATATTATCCTAAGCATTACAAATCTAACAAATTGTTATCCTACAGAACAAATCTTTAACATTTTGCTAAATACCGGCTGCATCCACCAGAGAAAATAAGACAATGAACTGTCTTTACAAATATCTAAATTATATGCACAGCCAGTTCTAAAAGAAACTTTATGTAATCATCAAACAACTATTATCATCACGCAAGAAATGATATCTTGTCACTATTTCTCTCATACTGTCAGAGCACAAAAATATCAATGATTCACACACACGCACACACACACACACACACACACATTGACACATATCTAATTCCAGTACAATGGATCATATTTAGAATAGACAAATGTGGTGTATATTTCTTTGTAAAAGAATGTGTTTTAAAGACATGTCTCAGAACATAATATAACTAGTTTTGTATCTAAAGACACTATGCAATGATCAGAAAGAACATAATCATCAGAGAGCTGTATGACCGCTCGTCGCTATTTTATTGTCACAATATCATCACATCAGAGCACAGTATCTTTGTAAATGCACAGTTAAAATACTAATACAAACTCTTCAGTTTATGTTTCACATGATTTGGATATGTTATTATTATTAAACAGTAAATAAAGGGTCTCTTATATGCTATGTAAATTCAATTCAAATTTGTTTATTAATTTATAAATTATATCTGATGATGACAGTTATAGTTCTATCGAAAATTTGTAATTTACGAAATACAAAAATATATTCTTGTTAAAAGTTTTTTATTATTAATAATAATGTATGATAATAATGTATTTATATGTTATTATCAGGACTCAGATTTTTGTTTAAATACACATTTTCATATGAAAATTAATGCTTTGTATCACATGCAGAATGTACCGTTTTGTAAATATGCATGATTTTACCAGGGTCATTCCATGTCAAATCAATCAACCAACAACAAAAATTACTTGACACCCGTGATCTCAGATTTTGATGAAACTTGGCATGTTTGTTCCTTTCATGGACATGAGTAACCCTACCAAATGTTATTGCTGTATCTCAAACTGTTTAGGTTTTACAGCCTGTTAAAAGCTTTTGGAATTTTGCTGTTTTAAAGATCGGACGGAGGTAGCTAAATTTGTTTTCTGATGGAAAATAAATTATATCTTCCTTGTTTACCAACCAATGTTGATGAAAATGTTTATGAGTATATTTTAATATGTAAGGAAGCCAGAAAAAATAAATTACACCAGCAACTACCTACACAAGGCCAGGAAAAAATCCTAAAATGTTACTTAGAAAATTTTTAAATGAAATACGGAGTTCCACGCTAAGTGGAATATCTTCAAAAGGGAAAAGGATAATCAACAATTTTTTTTAGATTTTTGTTCTACAATATATACTCTAAAATAAAAAAAATGAAACTGTTGGTTTTTTCACTCCATTATTTTGTTACTTCATAGATAAAAATAATTTTTAAAATTCATTTGTTTGCCCACAGTTTATTAAATTAAAATTTATGAAGAAACCGGATTTTAAAACAAATAATAAAATAAAACTTATAATTACAAAGTTAGGCATATATTTACAATGGAAAATTTCTTAAATGAAATACGGAGTTCGACACGGACATGTACCGCTCGCTGGTCGTGGCTATACACTTAATTTCTTCGTGTTTGAATTTCCTGAACGCTTGGACGAGATGGTGGCAATCGAGTGGAATATCTTCAAAAGGGAAAAGCATAATCAAGAATTTTTTTTAGATTTTTGTTCTACAATATATAAAAAAAAAAGTTGGTTTTGTAATGTTAATTAGGACTGTACAGAAAAAATGATTAATTAAAAAAATATCCTCAATTAATTAATAGAAAATTACATTACGATTTAATTTAGTTTTAAAAACTAATTGTTCTAAACTCTAGTCAACTCACTAGCAACTTTTATTTCAAGAAAACTTATTATAAGCAAACAAACCATTCAAGCTGTAACAAGACCATTAAGTAGTGCTCTGTTTACTGATCAAGTACACTTGTTTAGACATGAAACTTTCATGTCTAAACAAGTGAGCCTGCTCAGCAGACAGAACCTGACATCCACTGGTCAGTCAGTCACAGTCTGTTGCCAGTGTAACATGCATGATAAGTGGTTATGTTTTACAGTTTTTTTGTCTGTTTCAGTTTTTTACTGTTCAGTAGTTCAAACTGTGTTGGATTTTTTTGTACTGTAACTGTTTGGTTAACAACTAAGTCTGTGGAATTTTGATTAGTACCTAATATTAATGTTATTTTTAAAAAGAATTTATTGTTAATCGATATTTTTTGAATGGAGGAGAACTGGAGTGTGGGGGAGTTACTAACAGTGATTGCCATTTGTTAAGCTATGTCAAGAAAAAAGCCATACAAACTATTGAAAAACTGTCTGAAAGTGATGTAACTCTTTTAAAATTGAGAACGGATTCAAGTTATGAGTTAAAAACTATTTGTCTTCATCATCAACTTGTGTTTTTGAAAAAGTATGAATTTTTACAAAAGGTATGTTGTGACCCTATGAAAAAACATAAATCTCCAATTAAAAAAACACTTCGTGTTGTAACTGTAGAACAGAGTAGCAGGATAATTTTATCAAAGTGCTACAAAGTGAAACCAGGACAAAAGCTTTGTGCATTTTGCAGGAACAATCTACTTAAAATCAAACAAATTGATGAGAGTAATGATTAAAGTAGCTTAAATGCCCAAAATGAGGAAGTTGATGATACGGGATTAACTCCTGATGAACTACTCCAATTACAAAAAAAAAGTGTGATTGCTGAACTAAATTCTTCATTCCATGAAATCGGATGTTCCCCAATCAAATTACATGCACTTGGTGAACATAAGCAGATCGTCTTACGGTAAAGAAAAACTACAAAGAGTATATGAAAATGTAAAAAAAATTCAGACTGTTCTTCAAGTTGATTTGGCAGAGGAGAAAAATGACTTTAAGGAAAAAAGTGTGACGCAAAAATCTGAAGATCTGGACAAGCTCGTAGATATAATTAACAATGAATTAAGTTTGTGCATCAAGAAACAAACAGATTCAAATGCTGACAATTCCAGCTTCACTAATGTGGTCTAGAAGAAAAATAAAGAGACTTTTAACGCTGTAACGTAACATATTCGAGGTCCCCAACGTTACATAAAAAACAAAGTAAATATGGTCTAGAACAATACCCAAAATATTAAGGTTACTAAGTAATTAATATATCTGAAGTGTACCTAAATCTAAAAGATGTAATAAATAATATGGGATGTAAAACATAAACATTGTATCTAATGGGAGGAGTTTAATATGTAGTAATGAAGTATAAAATACTATCCAAATTAATATTTAATGTGTTGCAAATTGTACTTGTTGTTATGCTGTAACATGATTTAGTGTTTACAGAATATTTATCTTATGTGTTGTGGATAGTAAGAGCGGAGTTGTTGTTTTAAAGAAGTACTTAGTCAGTGGTACTCCTTTTGTTTATGTTAAAATGGTATTTGAATAATTAAGTATAAGTACATGGGTTAGGTATTATATTATGTTGAATGTATTTATTGTAATTGGTTAATGAAGATGTTTGAAGTAATGTTTGTAAACTTGGCCAAGAAGGCAATAAGTGTTAAAAGTTGGCAAGTAGTTATTATAGTTATGTTATAAAATAATGAAGGGTTCAAGGATGAACTAATCAATATAATGAATTAAAACCAGGTAATTAAAATTAATGTAAGTGGCCATAAACCAGTGACTATTTGTACAGTAGGTCAGGTAAAGAAAAATTAAGTTAAAAACCAAACAATATTATAACAGTTGTAAGAAAACCTATAGGCCTAAATTTAATGTTTGTAAAAGGAAATTAATACCCTTTTAATAAGTCCAGTCCAATGAAACTATAGTAAAATATATACGGTTCAATAAGGTAGATTGGGTGAGAGTTTTAGGTAATTTGGTGTAATTCCAAGTATGGAGTATTTTATTAAAAAAGAGTAGTAATATTTTATAATTCTGGCTCTAGGATATCAAATATTATCCAATGACAGAAAGTAATGGTTGTTAGGGTAACTAAAATGTAAAAAATGTTGTTGATTTTCAATTATTCAATTGTTATATGCTATTGAGTTCAGATGAGTAGACAAATTTAAGAAAAAAGACATAAATTAATATGAAATAAACAAAAATTAATAAATTAAAGTAAAAACCAATTCCTGTAAACTAAACCGATGAACAATCAATGAATTAGATTTCAAAATTATAACGATATACCTCCAAAAGGTCGAGGAATTCGTATTTCACTCTTCAAGATAATTCCATTGGATTTAATATTGAACTCAATTTCCCATTTAACCAGGAGACTCATTGATGGAACAAAAAAGTCTGAATTAATGGAATTATAGAAAAAATATACTCAAGGACCTTTGTTTCTGAAGAAATAAACCTCACTTTCAAGAAAGAATTTATAGTACGACACCGATTCCACCGGGACCGACAATCACAAGGACCGTGAAGTAGAACGAAGATTAGAAGAGTTCCCGCTGCCTTCCTTCGATTTTATTAATAATCGGAACACCTTTTCTGGATTAACGTAACCTCAACTGTAAATCTTCGACCGTTTGCAAACGAGCAATGCTGCCTTGAGAATCGACCAATACGGTAACACCAGCTTATACATAATTTTAATATAGTAAGAACTAATAACATTTTGTAATACTAAGTAACCTTAATTTTGCATTACCTGGCCTTACTAATCGTTCAAAGGATCAAACGTACCCTGGGATAAGAGATAATTAACATTATATTTAATTTGTATAAAATAAAAAGGTAATAGTCAACTAACTAATCGACCCATAATTATACAATCGATCTAAATATATTGTAACCATGAAGAGCACTGTTAGAAGTTGAATTGAAAGGTAATACAAATAAAGAATCCTTCTTGTATATGATAATGTTTTATATTACTGTAGAATAGGCATTGTATGTTGTGTGTGTAGTAATTTACAGGTAAAAAGGGTGATTAAAATCTGGCGAGCAAGCTAACCTAGAGGCGTAAGTCAATTACGAATAACAGCGCTTATAGTCGACAGCTGGTAGAACGTGAGATTACCGAACTAGCGTGTTTCCTGCACCATTTTTGAATCGATTTACATAATACGGACTGACTAGGGTTGGAGAGAATTCTCAATTTATTCATTACATACACGAAATATAGAAGTAACATTGAGTAAACATTGAATAATTAGGTAAAACCGTGTTATGGTCTACAGAAAAGTTATAACAAAATAATAAATATTTTCACTAATAACAGATTGATTAAACCCCAGTACACTCACATTATAAATTGTTTTATTACAAATTGGCTCACAACAGTGGGACATCATCGTCTTCAATTTGCATTTGTTTCATTACAAATTGACGTCAACAACGTGGGGCTTAAAGTTGATACACGGGAGTCACCTATAAGTAACTACAGTACAATTCTCATAATTTGTTTCTTTACAAATTGGCGCAAACCAACGTGGAGCTGAATTAAACCCCAAACGATAATTAATTATTTATCTATTACAAATTGGAACCCAACAGTGGGGCTTTTAAACATCCTCAAATATAGTTAACAAAGTTACATACTCGTATACACTAGAAAAGTAATCATAATTTGTTTCTTTACAACGCATCTGATTATTCTATTCGTAAGGCTCAAAAACTGTTCAAAGACAAGGCGTTTTTAGCAGAACCAGATGCTACACGTAGGAAAAAGTTGTAAATTTACATTGTAAATATATGCCTAATTTTGTAATTATAATTTTTACTTTATTTATTTGTTTTAAAATACTGTTTCTTCATAAATTTTAATTTAATAAACTGCGGGCAAACGAATGAATTTTAAAAATTATTTTTATCTATGAAGTAAAAAAATAATGAAGGGGTGAAAAAACCACCATTTTATTTTTTTTTATTTTAGAGTATATATTGTAGAACAAAAATCTAAAATTTTTTTTATTATCCTTTTCCCTTTTGAAGATATTCCACTTAGTGTGGACCTCCGTATTTCATTTAAAAATTTTCTAAGTAACATTTTAGGATTTTTTTCTGACCAAGTGTAGGTACTTGCTGGTGTAATTTATTTTTTTCTGGATTCCTTACATATTAAAGTATACTCATAACAATTTTCATCAACATCGGTTAGTAAACAAGGAAGATATAATTTATTTTCCACAAATTTAGCTTCCTCCGTCCAATCTATAAAACCATGAAATTTCAAAAACTATAACAGGCTGTAAAAACTAAACCGTTTGAGATACAGCAATAAAATTTCGTATGGTTACTCATGTCCATGAAAGGAACAAACATGTCAAGTTTCATCAAAATCTGAGGTCATGGTGTGGTTGATTTGACATGGAATGACCCACCACATAAAATCACGTATTTTGATAAGGAAACAAAACAAACATTTCAAATTTCTGTTGTCATAGTCCCTCACAGTTTCACTTTCACTTGTAGATAGACCTAAATTTTGTGTGGTGTGTGTGTGAGAGAGAGAGAGAGAGAGAGAGAGAGAACACAAAAATCATATTTCAGACTCTACAGGGTTCCCACAAAATTTTGAAAAGTAATTTTCTGACAAAGTTCAGAAAGATTACACACATTTTTAAAATAATTATATTTTATTAATTAGGCCTACAATACATTTACATTAAATGTAAGACATAAAACATAATTAGAATATTATTAAATATGGAAACATACAGTATACTTAACATTTAAATATCAAAAGTATACATTGTTTTTTGATTATACAGAACAAAACATGTCTTATTTAACATAAGCACGATAGCTACACTTCACTTTCAATATGCAGAGAAACAACATGTAATTATTATTATTTACAGAAACACTAGTTATTTTTTATTTAAAGAATCTTCTAAGCGCCTAATTTTCAAACTGATTTCTTCTTCAATTTGCTGTTTCATTCCAGAAATTTTTTTGAGCGATTTTAACATTTTTGAGCCACCATAATACTTAAGAGCATCATCTACAATGCGCTGACCAACAATATCCTTTTTTTCATTTTCTATTAACAGGCATTTGTTTACTGAAAATCCTGAATCAACAGAGGCATTACCATGTGAAACAATTAGAGCCAATTTAACACCTTCCCACAGTTCATAATACTTGGGCTTTTGTATAAAAAAGATAAATAGAAATTGTCCAATCTAATTTCAGTTTTCTCTTTGTCATTGATACAGTCATTACAAGAATAAAGTGTCTTTTGATACACCACTGGTCTCAGTACAGAGCACAGAATACTGCTGTTTACCTTTTTCAGTAATCCTGTTTTTCTCACACACAATTTCAAGTAAAACACTGTTTATCTTCTTTCCAATACTTTACCATTTACTTATAATTACAGGATCAAATGACGCTAGACCTGTAACACCTTTGTATTTTAATGGACTTCTTTCCTTGATTTTTTTAAATAATAAATTTTTCTTAAATTTCATAATATCTAGCTGTCACTCCTTTAACCTCTTTTATCAATTCAGACATTTCAAATCCTATATCAATTTTCTTGGTTTCTATTAAATTCTCAAAGTCATTCAGGTCAATGGAAACAAGTTTACTGCCAGTATCTACTGACTGTAAGCAATGGGATTTGAGACAACAAGCCATTAAACTTCTCATCAAATCAAGTAAATTTGAATACAGATATGACCCAAGTGGCGACGAACTTTGAAATCTTCTCAAGAATGGCTCACACTCACAAGAAAGCAACTAACTAATCTGAAGGGAAACATAAGAAGGAAGGAGGGACACTGCATTACCGCCAACCTACTGACATAATAAAGCAATGACATCTGACAAAAGAGAGGGAAACCTACATATGTTCAAACCTACCTTACATATAAAATGAAATATACTAACATAATGTATGTATATTACTTTAAAAAATACAGTTTGTTTCCCAGTTTATAACCCTTTTTCTATGTAAATTTCCACAATGTATAAAACTATAAACAATTAGGTATTTTTATGATTTATGAAATTACCCTGACTTCTGGCTTTTCACCAGTTTTGTTTCCCCTGACTTTTAGCAAATTTACAAGGCCTTCACTGACAGATAGTCAATTTCTCTATTTTCTAGGCCTGTGGGAACCCTGTTGTCCTACGTCTTAAAAACTTTGGCTGGAATTTACCCAATGACTGAATTACCCACTACATATAGTGGTGATACACAATCTAGCCATATAGTTTTTATTCAGTGATAAGTGCTATATTGTCAACTGAATAGTAAATTTGTGGGCATAAACTAAAAATATTAAGTATTCCAATGTGTTAGTTTCAAAAGCAAAACAAGTAGTGTTTGGTAACATGCTAACAATTAAAAGAAACCTTTTTTTTATAGTATTTCAAACAGTGAATCTCAAGGCAAACCTTACGTTATGAACTTGCATGAATCCTTTTCTGCAGCATATATATATCATTGTAATTTTTTCTGTTTCCACTTGAACATATTTAGTGCATTTTAAGTTTTTTATTTTTTATTTACTTCATATAAATCCTAAAAAATATTTTTAATAATTTGGGCACAAAAATCTTGGCTTTAGTTATTATAAATGTGCTTTTTTCTATACAGTAGTATTAATGAAAGACAATGAAGGTACATAATATAACACAAATATTACTGTATTATTTTTGTTGAAAGAATAAAAACAGCTCAGACTGTTTACAAACATTTCAATAAGCTACATAAGCACACCATTCTAGATATACAATAACTATGCTCTGATCAGAAAATATAAAATCATCAGAGCAATGTATGACCGCTCGTCGCTATTTACTGTTACAATTTCATCACTTCAGAGCATATAGTATTTATGCTAGGACCATGCAAGCCAAAAACACATGAGAACTTTAGCACCAATGCTTTAAATCAACACTAATAATTCATGTCCCACTAACTACATATATTGTAACGTCTCGCGTCTTCTCTACGAGTAATAATTTACGTCTATTTATTACTTTTCAAAAATCTAGCTTAATTAAGAGTTACAGAATTTGTTATCTTTGTGTTATATGCCTTCAAAATCGAGTGTGTGTGATTATGAAGGGATATTGGATGATTTTCTTAAATTTGTTTATATTAAATCAATACCGTTGTTTGACAGTAGTTAGGAGAGAGAGTAAAGCAAGTCAAAGAGAATTACTCTCTTAGTATATGATTGAGTATTTCAAATTTTTCCGCTCGTGGCATCAGCTGATTTCTACTTTTACGAACCCATTTGAGGTTAAATGACTTCAAATAGTACGTAATAATTTCTTGATGTCCGGACTGATTTCCTTTCTCTTCTCGATCTTCTTATTACCTGTAACTAACTACCATCTACTGGAAATAATACACATTTTATTATTTAAACACAAGGCATTCCTTGAATTTATTTAACATTTATGGTCTCCCAAAACATGAATTGATAATCGATTACTTCATAAATCACAGAGTTATTTCGATCTTACTTTTACGAACATATATCACATAACAAACATTTTTATTTTCAGTTTAATAAAGAGAAAGAAATAAGTAATTAATTTCCCAGGGTTACTGAAGGTTCTTTGAACTTTGAGGAAGTCAGAAATGTATATGGTGTATAAAAACATATTATTTAAATTTTTATTAGTTGTTAATAATCATAGTTCATAGCTCGTACTTACCAATCTTTGTATATTTCTCGGGTCCCAGGGTTCTTTCATAAGCGAGGTCAGAAACAGTGTGGGGTTACGAAATAATTATTCTAACAACATATGTAGTGAAAAAGAAAGAAAATTCTGTTTTATTATCTTAAAGTTGCAATGACTCCCAATTACACCCACATCTCTACATACGCCTCGCCATGTGGCGTAGTTGTGCAATCAAACAATACATTTTCCATTTAAAGTTTTATCCACCTGTTACTACCAAAATAAACAGAATCAATTATTTCTCTCTATATTTTACCAAGGGTACAATTATTTACTTATTGATTATTACGACATAATATTAAAGTATACATACCAATTAACAAGAAACATCTTATATCTATGTTGGCCGCCCAGCCTGCTCTCTCTCACTCTCACACTAATTTAAAAAAGAAAACCCTCCCGTGATCATTTTAATTAATAAAAAAAAACCTTGTGGAATATCCCACTGCCGGCAACGTGTTTATAGCTAGCGCACTCCGTTTCATTTTTCTGGATTTTTTTTTTTTTTTTTTTTTTGTCCGACAGTTATAAAATTATGTTCTTCACCTTTTAACCCGACCGCGGTCACACAATTTTTTTTTACTGTTATTTCACTGTTATTACCGGTAAAATATGAATTTTTGTAAAGAGCCTAACTTGGCTCTGTGTCGGCCGACACGAACAGAGAAAGACTGGGCTGGTGCTCTTGCGAGCGGTAGGAAGTTCATGTCCACTGCCAGCGAATTTTGTCGTCGCTTACAGTTGAGTTGTTGTGGCTTATTGGCTAGGTACATGATACATAGTGTTTGTTTCTGTAGTGTGTGCCGACGATCTCTAGGCACTTCTGGTCTGACGTCACTAAAGGGGTGGTCCTTAATTTGCGTATCCTGCAGGTCGGATGATAGATCTCACAAATTGTTCGTTTCTGCGCCATTTTTTGATAGCATTGGTTGATTTTCTTCGCGTCCCAACCGTGCGCATACCTGAGTCACTGTGTACAGGCACATGACCACACATAAGCAGAGTTCGTGGAAATAGAGGGTGGCTGCATACCTCAACTGATTTTGCAACGGAATATTGCGTCTTGCCTTTGTTCTAAAACTGTTTCAGTCAACACGTGGTCTGTTACAATGGAATTACAACTTGCACAATATTTTTTATGAAACCCAGAAAACCGAAATAAAATAAAATTACCCAATTTTTGACACGTTACAATACCCCCTCCATGAGAATTCTTCTGGCCAAAACAGAAGAAATCTCATTGATAAAACCCCTAAGAGGACCGGTGAGGAACTGGTGCCAACAACCCCCTTGTTCTTACACTTCATGGGTACACGACCCCCCTGGCTCGGTGACCATGGACGCATCTGAACGAGATCACTGGACTTCTCCATAAGAGATCCCAACACCGAAAAATCGAACAGACGCGTACCACAGCACACCTCACCTTCTAACATGCTACCCCCAAAAATCCTCAATCCCTGGCTTAGATTATGCCAGATCCTCCACCGATATGTTTCCCCTTATATGCAAGCTGGGCTGCCTTTAGCAGATACTGGGCTCACACACACTCACATAACATATTATAAATTGAAAATTTCTTTAAAATTCGTTAAACTACCACTCACTGGTTGTTTCCATTTAAAATCAAATCATAAATTTTGTATATCTTTTAAATTATTCTCTTCATTGGTTTTTTCTGTTATTTAAAATAAATCAATTCAAACATTTCTTACACTTAAGAACATCCTTAACCTAACATGCAATTACCTAGAGTCCAACAATACAATTCAACAAAATAAATCAATAATAATAAACATGGTTAGTACACAAGCAATAAAATAATCAAAGCTTAAAATATCCATTATCTGGCAGGCGCAAATCAAGATTTTTTTTTTTTTTTCAAAAAAATATTTTCCAACAAATTTTAAAATTCAAAGAAAAAATTTAAATTTATTAAAATGTTTCCTTTATATACGGAGATTATTTAAAATTTGTTTAGATTGATCAAAAACCAAAAGTTGAATTAACTTCCTTACTAAACAAACTTAGTATGTATATGACCTCACTGTCAGCTGATCAAAACTAGGTCAAGTTCAAAAACCTTGACCCCCCCATACGTTACGTACAAGTTCTATCTGAGAATACATTTAACATCTGTAACATTATAACTTGAAACACAAAATATAATAAAATAACACCTTTAAAATAACAAAATATTTTTATAAATAATAATCAAATTGACATTTAAATTATTCAAAATAAACACTTTCTAACTTAACATTTCCAAATTCTATCAAAATTTTGTCACTGGTTTCAATTAAAAAATTTTATATATTCAACTATAACTTTCTGCATTCAACAATCTCATACTACATTACTTTGGGTGATTTAAATGATTTATTCTCATTTAATGTACTACTTGATCTGTATACATATACAGTATAATCTTTCTCCCTTTGACTCTAACCACTTTAACTATCAGGACACCCATCTCTATCTAAACATCTATCCAACAATCTCTAAACCCAACTTACCTCTGGCACTGCTCATCTTTGTACTAGGATGTGTGTTCCCAACTTGGCTATCTACATACGAACCAATGCCCCTCCAAAATATCGGCAAACACTCCCTTAAACTACTCTATCCCAGCCACAGCGCCGCACGCTGCTCACACCTTACCACCTCACCCTTACTACAAAATATCATCAGCAAATATATTTATCTACCACTCACATTACGCATCGTTACATATACTCACTACTACTGTGTCCCTAAATATCTAACACTATCTCTGTGTGTTACCTGCATTTCAAAATTCTTATTCTCTTTAACTCCCATTAACTTTAATTCTACTTAACTCACCTGTCTTATTTCATTATCACCCAAAATCTATTTTCAACATTTTACCTTGATATAGCCCTAGAAAATTCATCACTTCTCCCCTTATAATAATATACCTCAATTTGAACACATTATCTGTTTAATCATCTACCAATCATTATAGAATCTTAATTTCATAAAATCATTTAACTTCATTACAAACTTTCTTTTATACAACCTTAATTAAGTAATTATTTTTCAATTATTTAATTCAATTCTTTAACAGTTCACAGTTATTTTCATCGCTTAATTAGTCTGTCAAATTTTATAATTATTGTTAATTTATACTGGTTAATTGCAAATTCAATTTAATTGATAATTAATGTTATCACTTTCTACTGTACATACACATTGTTTACATAACACATAGTACACTATAATGTAGTACACAAATACACTTAACATAATGACATCAACACATAAAAGAATATACAGTCCAACTTATTATTTATTATCATTAACCACAAATCGTTCCATAAGACAATGAACTTCAAAACCATATTATTCATATCATTAAATGTTCATGAACAATAAACAATACACAATTACCCCATATCGTCAAATAATAGTCTAACATATTTGTAACATAGATCAATCTTATTTATATCAAATTTATTATTATTATTATTATAATCCCTTACTTCTATGTCATTCATTATCACTTCTGTTGGTTCATATACCTGTTCAATATTAGTCAATCTTGTCCAGTCTCCGTTAGAATTATCTGTTAAAATCAGGTGAGTTATATTATCATTGTTAACCTTATCTACTGCTATCTCAGTTTCACTGTATGGTAAGTACTCATTATTTTTATTATTTCTCTCTATGTCTAACCTTTCTATGAATTCTTCATAACTTCTCTTTACTTTAAATATCTCTATTTCTCTCTTTCTCTCTCTCTCAAAACATTTCTCACCATCATACCAAGCTACACACTCTCTCTCAAAACATGCAGGGGATACTAACTTATCATTACGGCACCACCTATGAAGTGCACAAAAAACCCAGGGAAATTTATTTACAAACCTGTACTCTTCCAAATACTCGCGTGAAGCCATTTCTTCACCCCCCACTACAACATTACGGGAAAAATCTACCCCCTGCATCCACTCTACCTGTAATTTCTTTCTACTCTCTTTCTCTGATTCATCACACACAAACATCTTATTATCAACTTCAACATCTATACAATCATTTTCTAACACCATATTTTTACTTCTATTATCATTGTTATTACTTGTCAACTCATTATTTAAATTATCATTTCCACTACTACTTACCCTATCATCTTTGTTCGATTTTAATTTGTTTATGACTTTCTTATTCTCTAATTCTATTTCGCCTAACCGCGTCTCTATTTCACTTAATCCTTTATCATAAATACAGCCTTGTTCTTGAATTTCTTTTTTCATTTCATCGAATTTTACGTTAAGATTATTTTGAACTTCTCTAATTTCACTTTTCTGTTCGCTAAATTTTTCATCAAGGTTACTAAATTTCTCATCGAACTTATTATTTTGTATATTAAAAAGCGTTTGCATCATTTTTATTATTTCGTTATCTCGTACTTCCCCCATATTTAACATTTATTTCTATAACACTTTTTATATATATAAAAAAAACACTATTATTGTAAAATCAAAACACCTAACACAACTGTATACCTTACTAACACAAACATAACCTTATTTTTACGTATTATATATTTTTTTCGATACCCACACTGTTTCTGAATTCAGGCTTATTTATATAATTATTTTATATAATGTCCCAGTTCGGGCGCCATTTGTATAAAAAATTTATTTAAATTTTTATTAGTTGTTAATAATCATAGTTCATAGCTCGTACTTACCAATATTTGTATATTTCTCGGGTCCCAGGGTTCTTTCATAAGAGAGGTCAGAAACAGTGTGGGGTTACGAAATAATTATTCTAACAACATATGTAGTGAAAAAGAAAGAAAATTCTGTTTTATTATCTTAAAGTTGCAATGACTCCCAATTACACCCACATCTCTACATACGCCTCGCCATGTGGCGTAGTTGTGCAATCAAACAATACATTTTCCATTTAAAGTTTTATCCACCTGTTACTACCAAAATAAACAGAATCAATTGTTTCTCTCCATATTTATTTTACCAAGGGTACAATTATTTACTTGTTGATTGTTACGACATAATATTAAAGTATACATACCAATTAACAAGAAACATCTTATATCTATGTTGGCCGCCCAGCCTGCTCTCTCTCTCTCACACTAATTTAAAAAAGAAAACCCTCCCGTGATCATTTTAATAAAAAAAAACCTTGTGGAATATCCCACTGCCGGCAACGTGTTTATAGCTAGCGCACTCCGTTTCATTTTTCTGGATTTTTTTTTTTTTTTTTTTTTGTCCGACAGTTATAAAATTATGTTTTTCACCTTTTAACCCGACCGCAGTCACATAATTTTTTTTTTACTGTTATTTCACTGTTATTACCGGTAAAATATGAATTTTTGTAAAGAGCCTAACTTGGCTCTGTGTCGGCCGACACGAACAGAGAAAGACTGGGCTGGCGTCTCTTGCGAGCGGTAGGAAGTTCATGTCCATTGCCAGCGAATTTTGTAGTCGCTTACAAGTTGTTGTGGCTTATTGGCTAGGTACATGCTACATAGTGTTTGTTTCTGTAGTGTGTGCCGACGATCTCTAGGCACTTCTGGTCTGACGTCACTAAAGGGGTGGTCCTTAATTTGCGTATCCTGCAGGTCGGATGATAGATCTCACAAATTATTCGTTTCTGCGCCATTTTTTGATAGCATCGGTTCATTTTCTTCGCGTCCCAACCGTGCGCATACCTGAGTCACTGCGTACAGGCACATGACCACACATAAGCAGAGTTCGTGGAAATAGAGGGTGGCTGCATACCTCAACTGATTTTGCAACGGAATATTGCGTCTTGCCTTTGTTCTAAAACTGTTTCAGTCAACACGTGGTCTGTTACAATGGAATTAAAACTTGCACAATATTTTTTATGAAACCCCAAAAACCGAAATAAAATAAAATTACCCAATTTTTGACACGTTACAATACCCCCTCCATGAGAATTCTTCTGTCCAAAACAGAAGAAATCTCATTGATAAAACCCCTAAGAGGTCCGGTGAGGAACTGGTGCCAACAACCCCCTTGTTCTTACACTTCATGGGTACACGACCCCCCTGGCTCGGTGACCATGGACGCATCTGAACGAGATCACTGGACTTCTCCATAAGAGATCCCAACACCGAAAAATCGAACAGACGCGTACCACAGCACACCTCACCTTCTAACATGCTACCCCCAAAAATCCTTAATCCCTGGCTTAGATTATGCCAGATCCTCCACCGATATGTTTCCCCTTATATGCAAGCTGGGCTGCCTTTAGCAGATACTGGGCTCACACACACTCACATTACATATTATAAATTGAAAATTTCTTTAAAATTCGTTAAACTACCACTCACTGGTTGTTTCCATTTAAAATCAAATCATAAATTTTGTATATCTTTTAAATTATTCTCTTCATTGGTTTTTTCTGTTATTTAAAATAAATCAATTCAAACATTTCTTACACTTAAGAACATCCTTAACCTAACGTGTGATTACCTAGAGTCTAACAATACAATTCAACAAAATAAATCAATAATAATAAACATGGTTAGTACACAAGCAATAAAATAATCAAAGCTTAAAATATCCATTATCTGGCAGGCGCAAATCAAGATTTTTTTTTTTTTTTTTTTTCAAAAAAATATTTTCCAACAAATTTTAAAATTCAAAGAAAAAATTTAAATTTATTAAAATGTTTCCTTTATATACGGAGATTATTTAAAATTTGTTTAGATTGATCAAAAACCAAAAGTTGAATTAACTTCCTTACTAAACAAACTTAGTATGTATATGACCTCAGTCAGCTGATCAAAACTAGGTCAAGTTCAAAAACCTTGACCCCCCCATACGTTACGTACAAGTTCTATCTGAGAATACATTTAACATCTGTAACATTATAACTTGAAACACAAAATATAATAAAATAACACCTTTAAAATAACAAAATATTTTTATAAATAATAATCAAATTGACATTTAAATTATTCAAAATAAACACTTTCTAACTTAACATTTCCAAATTCTATCAAAATTTTGTCACTGGTTTCAATTAAAAAATTTTATATATTCAACTATAACTTTCTGCATTCAACAATCTCATACTACATTACTTTGGGTGATTTAAATGATTTATTCTCATTTAATGTACTACTTGATCTGTATACATATACAGTATAATCTTTCTCCCTTTGACTCTAACCACTTTAACTATCAGGACACCCATCTCTATCTAAACATCTATCCAACAATCTCTAAACCCAACTTACCTCTGGCACTGCTCATCTTTGTACTAGGATGTGTGTTCCCAACTTGGCTATCTACATACGAACCAATGCCCCTCCAAAATATCGGCAAACACTCCCTTAAACTACTCTATCCCAGCCACAGCGCCGCACGCTGCTCACACCTTACCACCTCACCCTTACTACAAAATATCATCAGCAAATATATTTATCTACCACTCACATTACGCATCGTTACATATACTCACTACTACTGTGTCCCTAAATATCTAACACTATCTCTGTGTGTTACCTGCATTTCAAAATTCTTATTCTCTTTAACTCCCATTAACTTTAATTCTACTTAACTCACCTGTCTTATTTCATTATCACCCAAAATCTATTTTCAACATTTTACCTTGATATAGCCCTAGAAAATTCATCACTTCTCCCCTTATAATAATATACCTCAATTTGAACACATTATCTGTTTAATCATCTACCAATCATTATAGAATCTTAATTTCATAAAATCATTTAACTTCATTACAAACTTTCTTTTATACAACCTTAATTAAGTAATTATTTTTCAATTATTTAATTCAATTCTTTAACAGTTCACAGTTATTTTCATCGCTTAATTAGTCTGTCAAATTTTATAATTATTGTTAATTTATACTGGTTAATTGCAAATTCAATTTAATTGATAATTAATGTTATCACTTTCTACTGTACATACACATTGTTTACATAACACATAGTACACTATAATGTAGTACACAAATACACTTAACATAATGACATCAACACATAAAAGAATATACAGTCCAACTTATTATTTATTATCATTAACCACAAATCGTTCCATAAGACAATGAACTTCAAAACCATATTATTCATATCATTAAATGTTCATGAACAATAAACAATACACAATTACCCCATATCGTCAAATAATAGTCTAACATATTTGTAACATAGATCAATCTTATTTATATCAAATTTATTATTATTATTATTATAATCCCTTACTTCTATGTCATTCATTATCACTTCTGTTGGTTCATATACCTGTTCAATATTAGTCAATCTTGTCCAGTCTCCGTTAGAATTATCTGTTAAAATCAGGTGAGTTATATTATCATTGTTAACCTTATCTACTGCTATCTCAGTTTCACTGTATGGTAAGTACTCATTATTTTTATTATTTCTCTCTATGTCTAACCTTTCTATGAATTCTTCATAACTTCTCTTTACTTTAAATATCTCTATTTCTCTCTTTCTCTCTCTCTCAAAACATTTCTCACCATCATACCAAGCTACACACTCTCTCTCAAAACATGCAGGGGATACTAACTTATCATTACGGCACCACCTATGAAGTGCACAAAAAACCCAGGGAAATTTATTTACAAACCTGTACTCTTCCAAATACTCGCGTGAAGCCATTTCTTCACCCCCCACTACAACATTACGGGAAAAATCTACCCCCTGCATCCACTCTACCTGTAATTTCTTTCTACTCTCTTTCTCTGATTCATCACACACAAACATCTTATTATCAACTTCAACATCTATACAATCATTTTCTAACACCATATTTTTACTTCTATTATCATTGTTATTACTTGTCAACTCATTATTTAAATTATCATTTCCACTACTACTTACCCTATCATCTTTGTTCGATTTTAATTTGTTTATGACTTTCTTATTTTCTAATTCTATTTCGCCTAACCGCGTCTCTATTTCACTTAATCCTTTATCATAAATACAGCCTTGTTCTTGAATTTCTTTTTTCATTTCATCGAATTTTACGTTAAGATTATTTTGAACTTCTCTAATTTCACTTTTCTGTTCGCTAAATTTTTCATCAAGGTTACTAAATTTCTCATCGAACTTATTATTTTGTATATTAAAAAGCGTTTGCATCATTTTTATTATTTCGTTATCTCGTACTTCCCCCATATTTAACATTTATTTCTATAACACTTTTTATATATAAAAAAAAACACTATTATTGTAAAATCAAAACACCTAACACAACTGTATACCTTACTAACACAAACATAACCTTATTTTTACGTATTATATATTTTTTTCGATACCCATACTGTTTCTGAATTCTGGCTTATTTATATAATTATTTTATATAATGTCCCAGTTCGGGCGCCATTTGTATAAAAACATATTATTTAAATTTTTATTAGTTGTTAATAATCATAGTTCATAGCTCGTACTTACCAATATTTGTATATTTCTCGGGTCCCAGGGTTCTTTCATAAGAGAGGTCAGAAACAGTGTGGGGTTACGAAATAATTATTCTAACAACATATGTAGTGAAAAAGAAAGAAAATTCTGTTTCATTATCTTAAAATTGCAATGACTCCCAATTACACCCACATCTCTACATACGCCTCGCCATGTGGCGTAGTTGTGCACTCAAACAATACATTTTCCACTTAAAGTTTTATCCACCTGTTACTACCAAAATAAACAGAATCAATTGTTTCTCTCTATATTTATTTTACCAAGGGTACAATTATTTACTTGTTGATTGTTACGACATAATATTAAAGTATACATACCAATTAACAAGAAACATCTTATATCTATGTTGGCCGCCCAGCCTGCTCTCTCTCACTCTCACACTAATTTAAAAAAGAAAACCCTCCCGTGATCATTTTAATTAATAAAAAAAAACCTTGTGGAATATCCCACTGCCGGCAACGTGTTTATAGCTAGCGCACTCCGTTTCATTTTTCTGGATTTATTTTTTTTTTTTTTTTTGTCTGACAGTTATAAAATTATGTTCTTCACCTTTTAACCCGACCGCGGTCACATAATTTTTTTTTACTGTTATTTCACTGTTATTACCGGTAAAATATGAATTTTTGTAAAGAGCCTAACTTGGCTCTGTGTCGGCCGACACGAACAGAGAAAGACTGGGCTGGCGTCTCTTGCGAGCGGTAGGAAGTTCATGTCCACTGCCAGCGAATTTTGTCGTCGCTTACAGTTGAGTTGTTGTGGCTTATTGGCTAGGTACATGCTACATAGTGTTTGTTTCTGTAGTGTGTGCCGACGATCTCTAGGCACTTCTGGTCTGACGTCACTAAAGGGGTGGTCCTTAATTTGCGTATCCTGCAGGTCGGATGATAGATCTCACAAATTGTTCGTTTCTGCGCCATTTTTTGATAGCATCGGTTGATTTTCTTCGCGTCCCAACCGCGCGCATATCTGAGTCACTGCGTACAGGCACATGACCACACATAAGCAGAGTTCGTGGAAATAGAGGGTGGCTGCATACCTCAACTGATTTTGCAACGGAATATTGCATCTTGCCTTTGTTCTAAAACTGTTTCAGTCAACACGTGGTCTGTTACAATGGAATTAAAACTTGCACAATATTTTTTATGAAACCCCGAAAACCGAAATAAAATAAAATTACCCAATTTTTGACACGTTACAATGGGTCAGTATCAAGCTTTACATAAATTATTTTAAAATTAGTATAATCTGTATCATGTAGTTGATTTTTTGTCTGCTAGAGCACAGGTTGCGTTTCTTCACCGACGAAAACGAACACTAATTTAATGGCTGCCGGAATATTAATAACCAAGCCACGTTTTTCTGTTTTTTGGTTAATTAAAATAAAGTTTATGTTCACCTTTTTTCCAGAAGTATTTAAAGATATGGTGCTGTTTATAGTGTTCTAAGTTTATAGTTGAGGTGTAATTTAGTTAAATTTTAATAGGAAACGATCTCACCAACAATGTTGAATTTCGGTAGGCTAGGCTTGAAAGCGGATGGCTGACTTTACAATTTCCATCAATTTTCTGGCATGGATTATTCTGTTCTAAGGACGTCTAGGATGTAGTGGATATCACTCATTACATTTATTAAATTTGTGATGGTTAGTTCCGAATAGTGGTTAGAATTTTCTTAATTTTTACCGAACATTACATTAGTTTCAACTGCTCACTTCCAATATATCTGAACAATTAAAATTTCTTGTTAGTTAGTTACTCTTAGTAACCAAGAAATTTATGGTTTTTTATTGGCTAATCTAGATACCTTTTAGTATATAGGCTAATAATAATAATTATTATTTCATTTCTTCTTTTTAGAAAAAATAAGCCTTTACAAAATTTTACCTATAATCAAATTTAATTTATTTACAGTTTTTCTTTATATCTTAACTTAAACTTGTCTACTGGTATTTTATATTTTAATTCCTTTTATTTTGGTTTGTTTATGATTTATTTACGGTATCCTTACTCTACACTATTTTTTACATGCCATCTTGCTAACATAGTATTATTTGGCCATTATTATTATTTTATATATAACCCTGGATTATTTTACATCTAAACAAAATAATTATAGTAAACAAAAAAAAATATTACTCCTAGTTATAAGACCATTGTGGCCTACACAATATAAAATTACAACAAATACAAAAAATACAAAACTTGTCAATAGTATCATAGTCTATTGCTACAATACTGATTTTTTTTCATCTCCAGCACAAATTTGTGAGATGCTCTTTTTAAATGTTTGACACTTTCACCGATTACACTATGTTCCACTTTGTACACTGCACTTTTATGATTACTGTTTACAGTGTTTTTAGAGTACAAAGGTTCTCATAGCTTGATACCTAATCCCCATTTCTGACTTTTAAAAATGGGTGATTACTGGTTTTTACTCTGTTGATTATGTTATCATATTTGGGCAGGGGTTATGTAACGTTACATAAAGCTCCCCCACTAGAACATTTATTTTTATTTACTTTTTTAAAAATAATCGTTGAATTCTTCAATCCTCTCCTTCCTTTATTAATCTTCATAATATTTCTTTATTTCGGCTTGGTTATACACCCCTTTTATTTTGTTATTGTTAACTGATTTAATCTCATATGTATTATTTCCTTTCACCTGGGTTACTAGGTATGGCCCGGTATAAAGTAAAAGTAATTTCCTTGCAATACCCTCTATAGAACTGGGTAATTGTCTATTTTTTATTAGCACCTTATCCCCTACTTTGTATGGGTTTATTCTCTTCCTCTTTCCAGTTTCCTTTTTATAATGAAGTTCAGCTTTATGCAGCAACCTGTTGTGCATTTCGATTTTATTGAATTCTACTCTCTCTCCTGGAGGAAAATTTATTAATGATGTGATTTCTCTGGGTGGTGGTCTTTCAAACATGACCTGATAAGGACTGGTCACAATAATCATTTAAAAACTTGCTTTAACACTCATATTTCTATTTACTTTTATAAATGTGCTTTCTCAATTGAGCTTGTCTGCTATCTTCCTTCTGTTTTCTTCCTTCATACTTCTGGAATCTGATATCAATCTTCTCAGCTGTTTTATTATCCCTTAAATATTCAACTTCCCTAACATTTTTTCCCTATCCTGTGCGGTGGTTCAGTTCGGGTGGCCACTTTTGGGTCCATTACTCCGCTGTCCATCCTTACACCTTCTGAGACCAGAGGGACGTACCGTCTGCTCAGGAAAATGATTGCTGGAACATGTCTACAGTCAATTCGTTATAATAAAAAACTTATAAATAGTCGATTGGCGACTAATACTAAACACTTTTGGGATTCTTCACACTGTTGCTGTTTGCATTTAATTATATATTTCTTTTTCTTCTTGATTCCTTCTTCTTTTTCAGTAACTAATTCAGATAACATTATTGATAGGCATTATTTTAAAATCCTTTTGACTTTCCTTCTTGTGAGAGAGATGTCCTCCGTATCATTTCTTCCTATATCATTTTCAACTCCAAGAAATTCTAAATCGTAGTTGTATTAATTATCATCATTCTTTAGCTTCATTGTAGTCATTAAATTATTCGTTATTCTTCTTATTTTACCTTCTTATCTGATCACATTACCATTAATTGTTTTTATTTATTTATTTATTCTTCTTTTTGTTCCCATCAAAAGTATTATTTTTTATATTATTTCATTTTAAATCAGTTATTTATAAATAATTTATGTAATAATCTGTTCATACATTAAATCATATTGTCTCGAAATATTTTAAGTAAGTTGTCCTTACGTATTTTTTGAATTTTGGGGTTTTATTATTTTTAATATTATTTGGTTCCTTCTTTCCAATGGGTTGCTTGGTCGGTATACATCAAATCAGTCCCCTTTTTTCCTGGTTGATTATTATTTAGTTTAACCATGGTCCATAAACTCAGTTACTCCTCTTCCTTGGATTACTGGGGTCTTCGTAATTATTTCTCTCCTTGATAATCTCTTTATCATCCAGCTCTCCCACTTTGCCGCTACGAAACCTTCATTTAAGTACCGTTCTCCCGTCATAGTTCGTTCCTTTTTAACTAACAGATATTGTACCTCCTCTAACATAACATAGTCACTCATATTTAATACCATTTCATTCCCTTTTACCTCTGGATTATTTACCAAATATTTGAATGGTATATTCCGTATTGAAGATATGACTGATATTGTCTGACACACTGCAATCATCGACATATTTAATTGAGATCTAAACTTAATTAACTCCCTTTGTTCATTAATTGGAAGGTTAAATACATTAATTAATCCACCTGTAATCATCTCCAATTCTTCTCTTGTATTTATTATTTTCTTTCTACATATTTTTCTTATTTTCTTGGTCTTCTTCTCCAGGTATTGATTATCCTCTTTGTTGTGTTTATTTTTATTTTCAGATAATATTACACCTTGATATTCTCTAATTTCTATTTCCTTCCTGCTCTCTTCTGTGTTCGGACTTACTTTAATACCTTCTGAAGTGCTGTCTAGTGTTTCATCCAAATTCTTGAAACCATTGTCCATTTGCTTATTTGTCTCCTCCTTGTATCCCTCTACTCTTTGTCTAAGTGTGTTAACATTTTCAATCTTCCCCCCGAAAGTTTCCCTTAACTCCTTATTGAACTTCTCCATCTTACCCTCAATCCGCTTTAAACTTTCTTCGTTTATTTTCTCAATTCGTTTTAAACTGTCCCTCAAGGTTTCATTTTGCTTCCTTGAGTTCTCCTCCTGTTTCCTAAAACTTTCATCTATTTTGTCAAATTTTTCGCTCAAGGTTTCGTTTGTTTCCTTGAGTTTTCATCTATTTTGTCAAATTTTTCGCTCAAGGTTTCATTTTGTTTCCTTGAGTTTTCATCTATTTTGTCAAATATTTCCTCCTGTTTCCTAAATTGTTCCGCCATAAATTACATTATTTCCTGCAAATTTGGTTCTTCTCTGGCTACCACTTTATCTGGTTGGTCCCCTTGGGCATCCTCTTCAATTCTTTCCTTTTCCGTGTCCACAACTACTTCGGTTTCTTCTTTATCACCCGTCAGTTGTTCCATTTCACTGTCCGTGACTACTTCTATTTCTTGTTCCTGTCCACCTTCTTCCTTCTCCGTGTCGTCTGCCCTCTTCTTCGACCTGCCTCTGGTATTATGCATTTCTTGTCTTCTCATAGTTGCCGACAAAAATTAGGTTATTCGTTATATTATCTTTCGTATATATCGAAATTCCTTCCTAATTCATGCCCTTTAAGTTGAGCGTCATCTTGTAATGTCTCGCGTCTTCTCTACGAGTAATAATTTACGTCTATTTATTACTTTTCAAAAATCTAGCTTAATTAAGAGTTACAGAATTTGTTATCTTTGTGTTATACGCCTTCAAAATCGAGTGTGTGTGATTATGAAGGGATATTGGATGATTTTCTTAAATTTGTTTATATTAAATCAATACCGTTGTTTGACAGTTGTTAGGAGAAAGAGTAAAGCAAGTCAAAGAGAATTACTCTTAGTATATGACTGAGTATTTCAAATGTTTCCGCTCGTGGCATCAGCTGATTTCTACTTTTACGAACCCATTTGAGGTTAAATGACTTCAAATAGTACGTAATAATTTCTTGATGTCCGGACTGATTTCCTTTCTCTTCTCGATCTTCTTATTACCTGTAACTAACTACCATCTACTGGAAATAATACACATTTTATTATTTAAACACAAGGCATTCCTTGAATTTATTTAACATTTATGGTCTCCCAAAACATGAATTTATAATCGATTACTTCATAAATCACAGAGTTATTTCGATCTTACTTTTACGAACATATATCACGTAACAAATATTTTTATTTTCAGTTTAATAAAGAGAAAGAAATAAGTAATTAATTTCCCAGGGTTGCTGAAGGTTCTTTGAACTTTGAGGAAGTCAGAAATGTATATGGGTCAGTATCAAGCTTTACATAAATTATTTTAAAATTAGTATAATCTGTATCATGTAGTTGATTTTTTGACCGCTATAGCACAGGTTACGTTTCTTCACCGACGAAAACGAACACTAATTTAATGGCTGCCGGAATGTTAATAACCAAGCCACGTTTTTCTGTCTTTTGGTTAATTAAAATAAAGTTTATGTTCACCTTTTTTCCAGAAGTATTTAAAGATATGGTGCTGTTTATAGTGTTCTAAGTTTATAGTTGAGGTGTAATTTAGTTAAATTTTAATAGGAAACGATCTCACCAACAATGTTGAATTTCGGTAGGCTAGGCTTGAAAACGGATGGCTGACTTTACAATTTCCATCAATTTTCTGGCGTGGATTATTCTGTTCTAAGGACGTCTAGGATGTAGTGGATATCACTCATTACATTTATTAAATTTGTGATGGTTAGTTCCGAATAGTGGTTAGAATTTTCTTAATTTTTACCGAACATTACATTAGTTTCAACTGCTCACTTCCAATATATCTGAACAATTAAAATTTCTTGTTAGTTAGTTACTCTTAGTAACCAAGAAATTTATGGTTTTTTATTGGCTAATCTAGATACCTTTTAGTATATAGGCTAATAATAATAATTATTATTTCATTTCTTCTTTTTAGAAAAAATAAGCCTTTACAAATTTTTA
This sequence comes from Magicicada septendecula, assembly GCA_034769895.1. Taxonomy (NCBI): domain Eukaryota; kingdom Metazoa; phylum Arthropoda; class Insecta; order Hemiptera; family Cicadidae; genus Magicicada; species Magicicada septendecula. The sequence continues at coordinate 300,178,156 of CM068369.1, read as the reverse complement.
CCTATAATCAAATTTAATTTATTTACAGTTTTTCTTTATATCTTAACTTAAACTTGTCTACTGGTATTTTATATTTTAATTCCTTTTATTTTGGTTTGTTTATGATTTATTTACGGTATCCTTACTCTACACTATTTTTTACATGCCATCTTGCTAACATAGTATTATTTGGCCATTATTATTATTTTATATATAACCCTGGATTATTTTACATCTAAACAAAATAATTATAGTAAACAAAAAAAAATATTACTCCTAGTTATAAGACCATTGTGGCCTACACAATATAAAATTACAACAAATACAAAAAATACAAAACTTGTCAATAGTATCATAGTCTATTGCTACAATACTGATTTTTTTTCATCTCCAGCACAAATTTGTGAGATGCTCTTTTTAAATGTTTGACACTTTCACCGATTACACTATGTTCCACTTTGTACACTGCACTTTTATGATTATTATTACAATGTTTTTAGAGTACCAGGGTTCTCATAGCTTGATACCTAATCCCCATTTCTGACTTTTAAAAATGGGCGATTACTGGTTTTTACTCTGGTGATTATGTTATCATATTTGGGCAGGGGTTATGTAACGTTACATAAAGCTCCCCCACTAGAACATTTATTTTTATTTACTTTTTTAAAAATAATCGTTGAATTCTTCAATCCTCTCCTTCCTTTATTAATCTTCATAATATTTCTTTATTTCGGCTTGGTTATACACCCCTTTTATTTTGTTATTGTTAACTGATTTAATCTCATATGTATTATTTCCTTTCACCTGGGTTACTAGGTATGGCCCGGTATAAAGTAAAAGTAATTTCCTTGCAATACCCTCTATAGAACTGGGTAATTGTCTATTTTTTATTAGCACCTTATCCCCTACTTTGTATGGGTTTATTCTCTTCCTCTTTCCAGTTTCCTTTTTATAATGAAGTTCAGCTTTATGCAGCAACCTGTTGTGCATTTCGATTTTATTGAATTCTACTCTCTCTCCTGGAGGAAAATTTATTAATGATGTAATGTATAATAGGGGTTTTGTAACGTACAATATTTACTTTAGGCCTACTCTTTCTTCTTCACGTACTTGTTTATTAATACTGATCAAAAGCTAAATATTACATTTTATTTGTAGATTTTACTCTATGTGTGGAATTACCAATAAAATGTAAATAATACCAATACAACACATGTTTATCGTCACTATTGTTATTATTATAATACTAACAATGGAAGTTATATGCTATATTCTTATCACTTTCACTCTCTCAATTTAATTCTTTTTATTAAATCTAGAATATTTTCTCATGCTTCCTTATTTATGATAAGAACGTATATATCCTACACACAGTAATAATTTTTTTCATTATATTTTATAAGACATGCATCTATCACAATAATCATAATAGCCAACTTTTTCTACTTACTTGTGAAGTCACAAAATTACATATGTACTGGAATTTTATTACTATATTAACAGACATGCTTTCAAGTTAAAATTATTCAACAAGTAGGCCTACAGGACAAATTAACCATGGAACAACACATAATAAATGAAACACTAAGAAAGAAAATATGGAGGATTTAAAAGTTAATGTTACACACAGTAGTGTTTTAGCATTATGTATCAAACAAACAACTTACTGCTTTGACAACATCGATAACAGGCGCCTTCTTATCTGGATGGTCCTTATATCTTAACCTTGTCTGTTCACTGACAAGTGTCCACAGTTTATCTAAGTTGATGATTGGACAGAACTTTTGGTTTTTCCGTAAATGGTAATTTCTCATACCTAACTGTTAAAAAAAAAAACACGTTAATGTTATAAATTTGCAAAATATACTGCCTATACAAAGGTTATAATCGAATCAGTGCAAGCGTTCTTCATATGTACAAATATCAGGTCGCCGGTGATTTTCATCATCCACAATTATATCTCTATAATGTGTCACACACAAATAAGAAAGTTAATACTCTTCTGCAAGTTAAAAGTTTATGCTTTATTTCATTATTGTCAATGAATCAACAACGATAAATGTTATTATCAACTTTTAACACATTTACTTTCAAAAGCAAATTAAATTACAATTAAATTTATTTAGTTTTCTAAGTAGGAGATCATCACCAACTTAAAAACTAAAAACAATAACAAAAACAGAAAACAAATTATGTATTACCTTTCCAAAATATCCAGGGTGATATTTATCAAAATTTATACGATGGTGGTGCATTCCACCAGCATTACCACGGCCACCAGGATGCTTCCTATGTTTACCTATTAAAACAAACCATCTATCAATATTTTATAAAATGCACATACACACGCAGGCATGCGCACACACAAACATTCAGTATTTTAATCAGCTAGCTGACACAATATGTTTTTACATGTTTTTAATACATACACCAGTAACATGCATATAATTTAATGTATTTGCACACACACATCCTGTTTTTTCAAACAGAATGTTCTAAACGTTTTTACAAATAAAAGAAATTATGTTTTATCTTGAGTAATGTCACCTATGGATCAATTAAATTTATTGCTGCAGAGAAAGTTGTGACATTTGTAAATATAGGTATGGCGGAAAGCTGAAAGCTAAGTGTGGAGATATTAAAAATACAGAAAAGAACTACTGCATATCAAAAAAACAATTAGATTAGGCACATTACGACGAGAAAGTGTGTAGAAATTAATCACTGATGGAAAAATGGAATGCTGACAAATCTGAAAGACAAAGAGTACTATTAAGAACTGAAGAGAGCTTTCCATGATATTGTTACATAATGCAGAAAAAGTGTTACATAATACGGAACGTTCTAAAAGTATCTCGATTATCCCAGCTGTAATGTGTGTGTGTGCGTACATATGGCTGCTACTTTGCAACGAGACAATTACGCGTCAACTATCGACTCTATACCAGACCGTACTGGTCAGCGCAGTGTGTTCAAGGACACTGTTTCTAGTAGATTCTCGAGAGCGCCTGTTTGTTTAACACATCATTCAAAGTGACAGATTATTCTGGAATATCAGTGGGATATAAATATAGGCATTTAGTGACGGTCAAGTCAGTTTAAGTGACGATTTATTCCAGTGCGGTTCGAAGTATTGTGGCGAAGTGTTATGTGTTTTATAATTGTGCAGGACTCTCTTTGTTGACATTTTTATTGCGTGTGAACAATTTTTATTTGATATGTTGTAAGAGACTAACTTGTTGATTACAAACTCTTTAATTGTTATAATTAAAGCTGGTGATTAGTGACTCAATTGGTGTCTTGTACTTTGTTTTCCACTGTACCATACGAAGGTCAGTTAGACCCTCCTAACAACATGACTACGAAAGGTATACAGTCAGCTAAAAACCTACATTACACAAATGTATAGTAGAAGGTAAGCATTTGACTATTATAAGTAGCGTTTTTGATTGTTAGAACCATCGTAAACATGAAGGTGCATCAAATGGAGAATAAAATATTGACATTATTGTGAGAACTGGTACTTAAAAACTCGAAGTTGATGAAAAACTGAAACCACAGGTGTGAAGAGATTGGCAGAGTGAAGTAAACTTCATTATAAGAATGGTACAACCTAAGTACTTCAAGACATATGCAATCAAGGTACCATGGATTATAAAAAGATAAAAAACCAGATTAACATTTTAAAGCTGTACTGACTGATAATGATTTAACAAAATGTATAGTCAATTACAGTATTGTGCATAAGCTTACATAAATGTGTATAGTGGGCCTAAAGATTTGCCAATTAAGAAAAATACTTCCAGCTAGCCCAGTTATTAATTTTGTACATTCTTGGACCAGATAAGATCTTCCCTTCACAATCCACCTACTGCTTCTTGAAGATGAAAATTTAGGATTGGTGTACACCTGATGCCAGATTATTGGATGCATCAGACTAGCGAATGGTCAGATTACCTAAAATTATACTATATGAAAAGTCCATATGCTATATGTACCTAGGTTTCAACACAAGAATATGAACAGTATTTGTTAATATTATTTGAATTTGACTGTTTCAATTCTAAATTGTTCATTAGCACTAGTCACAAAAACCTAATACATAAGTTAGGGTTTTTCTTACACAATATTAAAATTTCTGGCAGCTTCTTCTTTAATTGGACATATACTTTAGAATCTGTACAATCTTGATTTATATTCTTCATATCTGCATGTGATACTACGCATTATGAATGTGCATGTTCAAACTTTTCTGGTCAAAACTGTCAACTGTCAGTTGTGAAACTGTAATTCCATTTGCCGATTTTCGTTTAATTATGGAATACAAAGGAAAGTCAGAAAGTTCCTATCATCACAGATTTCATCAAGGTGAGTACCCACATTGTGGAATCTGACGACTTTGAATAAGGGCTTCGTTAGGTGTCATAGCATATTTTTGTTCCTAACAGTACAAAAAGAAGTTTCTAAACAGTGTAAAAAGTTGTTTCAAAAATGAAGGTATATTATTCGTTATTTTACCATAATTTATATGGAATTTAAGTACACAACACATTGCATTAGACGAATCACAAATACCATAACTAATCTGATGAATGAATGACGGTGACACGCGCACGCGTGCGCGCGCACACACATACAGTAATCCACAAATGCCAAGTATACAATCTTTGAACACTACGATAAAAACCTTTTAAGTTGGTTATTTTACCTTTCTGGCCCTTGTTATTGATACAAAATAATCATTTGTACACTAAAAACTAATAGCCAATGTCAATATACTAAATTTGAATTGGCATATTTCAATACAAAAGAAACTGAAGGTGCTGAAGTAAAAGTTCAGTAATAACCACCAAAAATTATGGTGAAATTGAAACAATCAAGAAGGTGGTGGTAAAGACAACTTGGGATACCGACAACTTCAGTTGCCTAAGTTTAAATTCAAGATTACGAACACTATGACTTATTAATACTGTTTTGAATTAGGACTAGCTTGATTCAAACATTCTGGAATGCGCTATTTGCTGTTAGTTTCTATTATGTTTGCCCACTATTTTACATATAGCCTTTGAAGTTACCGAATACACAAAACATTTCCAAATTAATCCTAACACAACTGTCAGGCAATGAAAAGTCTGGTACCCTCTGTTAAACATACTAATGCCTACCAAATGAAATAAAAATACAGCAAAAACTTACCAATACGGCCATGTCCATGACTGACATGTCCTCGAAGCTTCCTCGTCTTCTTCTTATGTGTGGACTGTAAATGTAAAGAAAACCTAAATTAGTTTTTCCAACAGCCTAGTTTACATAGCTTGCTACTTCTAGCGTGTAATTAAGGCCAGTTTATCCTCAGTATTACCTTATTTTCTACAAAAAAAAAAAATAGGACGATCAACCGTAACACCCAGATAAAGTATCTTCACGTTCTAAGCAAACTTAGTGTCAATCGTGCGATTACCAATCCTTGTTACCCACATATTGTTCAATTCGAAAAAGCATGTACCACAAGTAATTTTCTCATTTCCTTTAGTTCCAGAATGCCTACACTACAATATCGAGTTTTTTCTGAATACTTTTGTGCTAAATTTACGGCACAATTTTGAGGTTATCAATCCCGTTTAGTAAATACATTATATAAATATAAATACGAACTTACGATTACATATTCAAATTAGACTATTAGAAAGGACCAATTTCCATTAAACCCATGTCATATAAATAATTCCACAAAAACATGGCATGAATAATTTCCAGAAGTCACAAGACTTAACATAGAATTGAACGAAATTCCTTAATACAACGTGCTTTCCTGATACAAATGACTTTCTGAATTACTTGACTAATATAATCACGTTTCGCCTACTTTAATATTATACGTTTACGCAGAGATGTCTAAAATAAATATAGATAATACAATCCTACCAAAAACACAAACACTCACCATTTTGCAACACGTTACAAAGGTACGGGAAGCAGTAACAGAAAAGGAAGTACACAAGGTACAAACGCTCTGTTAACTAGATTTCAAGTAGATTAATACAAAGAGTACGAATATATATTTTATTATATAGTGGATTAGTACCACTAATCTCTACTCTAACGAATATTAATCAACCTCGTTCAAATATTAATATTTGAGAATTTCTTTTAAATGTACATACTTCTATGTATTCCAAAAAAATCGAAACTAATAAAATTAAAACAGCTTTTTCGTTAAAATGTTTTTGAAGAAACTTAATCTTCCAAAAATATTTTGTTACCTTTCTTAATAACGGAAAAATATTCCAGAGTATTTGGTTAAATAGGCTGACCAAATTGGTATCATTACAACAAAATCTCATACTTTACAATATTTAAAATCTGGTTCTTGGATTTCGTTGTGCATGTCCGTTACTTGACTAAATATAATTATTTCACTACGACTCGGAACACAAAACTTTTTATGGGTAAAAACGTAAAAGTTTTGTTACCTTATAGCCTGAACTGGTTTTCACTTTTAAAAAGCTTCTTCAGAGGTTCACCTAAATAATTATATTTAGTTAAAATCTGGGTCAAATCAGCATGGGTTGGTTTTCTGAATTATTTATGTTGGATTAATTACTTCACCGAATGCTCCTCACATTCCAAACTGTAATGATAGAAAATATTTCTAAGAATATAAGCAACTTGAAATTAAGTAAACAATAGAAATTACAAAAATGAGGAAATTGAGAAAATCTAAAGAAAGTCGTTTTAAGGAATCAGACCCAAGGAATCTTAAAAAAACTGAATTAACAAAATTCACTTTCAATAGAAATTCAGTTAGTGGTGTAAAGATCTTGGTAGACTTAAAAATAGCCAAATTACAACCTTATGCAAAACATAATATTATAGCTAGGTTATATTATATTCTAGTACTACACATAAAGTTGACAATAATTTTATTTAAATAAATATAATTATTTCACTAACGACTCGGAACACAAAGTTTTTTTATGGGTAAAAATGTTAAGTTTTACCTTATAACCTGAACCGGTTTTCGCCTTTTAAAAAGCTTCTTCAGAGATTTATTTAATAATATCAATACTAGTTGGTACTGTACATATTCTAATTTACTGTATTTGTACATCAGGTGTTTCCTTTGCCTGTTCCAATACCAAAGGAATACATCCACTTCATCAACACTTCCTAGGTCTTACTACATTATGTTGTCCAACAGGCAGAATTTTGTTGTATTGTCAAACTTCCGTAGGCAACCTGCTAGCTGGCATCCTATTCAGATGAGCAATCTACCTCTCTTTATTTTCTACAGTACAATCTTGGATATTAAAAATGTTAAACTCTGCAAGTGTCTTCATTGCAGAGTTTATCTCTTTGTGTGGAGCCTTTAACAGATCACAAGAATCTCATCTTCGATGCCCTATAGCCTACTCTGTTTTTTCACTGGAATCCAAGATTCAGAACAATACAATAACACTGGCACAACCATTACCTTATACATTTTCTTCAAGTCTTTTTCCTTGTTTTCCTCAACAACACTAACAAAATGTGCCACAAATTGACTGGAACTTGGCCAACAGCATAATCAACATCATAAGTGATGTCACAGACAAGATAGCAGAAATGTGACACTTGCTCTATACTCTTATTATTAAACACAATCTTAGTTTGTAAGGGGTATTTGCCCATAAATGCCATAGTTTTTGTCTTCTGCACAGAATTTTCATGTTGTGATTTGAACAGATTTACTGTAACTGAAACGTTGGTCTCTGGAGCTTGCATTTGTTGTTCTTTATTATTACTTGATCAACTGCACACGGCATTTTCATGTATGTTCTATTATTTATTCCTGGATCCACTCATAATTCTCACTCTCTATGTAATCAATATAAATATTAAACAGCATTGGAGATATGCTACAGCCGTGGAGCACTCACTGATTAATGTAAATCTCTTCCATAAAATTCTCTCCTATAGAAGATAGAATCCTTGTACAATAGCATTATTGTACATCTTTGTTAACGCCTACATGATGTTTAGGATAACCCCTTTTACACATAATGTCTCATATACAAGATGTTTAGGATAACCCCTTTTACACATAATGTCTCATAGAATGTATCTGTTAACTCTACAAAATGCTTTCTTGTAGTCATTGAAGGCATGACATTAAATTCGCTTCTTTTCTCGGTTAATATTTTCAAAGACAATATGTCATCAATGCAAGACCGACCCTTATGAAATCCTGGCTGTGCGTCAAGAAGTAAAATATACGAGATAGAATGAAGTCTTTCAGTATTAATTTTTTCATATAATTTGTAAGTTATATTTATCTAGCTTGTACCTCTATAATTTGATGGCACGGTACTTTGAAAATTAAAATAGTGAATTTTATTTTATCTAGTAGTAAACATATTACATTCAAAACAGTGATCGAATTCTGCAGCTTAGGGAGATCATCAGTTTAACTTATACATAAAATAAAAATGTGAAACTTCTTTTTGAACTCTGTTGGGATGTATATTGTACTAACATTACTGAAATTGCAAAAATTTATTAAACAAAAAAAAATTGGTGGGAGACAATTTCTTGTGAAATTATCAGTATTCCAATGGAATAAAGGAATCAATACTTTTGAAATATGAAATAATCTGAATTTACTTGCAGCCGTTATTTTGAACTGACTATAGTGATCGAAATTTAAAAAAATTTTAATTTCTCGATCAAGTGGCACGTTCTCACACTCGAGTTGACGGACACAAGCCCGGGTCGTAAATAATGATGAATTAGGGACACGTCAGACCCGACGCCAGTACGAAGACAAGGAAAAAACGTCTGTGTACACGACACAATAAGAATTTAAGGAACGTTGTTGTCAGCTCAAAGTTTGTTACAATTTACAGCACCTAGCGAACAAAACAAAGACTTAGTCCAGCTGCCTGGTTACGCAGAAATGAAATGGAACACCTGCTGTGGGGGTGAGTTGTAATGAGCACAAATAAGAAAGGCTACGCCCAGCTACAAAGGGGTACAGAGAAATCTCGACAAACATATAAACAATAGAACGTAAACTTAGTGAATACTGAAAGTACACCCTGCCCAGCATGAAAACAAACCCATGACAGCTAACTAAAACTTACGACTAGAAAGCGTGGGATTCGACTAGGGACGTCTCCAGCGAAGAGTTGATAATCGGCGGAACGGACGAAGAGTAAATTGAACAATTGACCAGGACACTGCAGGCTGTTAACAAAAGCTAAGGCATAGAACCTCGACAAAGTCTAAACAAAGGTTGACAGACAGGCGAGGGAATTGCTCTAGTTTCTAAGAATCTGTACAACGTTCATCGCATGGAATATTCCGGGGATGTCGGCGACCAACCAGCATTGAGCATCTTCCTAAAGAACTCGTGGTGAGAGTAAGAGGGTTCGAACGACGAGTCGGGAAACCGATGACGAGATCTGCAGAGTAGTAGAAATATAAAGGACCTATCACCAATCCGAAAGGGCGTGGAAATATAGAATTTGGCCTTATGGGTAGTATGTTTGATAAAAACTGTTTGCGAGGACGCGGAGCGGCAGTCAGTCAGTAATAAGTCTGTTAGTAAGTCAGTAAGTTAATACGACAGTAAGACAGTTGGTTATAGTAGTAGTTGGAGCGGTAATACAGTTAGTAAGTGAAATAGTTTGCGCGACTTACCGAACTTTTAACCCGGTGAACTCGTAACCATGTCGCAGTCATAAGTGAACTTAGACATACAATACGATCTCAATTACACAAAAGTCTGTTCGACAATTGTATGTGTTCTGATAAACTACAGTGCGTACAAACATAACTATCATTAAATATCAGTGCGTACGTGTCTTAAAACGACGACCGACACGCAACATAATAACACAAGTGATTAACATTCTGAGAGTATAACAGTGGGCGACAATTCAAACACTATTACATCATAATGATTCACTATGTTGAACATTTGAACTGAATGAACTATACCGAACACAATTACGCACATAGAATACACTACGTCCAAGATAGATGAAATAGTTAATTATGAACACGCACACAGCAAACTCTGAGAGTAATTCATCTTAATGACGATATTGACATCTTAACATTTGAACTCAAACACTCGACACTAGCGGGGAGTACAACAACACAATACACATAACGAGTGTGGCAATTAGTGAAGTGAAGTGAAGTGTTCTCCAATTAACAGTGATTAGGATGTACGACGAGTCCTCCAGCGGATGTCATCTTACGCCGATGGAATGTTGGATAAACCCTTTTACAAGATGAGCCTTTATGTTTATTAAATATTAGTAATACATATACTACTGCACTGTCTCATCTTTTCAAAGAGCTACTCCCGAGAGATTTTATAAAGTTGTATAAATCATAAATCTTATAAAGTAATATTAAAGTAATCCATCATCTGAGCATAATGAACGCATTTAGCTAGGGATAAAATATATTTGATTGTTTATTGTTTGTATATGTATATTATTTGTTGTATTTGAATGTACCATATGTTTGTGTTTTCAGGAAACAACGAACGAATATTATTGTATTTTGTTATTATGTGCTTTTAATTATGTATTTGCAGGACATAGTAACTTACTTAACTAACAATATAATAAATAAGTAATTATTTTTCTATTTAAATCTTGCGTTCATTATTGCAAATTAACCTTGACTATTAATTTATCTCATTCTAAGCATTTCATAAAGAGTCTCAAAGTTATGCTAATTATCAATGGACACAACCAAATCGACCATTGAAATGTCCGATTAACAGGCTCATACAATCATATTGATTTGACAACTGTGTTGAGTCTAATCCGACAAATATAAGTTACTTTCATATATGTATTAACATTAACGTCAATTATAACTCTGTTTGCATACATACCATTAGTACACGAAGTTAATTAGATCCAATTTACCACTTTATAATTGGATAATTCAATAATACTCATAATTAGCATAACTACACTCAATATAAATGGCACGGCAAACATAATTACCCAATTAATTGCCAATTCCGTTTATATACATCAAATATAAATGGCTCCCAAAGAACATGGGGCATAACAAGGTTAATTAGAGTCAAATTCACCAAATATAAATGGCGCCCATCGCATGGCAAAAGAGAGCAGGCAGTAGTATTTAGATTAATTAAAATAATATAATACGATAAGATATTAAATAAGTGTAAGTTTAGCTTGACTGGTAACTGGATGATAACGCGAAGCAAAGCTAAAATGGCTAGCGGTAGTTCAGACAGCATGTACTTTGACGTTAACAACCAGTTAGGCGTACCCGACAACGGCGAAGAAAATTCATTGGTCGAACCAAATATGACTGAGGAGACGTCAGAGGTTAGAGCGCGGGGACAGGAGTCCCAACAACAAGGAGAAGTCACATTACAATCATTGATGGACTTCATGAGCAAGAAGTTTGAAGAGAACAGAAAAGAACAGAACGAAAAATTCGAGAAGCAGAAGGAAGAGACTAATGAAAGCTTCCAGGTAATTAATGAGAAATTCGATCAACAGAGTGAAAAGCTCAACACACTAGAAGAAAAATTAGATAATCACAAAGAAGACGTCAGACGACAGATGGCCGAACAACTCGCGCAAATACGAGCGGAAATGCGTGACTACAAGGCCAGTTGTGACGACAAAATAAGTGAAGTCCTGAAGAAACAGGAGGACGCTACAAAAGAATTAAAAGATGACACCACTAAGAGGTTTGAAGAAGTGTGGGAAACCCAAGAGTCGGATCGTCAAGAAGTCAAGAACCTTGCACAGAACACACAAACCAGTATAAAAAAGGTTCACAATAAGTTAGAACTACATATCAACAATAACCAGAAGAAACAAGAAGAACTGAAGACCGAAATATATCACACACTTCGACAGCAGCAATAAGAAATAGGTGAAACCAACAACACACTGCAACAAAAAATCGATGAAGTAGACGGCCGACAAAAGACGACCGAACAGAAACTTGACGAAAACGTCAAAGAGAAGACGACCCACATTCAAGAACTAAGGTGTCAAGTAGAAAGACTGCGGCGACGGATAACCGAAGGGGAGTCTGGGCCTAACAGGACAGTCAACGGACAAGTACAGGTGGAGCTTAAGTACGACGGAACCGACAGATTCCCGATGGAGTTCCTGAAAGAATTGTCGGAGTTCCAAGAAATGTATTACCCAAACAGTGACATCAAATGGATCGGTAAGCACTTAGAGAAGGACGCGAGTATATGGTGGCGCGTAATCCGGGACCAAATAAACACCTTCGAAGAGTTCAAGGAGGCGTTCACGTTGAAGTATTGGGGATTGGAGCGACAGGACATCATTCGTGACAACCTCGAATACGGAAAATTTGAATGGCACGGACCGGTTACGGCTATCCAATATATTGAAAGAATCCTTTTAGAAAGCCGACAATTAACTCCCGCATTGACCGACCGCCAACTTATAAGGAAAATCTCGAGGCATTTTGGGAGAGATCTGCAGATCGCTGTTATCACACGCGGGATCACCACAATACCTAATTTTGAAGCCTTAATCACTGAGTATACAAGTATTCAGTCAAACAGTACAGGCAACAGGCGGACGCAATATCGGTCAACTAATGAAAGGGAAACCGGAACTAGCGACCGACCCAGTGGGAGCTTTGTAAACAAAAACGAGGGTGACAGAAAACAAGTTTGGCAAGGAAGGCCACACGGTAACCGTTACGAAGGGAAGCAATACGGTGGGATGAACACTGTTGAGTTCATTAACTCTAAGCCAAGCACGAGCCAGGCGACTGACGACAACCACTCAAGGTCGAATACCGACCAAAATAGCAAAAAAAAAAAACACCCCTGCACAGCGAACGACTTAGTTTTTGTCAACAAAAACAACCTCACCAATAATGTCAGTATTTTATTACCAGACCTGAGGGATGACCTGCTACAAGAATACGATGAGGACATTAATAAGCAAATATTAAAATGTCCCGAAGTACTCATTAAGTTCAACAATGACATTAAGGTTTCGACACCGGCTCTGTGATTAACGGGTTATCGGAAGAGTGGTTCAACGCAAATAAAAGGGACATTGAACCATATGAAATTTTATCTATGACGAATTCCCTCATCATTAGTGCTGTTGGGAATAAGTCCAAACTAATCAGAAAACAAATACTGTGCGACATTAAAATCGACGGGATCAAGAATGAATGTGTTTTCTTAGTTATACCTGACCTTATTAAGCAATGTATATTAGGGATAAGTTTTTTACAGGAGGTGGGATGTGGCATCGACATCGGTAATAAGAAAATAGAATTAATGAATGCAGCTGATGAAGAGGTGCACGCCGTACCCATCATGAACATAGAACTACTGAATAATGGAGAAGAAGAAGAAATCTTGAGGAACATCGACGAGAAGATAGCAAGCATGGATTGTTAAGACGAAGAAATATTGGAACGATTGAGGGAAATACTTATTAAGAATAGAAGAGTGTTTAGGGAACGCCCGGGGAGGATAGAAGGATACGAGCATGAATTTCAAGTTACGGACAGGACGCCCTACTTTCAACGAGGTTGGCCTGTACCACTTGCATATAAAGAAAAAGTAAAGGACGAGATTGATAGGATGCTGCGGTACGGAGTGATTGAACGATGCACGAGCCCGTTCATAAACCCACTCGTCACAGTCATCAAAAGAGATGGAAGGGTCCGTTTATGCCTAGACGCAAGAAAGATAAACGGCGTTACGATTCCCGATTATGAAGGCGTTTCCCCAACCAACGAAATCTTGGCAAGATGTAGTGAGATGCGCTATCTATCTACCGTAGATTTATCCAGCAGCTTTTGGCAAGTGCCATTGAAGGAAGAGTGCAGAAAGTATACCGCGTTCATGTATGAGGGAAGGTGCTACCGATTCACCGTCACACCATTCGGCCTTAGTACCAGTTCGGCGGCACTGACACGCGGATTGGATACAGTTTTAGATGAAAATGTCAAGAGAAACACGCTAATATACGTTGACGATTGCCTATGTTATTCTAACGATGTTCAGACGCACTTAGCACATTTAGAAGCATTGTTAAACAATCTTAACAAAACAAACTTGACCGTCAACCTCAATAAATCGCAGTTCTTCAGAAAGGAAATATCGTATCTTGGTTACCAACTGACAACACGCGGCATCCAAGCTACGGAAGAGAAAGTGAAAGCTATTATGGATTTCCCGAAGCCCAAGAATCAGAAGCAGTTAAAAGGTTTCTTAGGCCTCACTAATTTCTATAACCGCTTCACAAGTAAATATGCGGAGACCACGCAACCCCTCCATGAATTATTGAAGAAGGATCGCAAGTTTTTATGGACGGCTGAATTAGACGATTGCTTTGTCAGAGTCAAGAACTTATTTGTGGATGCTGTAGTTTTAAGATTTCCGCGCCCAGACCAGAGGTATTACATACAATGTGATGCTAGTGATTACGCCTACGGAGGACAACTTTATCAGCTCGATGAAGAAGGGGAGATTGGCGTAATTGCCTTCACGAGTAAAACATTCAAGGGCGCTGAGCGGAACTACTACACTACAGAAAAGGAGCTCTTAAGTATCGTCAGATGCTTAGAAAAATTCCGCATATATGTTCTCGGACAACCGTTGACGATAATAACTGACAACAAGGCGTTGACATTCCTAAACAAATGCCATTTGAATAATTCAAGGATTACGCAATGGATTCTCGCAGTGCAAGAATATAAGTTCGATATTATCCATTGCAAGGGCAAGGACAACATCGTAGCCGACATCTTAAGCAGGTACCCACACGATACGAAGTTAGATGAAATTCACGACAATGCGCATGAATATTTAGTCAATCACTTCACCGTTAAGATGAAACTTGAAGTGTGGAAATTAATCCAAAATATTGGAAAGCACCAAATAGAAGATGACAAGCTTAAAACAATCATTAATAAAATTAAGGAGGGAAGTATAGACCCAAATTTAAATAAATTTTATCAATATGTTAATGACAAATTATATAGGCGGCAGCGGAATGAATAGAAGCTATATGTTCCTAACAACATATCTGGGGACATAATCGCAGAAATCCACCAAATGTTCGGACATTTAGGAACGAAGAAGTGTATGAAAATGCTCCAGGAACATTTCACGTTCGACCGGATGTTAAAGAAGGTCAAAACTTACATACAAACATGTGACGTTTGCCAGAAGTGCAAAGACACCAACAACAAAGAGCTATTTGGTGGCACACGTGCTGTGATACCTACAGCAAAAGGAGATCTGGTAAGCGCAGACTATTACGGACCCCTACCGACAGGAACGGGTGGTGTTAAATATTTACTAGTAATAGTGGACAATTTCACAAAATACGTCAAATTATTCACCCTTCGAAGAGCAACAACCACTACGACGTTGCGGAGAATAAAAACGTATTGTGAACAATTCGGACGTCCAAGAGCCATTTTGACGGACAACGGGACACAGTTCACCTCCAGAAAATGGGTCGACGGTTTAAAGGAGTTGAACATCCAACCGAAGTTTACCGCAATACGTAACCCATGTACTAATCTTGCCGAGAGGATTAACCGGCAACTTGGGAACTTGTTTCGAATTTTCGTGAGTGACTGACACACTAAATGGTCCCAATACATAAAAACAATCGAAGCGTGTCTGAACGAGGTGTACCACGAGACAATCGAAATTACCCCTCATGAAGCACACCTCGGCACGAGACCTACACGAGCATGGGAGCAATGCTTGGACAAGGGGATCATTAGCAGTGAAGGGAAGAACAAGAATAACATATTTGTGAAAATCAAGGAGAAGAGGGAGAAGCACGCGAAACGCTGCAACGAGAGAAAGGAAATAACGAAGTTTTCAATTGGCGACAAGGTATTGGTGAGAACATACCATCAATCAGACGCTACGTTGAGGAGAATCGACAAGTTTTTCGAACTATTCTCAGGACCGTATAAGATCAACCGCATCATCGGCGAGGCCACATATGAGCTCGTGGAATGCGATAGCGGGAAGGTGCGAGGAATATTTAACATATGACAAATTAAAGCGTATCATGAACCGGCGAAAGAAAGTCTGTTCGACAATTGTATGTGTTCTGATAAACTACAGTGCGTACAAACATAACTATCATTAAATATCAGTGCGTACGTGTCTTAAAACGACGACCGACACGCAACATAATAACACAAGTGATTAACATTCTGAGAGTATAACAGTGGGCGACAATTCAAACACTATTACATCATAATGATTCACTACGTTGAACATTTGAACTGAATGAACTATACCGAACACAATTACGCACATAGAATACACTACGTCCAAGATAGATGAAATAGTTAATTATGAACACGCACACAGCAAACTCTGAGAGTAATTCATCTTAATGACGATATTGACATCTTAACATTTGAACTCAAACACTCGACACTAGCGGGGAGTACAACAACACAATACACATAACGAGTGTGGCAATTAGTGAAGTGAAGTGAAGTGTTCTCCAATTAACAGTGATTAGGATGTACGACGAGTCCTCCAGCGGATGTCATCTTACTCCGATGGAATGTTGGATAAACCCTTTTACAAGATGAGCCTTTATGTTTATTAAATATTAGTAATACATATACTACTGCACTGTCTCATCTTTTCAAAGAGCTACTCCCGAGAGATTTTATAAAGTTGTATAAATCATAAATCTTATAAAGTAATATTAAAGTAATCCATCATCTGAGCATAATGAACGCATTTAGCTAGGGATAAAATATATTTGATTGTTTATTGTTTGTATATGTATATTATTTGTTGTATTTGAATGTACCATATGTTTGTGTTTTCAGGAAACAACGAACGAATATTATTGTATTTTGTTATTATGTGCTTTTAATTATGTATTTGCAGGACATAGTAACTTACTTAACTAACAATATAATAAATAAGTAATTATTTTTCTATTTAAATCTTGCGTTCATTATTGCAAATTAACCTTGACTATTAATTTATCTCATTCTAAGCATTTCATAAAGAGTCTCAAAGTTATGCTAATTATCAATGGACACAACCAAATCGACCATTGAAATGTCCGATTAACAGGCTCATACAATCATATTGATTTGACAACTGTGTTGAGTCTAATCCGACAAATATAAGTTACTTTCATATATGTATTAACATTAACGTCAATTATAACTCTGTTTGCATACATACCATTAGTACACGAAGTTAATTAGATCCAATTTACCACTTTATAATTGGATAATTCAATAATACTCATAATTAGCATAACTACACTCAATATAAATGGCACGGCAAACATAGTTACCCAATTAATTGCCAATTCCGTTTATATACATCAAATGACTTTGCTAGATGATATTTCTAGGTGCCTCTTGTCCCACGTTGGCTCTGATGTCCACATCAGGAAAGTGTACAACCAGCAAATCTATATTTCTTCCTTCACCTTCCGTTCCTGTGCTGAGTTAATGTCCATCCATCAGTTTCCTTTTGTTATGCTTTTCCACAATATTTGTTTTATATATCCTCTTAAAAATAGTCATCATCCTCACCTTACCTGTCTTATGACATATTCCACTAAGGTGTTTCAACTTCAAATTGTTCCTTCTACCTTTTCCCCTGTGCTGTAGCTACACCTCACATACAGGATTTGACAAGACTTCACTTCAATTCTGAACATTTTTTGAGGTAACAGCCTCCTTTTCAAGAAAACTACTCAGAAAAGTGTAGAAGTATTTGTTATTGGCTGCAATAATAATTGTCTTTGGCAAGTAAGGGTATTCTCTAAATACACAGTAGGGACATTTATTTTGCTGAATGTTACAAAAAGCACAGTGTTGGTTTTGCCTGTCATATGAGAAATTGCAAGTATTGTGAGGGCCATACACTCTGTACTACAAAGGTAGCTAAGTATTGTGAGTTCCTATGCGACATATTGTACAGGTTTTTTTTATTAGTCATTAAATTAATAATTACTTTGAAGCCATTTTTAATTGTTGCATATATAGTAATGTTATTTATAACATTACTTTGAAATGCAATTTCTTACCACTCTTAAAACAGATTTTTTTGGAGGGAAGGGGGATTTTAGAAATATAACAGCTTGCCAGATGAAAAAAAATTTTCGATAACATAATCATGAAGTTTTTTTAAGATTTTATGGGGAGGTTGTGATGGTACAATCATGGTACATTTATAATTAACTTTAAATATGGTAAATAGAACATAACTATTGTATTTTTCTATTTTTGTCATACTAAACCCAACCTTAAACACCCAATACGAATATACAGTGAGTGGAGTGTATAGTAATATTTGTCAGGATTTGAACCAATTCATAGCAAAAACTGTGAAACATCACAAAAAACAGTGTGCAGTTATTGCGATAAGCAAGCCGAACCTTAATTACGTCAGAGGCGGAGAATGTGTTGACATCAACAGCGATGCTGTCAACAGTTTTAACAATGGGATTGTGACGTAAGTTCACCCCACTTCCGCAAAATCTAACAAAGATTCTTGGTCATTTCGTCTGCAGCTGTGATCAACGCCGGCCGGCAACCCATTCACTTACGGGTGAATTTTAACTTTTTAGACCACCGTAGGTGGTTAATAAACAATATAAATATATTCAAAATGTACTAAGGAAAATTAGACAGTTCGGCTTTGTGTAGGCGTCCTCGGCCGATGAATCGTCCATAAAGATCGGTGTATAGAATCGGTCCCACGACGGTGGGTTACGTAGGTCGACACGACAGTGCCCCGTCAGACGCCGTAAAATTATACCGATTGTGCCGATGTCGGGACGATGCTAGAAGTGCGAGGAGGCCGACACGAAATGGGTGAGAACGTTCCTTGTGTATTTTAAATCCTTATTTCATTATTTCCCATTATAAAATTTTGTTGCAGAAATCAATTATTTAAAATTTCAATTATTTATAAGGAGCTCCAACATTAATAATAAAAAATTGTACCATGAGTGTGAAAGAGAGAGAGAGGTTGAGTGTGTGTGTTATAATTTCTAAGTGCTGGGTTGTGCGGAAATCTATATAAAAATGTTTATCATATCTATATCATAATTAGCTAAGACAACACATTTTTTGATATATGTAAGGATTTTGGAGGGTAAATTGATTCTTGAAACGCCCATGGCAATATGTGGGTCATATATATTTCACTATGTAGTAACTATCACTTTAAATACTAATAAAATACTTTATATATGTTATTTGGTGTATGTTTTTATTTCAGGTAAATTGTTTCACTAAACTGGTTCGTGTTACACGAATTCTGGCCCTAAAAGTAGATTTTGATCATGTTACCTTTTACAAACATGGCGACCGAGATTATTTACTAGTATAGACGAAAATACATTTTTCACTATAAGTGATAAAACGATAAAAGTAATAGATTACAATTGGCGCGTGCCGAACATGGACTCGACATAAAATGAAATTTATGGAGAGTACACCTACTGGTATGTGAAACAGTTACTTGAAATAATAGCGTAATAGTTCGCAAAGCGTGCGTAAGGTAAGGTTACAATTTTAGGTTATAAACAAATATGTTTTAGTAACCTAAAATAAAACAACATGAGTACTAGTGACAATATTGTAATAGAAACCAGTACCTCTGATATAAATTTAACTAGTGAAATGGAGGTTCAATTAAACCCAATTAGTCAGACGGACGAGGCCAATACGCCTGTGTCTGCAGAGATAACGAAAACTGACACATCCATTTCCACTATGTTGGATAACAAACCCGATGGTACTGCTGTTATGATACAACTTTTATTAAACAAATTTGATGAAAAATTCGATAAATTTGATATCCAGTTCAATCAACTAAAGAATGAAATAAAAGGTCAAAACTTTCACTTAGAAGAGCGAATTAACACAGTAGAAACACATTGTGATAACATACAGAAAGCTACACTAGCAATTGTTGATGATAAGTTCAGTAGTACCATTAATGATTTAGATAATAAAATTGATCTAGTTTATGACACAGTAAATAACACGATTAAAAGTCAATTAGAGTCAAAAAGTACAGAAATGCAACAGAAATGTTTAAATTTTGTAGAAAGTCAATTAGAAGTTAAAACCAATATTGAAGTAAGCAAAAAAGTAGCAGTGAAAACCAATGTTCTACAAAATCATTTAGAAAACATTGAAATAAATGTGATAGATATCACCAAGAATTTAGAAACTATAGATAGTACCATAACTGAACATGAGAAAAGTACCAAGAGTAGATTTAATTTGTTACAAAGTAAGATTAAAGAAATTGATGACTTGACTGTACAAAATAGTATGGATGTGCATGATAAATATGATATGATTGCAAATAATTTGACCAGTGTAAAAAACGAATTACGGGGAGAAATAAATAAAAATATTTCAAGCATAAATGATAGGGTAGTCGTAACTAGAGATTTCTATAATGAAATAGAACTAGAGAATTTTAGCCATGAAAACAGAGTAATACATCCCATGCGTTTTCTAAATCAAACTAGGGATTATAATTATTTTAGTAGTAGCTGGGAAGTGAAATTGAATAAGATCATTAAATGTTTCAAGGGTAACTCAGTCATATGGGCTGAAGCTCATAGGTTAGAATGGGATTGTTATACTACTTTTGAGAAAGCTTTTAAGGGTAAATATTGGACAGAAGAAGAGCAGGAGACTTTAAGAAGCCGTATTATGGGAACGGGTAATTTCATGGGGCGTAACTTTAGTAATAATAACATTACTATCTATGTAACTAAATTGTACAACGAAGCCAAATATTTAGAGCCACCCATACCTTTTAAGTCATTTGTGAGGTATGTTAGTAAGCACTTACCCAGGGAAGTGCAGGTCACTCTGATGACTAAAGAAATAGAAAATCTTGATGAACTGGAAAGGGTATTAGATATACTACAAAGCATAAATGATCGTGAAATGGGTAGACGCCCCATTCAACCAAATCTATCTAACCATAACAATCATAACAATGAGTTTAATCGGCCAAGGCCTTATTATAATAATACTGGTAATAAATGTAATTTTCGAAATGATTTACAGCAAACAGGCGGTTGGAGTTGTTCTAGTTGCAGGAAGGAAAATCGTGCTCACATGCAGCACTGTTATTTCTGCAAAACCCCAAGGAGTAACCAAACAAAGCAATTCGTACCTGCGAACAGAGGAGCCCCTAGCAACCGAGGAGCACCATATCACCATCAGGGACCAACACGAGGACACCCTGTGCCATCTACAAGTCATAATAGGACACAGCCGGAAAACTGAAGTCGACAGTGGTAAATAGGACCCGACCACTGTTCAGGGAAACTCATGAGGTCCGACCCATCGAGAACATACAGTCAAATTTAATAAAAGCAGATATCGTTGCCGATTTATTGGAGGAGGAGTGTAACCCGACATTGGAGGTGAGAGCTGGACTCACGGAAATACAGGTAACAATAGAGAATAAAAATTTTAAAACACTTGTTGATACAGGGAGCGAAATTTCAGTAATAGCCGAGAACATTTTAAGTGAATTGAAAGAATTTAATAAGGATATTCCCGTTTTACCCGTAGCAGGGGTTACAGTAATAGGAGTCACGGGGGTACGTAGTAAAAGGGTGACAAAACAGATACATTTAAGTTTCTCAATTGGAGATATGAATTTTGATAATACATTTTTGGTAGTCAAGGGGTTAAGTTTAGACATCATTTTAGGAAATGATTTTTTACAAAGAAATAAATCTGTAATAAATTTTAAAGAAAAGGTGTTGGAGTTAGATGGGGGTGAGCGGTCTGTGAAAATTAATTTTGAAAATGTGATAAATAAAGTCAGAACAACTGGTGTGAAAATGTTACAGAAACAAGTAGTTGAGAATAACTTCGATACTAAAATAAATTTTTGTATAGAGGGTGAGTATTTAGAAGATGTTGATAATGAAATGAGTAATATTAATAATGAAGTATGGGAGATAAGGGCGGATGAATTCTGTAGTGGGGGTGAGGTGATAAGGAGTGGCCAACGTATAGCGTTATGGCAGATAATAGAGCAGTTTAAGGGAGTGTTTGCCGATATTCCAGGAAGGGCAAAAAATTATGAATGTATGTTACAGATAAAGGAACACACACCATTCATGCAGCGGAGCTATCCAGTGCCTTACTCTAAAAGAAGAGCGGTGCAAGAGGAGTTGGATAAGATGTTAGACAATGGGATCATCGAGAGGTCAGTGTCTCACTACTCAAATCCGTTAGTGGTGGTAATTAAGAAGGAAGGAGGAGTAAGACTGTGTCTAGACGCAAGGAAAATTAACCAAATTATTATACCAGACCGAGAATCACCAGAATCTATAAATGAGATCTTTCAAAAGTTTAGTGGCGTACGGTTTATGACATCATTAGATCTGACTGCTGGATATTGGTAGGTACCATTAGCAGAGGTAAGTAGGCAATATACAGCATTTTTATTTAACGGAAAAAATTATCAGTTTAAGCGACTACCATTTGGGCTAAATACCAGCGTAGCTAGTTTCATTAAATGTTTGGATAGAATTTTGAGACCAAAAGATTTAGATTTTCTCACAGTATATGTGGACGACATTTTAATAGCTTCACGTACATTTGAAGACCATGTAGAACATTTAAAGTATGTTTTAGGAAAATTAGAAGCGGGAGGATTAACCGTAAATTGGGATAAGTCCAAATTTTTACAAACGAAGATTAATTTTTTAGGATTCATTATTACATCGGAAGGAATTTCCGCAAACCCGGACAAGGTCGAATCTATTATGCGTTTCCCTGAACCGCGAAACATAAAACAACTTCAGAGTTTTCTTGGGCTGTGCAACTTTTATAGAAAATTTCAGAGGAACTACGCCTACCTAACCGCAAAGTTAAGTGCGGTATTGCAGAAGAACCGACAATGGAAGTGGGGAGAAGTGGAGCGTGGAGCCTTTGAAGAAATAAAACGCAAATTTAGTAACATGATTATGATGAACCACCCGGATTTTGATAAGATGTTTTATTTACAGACGGACGCCAGCAATGTAGCTGTGGGAGCAGAGCTGTATCAGAAGGATGATGAGAAGGAACATAAGACAATTGCGTTCGCTAGTCGATCCTTACTGCCGGCTGAAAAGAATTACACTACCACAGAGAAGGAATTGCTCAGCATTGTGTTCGCAGTTGGTAAATTCCGAACGTACATATTAGGCAACAAAACGATCATTAGAACTGATCATAAAGCTTTATCATTCCTCAACACTTGTAAACTTGCTCATAGTCGATTAACCAGGTGGGTACTTGTTTTACAGGAGTATAACTTCGAGTGGGAGTACATTAAAGGAACAGAAAATAAGGTACCCGACACTCTATCCAGAGTAGATTGTGAAAATAACAAAACAGGTAGGGACTTAAAAGAAATTGAAATTTTTCAGATCGGCAGAGAAGACAGAATCTTTGGAGAGGAGCTGAAGGATATTAACACCATGCAGAGAGCAGATGGTAAGTCTGGAAAAATAATACACAGTTTAGAGACGGAGTTGGATGAGTCTGAGTATAATCAATATTTTAAAATTTACAAAGGGTTATTGTTTAAGAAGGTAGTAGGGGGTGAGCGTGACTGGAAATTAGTGATACCAGCAGTGTTGGAAGAGAAAATCATTTGGGATTGTCATATACGATATGGTCATTTTGGGGCTAAAAAGTGTGTCAATGTTTTAAAAGAATCATGTATTCTCAGAAATATGGAGAGGCGAGTGAGACAGTTGTTGAGGAGTTGTGACTTGTGTCAAAAGTCGAAGGTGGTTAACTACAGAGTAGAAGGTGAGTTAAATTATATTAAGGTAGAACGACCTTTTGATTTAGTTGCTGTGGATTTGTTTGGACCATTGCCGAAGGGTAGAGGCGGAGTAGTTTATATATTTGTATTGCTTGACACTTTCTCAAAAGATGTAAAATTGTATAGCGTAAAAAGAGCTACCAGTAAGGTATTGAGTGAAAAAGTAACTAAAGACTATATGATTAACGTGGGTAAGCCAAAAGTAATTTTATCAGACCATGGGCCGCAGTTCATCAGCGGAAGATGGCATCAGACCTTAGGATGGGAAGGCATCCTCACGAAGCATACGGCTGTGTATCATCCCCAGTCCAACCAGGCTGAGCGTGTAATGAGAGAAATAGGCAGGATCTTCAGAGCCTATTGTCACGCTAAACACAGCGAGTGGCCGTTGTATGTACGAAAGGTAGAAACTTGGCTGAACAGTACCACCCACGAGTCTACTGGCTATACACCTCATGAACTAGTAAGGGGAACACGCCCCCCAAGAATCTTGGAACAATTATTCGACTATCCACCTGAAGGTAGAACGACTGATATAAACATTAAAATCCGGTTGGCGAATGAAAACTTAATTAGTAAGGGTGAACAGAGAAAACGTAGACACGACGCAAGAGGTAAGTGGATTAAGTATAATGTAGGACAAATGGTGTTAGTTAGAAGACATGACTTATCGAGTGCACAAGACAAAGAAATTAAGAAATTCTTTCTCTTATATGAAGGACCGTATGAGGTCATAGAAGTTAAGATGCAAAATTCTTATGTATTACAGAACAACGTAACTGGAGAGATAGTAGGAACACACAATGCTACAAATTTAAAATTGTACTGGTCGTCTTAGTTATTTTTTTTAATAGATGTTTTTACATTTTGAGTGAATGAGTATTAACTTAGTTATTGGTTTTACAGAAGGGACTCTCCCCCATTTTCGGGCGATCACAGACTCACCACCTCTGATCGTGGATTTTGGAATTCGGGAGGCGGACCATGGTTGGTGGAACTGATGAAAGGAAGTGAAAGCAACGATGATCTTCCTCCACACAAAATTGGTAGCAAGTAGAAAATTTAATCTTATTATTGAACGGGGAGGGGGACCCCTAATTCTTGGGATTTAAAAAAAAAAAAAAAAAATTAGATTTTGGCATTAATCCCATGAATTTTGTTTTATTCTAAAAATCATAGAATAGAAATTGAAAATTGTGTAACTTAAGAGGTTAACTCATTAAGGAGTTATATTTTTTTTATGTAACTAAGTATATCAGAAGATCCATTGTTTTCCTGTAGTGTTAGAAAAGTGATGTTTTGGACTTGGAAAGTGTCTACAAATTTATTAATGTAACTAAAGAAAGAAATAACATTTTTTAAATGAAATTTAAATGTTGATTTTGTGAAGTAACAACCTTAAGAGGTTAAAAGGACATAGTGCTACTATGGTGAATTTTTGAGACTTTATTTTGAACATTATCATGTTTATTTAATAATAGTCTTATAATGGATTTATGTATAACTTGTTAATTGTAGGGTAGTCCCCGATTGGGACTACATAAGACACAATGTGTCAAATATCTACGATTCCCCATATTTCGGGCGATTACTGTCTTACCAACACTAATCGTGGATCTGGACGACAACCAGCTGTGGCCAGAAATTGTAACCCTGACCATGGTTGCTTGCCCGTAAAATTGGTTGAAATTTAGAAATTTATTGGGAGGTTTAGGGGAATCTATTATTCTTTTAGATAGGCTACTTCACCTCGGTTGGGGTGGTAGACCTTAGGGGTGTATTATAAATGTAATAGTAAAGGTACTTGCCTTGAAGATTTTGTAATGCTAAAGCAAGGATGGGAGAGAGAGAAAAGAAAAAAGTGCTCACTCCTTCTGCCTCAGTCCTTGTGGAGGCAACTGAACGCAACAGTTCAGGGGGGGGGCAATAGTGTGTGTGGAGGAGAATAGGACATAAATATTATTAACAGCACCAGATTATTAACTGTTAATAATAATAATAATAATAAATTTTTTAGTTTTATCATTCAATAAGAGTTATAAATAAATAAATATACCAATTTATCGATTCTTTTATAATTTGTTTTTCTCCAGGTTTGGGAGATATATAATGTGTAATTTTCCTATTTTCAATTAGATTTTAAATTTTATTATATCAATGTTTATGTTACAATTACAGTAATTGTAAAAGAAAGAAGATAAATATTATCGATAGGAATAGAAACCATTTATCAATTCAGGGTTTGTAATATGAAGAAGGGAAATTCTTTCTAATTCTTGAATAAATATAACTTTTATAAATATATTAAGCCAACCCAGTGCTTATTGGCACAAACCAGCACTTAGATAAGGGGAACCAGATCAGTTGAGGATGGAGTGATTTACTAAGCCACTATTTTAATATTTATTATGTATTGTTTCAGTGTTTGGTGATATGACAGCGGTCCTGAGCTGGCAACCGCGTCAGAGCAGGGGCATTAAGAGCCTAAGTGGCCTTATGGTGTTGGGATCTCGTAGGAGAAGTCCAGTAAGGTCATGTAGGTACGGTCATCATCACCAGACCAAGGGTGAGTTGTTGTTATTTTTTATGTAAATTTGTAAGGGGGTTGTGGCGACTTGTCCTGGCTGATCCCTTTAGGAAGTATGTGTGCTTCGACACACAATCTTTCATTGAGGGGGTTTTGTGATGGTACAATCATGGTACATTTATAATTAACTTTAAATATGGTAAATAGAACATAACTATTGTATTTTTCTATTTTTGTCATACTAAACCCAACCTTAAACACCCAATACGAATATACAGTGAGTGGAGTGTATAGTAATATTTGTCAGGATTTGAACCAATTCATAGCAAAAACTGTGAAACATCACAAAAAACAGTGTGCAGTTATTGCGATAAGCAAGCCGAACCTTAATTACGTCAGAGGCGGAGAATGTGTTGACATCAACAGCGATGCTGTCAACAGTTTTAACAATGGGATTGTGACGTAAGTTCACCCCACTTCCGCAAAATCTAACAAAGATTCTTGGTCATTTCGTCTGCAGCTGTGATCAACACCGGCCGGCAACCCATTCACTTACGGGTGAATTTTAACTTTTTAGACCACTGTAGGTGGTTAATAAACAATATAAATATATTCAAAATGTACTAAGGAAAATTAGACAGTTCGGCTTTGTGTAGGCGTCCTCGGCCGATGAATCGTCCATAAAGATCGGTGTATAGAATCGGTCCCACGACGGTGGGTTACGTAGGTCGACACGACAGTGCCCCGTCAGACGCCGTAAAATTATACCGATTGTGCCGATGTCGGGACGATGCTAGAAGTGCGAGGAGGCCGACACGAAATGGGTGAGAACGTTCCTTGTGTATTTTAAATCCTTATTTCATTATTTCCCAGTATAAAATTTTGTTGCAGAAATCAATTATTTAAAATTTCAATTATTTATAAGGAGCTCCAACATTAATAATAAAAAATTGTACCATGAGTGTGAAAGAGAGAGAGAGGTTGAGTGTGTGTGTTATAATTTCTAAGTGCTGGGTTGTGCGGAAATCTATATAAAAATGTTTATCATATCTATATCATAATTAGCTAAGACAACACATTTTTTGATATATGTAAGGATTTTGGAGGGTAAATTGATTCTTGAAACGCCCATGGCAATATGTGGGTCATATATATTTCACTATGTAGTAACTATCACTTTAAATACTAATAAAATACTTTATATATGTTATTTGGTGTATGTTTTTATTTCAGGTAAATTGTTTCACTAAACTGGTTCGTGTTACACGAATTCTGGCCCTAAAAGTAGATTTCGATCATGTTACCTTTTACAAACATGGCGACCGAGATTATTTACTAGTATAGACGAAAATACATTTTTCACTATAAGTGATAAAACGATAAAAGTAATAGATTACAAGGTTGTAATTTTCTGCATTATCTGTTCATAAATATCATTGTTTTATCAATTTAAATACACAATCCATACAGTTTATAAATTTTAATCCATAAATTATCTTTCTCTTACATTACCTGCTTCTTCAAGCTTGCTCATTATTTTCACTATTCTCATCTCAAAAAGGTTGTCACTACTTACCAGTGCCGGCTGGTGTTATGATTGCAGCGTTGCACAACAACACATATAGAATAACTAAACTACAAAGTAATATACAAAAGCATTAAGCAGCTAAAAGTAACATAAATTTCAACAGAGACCATATTAGATCCTACGCAGTAATGTTCGCGTACAATTCAAATGTGGCATGCACGCTGGTGGTTGTAGGCCACTTGCAACTTCAACAGTATATGGCAGAGCTTACTACACAATCATATGGGAGGATGTGCGCTACTCTTCACACTGCCCTATGTTTCCAACGTTAGCTAGGCAGTTGTAAAGTTTCTGCAACGCTCTACTAGTAGCGCTGTAGCCCAACTTTGTCATGAAATCACCACAGCCTTCTTGATTTATAAGTTATGTCAGGTTTAGTGTTTACGTTGGTTCAAGGTAAACGTTATCTGTTGTTTGAGGTTATAAAATTATAGTAACTAGTGGTCGCCCAGTGGTCGAAATTCGACCGTAATTCATTAAATTTTTAAGTTTGAACATTATTGAGGTTCTTTGGTCAAAGAGTATACCTCTATAATCTATAATCATTGCATATAATTTTTTTGAATTTTGTTCTATTACGTCAGCTGCGA
This sequence comes from Magicicada septendecula, assembly GCA_034769895.1. Classification (NCBI taxonomy): domain Eukaryota; kingdom Metazoa; phylum Arthropoda; class Insecta; order Hemiptera; family Cicadidae; genus Magicicada; species Magicicada septendecula. The sequence goes on along the minus strand of CM068369.1, from coordinate 300,149,579 downwards.
GCATGTACAAATACGTCATTAGCGTGTGTTGTTTGCCTTAATTCCCTGCAATACCTATGAAATTTAAAATTTAATGTTAGTAACAGTTGAAAAAAAACACAATTACAGCTTGTATTCGTATTTATTTTTTGATATAATTCATTGTCAGTTTTAATTTTTTCATGTTATTATTGAATCAAATAAACGCTAATAAAAATGAGACTTGACATTCATAGAAGTATAAGATACATTGTTTTCAATTCCAGTGGATTACATTTCATTTTTGGTAAGGTACAAAATTCGAAAACAGTTTGAAGATTATCTGCTACAAAGCTTATATAATTTTTTAATTTTTTTTTCTATGCATTAATTTTCGAGTTTGAAAAATATGGAAGATATGAAAAATGTGGTTTAGCTTGGCTAAGCCATATTTAAAAAGCAATAACGTGTTTTTTGACATTTCATTGGGTTTTTTTTATTGCCATACTGACCAGGTTTCGCCAAGGCTACACAGACTATTTTGCCTATCTTTTTCGAATTATATAAAATTTAAATAAAAAATTAATAAAAAATACGTGCCTCGTGTTTTTTCATATATTTTTCAATTAATCAAAAAAACCGGGCGGTTAAAAAAATAAATGTTGTCCATTGAACTTAAAATAGTTTGAAAGTGAATTTAATGATTCAGAACTTCTGTGTAAACGATGTTTTTTGTAAAAACTCTTTCATCATTTGCTAAATGCCCTTGGCCACATTATATTCGGAAATATAAAATCTCAAACCATCGAATGATCGAACTCTACTTGCTGCGACGTACAATTGACCATGTGTAAAAACTGGCTGCCTCAATAAAATTCCAATTTTTTCGAATGTTTGTCCTTGAGACTTATTTATTGTCATCGCAAATGCAGGTATAATTGGAAATTGAGTTCTTTGAAAGTTAAATGGTAAAACAGTACCGGAATATGTTAAATTTATACGTGGAATCAAAATTCTCTTATTGCGTGCGGTTCCAGTTAAAACTTCGCAATCAATAGCATTACGATGCATACACTTGATGCGCGTTCTTGTTCCATTGACTAATGCTTCCTTTGTATTTAAGTTTCTGATCAGTAAAACGATGCAATTAACTTTCAATACTAACTTATGTGGTGGCAAACCACTAACAGTCAAAGAATTCAAAAACTCTACTGGATAGTTATTGATTTCATTGTCATCATCACAAATTATTTTATCGTAGCTATGATATGTTTTCTGTTCACCTGGTATTCGATTAAGTATATCAGTATTAATAAAAGTACAATCATCATTTTTAGGTGCTAAAATAACTGACTTCAATATGTTATCTAAGAGTATGTTTTCGGAAATATTTCCATACACCTCATTAATAATATTATTTTCATCTCCTATTAATTGCTGAGGTATTTCAATAATATTTTTACCAAACTGAGGGAATTGTGGGGCTTCATCATTACCAATTTTTTTTCAAGAATTCGACAAATTCTATTTCACTTGGTAAGGCTCTCATATTTTGAGTAAACGTTACTTTATGAAAATAAACAAATTTATGCCAACTCGTGACACAATTTTCAATTCAAGTTGCATGTGATCCATGTGGGACAACTGGTAAGATTTGCCAAAAATCACCGCATAGAAGTATCGTTTTCACTCCAAATGGTTTATGTTTATCATTTTCATCGCATAGATCCTGCAATAATCTATATACGATTTTCAACACTTGCAGTGGGCACATAGAAATTTCATCAATAATTATCAATGATAATGAATTTATGTAACGTCCATAGATACTATTTGCGGTAATATTCGCTACAGAATTTTCCAAAATGGGTATAGGCAATTTAAACACATTGTGTAAAGTTCTACCTTCAAGTAATAGAGTTGAAGCTATGCCACTGAATGCTGTTGCAATGCAACTAAGATTAAGCGAATTTAATTTGTGAATGATTGCTGTTTGTGTGAATGTTTTTCCACAACCTGCATGAGCGGTTAAACAAAAAACATTAGATCCAGTATCATGGTGCAAAACTTCACACGAATCACACGATCAATTCAGGGCCGGATCCACGGGGGTGGGGGGGACTTGCAATTAGAGAAGATTTTAGCATGTTGCACCATTCACAAAAATTATTTCTGCAGTGGATAGTTGATATGTATGTGAGAATAGAGGGCACAAGGTTACATTTCATTCGACAAAATCAAACAAGTCTTAGGTCTGAAGTTTACAACAATTTAACAGATTACAGTATTTAGAATTGAACCCCAATGCCAATAATGTTGGCCGTAGAGTAATTTTACCATCTTCATTCAATGGATCTCCAAGAAATATGTATCAGAATTATTTAGATGCAATGACAATTGTACAACATTTCAGAAAGCCTTCTTTGTTTATTACAATGACTTGCAATCCAAGTTAGCCTGAAATAGTTAGCAATATTGGTGTAGGTGAGTCACCTAATTTTCGACCTGATATTGTTGTGCATGTATTCAAGTCCAAACTGAAAGCATTATTTGAGGGCCTTACACTAAAAAAAATCTTCGGTAAAGTTGAAGCACTCATTTATACAATTGAGTTTCAAAAGAGAGGATTGCCTCATGCTCACATTTTACTCTCTTTAAATGAGCAAGATAAAATTGTTAACGCTACCGATATTGATAAAGTTGTATCTGCAGAGATTCCTAACATTCAAACACATCCTACATTACATGAATATGTTGTAAAACACATGATGCATGGTCCATGCGTTGTACTTAATCCAAATTCTGTATATATGAGAAATGGAAAATGCACAAAAGATTATCCAAAACGATTTAATGAATTTACATGTGAATCATTAAATGGATATCCATTATACAGAAGGCGTGATAATGGTATTAATGCTGAAGTTCGCGGTAGTTGCCTCGACAATCGTTATGTTGTACCATACAATCCGTATTTACTTGCCAAATTTAATTGCCATATAAATGTTGAAGTATGCACTACAGTTAAAAGTGTTAAATACATTTATAAATACGTGTATAAAGGCTATGACAGTGCATCTGTTGAATTAGGTTCAGAGAGAAATGAACCAGGTCAAGAAATACAAATTGATGAAGTTAAAAATTTTTTAAATGGCCGTTATGTCGGATCAACTGAAGCTGTATGGCGCATCTATGAATTACCAATGCATTTTCAATCACATGTCATCGTTAGACTTGACATTCATTTACTGCGTAGACAGAATGTTTACTTTCGAGAAGGGCAAGAACGTCAAGCAATTGAAAATGCAAGACAAAAAAATTATTAGCATTTTTTGAATTGAATCGATCAGATCCATCAGCGCATGAAATAAGTATATTGAAATTCCTTTGCATTATGTGTGGGAAGATTCCCGAAAAAAATGGAAGAAGAGAAGGTGTGGAGATGATAAAATCATTACACCCATATACTGTATGTAGTATCACCAAAAGACATCGAACTTTTCTATTTACGATTGCTTTTATTACATGTCTGTGGTCCAAAATCATTTGAGGATGTTAGAACATACGATGGAATTATACACACTTCTTTTGTTGAAGTGTGCCATGCTCGCGGCATTGCTTCAAATGATAATGAATGGCGCGAATGTTTAAATGAAGCAAAAGAATTACATTCACCAAAACAAATGCGAAATTTATTTGGTTACATTTGTGCATTAAATGTGCCAGCCAATGCATTGGCGTTATGGAATGAATTTAAAGTATATCTTAGTGAAGATGTTTGAGAGATTACAACGAAGAAGTATCCTTTAATACAGCTCTATTAGAAATTGAAGATATTTTGAATGTTCATAATTTGTCATGTCAAGAACTTGTTACTTCATGTTCCTTAAGGACATGGAAGTATGGTGATGGCAAAAAAAATCGTGTTCGAGATTATTGCGGATTCTGATTGTACCACACTCAAAACATGAAAAAAAGTCATTTTTCGAAAAGTGTCTGTGTGTCTATCTGTTTGTAGATTTTTACTTCCATATTCCTTAAGGAATGGGAGTATGGTGATGGCAAAAAAATCGTGTTCGAGATTATTGCAGATTCTGATTCTACTACACTCAAAACATGAAAAAAAGTCGTTTTCCGAAAAGTGTCTGTGTGTGTGTCTGTCTGTCTGTGTGTGTGTGTGTGTGTGTGTGTGTCTGTGTGTCTGTAGATTTTTTTTCTATGGCAAACGATAACTGCCGCAAATTCAAACAGAATCAAATAATTTTTTGCATGCAGCCCTGATTTGCAGAGTACTCGCGACATATTGATTTTGGTGAAGATCGGTTGAGGGAAAGGGGTAGTTTACCTGCAACGGGTTTTTTTAGCAAGGGTAATTTTGTTTGTTTGGCAAACGATAACAGCCGCAAATTCAAACAGAATCAAATAATGTTCCGCATACAGCCCTGAATTGTAGAGTTCTCAAGATCTGTTGATTTTGGTGAAGATCGGTTAAGGGAAAGGGGTAGTTTACCTGTAACGTTTTATGTTTTACCAAGGGTATTTCCTATGGCAAACGATAACAGCCGCAAATTCAAACAGAATCAAAAGATTATTTGCATACAGCCCTAAATTGTAGAGTTCTCAAGACCTATTGTTTTTGGTGAAGATCGGTTAAAGGAAAGGGGTAGTTTACCTGCAACGTTTTTTTATCAAGCGTATTTTCTATGGCAAACGATAACAGCCGCAAATTCAAACAGAATAAAATAATTTTTTGCATACGTCCCTGAATTGTAGAGGTCTCAATGACTTTCGATTTTGGTGAAGATCGGTTAAGGGGAAGGGGTAGTTTACCTGCAACCTTTTAAGTTTTAACAAGAGTAAAGTACTTGAAAATTTATTTAAACTTTTTGAAACAATGGTAATTGTTAAAAATAAAATAATTTTGTTGCCAGGCAATAAAATTATAATTTTTTTATTTTAATGTAATATAATATTTTTCATTTAATACAGCAATAAAAAGGCAGGTAAGACACAGCCTGGCTGTTTGGCTGAAAATGATTTTAAATATAAATCTTAGAACATGGAAGTCATGTATGGTTCTCCATACCGATATTTTTCTATGGCAAACGATAAGAGCCGCAAATTCAAACTGAATCAAATCATTTTTTGCATACAGCCCTATATTATAGAGTTCTCAAGAACTATTGATTTTGGTGAAGATCGGTTAAGGGAAAGGGGTAGTTTACCTGCTACATTTTATGTTTTTAAAGGGTATTTTATATGACAAACGATAAGAGTTGCAAATTCAAACAGAATCAAATACTTTTTTGCATGTAGCCCTGATTTGTAGAGTACTCAAGACCTATTGATTTTGGTGAAGATCGGTTAAGGGAAAGGGGTAGTTTACCTGCAACAGTTTTTTATCAAGGGTAATTTTTTTCTATGGCAAACGATAACAGCCGCAAATTCAAACAGAATCAAATGATGTTTTGCATACAGGCCTGTATTGTAGAGTTCTCAAGTCCAATTGGTGTTGGTGAAGATCGGTTAAGGGAAAGGGGTATTTTACCTGCGACATTTTATGTTTTAACAAGGGTAATTTTTTATATGACGAACGATAACTGCCGTAAATTCAAACAGAATCAACTACGTTTTTACATACCTTTTTGAACTAAAGAGAGCTCAAGGTCTGTTGATTTTGTTGAAGATCGGTTAAGGGAAAGGGGTAGTTTATCAGCAATGTTTTATATTTTAAAAAGGTTAATTTTTTTTGACGAATGATAACTGCCAAAAATTCAAAGAGAATCAAATAATTTTTAGCACACTTTCTTGAGTTTTAGAGATCTCAAGGTCTGTTGATTTTGGATCGGTTAAGGGAAAGGGGTAGTTACCTGCAACATTTTAAGTTGTAACAAGAGAAATGTTTCCTTGACGAACGATAACTGCTGCACATTCAAACAGAATCAAATATTTTTTTTGTATGCATCCCTGAATTGTAGAGGACTGAAGGTCTATTGATTTTGGAGAAGATCGGTTAAGAGAAAGGTGTAGTTTACCTGAAACATTTTATGATTTAACGAGAGTAAAGTACTTAATTTTTATAAATAAAGTATCCTGATAAGAAGCTCATAATAATACACTGTAGAAACGTAGATGAAATATCTATAAATGAAGAGGTTAGGTGAACGGGGTGGGGGTAATTTTCTATTATTAAAAATTATAGTTGAAGGTGGAGGGGAGAATTTTTTATGTGTACTACGTTATCGGCAACAAAGAAGTAGTTTTTTGTTAAAATTGCTTCCCAGGCTGTTTAGCCGTATTATAAATAAAGTATCCTGATAAGAAGCTCATAATAATCCACTGTAGAAACGTAAATGAAATATCTATAAATGAAGAGGTTAGGTGAACGGGATGGGGGTAATTTTCTATTATTAAAAATTATAGTTGAAGGTGGAGGGGAGAATTTTTTATACGTGTACTACGTTATCGGCAACAAAGAAGTAGTTTATTGTTAAAATTGCTTCCCGGGCTGTTTAGGCGTAGTCCAATGTTTTCTGTAAAATCAAACTTTTCGGCAGTCCCATCGACTGCCATCATCAGTGAAAATCGAGTGCGAAAACGTGAGGTGGTATACATTAGTGACCACAGTACTGTGGTTAATGCTGAAGCAGTAAGTAGAAAGACGTAGTTTCTATGGAAATATTTCATTTCAATAAAATCATATTTAAAATATGATTTTAAATATAAATCTTAGAACATGGAAGTCATGTATGGTTCTCCATACCGATATGTTTACCAGTTCCCACGTATTCGCAGAGAACAGACGAAGCAAATGCTATTGATCCAATAGAACAAGAGTTTCTGTTTTGTGAGCATTATGAAACTGCAAATATTGAACAGCGTAATCTAATTGATCCAGGGCCGGACCTACAATTATTATTAGGGGGGCAAGCTTTGCTGTTGGCGCCCTCCCCGAGGGTACCCGATTTAATGCTACATGCTACATGAGGTCTAATGCTACATGAGGTTGAAAAAAAAACAGATTACAGATTACAGTATTATTTTAATTAAATAGTAATTCTTTTTCATAACACATATTACACTAGTATTCAAAAAGTACCATAAATAAATAAGAAATAATTATAAAGTGTAGCGGGGCATTTTTGGGCATACCTGAGACAATGTAAAAAGTTTATATTTTATTGATAGTAAATAACATAATTGGTATTTTTTTTTTAATAAATAATAATAATTTTATCCCTTGTCGAGTGATAGGGACAGAAATTATAGACTTGGGTAAATTTGTTATTTTGAAACGATCGCAACGTGGCTGCACTGCTGTTGACCTTATGAATACAAACTTGTTTAATAATATTGTGTGGACAGTTTAATAACAGCCAACAACTGTACCAAGGTCAACAAATGACGAACACGAAACCAGTAAACAAATTATGCAACGAGACGATCAGGCGATGTGTTGCGTCACTAAGTTACATAACGCGGTGTGTCATCAGTTTCGTCAGACACTCAGCAAACGAAAGTAGTGTACTGGCGCAAGGATACAAACTCTAAAACAATAGAATCAAGCACACAACAACCGTGGCTTGAAAAAATAGCGCTGTTTTCTCGCCCCAGTATAACGCCATCACCACTCGCGAGTGGTCTGTATAAAAGTTTCGAAACGTAAGTGCGGGCCCGCAATTCCTTACAAAATGAGAATAAAATATTTAAGTATGAGTTAACAGCTAAAATTACTAACAAAATGTGATTAACAGTTTATCCATAATAACAGTTCGGAAATAGGAAGTGAAAGTTTAAAAAACAATCGATGCAGTGCGGGTGGAGAGAAATGACGTCGTTTGGCAGATAAGTAGTACATCAGAACCCAAATAAAACAAACTTTCAAAATTTTCAGTAAAATCAAAATGTCATTTAAAATTTCAATATTAAAATATTTAACATTTTTTTTTTATTTCAAAGCTATGAGATCTCACGGGGTATAAATTCATTGTGTGTGTGTGGGGAGTACATGAGTGAGTGAAACTAAATAAATTAAGAAGGCTGGTTTGTGTTGGTAGGTTAAGGTAATTCATGTTTAATTTTATAGAAGTTTGTTGTTTTCAATTTATATACTATGTTTCAATTACCATTAGCCTATATACTAAATAAATTTCATTAATCTGAATTGATAGTAGAGATGTCAGGAGGTAGTGTGTTAGCAGTAATAAAATGTCAATAAAAATCTATTAAGGGGAAACAAAGTAAAGTTTTCTTTATTTCGAATAACCATGTTCTGTTCTCCTAGTTCGCTGAAACGAACCTTTGTAATGTTTTCCTTTACAGTTGGCAATAAAGATGGCGCCTGAAGAAATTATTAGGAAGTTTGAGTCAACAGTGAATCCCTTAGGTATTTGTATTTTGTATTTATATATTTTGTGTAAAAAGTAGCTTCACATTTGGCTTCCGAACGTAGGGACGATTTATATAATATAATTATATAAATATAAGCCTACGAGGAGAACAGAATGGTTGTTTGGAATGTGTATTTACGTATGTACGTAAATTAGACGTAAGAGGTTATGGTTAATATGGGTGAGTAGAATATTTTTCAATAAGTATATGTTACGTATAATAAGATTATATGAAGATATATATATAAAAAATTTTTAAGAAAAATGGCAGACAATCATGAAACTGTCAGCGTCACTGACAGTGTAGATGAAAGCCAGATAAGCGTAACTGAATCCCAAATCATGCATGAAGGTATCCACTCAACACCAGTCGTGAATAAAAAGGCTGAAGATAATGATATGATCAAGATGATGAAATTGCTTTTTAATGAACAGAAAAACGAGATAAATAATACATTCGATGAGTTAACGTACCAAATTAAAGAAATTAATAAACATTTAGAAAGCACTAACGAAACAATAAGACACAGTTTAAATAAATTAGAACGGAATGTTGAGAAATTAGGTGACAATGTTTTAAATATGACAAAATGTAAAAATGACGAAATAGTAGACGATTCTGAGAGTATAGTGGGGGTGAAGAATAATGTAGAAGCAAATGATGAAAATATAATAACAAATAGTACTGATGAAGTTTTAGAATGCGATAATGAAATGTTAATGAGTGTTTATGAAATAGAGAGAGAGTGGAAGAATAATGTAGTAATTGAATGGGGACAGAGGGCAAATTTTCCCCTTATTGTTTATAATGATGATGATGATTGAATGTTGTTTTTTCAGGGCAAGAGACCCTTATGGTTAAATGAATTAATGTTGTATAATGTTGTACCCTCTGTCCGTAATAATTGTGAGAGTGTGATGTGGTGCTATGAAGAAAGAGAGTTATGTATTGAGAATGAAATAGAACTTTATAAGTTAGAAAGAAAGTATGATGAATTGAGAAAAATACTAGAAGGGGTGATGATGAATCATGTGAAATACGTACCTGTTGAAAGAGAGACAGAGAATAATTTTGATAATATCTTACCTGACTATAATGATTTACCTGACGTAGTAGTTGAGGCATACAAAAATGAGAAAACGATTTACCTGACGTTAACAAATAACACTGATACAGACTGGACAATTCTAACTGATGTTGACATGATGTATAATGGTATAATGGATGAAATAGAATTGATGGATTATTATGATAGTAATGATAACAAATTGTATGTTGATAAAAATGATGAATGTTACAAATATGTTAGATATATATATGACGATGGTGGCTGAACTAGAATATCAGTGTATGGACCTTGTTAGATACTGTAAATTCTGGTAATGACCTTGCTGATTTGGACATGAAGTGAGATACACTTGAACAGTTGTTGACGAATATTTTGTAAATTTGAAATTTGTAAATAATAATGTAGTAACTTTGATTGTGTATATGTGGAATGTTAAATAAATAAATGTGTGTAATTGTGGTAATAATAATAATAATATTTTGCCAGTTAAATAAGTAATAACATTAATATTGAGAAACAGTAATTGAATAATAATAGTTTATGGTAATGAATGTTGTATTGTTAATAATGAATTTAATTAAGCAATTTAATACATGTTAAATATTTTGTTTGACTATTTCAATATTGTATAATTAATTTTTTTTAAGGAATTTAAATCATTTTTACTAGATTTGGAATTTGATAATAGATGGCTGAATTGTTTGAGGTAAACTAATATTTTGTGAAATGTTTCAGTGGTGAGGTGAGAGTATTGTGGTATGTTGTATATGTTTTGAGAAATGGGCTGTAAGTATTGAAATTTTACAATATGAATAATGTATAACAAAAAGGTTGACAGGAGTGATTGATATGTTAATTCAGTAATGAAATATTTTGAAATAATTGTGCTAAATAAAAATAATGATTAAAAATTTTTTTTTAATAATAATTGAGAATGATATATATATATTAATCAATAATAATAATTATGAAAATTTTAAGAAAGTCAAATGGTATAAAGGTATGAATGAATTAGATGATTATTGATGAACAGATTATAATAGAATTATAATGTGTACAAGATTTTAATTAATTAATTAGTTAGTAAGTTGCTGTTACTGGGGTGGCATGTGCCCCAGTAGATAGCGGAAAGTGTTGGGGGTAACCAAGAGTGTTACCTCCATCGGAGGCCAACATGGCGAATATGCACGGCACACCTTTTGTACAATTTTATATTGTACCCTGATAATTGCCGTGTCGTGCATAAGAGTAATGATGTAGACATGCCTGAAGGAAGAGATGATTTCCCCGACTTTTCGGGCGATTTACTGCCTTACCAGCACTAATCGTGGTTTTGGCGAGTGGTTAGCTATGGTCATACCAAGTCCCTTGACCATAGCTGGCTTGAAATTGGTCTAAAATAGAAATTAATGGGGGGAGAACTTAGGGGAAATCCCGGAACTATGGAACAGCGGCTGCCACTCTGTTCAAGGAGGAACAGCAGAGCCAGGTGGTAGATCCGTTTTAAGGGTGTGTGATTATTGAACGAGAACATGATGATGTTCACTAATTTTAAAACTTAATAGCGGAAGCAGAGACACGGAGAGGTAAAAGCCCTGCTCCAAAATATACAGTCTCTGTGGAAGCGAAAAGGCGCCACAGTCTTACATAATTTGAAATAGTGTGTGTGTGGCTGGGAGGTTATCCAAGGGGATAACGTATTAAAATTTTGCTACATTTTAATTAATAATGATGATTTGCTACTCAATAATTTTGTTTGAATTTAAAAGAAAAAATAGATGCACTAAATACTTCCTATATTGTGTTTATTATGTCTTATTGTGTTAATTGCATTAGTATGTTAGGAATAAGTATTATAAAAATATAATAATATGTTTTCAATGTGTTTATAGATTTTAAAATCAAATGGAAAATAGTTGTGATAGGTGAAATTTTCAATGGGTTGCAAAAGATAGAAGTGGGTGATAGTAATTGTTTGAATAAAATGTTTGAGTCAGTTCAAGTTGAATTTTGTGGGACATAGATCTGTCCAAATTGAAGCCAATGTTAAAGGAATAGTAGAGGTGAAGTAATGCAATGTTGTTTTGAGTTAATGTATGTTATAGAATTTTGAGAAGTATAAGTGGAGACACAGTAGAAATGGAGAATTTATGTAGGGTTTTGAGTGATATATTGTTGTTTATTTTGTTGATGTTATTTTGATGTAGTTGTAGTGAGGTAATGAGATTGAGATTTTTTGGGGATGGCAATTTTGTAGTAGGGGTAGTGTATTGTGGGAGTCCGCAACATAAGGGTTGGGACGGGATTTGGTATAGTTTTAGTGGGAAGGGGCCGCCTTAGGTAAAGACCAGGGGCCAAACAAGGGAAATGAGTTTTTGGGTAGGGGAAACACGTATCCTATGTACAAAGGGTTAGAGAGTATTTTTTTTTTATATATTGAGAGAAGGTGGCGATTGGAGTTAAAGTAGTAAGTAGTTAGAGGTAGAGAAGGGTTGGTAAATTATTGATAGAGGGGTGTCATACTAGTTAAAGATTTTGTAAGGGAACGTTAGAGTAATGAAAGGGGAAGATTATGAGTAAATGCCAAGTTGATAAAGTGAATTATAATGAATAATGTAGAATCACCCAGATTAATGAAAGAGAATGATAAATGAAAATGATGGGTAAAACAAAGATTGAAAAAAAGAAAAAAAAAAAAAAATTGTAATTTTGAGAAACGAATTAATAAGAGTAAATCAAGTTTAAAAGTAATTTTTTGATTTTATATGCCAATTTAATGATATAAAGTGTGTAACATTTTAAATATAAATTGTTTATTTTAAGATGTTTTCTTATGTTATATTATGTTATATTAGATGTTTTGATATGTTAGGAATAAGTAAATGAAAACAAAACCAGTGCTTCTTAGCGCAAACCAGCACCGCTAGGGGGGAACAGATCAGTTGGGGATATGGTGTTGTGTAAGGCCACTATTTGATGTTTTGATTTGTTGTTTCAGTGTTTGGTGGTGCTGTGTCGGCGGACCTGAGCTGGCCTGCGCGTCAGAGCAGGGGCGTTGAGTATCTGTCTGACTCTACGGTGTTGGGATCTCGAGAGAGAAGTCCAGTATTGTCATGCAGATGCGGTCACAGTCACCGGACTAAGGGTGAGTTGATTATTCTTTTTTGTAAACCATACAGGGGGTTGTGGCGACATATCCTGGCTGATCCCTCTAGCAAGTATGAATGTGTCAATGAGATTTTTTATGCTTCGGCATAAAATATCTCATTGAGGGGGTATTGTAGCGGGGCATTTTTGGGCATACCTGAGACAATGTAAAAAGTTTATATTTTATTGATAGTAAATAACATAATTGGTATTTTTTTTAATAAATAATAATAATTTTATCCCTTGTCGAGTGATAGGGACAGAAATTATAGACTTGGGTAAATTTGTTATTTTGAAACGATCGCAACGTGGCTGCACTGCTGTTGACCTTATGAATACAAACTTGTTTAATAATATTGTGTGGACAGTTTAATAACAGCCAACAACTGTACCAAGGTCAACAAATGACGAACACGAAACCAGTAAACAAATTATGCAACGAGACAATCAGGCGATGTGTTGCGTCACTAAGTTACATAACGCGGTGTGTCATCAGTTTCGTCAGACACTCAGCAAACGAAAGTAGTGTACTGGCGCAAGGATACAAACTCTAAAACAATAGAATCAAGCACACAACAACCGTGGCTTGAAAAAATAGCGCTGTTTTCTCGCCCCAGTATAACGCCATCACCACTCGCGAGTGGTCTGTATAAAAGTTTCGAAACGTAAGTGCGGGCCCGCAATTCCTTACAAAATGAGAATAAAATATTTAAGTATGAGTTAACAGCTAAAATTACTAACAAAATGTGATTAACAGTTTATCCATAATAACAGTTCGGAAATAGGAAGTGAAAGTTTAAAAAACAATCGATGCAGTGCGGGTGGAGAGAAATGACGTCGTTTGGCAGATAAGTAGTACATCAGAACCCAAATAAAACAAACTTTCAAAATTTTCAGTAAAATCAAAATGTCATTTAAAATTTCAATATTAAAATATTTAACATTTTTTTTTTATTTCAAAGCTATGAGATCTCACGGGGTATAAATTCATTGTGTGTGTGTGGGGAGTACATGAGTGAGTGAAACTAAATAAATTAAGAAGGCTGGTTTGTGTTGGTAGGTTAAGGTAATTCATGTTTAATTTTATAGAAGTTTGTTGTTTTCAATTTATATACTATGTTTCAATTACCATTAGCCTATATACTAAATAAATTTCATTAATCTGAATTGATAGTAGAGATGTCAGGAGGTAGTGTGTTAGCAGTAATAAAATGTCAATAAAAATCTATTAAGGGGAAACAAAGTAAAGTTTTCTTTATTTCGAATAACCATGTTCTGTTCTCCTAGTTCGCTGAAACGAACCTTGGTAATGTTTTCCTTTACAGTTGGCAATAAAGATGGCGCCTGAAGAAATTATTAGGAAGTTTGAGTCAACAGTGAATCCCTTAGGTATTTGTATTTTGTATTTATATATTTTGTTTAAAAAGTAGCTTCACAAAAGAAAGGTCTGAGTATTTTTATAATTATAACGCATATACAGTTTTTAAAGTTTAATGGAAAAGAACAATAAAGTATAAACATACTATTCAATATATTAATTAAACTCATATCGTTCGAGCCTTCTTTGCTGCAAATGTGTTAATTATATTATGATCAAAAGAAATCGAAGAAGCCCTTTGATGCTCAATGGAAATAATGCTCAAGTTAGTAAGTCTTTACTGTTTCATAGCATTTCTCAAATAGGTTTTTATAAGCTTCAATTTGCTGAAACTTCTTTCTCCAGTTGCTACAGACACTGGAAGTGTTACAAAGATTTTTAGAGCAACATGTATATTTGGATACCCCTCTTCTAGCTTGCTTTCATACAATATTTTGAGCATAGTTGCTGCTGTTGCATCTTCCAATCCATCTTCCGTGGTTAGAGCATGAAACTTAAAACTCTCTATTTCATTTAAAAGTTCTTCTTCATTTAAATCATTTGCATAGGTTCTAGCTAACTCTCTAGCCTTACTTTTTAAAGTATCAACATCTAGTTTTTTAATTTGATCCCCACACAAGAAACTAAACTTGTCAGCAATCATTTTCAGTGCATCATACCTGTTGGTTAGCTCACTAATAATTCTCTCACAAATTTGAAAAAGTGACTTTTTGAACAGTTCTTCTGCCGTGAGATTTGATGCATCATCTTCACATGTTTGCCCTGGCATTTTCTTTTTTTTCCTCTTCCTTGTTTCTTTGTATTCTGTTGTTATGCCAATATTACTTGATAAGAATTTTGCCTCATCAATTGCCTCTGAAACAGTTAACTCCCTAGTCGAAGATAATAAATTTAGAAGACCATGTATGATTTTTGCAGCCTTGTCTACTGTTGCATCTTCTCTTTGTAAAAACTTGTTAACTCGATCAATTTTCTTGAGAATTGTATACCAAAAACACGTCATGACAACGCATTCGAAATTTTTCAAATTGCAGATTAGAGATTTGGCTTCAGATCTTGTTTCTGGAGATGAGAATTCATGAGTGTTCAGTTCTTCAAAAGCATAGAGCACTTTGTCCATATGTTTATATATAACCTCCACAGATTCAAGCCTTGCTGACCATCTTGTTTTGCTTTCTGATTTTAAACTAAGAGGTACATGTTTTTTAAATACTTCCCACCTTGATGTTGAACCATAAAAGTAGTTGTAAAGACTGTTTACAATACCAAAATATGATTGGGCTTCAATACATGCCTCTGCTGAATGGACTCCAACTAAATTTAAGGAGTGGGCTGAGCATGGAACAAAATAGGCCAGTTTGTTCTCTTGAACTATCCTTGATTGTACTCCCTTGTATTTCCCAGCCATGTTTGCTCCGTTGTCATATGACTGGCCTCTGCAATATTTCAAATCTAGACCATCTTGTTTGAGCTTTTCAGCGATACTTTCAAAAAGACCCTCACCTGTCTTTTCACTCACAGTGAAAAAATCCAAAAAACTTTCACAAATCTCTGGCCCTTTCTCATTAAATTTAATGTATCGTATAACTTCAGTCATCTGTTCATTTTTACTCACATCAGGAGTACAGTCGAAAATCAAAGAAAAATATTTAGCTGCTTTAATGTCTTTAATAATGTCTTCCCTAATTTGATGTGCAATGAGATCAAGAAACTCGTCTTGTACTTTGTGGGAAAAATAACTGAGCTGCCCTTTCTTGTGGCGATCAATATGTTGGCGCAAGTTTTCGTTGTAGTGGGAAATTAAATCTATAGTGTTGAGAAACTTGCCACTATCTGGATCTGCAAAGTTACACGTTTCATTCGTCCCCCTAAACGAACTACCCTATTTTGCCAAAAATAAGATAGCATCATCCTCTTTTTTTATTTGATCTTGCAATTCCCTGTCGATCCCTACTTAACCAAGGGAAGCTTCTAGGGCCTTCCATGAAACAAACGACATCTTATGACTCTGTGAGTTTTCATGTTCTGGTAACTTTTCATTAAGTTTTCTCCAATTTATGAAGCCCTCCTTTCTTGCTAAGTAAGACCATGTAGATTCATGGTCTGTGATCAAGTGGGAAAAAAGCCTACATGGAACACAATACAAGGCATTCATTGTCTCGCTGTAAGCCAAATAAGATCTTTTAACCTTTGAACCATTTTTCAAAATTTTAAAGAACCAATCCTTTGTAAGATTTCGGCCCTCCCTACAACTTTTACTCAAGTCAGGATCATGATATTCTTTTTCATACCTATTTTGTGTTATGTAACATCTTTGATTATCACTAAGTCTAGCTGGCCAAGTTCCAGGATCATTAAAATTGAAATTATACTCACATTCAGTTTCCTCATTATTAGGCCTTTTCCACTTTACACCAGGTAATGTTTCTTGAAGTGACATTGAAGTGTCAGTAGCATGGGATGTACTTGGTTTTTCACAAAGTAAGTCATTTTTATTCTTTTCCTCTGCACAAAATTCTATGAAGTCTTCTTCTCTAACACTGCTCCCATCCTCTTCCAAAGATTCCTCTTGAATGGATGGCTGATCGCTCGTGGCTTCGTCTGCAAGCAACAAACATAATTGTATACATGACTGAATCATTACAATGTTAAGTATTAGTCCAGACTTATTTTTAAAATTCAAGTATGTAACTATAAATAAACACTAAGTTAATAAAGCATAAGTTTTATGAAAGGTTTATAAGGAAAAAATGTTAATGCTTAATAAGCATATAAGATTTTTTTTTTATTTTTACTTTAATTAGTAAGACAACCAGCATCAGTAGCCTACTTATAAAGTGTTCCATCATGAAATAAATAATTAGGTGAAATAAATAGTTGTGAATTTAAAACATTATTTTATTTACAAAGGTATTGTCAAGCCAACATTGCATAGCTAATAAATTAATAGCAACATGGAAAGTTAACAGGCCTATATTTAAACTCTATTTTGCGATACTTCGCCTCTACAAAATTTTTAATTACTTTTCCATCAAAATTTATTCTTTTTGGAACTGAGTTATCATTGAATTGATAATAATATGCTCCATAAATTACGCAATGATGGGCGAGGAAGGTTACTGCTGCGGAGTGGATGGGTGTTGGCGGAGGAGGGGGCGAGGGGCAGGGTGAGTCAGTAAGTCACGTGTACAGGGAGTGAGGAGTATGTCGCCGACTGCCACCCGCGGACCTGCCGCCCGCTGCACACATCGGCTATCGCTCAATTCACGTCCGCTTTCCTTCCGTTCAGTGTTTGTATCGAGACAAAGAAAAATAAAACATTAAGAACAACTGATAGCCTATTAGAAAGTAAAAACAAAAAACAAAACAGTTTAGTTTTTAAGCAGCTATTATGTCTCTCTTTAATATAAATATTGTTCTCAACAAATAATAACAAAATTTTTATTTACCTTTTTCTTGTTCTTGGATATTTTGCAACCATGATGACATCAAACTTGACGACTTCTCTGCCTCTTGTTGTCTTGCTTTCGCTTTCTTTCTGTTGAAAGCTCCTGACGCCTTTTTTGACATATTGATATAGTTTTATTTTTTATAAATACAAACAAACAAGATAGTCACTGTTAGAATATTCAGTCAGTCACTGAAGGTAACCCAACCTCAGCAGACTCATTGCTGACTGAGGCGAGACTGGTGACTGACAGTCAATCAAAACACACAGAGTTGCCAACAGCAACTCATACTGCGAGAATATCCCCACCCTGTTTAAGTATTTCTTACTATATTTAGGTAGATGTGGCTATGGACAAATGTAGCTTATTGGGAATTTGCACTAAAAATTTATAATTTATTGTTTCCGGAACAATATTGAGTAATTTAAACTTGACACTAAAACTTATATTTTTGGTTATGAAGCAGTTACTAATTTTTATAAATAAATTATTTTTTGGTGCCCCCCAAAACCTGGCGGCCGGGGCGCGTGCCCCCTTGCCCCCCCGTGGATCCGGCCCTGAATTGATCGTGTGATTCGTGTGAAGTTTTGCACCATGATACTGGATCTAATGTTTTTTGTTTAACTGCTCATGCAGGTTGTGGAACAACATTCACACAAACAGCAATCATTCACAAATTAAATTCGCTTAATCTTAGTTGCATTGCAACAGCGTTCAGTGGCATAGCTTCAACTCTATTACTTGAAGGTAGAACTTCACACAATGTGTTTAAATTGCCTATACCCATTTTGGAAAATTCTGTAGCGAATATTACCGCAAATAGTATCTATGGACGTTACATAAATTCATCATCATTGATAATTATTGATGAAATTTCTATGTGCCCACTGCAAGTGTTGAAAATCATAGATAGATTATTGCAGGATCTATGCGATAAAATGATAAACATAAACCATTTGGAGTGAAAACGATACTTCTATGCGGTGATTTTCGGCAAATCTTACCAGTTGTCCCACATGGATCACATGCAACTTGAATTGAAAATTGTGTCACGAGTTGGCATAAATTTGTTTATTTTCATAAAGTAACGTTTACTCAAAATATGAGAGCCTTACCAAGTGAAATAGAATTTGTCGAATTCTTGAAAAAAATTGGTAATGATGAAGCCCCACAATTCCCTCAGTTTGGTAAAAATATTATTGAAATACCTCAGCAATTAATAGGAGATGAAAATAATATTATTAATGAGCTGTATGGAAATATTTCCGAAAACATACTCTCAGATAACATATTGAAGTCAGTTATTTTAGCACCTAAAAATGATGATTGTACTTTTATTAATACTGATATACTTAATCGAATACCAGGTGAACAGAAAACATATCATAGCTACGATAAAATAATTTGTGATGATGACAATGAAATCAATAACTATCCAGTAGAGTTTTTGAATTCTTTGACTATTAGTGGTTTGCCACCACGTAAGTTAGTATTGAAAGTTAATTGCATCGTTTTACTGATCAGAAACTTAAATACAAAGGAAGCATTAGTCAATGGAACAAGAATGCGCATCAAGTGTATGCATCGTAATGCTATTGTTTGTGAAGTTTTAACTGGAACTGCACGCAATAAGAGAATTTTGATTCCACGTATAAATTTAACATATTCCGGTACTGTCTTACCATTTAACTTTCAAAGAACTCAATTTCCAATTATACCTGGATTTGCGATGACAATAAATAAGTCTCAAGGACAAACATTCGAAAAAATTGGAATTTTATTGAGGCAGCCAGTTTTTACACATGGTCAATTGTACGTCGCAGCAAGTAGAGTTCGATCATTCGATGGTTTGAGATTTTATATTTCCGAATATAATGGCCAAGGGCATTTAGCAAATGATGAAAGAGTTTTTACAAAAAACATCGTTTACACAGAAGTTCTGAATCATTAAATTCACTTTCAAACTATTTTAAGTTCAATGGACAACATTTATTTTTTTAACCGCCCGGTTTTTTTGATTAATTGAAAAATATATGAAAAAACACGAGGCACGTATTTTTTATTTTTTATTAATTTTTTATTTAAATTTTATATAATTCGAAAAAGATAGGCAAAATAGTCTGTGTAGCCTTGGCGAAACCTGGTCAGTATGGCAATAAAAAAAACCCAAGGAAATGTCAAAAAACACGTTATTGCTTTTTAAATATGGCTTAGCCAAGCTAAACCTCATTTTTCCTATCTTTCATATTTTTCAAATAACTCGAAAATTAATGCATAGAAAAAAAATTAAAAAATTATATAAGCTTTGTAGCAGGTAATCTTCAAACTGTTTTAGAATTTTGTACCTTACCAAAAATGAAATGTAATCCACTGGAATTGAAAACAATGTATCTTATACTTCTATGAATGTCAAGTCTCATTTTTATTAGCGTTTATTTGATTCAATAATAACATGAAAAAATTAAAACTGACAATGAATTATATCAAAAAATAAATACGAATACAAGCTGTAATTGTGTTTTTTTTGTCAACTGTTACTAACATTAAATTTTAAATTTCATAGGTATTGCAGGGAATTAAGGCAAACAACACATGCTAATGACGTATTTGTACATGCTCGCACCTGACGTAATAGAACAAAATTCAAAAAAATTATATGCAATGATTATAGATTATAGAGGTATACTCTTTGACAAAATAACCTCAATAACGTTCAAACTTAAAAATTTAATGAATTACGGTCGAATTTCGACCAGTGGGCGACCACTAGTTACTATAATTTTATATCCTCAAACAACAGATAACGTTTACCTTGAACCAACGTAAACACTAAACCTGACATAACTTATAAATCAAGAAGGCTGTGGTGATTTCATGACAAAGTTGGGCTACAGCGCTACTAGTAGAGCGTTGCAGAAACTTTACAACTGCCTAGCTAACGTTGGAAACATAGGGCAGTTGTGAAGAGTAGCGCACATCCTCCCATATGATTGAGTAGTAAGCTCTGCCATATACTGTTGAAGTTGCAAGTGGCCTACAACCACCAGCATGCGTGCCACATTTGAATTGTACGCGAACATTACTGCGTAGGATCTAATATGGTCTCTGTTGAAATTTATGTTACTTTTAGCTGCTTAATGCTTTTGTATATTACTTTGTAGTTTAGTTATTCTATATTTGTGGTTGTGCAACGCTGCAACCATAACACCAGCCGGCACTGGTAAGTAGTGACAACCTTTTTGAAATGAGAATAGTGAAAATAATGAGCAAGCTTGAAGAAGCAGGTAATGTAAGAGAAAGATAATTTATGGATTAAAATTTATAAACTGTATGGATTGTGTATTTAAATTGATAAAACAATGATATTTATGAACAGATAATGCAGAAAACTACAACCTCCCCATAAAATCTTAAAAAAACTTCATGATTATGTTATCGGAAAATTTATTTTCATCTGGCAAGCTGTTATATTTCTAAAATCCCCCTTCCCTCCAAAAAAAATCTGTTTTAAGAGTGGTAAGAAATTGCATTTCAAAGTAATGTTATAAATAACATTACTATATATGCAACAATTAAAAATGGTTTCACAGTAATTATTAATTTAATGACTAATAAAAAAAACCTGTACAATATGTCGCATAGGAACTCACAATCCTTAGCTACCTTTGTAGTACAGAGTGTATGGCCCTCACAATACTTGCAATTTCTCATATGACAGGCAAAACCAACACTGTGCTTTTTGTAACATTCAGCAAAATAAATGTCCCTACTGTGTATTTAGAGAATACCCTTACTTGCCAAAGACAATTATTATTGCAGCCAATAACAAATACTTCTACACTTTTCTGAGTAGTTTTCTTGAAAAGGAGGCTGTTACCTCAAAAAATGTTCAGAATTGAAGTGAAGTCTTGTCAAATCCTGTATGTGAGGTGTAGCTACAGCACAGGGGAAAAGGTAGAAGGAACAATTTGAGGTTGAAACACCTTAGTGGAATATGTCATAAGACAGGTAAGGTGAGGATGATGACTATTTTTAAGAGGATATATAAAACAAATATTGTGGAAAAACATAACAAAAGGAAACTGATGGATGGACATTAACTCAGCACAGGAACGGAAGGTGAAGGAAGAAATATAGATTTGCTGGTTGTACACTTTCCTGATGTGGACATCAGAGCCAACAAGAGGCACCTAGAAATATCATGTAGCAAAGTCAGTTCAAAATAATGGCTGCAAGTAAATTCAGATTATTTCATATTTCAAAAGTATTGATTACTTTATTTCATTGGAATACTGATAATTTCACAAGAAATTGTCTCCCACCAATTTTTTTTTGTTTAATAAATTTTTGCAATTTCAGTAATGTTAGTACAATATACATCCCAACAGAGTTCAAAAAGAAGTTTCACATTTTTATTTTATGTATAAGTTAAACTGATGATCTCCCTAAGCTGCAGAATTCGATCACTGTTTTGAATGTAATATGTTTACTACTAGATAAAATAAAATTCACTATTTTAATTTTCAAAGTACTGTGCCATCAAATTATAGAGGTACAAGCTAGATAAATATAACTTACAAGTTATATGACAAAATTAATACTGAAAGACTTCATTCTATCTCATATATTTTACTTCTTGACGCACAGCCAGGATTTCATAAGGGTCGGTCTTGCATTGATGACATATTGTCTTTGAAAATATTAACGGAGAAAAGAAGCGAATTTAATGTCATGCCTTCAATGACTACAAGAAAGCATTTTGTAGAGTTAACAGATACATTCTATGAGACATTATGTGTAAAAGGGGTTACCACATAACAAAACAGCAAGATTTGGTGAAAAAAATAGATGTTCTTCAGGCCGTAGGATGGATTGATAAAGCATGGAAGGCCGTCACAGAAAGTACCGTTGTTAACTGCTTCAGAAAAGCGTCTTTTTGCAAAGATCCTATCCACTGTGAACCAACGGAAGCAGTACAGGTTCACGAAGACTTCACACAATTTGAAAGCCAATTTAATTCATGCAATTTGCAAGAATGTCCTGAAATCGACTCCAGCTTAGCTATCGAGGACACAAGCACTCAGGTGAGATGCCGTTATGTTATCATGTTACTGTATTCGTGTTCAATGTAGGCAGTACCGTACTGTAAATTTTGCTTGTTTACGGTGTAATGATTATCCTTACAGTAGGTTTACTTTTTTCTTTCATATGCTCTTAGATTTCCAACCTGATCAATACTGCAACAAATGTTGATGATGATAGCGAACAAGAGGAAAAAATTGAAACTAACAAAGATACACATAATCCTTTTAACACCTACCAAAACACGCTACAAGGACTAAACGATCTTAAAATGTTTTACAAATTTAAGAATGATTTTAACGGTTTAAATATGATCTGCGATTTAATTATGCACACTGAAGAACAAATTGTAAAATTAAAATTCTCTAAACAAACTAGTTTGACAGACTTTTTCAAACGGCAATAATTTTTTGTAAAAGACTGCAGTTGTATGATTTTTTATAAACTTAATAATACTGTATTTTAGTATTTTTTTATTATACAGTAGTACAGTACATTATAAACCACGTACTGTTATTTTTTCATATTTTGCTTTAAGGATCTGTTAAATAAAAATGTTAAATTGAGAAATAAATTAATTATTAGTACAGTAAAAGTAAAAGTGCATTTTCATACTTCATTTAACATTTCCTTAATTATGTTAAACAATTTTGAAAACTTTGTCACTCCCCATAGCCGGACACTCCCCTTATGCGGACAAAATTTATTTCATGGTAAGTGTCCGGACAAGGGAGGTTTCACTGTAATAGCCATATTGTTGACATTGGCGGAGTAAATAAGTAAGAAAAGAAAGCAATATTTGATTTAGAAAACGAGAAAACCAGTTAGTAAATAGTTAGCAATACATGATGTATAAAATAATAGTAACATACAAATCACACAAAAACAGAACCAAAACACATCAATAGATAATAAACCTAGTTATAAGAACAAAATAAAGCTCTAGGCTAAAATGAGATGTAATGTATACGAAATAATCAAAAATCAGTAATGGCTACTGAGACTTGAGAAAGGCCTAACTGTCAAACACCAACAAATACTAATTGTACGAAAATAACCAAGTAATTAACAAATCCAAGGTGACTAATCAACCAAGGATAAATTGTAAATCTTATTAAAAGCAAAATATTAGAATAAGGAGTTAAATTAACAGAGAAATGTAATTAGGAAATAGTAAAATAATTGTAAACTTATAAAACATGAAATAACCCAATCTTGTGGGATACCAAAATAATCTTTGGAAGAAAATACAAATAACAGTGCTAACAATTAATACTTAGGAAGGAAGATAATGGAATGAAGACAGTCAGAAGATATATGAGGATTTTGAAAAGAAGTCAAATTTTGATAACAATGGATTTATGCCTTATTACCCAATCAGATTTTATTGAGTTACCATAGCAACCACCGTTAAATACGGATTTACCGTTGAATATCGTTACTCGTAAAGTGACGCTCTTGGAAAACAGAAGCCAAATTCTGAACAACCAATTTTTTAATTTAAAATGTTATAAAAGTTAACCAAATTACCAAAATTGAACGAGAAGGAGGCAGACTATGACTGAAACCAATTAACGGATGGCGAAGACCTTTTAATTCAAAACGAAGTGAATAAATTAATCCAAGTAAATAGAAAAAGATGCCAGAAGCCCGAATAATTGAAAATTGAATACGATTGCAGCTACAGTCCTTTGTACCAGACCAACTGATTAACCCCAGTCTACGAAGTTAAGTATCATATAAATTATCCAAATTTCCGAAAAAACGCACTTTAAATATTTCTCACTATACTATGAAATATCACTAAACTGAATTTATTCTCTTTCAAAGATTAAATAAAAACTAGTGGTCGCCCAGTGGTCGAAATTCGACCGTAATTCATTAAATTTTTAAGTTTGAACGTTATTGAGGTTCTTTTGTCAAAGAGTATACCTCTATAATCTACAATCATTGCATATAATTTTTTTGAATTTTGTTCTATTACGTCAGCTGCGAGCGTGTACAAATATGCCATTAGCGTGTGTTGTTTGCCTTAATTGCCTACAATACCTATGAAATTAAAAATTTAATGTTAGTAACAGTTGACAAAAAAAACACAATTACAGCTTGTATTCGTATTTATTTTTTGATATAATTCATTGTCAGTTTTAATTTTTTCATGTTATTATTGAATCAAATAAACGCTAATAAAAATGAGACTTGACATTCATAGAAGTATAAGATACATTGTTTTCAATTCCAGTGGATTACATTTCATTTTTGGTAAGGTACAAAATTCGAAAACAGTTTGAAGATTATCTGCTACAAAGCTTATATAATTTTTTAATTTTTTTTTCTATGCATTAATTTTCGAGTTATTTGAAAAATATGAAAGATAGGAAAAATGAGGTTTAGCTTGGCTAAGCCATATTTAAAAAGCAATAACGCGTTTTTTGACATTTCCTTGGGTTTTTTTTATTGCCATACTGACCAGGTTTCGCCAAGGCTACAAAGTTATTTTGCCTATCTTTTTCGCATTATATAAAATTTAAATAAAAAATTAATACAAAATAAAAAATGAAATAAAAAATACGTGCCTTGTATTTTTTCATATATTTTTCATTAAATCAAAAAACCGGGCAGTTAAAAAAATAAATGTTGTCCATTGAACTTAAAATAGTTTGAAAGTGAATTTAATGATTCAGTACTTCTGTGTAAACGATGTTTTTTGTAAAAACTCTTTCATCATTTGCTAAATGCCCTTGGCCATTATATTCGGAAATATAAAATCTCAAACCATCGAATGATCGAACTCTACTTGCTGCGACGTACAATTGACCATGTGTAAAAACTGGCTGCCTCAATAAAATTCCAATTTTTTCGAATGTTTGTCCTTGAGACTTATTTATTGTCATCGCAAATCCAGGTATAATTGGAAATTGAGTTCTTTGAAAGTTAAATGGTTAAACAGTACCGGAATATGTTAAATTTATACGTGGAATCAAAATTCTCTTATTGCGTGTGGTTCCAGTTAAAACTTCGCAATCAATAGCATTACGATGCATACACTTGATGCGCATTCTTGTTCCATTGACTAATGCTTCCTTTGTATTTAAGTTTCTGATCAGTAAAACGATGCAATTAACTTTCAATACTAACTTATGTGGTGGCAAACCACTAATAGTCAAAGAATTCAAAAACTCTACTGGATAGTTATTGATTTCATTGTCATCATCACAAATTATTTTATCGTAGCTATGATATGTTTTCTGTTCACCTGGTATTCGATTAAGTATATTAGTATTAATAAAAGTACAATCATCATTTTTAGGTGCTAAAATAACTGACTTCAATATGTTATCTGAGAGTATGTTTTCGGAAATATTTCCATACACCTCATTAATAATATTATTTTCATCTCCTATTAATTGCTGAGGTATTTCAATAATATTTTTACCAAACTGAGGGAATTGTGGGGCTTCATCATTACCAATTTTTTTCAAGATTTCGACAAATTCTATTTCACTTGGTAAGGCTCTCATATTTTGAGTAAACGTTACTTTATGAAAATAAACAAATTTATGCCAACTCGTGACACAATTTTCAATTAAAGTTGCACGTGATCCATGTGGGACAACTGGTAAGATTTGCCGAAAATCACCGCATAGAAGTATCGTTTTCACTCCAAATGGTTTATGTTTATCATTTTCATCGCATAGATCCTGCAATAATCTATCTATGATTTTCAACACTTGCAGTGGGCACAGAAATTTTATCAATAATTATCAATGATGATGAATTTATGTAACGTTCATAGCTACTATTTGCGGTAATATTCGCTACAGAATTTTCCAAAATGGGTATAGGCAATTTAAACACATTGTGTAAAGTTCTACCTCCAAGTAATAGAGTAGAAGCTATGCCACTGAACGCTGTTGCAATGCAACTAAGATTAAGCGAATTTAATTTGTGAATGATTGCTGTTAGTGAGAATGTTTTTCCACAACCTGTATGAGCGGTTAAACAAAAAACATTAGATCCAGTATCATGATGCAAAACTTCACACGAATCACACGATCAATTAGATTACGCTGTCAATATATGCAGTTTCATAATGCTCAGAAAACACAAACTCTTGTTCTATTGGATCAATAGCATTTGCTTCGTCTGTTCTCTGCAAATACGTGGGAACTGGTAAACCAAGTTCTTGACATGACAAATTATGAACATTCAAAATATCTTCAATTTCTAATAGAGCTGTATTAAAGGATACTTCTTCGTTGTAATCTCTCAAAAAATCTTCACTAAGATATACTTTAAATTCATTCCATAACGCCAATGCATTGGCTGGCACATTTAATGCACAAGTGTAACCAAATAAATTTCGCATTTGTTTTGGTGAATGTAATTCTTTTGCTTCATTTAAACATTCGCGCCATTCATTATCATTTGAAGCAATGCCGCGAGCATGGCACGCTTCAACAAAAGAAGTGTGTATAATTCCATCGTATGTTCTAACATCCTCAAATGATTTTGGACCACAGACATGTAATAAAAGCAATCGTAAATGGAAAAGTTCGATGTCTTTTGGTGATACTACATACAGTATATGGGTGTAATGATTTTATCATCTCCACGCCTTCTCTTCTTCCATTTTTTTCGGGAATCTTCCCACACATAATGCAAAGGAATTTCAATATACTTATATTCATGCGCTGATGGATCTGATCGATTCAATTCAAAAAATGCTAATAATTTTGTTTGTCTTGCATTTTCAATTACTTGACGTTCTTGCCCTTCTCGAAAGTAAACATTCTGTCTACGCGGTAAATGAATGTCAAGTCTAACGATGACATGTGATTGAAAATGCATTGGTAATTCATAGATGCGCCATACAGCTTCAGTTGATCCGACATAACGGCCATTTAAAAAATTTTTAACTTCATCAATTTGTATTTCTTGACCTGGTTCATTTCTCTCTGAACCTAATTCAACAAATGCAGTGTCATAGCCTTTATACACGTATTTATAAATGTATTTAACACTTTTAACTGTAGTGCATACTTCAACATTTATATGGTAATTAAATTTGGCAAGTAAATACGGATTGTATGGTACAACATAACGATTGTCGAGGCAACTACCGCGAACTTCAGCATTAATACCATTATCACGCCTTCTGTATAATGGATATCCATTTAATGATTCACATGTAAATTCATTAAATCGTTTTGGATAATCTTTTGTGCATTTTCCATCTCTCATACATACAGAATTTGGATTAAGTACAACGCATGGACCATGCATCATGTGTTTTACAACATATTATAACCCTACGAATTTAACGTGTGTGTTTTTCGTGGTTATGGCTATCACACGTTGGATGCGTCAATTTGTAACCAAACGATTATTAGTGGTTGTTTTTAAACTGATTATGTGTATTTGATCAACGTTATTGAGGTTCTTTTGTCAAAGAGTATACCTCTATAATCTACAATCATTGCATATAATTTTTTTGAATTTTGTTCTATTACGTCAGCTGCGAGCGTGTACAAATATGCCATTAGCGTGTGTTGTTTGCCTTAATTGCCTACAATACCTATGAAATTAAAAATTTAATGTTAGTAACAGTTGACAAAAAAAACACAATTACAGCTTGTATTCGTATTTATTTTTTGATATAATTCATTGTCAGTTTTAATTTTTTCATGTTATTATTGAATCAAATAAACGCTAATAAAAATGAGACTTGACATTCATAGAAGTATAAGATACATTGTTTTCAATTCCAGTGGATTACATTTCATTTTTGGTAAGGTACAAAATTCGAAAACAGTTTGAAGATTATCTGCTACAAAGCTTATATAATTTTTTAATTTTTTTTTCTATGCATTAATTTTCGAGTTATTTGAAAAATATGAAAGATAGGAAAAATGAGGTTTAGCTTGGCTAAGCCATATTTAAAAAGCAATAACGCGTTTTTTGACATTTCCTTGGGTTTTTTTTATTGCCATACTGACCAGGTTTCGCCAAGGCTACAAAGTTATTTTGCCTATCTTTTTCGCATTATATAAAATTTAAATAAAAAATTAATACAAAATAAAAAATGAAATAAAAAATACGTGCCTTGTATTTTTTCATATATTTTTCATTAAATCAAAAAACCGGGCAGTTAAAAAAATAAATGTTGTCCATTGAACTTAAAATAGTTTGAAAGTGAATTTAATGATTCAGTACTTCTGTGTAAACGATGTTTTTTGTAAAAACTCTTTCATCATTTGCTAAATGCCCTTGGCCATTATATTCGGAAATATAAAATCTCAAACCATCGAATGATCGAACTCTACTTGCTGCGACGTACAATTGACCATGTGTAAAAACTGGCTGCCTCAATAAAATTCCAATTTTTTCGAATGTTTGTCCTTGAGACTTATTTATTGTCATCGCAAATCCAGGTATAATTGGAAATTGAGTTCTTTGAAAGTTAAATGGTTAAACAGTACCGGAATATGTTAAATTTATACGTGGAATCAAAATTCTCTTATTGCGTGTGGTTCCAGTTAAAACTTCGCAATCAATAGCATTACGATGCATACACTTGATGCGCATTCTTGTTCCATTGACTAATGCTTCCTTTGTATTTAAGTTTCTGATCAGTAAAACGATGCAATTAACTTTCAATACTAACTTATGTGGTGGCAAACCACTAATAGTCAAAGAATTCAAAAACTCTACTGGATAGTTATTGATTTCATTGTCATCATCACAAATTATTTTATCGTAGCTATGATATGTTTTCTGTTCACCTGGTATTCGATTAAGTATATTAGTATTAATAAAAGTACAATCATCATTTTTAGGTGCTAAAATAACTGACTTCAATATGTTATCTGAGAGTATGTTTTCGGAAATATTTCCATACACCTCATTAATAATATTATTTTCATCTCCTATTAATTGCTGAGGTATTTCAATAATATTTTTACCAAACTGAGGGAATTGTGGGGCTTCATCATTACCAATTTTTTTCAAGATTTCGACAAATTCTATTTCACTTGGTAAGGCTCTCATATTTTGAGTAAACGTTACTTTATGAAAATAAACAAATTTATGCCAACTCGTGACACAATTTTCAATTAAAGTTGCACGTGATCCATGTGGGACAACTGGTAAGATTTGCCGAAAATCACCGCATAGAAGTATCGTTTTCACTCCAAATGGTTTATGTTTATCATTTTCATCGCATAGATCCTGCAATAATCTATCTATGATTTTCAACACTTGCAGTGGGCACAGAAATTTTATCAATAATTATCAATGATGATGAATTTATGTAACGTTCATAGCTACTATTTGCGGTAATATTCGCTACAGAATTTTCCAAAATGGGTATAGGCAATTTAAACACATTGTGTAAAGTTCTACCTCCAAGTAATAGAGTAGAAGCTATGCCACTGAACGCTGTTGCAATGCAACTAAGATTAAGCGAATTTAATTTGTGAATGATTGCTGTTAGTGAGAATGTTTTTCCACAACCTGTATGAGCGGTTAAACAAAAAACATTAGATCCAGTATCATGATGCAAAACTTCACACGAATCACACGATCAATTAGATTACGCTGTCAATATATGCAGTTTCATAATGCTCAGAAAACACAAACTCTTGTTCTATTGGATCAATAGCATTTGCTTCGTCTGTTCTCTGCAAATACGTGGGAACTGGTAAACCAAGTTCTTGACATGACAAATTATGAACATTCAAAATATCTTCAATTTCTAATAGAGCTGTATTAAAGGATACTTCTTCGTTGTAATCTCTCAAAAAATCTTCACTAAGATATACTTTAAATTCATTCCATAACGCCAATGCATTGGCTGGCACATTTAATGCACAAGTGTAACCAAATAAATTTCGCATTTGTTTTGGTGAATGTAATTCTTTTGCTTCATTTAAACATTCGCGCCATTCATTATCATTTGAAGCAATGCCGCGAGCATGGCACGCTTCAACAAAAGAAGTGTGTATAATTCCATCGTATGTTCTAACATCCTCAAATGATTTTGGACCACAGACATGTAATAAAAGCAATCGTAAATGGAAAAGTTCGATGTCTTTTGGTGATACTACATACAGTATATGGGTGTAATGATTTTATCATCTCCACGCCTTCTCTTCTTCCATTTTTTTCGGGAATCTTCCCACACATAATGCAAAGGAATTTCAATATACTTATATTCATGCGCTGATGGATCTGATCGATTCAATTCAAAAAATGCTAATAATTTTGTTTGTCTTGCATTTTCAATTACTTGACGTTCTTGCCCTTCTCGAAAGTAAACATTCTGTCTACGCGGTAAATGAATGTCAAGTCTAACGATGACATGTGATTGAAAATGCATTGGTAATTCATAGATGCGCCATACAGCTTCAGTTGATCCGACATAACGGCCATTTAAAAAATTTTTAACTTCATCAATTTGTATTTCTTGACCTGGTTCATTTCTCTCTGAACCTAATTCAACAAATGCAGTGTCATAGCCTTTATACACGTATTTATAAATGTATTTAACACTTTTAACTGTAGTGCATACTTCAACATTTATATGGTAATTAAATTTGGCAAGTAAATACGGATTGTATGGTACAACATAACGATTGTCGAGGCAACTACCGCGAACTTCAGCATTAATACCATTATCACGCCTTCTGTATAATGGATATCCATTTAATGATTCACATGTAAATTCATTAAATCGTTTTGGATAATCTTTTGTGCATTTTCCATCTCTCATACATACAGAATTTGGATTAAGTACAACGCATGGACCATGCATCATGTGTTTTACAACATATTATAACCCTACGAATTTAACGTGTGTGTTTTTCGTGGTTATGGCTATCACACGTTGGATGCGTCAATTTGTAACCAAACGATTATTAGTGGTTGTTTTTAAACTGATTATGTGTATTTGTTTACAGTAATTATATTATAGTAATAGTTAAATTCTGTTTAAAGCCACACGGGTGGTCTACTCTATTTGTAATAAAATGAAAACGTGTGTTTTTACAATTAACTTGAAGTAAAATAAATAAAAGAGTGGTTGTTGTTTAAATTTAAACTCGTGGTTAAAATATTAAAAGTCTCATTAAAACGAAATTCACCTATGGGTGAAGTGTTCCTTGGAGATAACTCAATGTTGAGAATGGTTGTTTCTACTTGAAGGTGACCAATGTAGTAAAGTATTTTACCATACAACATTCAAGTTACTCACAGTGTTTACAATGGTTTAAATACTCTTGTTTGTAAAGAATTCCCTTGTATTAAACAAAAAATAATAAAGTTGGTTATATTTAAATGTTAGATTATCTTAAATTAAAACATAAAGTATGGCAGTTGATTGCTTGATAGTAGATCTCGTCTGGTTGAAACTGGTTGTAGAAACTTCTTCTGATTACAGGTAGTCTGAGTAAGTCAAGTCCTGTAAAGTCTGGACAATATCATAAACAAACATATACTTTTATGTACCTGATTGCGTTTACTTGAAGCTCACTAAACTGTCAACTCAGCTTACATTCATCAACTCCCTTTAGTTGCAAGGTTATGTCACCTTGTTTATTAAATTAATGGGCGCCACACGGATTTATTCAGGGAAAATCCCGTGTAAAACCCGTTCATAAAAATTATTAAATGAAAAGAAAATTTAAAAGTAGTTGAGTACCACTTTTTGGCAATGCTATTCCAATATGTCAAACACAACAGAAGGTTGTTTAAGTTTATTAAAAGAAACTATTTAATTATTCAGAAAAAATAAAATAAATCAAATCAGGTGATGCTGTTAATAATGGGTTTATTTGCACCCTTATAGAGAATTCAAAAAATACACATAATGTAACATACAAAGTTGTACAATGAAAAATTAATTATTATATGCCTCATACGGCTTGCTCAGAACATGAGTTATAAATCTGGTTAAGTCCAGATACTATTTATTGTAATATAAAATTATTACAATTATTACTATTAGTATTATTGTTATTATTATCGATATTATTATTATCTCAGTTGTGAATTCTTTGAGACACGAAAGAAAACAATTATGCCTACACAGTATCCAATGATACAATCGATCAAAAAATTTGAAGTCACTTTGACCAAGTAATTAAAATAAAAAAAAACGATCTATTGTAAGATCGTGCGTTTCATCAACGCTTGCCTTTTTAATGACAATATTATTCAATTGAGGACCCTTACAACTAACATATAGCTTACTTACTAATAACAAATTTGAATAATAAATCGAAACGTGGTGTAATCGTAAATACTGTTTTTGTGTTTTGCGTCAGTACAGGTTATGGTAGCAGAATACAAGTTATTGCGCTCAGATCAAGAATAATAATAATTGCACTTTTACCTTCGTAGTTTTAATTATTTTAATTAAAACCTTTTATCACTTAAGTAATCGGATTATAGAGATTACTTTCTTTCAGCACTAATTCGCACAAGAACAGAAATTCGATCCTCTTCTGATAAAAATGGATCGTGAATACTGACAATAAATTATTTTCTGTTCGTTATTCCCGCACAATATTAAAATAAACTGCACTTGAACACTGTAGTTGATTGATGATGCACTTGAAGTGAAGTTTCTCGTTGTTAACTATTGGTTCCAGAGTACAAGGTAGCTGACGCTATGTGTTATAAGAAAAACGTGGCGGAGACGAGCGTACGTCTGTTCAGCTCGTTAGTTAGTAAAGGTCTCTTCTCAAAATTCGCCGGTCTGTCTTTTTATACCCACCTTTTGGATCGGGCTTAGGAAAAATTATCATTTTATAACTAATTTTCCTATTGGTCCAGACAGGTGAGACGAAGATGACGTATCACTTTTTGGCGTTGGTAACGGTTTTTCTAACTGTCGAATGTTGAGATGATTGACAGGTCGCTTCTGCTGTCATTGTTATTATTATTGGTACTCAGATTCCTGATATACATTTATAAAATGATGCTAACAGTCGTCATACACTTAATACCGTCACGATTGAGTTGATATTATTATCAAATTAAAGATTGTTTTGTTTCCTTTAAATTGATATCACTCGATCTCGGATTATCTTCACCTTAACCGACATTGTTAGAAAATCAATGTTCGGGTACACTATTCTTACTGTCGTCTGCTCTTTATGAGTCGCCGATTTTACACTTTTTAGTTAACCTTTCTCGTATCCACATAACATTTTATTAAACAAATGTTTATGTGCGGACTCCATTAATACTGTACTGACATTTTTTTCACTGAACTTTACTTTTACACCTTAATTCTATACATAGTAATAAATGATCCTACTGACTAATGACATTTTGTTTACTGTTAGTTAGTTTTGAGCTACTATTTACAAATAAAATCGTGGCTAAACCTATCGTTTTAATATCATTTTTCGTTATGTTAATGCATAACCATTGTTCTGGTGCATTTTATTTTGCACTGGCGATAATTATTGATAGTCATTTTATTGACTAATGTTTGGTCTAAGTTTGTTAAGTGTAGAATATCGCCTACACTGAAATTTGGCCTTTATAATGCCTATGGGTTCTCAATTCGGTAAATTACAGAGGCATCTTATTGGTATAAGATTCTCTTATATAGTTAGCTCTCTTTTCTGACAGGTATATTTGATGCAGAAATACATCTTAGTTCCTACAATATAGCCATTGTTAACATTGGTTTTGGCATTCATTATCTACTTGTTCATAGTCACATTTATTATCAGAAAAATGCTGATTTTGCTTTCACAGTATTTAACTGCTAATTCGTTTGTTTTTTGTTTATAAATGACATTCGGTTTACATTAACCATTTACTGAATTGACAGTTGAATTTAAATCTATTCTGTCCATTAGTTCGTTTTAGTCTCAGTCTAGTTGTAGTGTCAAACAGCTATTGGGTTACTGTTTCCCATGGCACTTCTGCTTTATTCTTCTCTCTTGGTTTCTTCTTTCTTGTTTCTTTTGACTATTCTATACCTATTTACATGGTTATTCTGTTTTATGAAATCTAATAACATACACTTAGGTTAGGTGACATCTTGTGATGTTACAATATTCATGTAATGTAGGATGTGTTTGAATGTTAGGAATCTCCGCAGATACAACTTTATCAATATCGGTAGCGTTAACAATTTTATCTTGCTCATTTAAAGAGAGTAAAATGTGAGCATGAGGCAATCCTCTCTTTTGAAACTCAATTGTATAAATGAGTGCTTCAACTTTACCGAAGATTTTTTTTAGTGTAAGGCCCTCAATTAATGCTTTCAGTTTGGACTTGAATACACGCACAACAATATCAGGTCGAAAATTAGCTGACTCACCTACACCAATATTGCTAACTATTTCAGGCTAACTTGGATTGCAAGTCATTGTAATAAACAAAGAAGGCTTTCTGAAATGTTGTACAATTGTCATTGCATCTAAATAATTCTGATACATATTTCTTGGAGATCCATTGAATGAAGATGGTAAAATTACTCTACGGCCAACATTATTGGCATTGGGGTTCAATTCTAAATACTGTAATCTGTTAAATTGTTGTAAACTTCAGACCTAAGACTTGTTTGATTTTGTCGAATGAAATGTAACCTTGTGCCCTCTATTCTCACATACATATCAACTATCCACTGCAGAAATAATTT
Organism: Magicicada septendecula; assembly: GCA_034769895.1. NCBI lineage: Eukaryota > Metazoa > Arthropoda > Insecta > Hemiptera > Cicadidae > Magicicada > Magicicada septendecula. The sequence continues at coordinate 300,114,441 of CM068369.1, read as the reverse complement.
TTGTGAATGGTGCAACATGCTAAAATCTTCTCTAATTGCAAGTCGATAGGCTGCATACTGAAGCATGGTTAATTTATTTCTGGGCACTCTTGAATTAGATGTAGTTGGTACATTATAAGAAATATTGATATGCCACCCAGTATCACCATTTGGAAAAAGTAATGGATACGCTAAAGGGTCCAATGATGAATCCAAAACAGATATTTTTAATGGTACCATTAACTTTTGAAAACGAAACCATATTTCGTTCAAAGGGTGGCTCACCATCAACTGTACTAAATATTACTGCTACATCAGTTTGAACTGCATCATTATACTGGCGTAGATCTAAATCACGATTTACTTTAATGAGCATACAAATTTCTTTATTTTGATTTTCAACTCTCTGACAATGATCTTTCATTGCAATGAATGACCGAACGAAAGGATTAATGCGTTCCAATTCAAGAGAGATTCCGCGCATTATATTGTTATTGCATGTTTGATTATAGTGTTCACGTAATCTATAATTGACAGCAGTGTCAACATCATAAAAATATAATTGCGCATAACATGGTGAGCGACCATATCCAGCAGTCATTGGACCTGATCTGTGATAAAAAACATCATGTATTTTAAAATGATACACTCTACGCGTAACTGTATCCAAAATTTTAGCTTCTGAGCTAACCATAGCAAATGATGAATTGTATTTACGAATGTTTTCAAAATAATTTTTTGACTTTATTTTTATTGAAGGTTCATTTGAAGTAAGTCCATCATACAATGATTTAAAGTATTCATTTTGACTTGAGGCCGGTAATATTGCTTTACCCTTATGACAACATGAAGTGAATGCAGTCCTTTCACCTAAAGTGACCTCAGATTCGAAATGTTTTGCATTGCAAAACCTGCATTGTAAATGCATTAATCCACAATCAAAAGTATTAAAATTTCTTGAAATGACATTAAGTGCACATTTAAATGTATCCCTCAAAATAATTTCATCATTTTGTATACTATTTACACTATTTAAATTTGCATTTGGTCTATTATCATTTTGACTTTCACGCGAATATATATTCCTTCTTCTTTGTCTCTCACTCCGACCCGACAATGTTATACTATTTACACTATTTAAATTTGCATTTGGTCTATTATCATTTTGACTTTCACGCGAATATATATTCCTTCTTCTTTGTCTCTCACTCCGACTCGTCAATGTTCTATGTCGAGGCATAATGGAAGTAGGTGCGAATATCTGAATGTAAAAAAAAACATGTAATGAAATTACTGAAACTAAGATTAGACAGGGTTTAATTTAAAAATAATAAAATGTACTCACTTTTTTGAAACCACCAATAATAATTAGGCGAGAGTAAGTCAATTCAAATTGCTGCTATAAAATTTTCCTTTTGCAACAGGTGTATATTAAGCAAGCTGTATTTCACTTTCAACTGCACATTAATATATAAAACACAGATATCTAATATACAAAATATAAAATAAACGCTTTTTTGCCTTGACATACACTCCACAGACTATTGAAAAAGGAACATTTGAAGTCACACAAAATTCATAGCTCATTCAGTCAATCTGTCAGTATTAAGCAAGCTGTATTTCACTTTCAACTGCACATTAATATATAAAACACAGATATATAATATACAAAATATAAAATAAATGCTTTTTTGCCTTGACATACACTCCACAGACTATTGTTGCCTGGCAACAAAATTATTTTATTTTTAACAATTACCATTGTTTGAAAAAGTTTAAATGAATTTTCAAGTGCAAATGAATGTTTTATTTTATTTTATTTAATGTATTTGTAACCCATATTATATATAAATTTTAGCTTTCTACACTCCTTCTCCATATAAACTTTAACTATGCCAAATCTTACCCTCCTCCGTGCGCGCAATATGCTTAAAAAGGGGTACAAAGTTTTCTCTTCACATATTACATATCACATAGATACTAAGACACTGAAAATTTGTCAAATTATAAAATTAACCTATTGTTAGTTTACGAACATTTAAAACACTTTTACTACACTCCAACAAACCAATTATAGCTACAGGTTATAAGATTTAAGTAGAAATATTGTAAGGTGGTATATTTTTATTATTGTAATTGCATCTAATCCTTTTATCGTAATCTAAAGAATCCAGATGATCGAATGAAAATATTTTGTGTATTAATTCAACAGATGCCACCACTATCTGTTATGTTCAAAATCGATTTGTCAAGTCCAGAGAGAGATTGTCTCATAGATAAATGCCGGTGCAAAATAATATAACAAACCAAATATAACTTGTGTCAATGAAAATAATAACCATTCATTAATAAATCAATACTGTGTATAACCAATGTGTTTTATTTTCAGTAGGAAAGTGTATTATTAATATTGTATATTGTAGCGGACATCTATGAATTGGTGACTAGCGATCTAGCAGTGAACACAGCAAACTGTGCCGGTGTTTGCATAACCCGGCGTTCGAGGAAATACAAATACTATATTTCCAATAATAATAAATTTCGATTAGTTATCAATGTCAGTGAGCGAGGCGATATCTGTATGGCACTGTCCGGCAGTGCACGCTATCTTTCGTGCCGAATTTGGGTTGCGTTTCCATGCACGTTGCGAGAATCAGTCGCAGGCAGCAATTCATCGAATAAACAGCAGCTTTTCCTCGGACAGTTTTCGTGTGCAGTCTTCTTCACCTATGGCAGGCTAAGTGCTTAAGACTCATCGGTAAGTGCTTATAGAATTGTATACAATGATTTGGTAGTAAGGAAATATTTAAATTCAAAATGTATTCAACCAGATGCGAACGTTAAATGCTCGTGGTTCGATCAGACGTGTGTGTGTGTATTAAGAAATTTAATCGATGTTATAGTGTTTAGATACCGCCTGTAATTGTTTTAATCATTGTTCATTCAGCCTAATATAAAGATGTAACTAAATTAAGTACGTTAGAGAGAACTGTATCTTGTCGGTTATGCATGAACACGCACTGGTGACCGGAAGTGTGAACTTTATTTTAATTAAATCAGTTAAAGGTAATTTTTAAGACCGCCCTAGATGAAGTACTGTCATTCTTTTATTTGTATGTAGCTGAGAGGGCCTTTAGTGTGTTCTTTATTTGCAAAAATTGCGATTATTGTATCGCCACTTGGCGAGGTGGCTGAGAACATGTATGGTTATGTCGCCGCTAGTTAAAGCCAGTGTGCGTGCGTCATTACTATGCACATATTATTATTATTATGAGTTCATGATTATCTTGGAGTTATAAATAATTCATATGCAAATCTAAAAACTTTTACGCATTATTTTGAGTTAGTTGGGAGCTGCAGTTCTGGTGTTTGAAATACATGACTAGGGTGCAAGTTTTAGTGGAGTTTTTAATCTTTTTTAATCCTTAGGGTTCTCGCCCTAGAAACGGAGATCTGGTCACAGCTGGTGTACTGCCGCCTTCACCAGCCATGAACCACCTGAAACCTTGTCTGTGCCGAGGAGGGAGCTAGCTACCAGTGACTATGTGGTACAGCCACTTCAGATAAGGTGATATGAATTCTTTTTTTATTTTTTTTAGCCTGGCCCGCAGAACATCAGTGTGACGAATTTGTGCTAGAACAATTTGCTTATTCAGCTAGATAGTTAAATCAAGGGTGTGTCACCAAGACATTTACTATGAACATTATTCACGATTATAACGTACTATCACTGTTATTGTGAGCTGCACTGTGGGAGCGTGCCAGAGCCTTTTTTTTCATAGCTTTTGAATGCAAATGTTGTAAGGGTAATTTGTTCTTTAAAATTAAGTATAGGTATGAATTTCTTGATTCCGAACCGGCTGGTTCAGAGGTCTTCTGAGTATCACTGGGGTTTCTTTTTTAATTATTTTCCTGTATTTAAGGGCTGGGGGTTATGGTTTTTCATGCCGTTTCCATGTTGATTTCTAAATAGGTTTTCTGGGCACAAGTTATGCACCTGTTGGTGCCGTTTCATGCAGGCTTGCTACTGGTCTCACCTGGTCAGGTCAGGCCTATTCTGGCACACTCCTACAGCTTCTAGTATACAACATGTTGTTATTTTAATTTTATATATGCACAGATGGCTGATATTAAAATTTATTCATATATATTAATATTTTGAGATTATAAAATTATACAGGCGGTACTTGTTATTGTAACTTAGGTTCTGGCTTTTGCTTGCTAGACTTGTCTGGTTAATTTTTGCTTATTATCAAACCATTATGATTAAAGAATGAATTCTTTCTAAACATTTAACCTTTTTAGGGCAAATGTCCTGTGCATTATATGAATCCACTAGTTTTACATTTCGCCTGTCATTACAGCAAGTTTAACTTATCATGATATTTCATCACAAATTAAATATTATATATTATTATTTTGTTAACAAGATTAAGTATTATTGTTCTATTATCATTACTTATTACAAATGTGGTCTCAAGAAGTGTTACTGTTCTTAGTCTGTCTGCTGACATTATAAAAATGTAAAAGGAGTTGCTTTTAAGATCGATTTAGATTTGCTTTAAATTTTTACACTTTTATAAAATTAAAGATTTTACAATTTTATAAAATTTATACAGGCTGTGCTGGCACCTCAAGTTATAATTGTAGTTTCTTGTTATTATGGCAAGTCCAGATATTCTCTACCTTCATGTATGTATTTGTTAAAATATGCAGGCAGTGTGCCAGGCTTTATAATTGTAATTTGTCTGTGATTATGTGCTGTATAGGTATATGTGTGTTATATTATGTGTTTAAATTATGTGTTAAAATAATGAACCAGATTGATATATATATGAAGGAATGTTAATTACTGTTATAATTGAAACTGATTTATTGAAATTGATTTATTGATATATTGAGATTTATTTATTTATCGAGACTATTGTTATAATTGGACTTACAGGGGATATTGAAATTTCTATGGGTTACGATGTATTAAACAAATAATGGGAATTGTAATTAACATATATAGAGATGTAACATGGATAATGGAAATTAAGAAAGTTAATAAAAGGTTGTTATTGCTGTTTACCGACCGAGTTTTAACTGCAAGTCCCATCTCACTGGACCCAGTGCATTTTTTGCTTCTCTAGGCCTTCCGCCTAGTTTTAAATAACTATTTCAAAAAAAAAAAAATTTTTTTTTTTATAAAGCATAAAAATAGAAAGAGGGTTACAAATGGTAGCAGAGTGTGGTTGATTCTAGGGTCGAACCATTGGGTGTGACGGGGCTTGCAAACTCGGAAAACATTTGGGGCAAAATCAAATTTCAAAAATCAAAGAAATTAACACATAGGCCAATGTATAATTGTTAGGTTGTTTTTTCAACTTGTGAGTCTAATCGCACCACGGGGTAGGCATTCGTAGTTAGAATATTTTGAGATGTTGAACTGCTGGGGGTCTTAAGCGTTGCCTGGGGGATAGAATATATTGGTAATTCGAGGTCGAATTATGGCGTGTGGCATTAGCGGGATGCGGTATGGCCCGATCGGAAGTCGGTACCGTCACCGACTTAATTCATGTATTGATGCCGATTTATGATTGTTAGCTATGTGTTGGCGAGGCGTGAATGTCGTGATTGGTGTTAGGTGTTATGTATGTTAGGTACGTGTTGGTTGTTGCTTGTTCTCTTCAGTGGTGTCGACGAAGTTGATTCAGAGTAGGCCAGGTCTCCGCAGCGCTAGAGAACCCAGGGGTCGCTCGAAGGAAGGAACATTACTCGGGTTTTTCGGTTTTGTAAGTCATGTTTATGTTAGGTGTTTCGTGGGAATTTATGTTTTGTGGTTGTGTGTTGTGAATTGTACAATTCTGGCGGCGGTATGCTATCAGAAGTTGCCCCACCCCATTTCAGGCGTTCTCCAGAAATTTCCGGTGGTGAATGGAGTTGATGAGGACCAGCTGCTGGTTTTCTTGGACCTGGTGCTGCAGTTGGCAGATTTCCCGGGGTTGTCCGATGGGGAGGTCTTGTCCCTTATATACCCGTATTGCCGGGGCCCGTTGGCTGAGCTGGTCACCAACACTCTGCGTCGGGGTGGCAGTGTTGACGCTTTCCATTGGGAGGTGTTGAACTTCTTCCTACCCCTTCGACGACGTGCCCAGCTTAAGTTTGAGTTATTCTATCGCCTAGAGGCCAACGGAGAGGTGCTAGGGGACTTCGTGCACGATATACGGAAGGCTGCCCGGGTGTTAAGGTTGGGGTTGCCCGAGACAGAAGTTATACAAGCAATTCTGGAAGGACTGAATCCCCAAGAGAGATCTCGTTTGGTATTCGCGGACCGTCCACGTTGTATTGCGGATCTGGACCGGTTGTGTGTGGTTTCTAGTACTGTCCAGGCGGGGGACGAGTCCCGGGGAAGAGCTGCTAAAGATGTCCGATGCTCCAGTGGTTTATTAGGAAAAGCTAAAGAAGACAAACATGGCGGTTGGAGGAGAACATAATAGACGGTCAGAAAAACTGAATATTCCGGAAGTAATGGAGGCTACAAGGAGGTGGCAAGTGGAAAGACGGTAACAACAGCTACAGCACAGAAAACAAAGAAGTATGAAATTAACAGGGGAAGAAGAAGTTATATCAGGGAACAAACATCGGCATGTAGGGATCCTATAGGAAGTCCTTATTCCTATTTGGAGAGAAAGGAAACTTTAAACGTTCCAGAGGAAGTACCAGTGCCTAATAGAGTTGTGGATGAAGAAGGTGAAGAGAAGAAGAAAAGCGGAATAACTTCTGTGGATTAATACAAGACGACAAGAAAACGTCTGTTGATACTGAATTACAGGACTCAGAGAGGACGTCATGGTTGAATCCGGATGCCGCAGAATTTATTCCGGTATCTCCATCTCGGTTCGTGAGGGATCCAGATCCTGTAACATCATCATCGCCTATGCAGGGATATGAGATTCAATTGATGGTGTAGCTTTATCATCGCCAGTAGAAATTAATTTAGTCATTGCACATGAATCTGGACAGCTGGCTTCCAGGGTGGAAAATGTTGAGGACGTTGTAGTTGCTGAGAGTGGTGAAGGAGAGGAATCGAAGGAAGAGTCAGAAGAGCGGTCTGCAGATGCTGCGCAGGGGAGTATAGTTGTAAGTGTTAGGGAGACTGAAGAGTCTGAGTTTGCGGATGGACACGGGGAAGTCCAGGCTGCAAGTGTTTCTGAGGTTGCGGATGGACAAGGGGATGTCCATGCCGCAAGTGTGGTGGAAGGAGATGAGGTAGAAGTTGAGGAGAAATTTGGTGGCAGCGTTGTGAAGTGTGTGAGTGAGAATGATGTAGTGGGTGAAGATGTGCAGACGCCTTCTGTAAGTAGTGTTGAGGATTCCGAAGAACGGAAAGTAGTTCCAGGTGGACCAGATGGGCAACTAGAGGAGGATGAAGATGTGCAGTGTTCTGATGGTGGTAGTAGACGTGATGGCGATGATGTTAATGATAAATGTGTTGATGAAAATGAGATTGGGGAAGAGGTTAGTGAAGAAGTTTGTGAGGCGGCCGGTGATGAGTGTGATGAAGAAATTGGTGAGGAGCTGAAGGAAGATGCGGTTGAAGATGGATCAGAGGAGCAACTAGGAGATGGTGAGGAGGCGCAGTGTCATGAGGTTGATTTGGGTCAGGTCGGCGAAGAAGGAGTAGAAGAGGAAGAAAAGAAAGGGTTAGAAGAAAGGGAAGGCAGAAGCAGAGGAGTTAGATGATGAGGATCATCCAAATCGGGGTGAAAGCAGTGAGGTAAGTTGCCTTGATTCTGATTCAGAGGAAACCAGCCAGTACAGCTCAATGCGAGATAATTTCTCCGAGAGTGGTGTCCGAAAAGAACGAGTACCTAAAGTCCGTCACAGAAAGGTGAGAAGAAGCGGGTAACGGGTAGCGGGTAGATGTTCCCCACAGTCCCAGTGGTGTTCGTCTACTTCAGGGTTGCGCCTCTGCCCACGCGAGCCTTGGTTTCCTCCATTCATCCTTATTTCCGGAGGGAGCCATGTCCTTACCCTTAGTCGTAGCTATTGACCTTTCAATCTGATTGACCAATCAATCTAGCTTGCCCCGTTTCATCTTCCCAATTTTCCTACCAAAAAAAAAAAAAAAAAAAAAAAAAAAAAATTGATAAGGAGTTAGAGACTTGCCAAGAGTGTCCCCTTAGATTATCATGGTCTTGGAGAGTGTCAGTGTACCCGTTTTGAGAAGTTATGGGGTGTTGTTCTATTGTTGTAGATTGATTGCTGGTTAGTGTAGATTCCGAGCCATGCCGCAGTCCCCGGGTGTTTTGTGTTCGTCGTTGAGGGAGAGAGTTGTCTAGAAGGAGCCGTGGAGAGTTACCCCCCCCGCTAGTTACTGTGTGTAAGCGAGTTAAGTAAGAGAAGGGATGATGGTCGCGTGCCCTCTATGTGGTCTTCTCTGTCCGGCTGAGCGGGGCCGTCCGCCCTAGTGTAGTGATGTGGGCCAGCCATATGGCAAGAATGGAGATGCCTTGTTGGTGCGTATGGCTGGTCGGTCCAAGAGGTGGACGAGAGGAGTAGTACGGTCACTCACATACCAAGGTGGGTGATACCTTGTTGGGTCTTCGGACGGGTATGTGAGTGGGACCGGTAGAAGTAGGTGATGGTCACCGGTGAGGGTGACGTGTTGGGGCGGTCCCGTGGGGTTGGCATGGCGGAGAGGGTCGAATGGGGATGGCCGCAGTTGTGAGGTTTCCCTGTTCTCCTGAGAGCAAGGTCCACTGGGATCACCTTTGAATTTTGGGAGAAGGGGGTACACTGCAGGGTACCCCCTGAGTTCAAGTGTGGGGCAACCAGGTTGCCCTTTTGGGGTGGGGATGTGCCGGTGTTTGCATAACCCGGCGTTCGAGGAAATACAAATACTATATTTCCAATAATAATACATTTCGATTAGTTATCAAATTCAGTGAGTGAGGCGATATCTGTATGGCACTGTCCGGCAGTGCACGCTATCTAGCGGGCCGAATTTGGGTTGCGTTTCCGTGCACGTTGCGAGAATCAGTCGCAGGCAGCCATTCGTCGAATAAACAGCAGCTTTTCCTCGGACAGTTTTCGTGTGCAGTCTTCTTCACCTATGGCAGGCTAAGTGCTTTAGACTCACCGGTAAGTGCTTATAGAATTGTATACAATGATTTGGTAGTAAGGAAATATTTAAATTCAAAATGTATTCAACCAGATGCGAACGTTAGAATGCTCGTGTTTCGATCAGACGCGTGTGTGTATTAAGAAATTTAATCGATGTTATAGTATTTAGATACCGCCTGTAATTGTTTTAATCATTGTTCATTCAGCCTAATATAAAGATGTAACTAAATTAAGTACGTTAGAGAGAACTGTATCTTGTCGGTTATGCATGAACACGCACTGGTGACCGGAAGTGTGAACTTTCTTTTAATTAAATCAGTTAAAGGTAATTTTTAAGACCGCCCTAGATGAAGTACTGTAATTCTTTTATTTGTATGTAGCTGAGAGGGCCTTTAGTGTGTTCTTTATTTGCAAAAATTGCGATTATTGTATCGCCACGTGGCGAGGTGGCTGAGAACATGTATGGTTATGTCGCTGCTAGTTAAAGCCGGTGTGCGTGCCTCATTACTATGCACATATTATTATTATTATTATGAGTTCATGATTATCTTGGAGTTATAAATAATTCATATGCAAATCTAAAAACTTTTACGCATTATTTTGAGTTAGTTGGGAGCTCCAGTTCTGGTGTTTAAAATACATGACTAGGGTGGAAGTTTTAGTGAAGTTTTTAATCTTTTTGAATCCTTAGGGTTCTCGCCCTAGAAACGGAGATCTGGCCACAGCTGGTGTACTGCCGCCTTCACCAGCCATGAACCACCTGAAACCTTGTCTGTGCCGAGGAGGGAGCTAGCTACCAGTGACTATGTGGTACAGCCACTTCAGATAAGGTGATATGAATTCTTTTTTTATTTTTTTTAGCCTGGCCCGCAGAACATCAGTGTGACGAATTTGTGCTAGAACAATTTGCTTATTCAGCTAGATAGTTAAATCAAAGGTGTGTCACCAAGACATTTACTATGAACATTATTCATGATTATAACGTACTATCACTGTTATTGTGAGCTGCACTGTGGGAGCGTGCCAGAGCTTTTTTTCATAGCTTTTGAATGCAAATGTTGTAAGGGTAATTTGTTCTTTAAAATTAAGTATAGGTATGAGTTTCTTGATTCCGAACCGGCTGGTTCAGAGGTCTTCTGAGTATCACTGGGGTTTCTTTTTTAATTATTTTCCTGTATTTAAGGGCTGGGGGTTATGGTTTTTCATGCCGTTTCCATGTTGATTTCTAAATAGGTTTTCTGGGCACAAGTTATGCACCTGTTGGTGCCGTTTCATGCAGGCTTGCTACTGGTCTCACCTGGTCAGGTCAGGCCTATTCTGGCACACTCCTACAGCTGCTAGTATACAACATGTTGTTATTTTAATTTTATATATGCACAGATGGCTGATATTAAAATTTATTCATATATATTAATATTTTGAGATTATAAAATTATACAGGCGGTACTTGTTATTGTAACTTAGGTTCTGGCTTTTGCTTGCTAGACTTGTCTGGTTAATTTTTGCTTATTATCAAACCATTATGATTAAAGAATAAATTCTTTCTAAACATTTAACCTTTTTAGGGCAAATGTCCTGTGCATTATATGAATCCACTAGTTTTACATTTCGCCTGTCATTACAGCAAGTTTAACTTATCATGATATTTCATCACAAATTAAATATTATATATTATTATTTTGTTAACAAAATTAAGTATTATTGTTCTATTATCATTACTTATTACAAATGTGGTCTCAAGAAGTGTTACTGTTCTTAGTCTGTCTGCTGACATTATAAAAATGTAAAAGGAGTTGCTGTTAAGATCGATTTAGATTTGCTTTAAATTTTTACACTTTTATAAAATTAAAGATTTTACAATTTTATAAAATTTATACAGGCTGTGCTGGCACCTCAAGTTATAATTGTAGTTTCTTGTTATTATGGCAAGTCCAGATATTCTCTACCTTCATGTATGTATTTGTTAAAATATGCAGGCAGTGTGCCAGGCTTTATAATTGTAATTTGTCTGTGATTATGTGCTGTATAGGTATATGTGTGTTATATTATGTGTTTAAATTATGTGTTAAAATAATGAACCAGATTGATATATATATGTGGGAGAATTATTTGAAGGAATGTTAATTACTGTTATAATTGAAACTGATTTATTGAAATTGATTTATTGATATATTGAGATTTATTTATTTATCGAGACTATTGTTATAATTGCACTTACAGGGGATATTGAAATTTCTATGTGTTACGATGTATTAAACAAATAATGAGAATTGTAATTAATATATATAGAGATGTAACATGGATAATGGAAATTAAGAAAGTTAGTAAAAGGTTGTTATTGCTGTTTACCGACCGAGTTTTAACTGCAAGTCCCATCTCACTGGACCCAGCGCATTTTTTGCTTCTCTAGGCCTTCCGCCTAGTTTTAAATAACTATTTCAAAAAAAAAAAAAGTTTTTTTTTTATAAAGCATAAAAATAGAAAGAGGGTTACAAATGGTAGCAGAGTGTGGTTGATTCTAGGGTGTGACGGGGCTTGCAAACTCGGAAAACATTTGGGGCAAAATGAAATTTCAAAAATCAAAGAAATTAACACATAGGCCAATGTATAATTGTTAGGTTGTTTTTTCAACTTGTGAGTCTAATCGCACCACGGGGTAGGCATTCGTAGTTAGAATATTTTGAGATGTTGAACTGCTGGGGGTCTTAAGCGTTGCCTGGGGGATAGAATATATTGGTAATTCGAGGTCGAATTATGGCGTGTGGCATTAGCGGGATGCGGTATGGCCCGATCGGAAGTCGGTACCGTCACCGACTTAATTCATGTATTGATGCCGATTTATGATTGTTAGCTATGTGTTGGTGAGTCGTGTATGTCGTGATTGGTGTTAGGTGTTATGTATGTTAGGTACGTGTTGGTTGTTGCTTGTTCTCTTCAGTGGTGTCGACGAAGTTGGTTCAGAAGTAGGCCAGGTCTCTGCAGCGCTAGAGAACCCGAGTGTCGCTCGAAGGAAGGAACAGTACTCGGGTTTTTCGGTTTTGTATGTCATGTTTATGTTAGGTGTTTCGTGGGAATTTATGTTTTGTGGTTGTGAATTGTGCAATTCTGGCGGCGGTATGCTATCAGAAGTTGCCCCACCCCATTTCAGGCGTTCTCCAGAAATTTCCGGTGGTGAATGGAGTTGATGAGGACCAGCTGCTGGTTTTCTTGGACCTGGTGCTGCAGTTGGCAGATTTCCCGGGGTTGTCCGATGGGGAGGTCTTCTCCCTTATATACCCGTATTGCCGGTGCCCGTTGGCTGAGCTGGTCACCAACACTCTGCGTCGGGGTGGCAGTGTTGACGCTTTCCATGGGGATGTGTTGAACTTCTTCCTACCCCTTCGACGACGTGCCCAGCTTAAGTTTGAGTTATTCTATCGCCTACAGGCCAACGGAGAGGCGCTAGGGGACTTCGTGCATGATATACGGAAGGGTGCCCGGGTGTTAAGATTGGGGTTGCCCGAGACAGAAGTTATACAAGCAATTCTGGAAGGACTGAATCCCCAAGAGAGATCTCGTTTGATATTCGCGGACCGTCCACGTTGTATTGCGGATCTGGACCGGTTGTGTGTGGTTTCTAGTACTGTCCAGGCGGGGGACGAGTCCCGGGGAAGAGCTGCTAAAGATGTCCGATGCTCCAGTGGTTTATTAGGAAAAGCTAAAGAAGACAAACATGGCGGTTGGTGGAGAACATAAGAGACGGTCAGAAAAACTGAATATTCCGGAAGTAATGGTGGTTACAAGGGGGTGGCAAGTGGAAAGACGGTAACAACAGCTACAGCACAGAAAACAAAGAAGTATGAAATTAACAGTGGAAGAAGAAGTTATATCAGGGAACAAAAATAGGCATGTAGGGATCCTATAGGAAATCCTTATTCCTATTTGGAGAGAAAGGAAACTTTAAAGGTTCCAGAGGAAGTACCAGTGCCTAATAGAGTTGTGGATGAAGAAGGTGAAGAGAAAGAAGAAAAGCGGAATAACTTCTGTGGATTAATACAAGACGACAAGAAAACGTCTGTTGATACTGAATTACAGGACTCAGAGAGGACGTCATGGTTGAATCCGGATGCCGCAGAATTTGTTCCGGTATCTCCATCTCGGTTCGTGAGGGATCCAGATCCTGTAACATCATCATCGCCTATGTAGGGATATGAGAAGTCACTTGATGGTGTAGCTTTATCATCGCCAGTAGAAATTAATTTAGTCATTGCACATGAACCTGGACAGCTGGCTTCCAGGGTGGAAAATGTTGAGGACGTTGTAGTTGCTGAGAGTGGTGAAGGAGAGGAATCGAAGGAAGAGTCAGAAGAGCGGTCTGCAGATGCTGCGCAGGGGAGTATAGTTGTAAGTGTTAGGGAGACTGAAGAGTCTGAGTTTGCGGATGGACACGGGGAAGTCCAGGCTGCAAGTGTTTCTGAGGTTGCGGATGGACAAGGGGATGTCCATGCCGCAAGTGTGGTGGAAGGAGATGAGGTAGAAGTTGAGGAGAAATTTGGTGGCAGCGTTGTGAAGTGTGTGAGTGAGAATGATGTAGTGGGTGAAGATGTGCAGACGCCTTCTGTAAGTAGTGTTGAGGATTCCGAAGAACGGAAAGAAGTTCCAGGTGGACCAGATGAGCAACTAGAGGAGGATGAAGATGTGCAGTGTTCTGATGGTGGTAGTAGACGTGATGGCGATGATGTTGATGATAAATGTGTTGATGAAAATGAGATTGGAGAAGAGGTTAGTGAAGACGTTTGTGAGGCGGCCGGTGATGAGTGTGATGAAGAAATTGGTGAGGAGCTGAAGGAAGATGCGGTTGAAGATGGATCAGAGGAGCAACTAGGAGATGGTGAGGAGGCGCAGCGTCATGAGGTTGATTTGGGTCAGGTCGGCGAAGAAGGAGTAGAAGAGGAAGAAAAGAAAGGGATAGAAGAAAGGGAAGGCAGAAGCAGAGGAGTTAGATGATGAGGATAATCCAAATTGGGGTGAAAGCAGTGAGGTAAGTTGCCTTGATTCTGATTCAGAGGAAACCAGCCAGTACAGCTCAATGCGAGATAATTTCTCCGAGAGTGGTGTCCGAAAAGAACGAGTACCTAAAGTCCGTCACAGAAAGGTGAGAAGAAGCGGGTAACGGGTAGCGGGTAGATGTTCCCCACAGTCCCAGTGGTGTTCGTCTACTTCAGGGTGCGCCTCTGCCCACGCGAGCCTTGGTTTCCTCCATTCATCCTTATTTCCGGAGGGAGCCATGTCCTTATCCTTAGTCCAAGCTATTGACCTTTCAATCTGATTGACCAATTAATCTAGCTTGCCCCGTTTCATCTTCCCAATTTTCCAACAAAAAAAAAAAAAAAAAAAATTGTTAAGGAGTTAGAGACTTACCGAGAGTGTCCCCTTAGATTATCGTGGTCTTGGAGAGTGTCAGTGTCCCCGTTTGGAGAAGTTATGGGGTGTTGTTCTATTGTTGTAGATTGATTGCTGGTTAGTGTAGATTCCGAGCCATGCCGCAGTCCCCGGGTGTTTTGTGTTCGTCGTTGAGGGAGAGAGTTGTCTAGAAGGAGCCGTGGAGAGTTACCCCCCTGCTAGTTACTGTGTGTAAGCGAGTTAAGTAAGAGAAGGGATGATGTTCGCGTGCCCTCTATGTGGTCTTCTCTGTCCGGCTGAGCGGGGCCGTCCGCCCTAGTGTAGTGATGTGGGCCAGCCATATGGCAAGGATGGAGATGCCTTGTTGGTGCGTATGGCTGGTCGGTCCAAGAGGTGGACGAGAGGAGTAGTACGGTCACTCACATACCAAGGTGGGTGATACCTTGTTGGGTCTTCGGATGGGTATGTGAGTGGGACCGGTAGAAGTAGGTGATGGTCACCGGAGAGGGTGACGTGTTGGGGCGGTCCAGTGGGGTTGGCATGGCGGAGAGGGTCGCATGGGGATGGCCGCAGTTGTGAGGTTTCCCTGTTCTCCTGAGAGCAAGGACAACTGGGATCCCTTTGAATTTTGGATGAAGGGGGGTACACTGCAGGGTACCCCCTGAGTTCAAGTGTGGGGCAACCAGGTTGCCCTTTTGGGGTGGGGGTGTGCCGGTGTTTGCATAACCCGGCGTTCGAGGAAATACAAATACTATATTTCCAATAATAATACATTTCGATTAGTTATCAATGTCAGTGAGCGAGGCGATATCTGTATCGCACTGTCCGGCAGTGCACGCTATCTAGCGGGCCGAATTTGGGTTGCGTTTCCGTGCACGTTGTGAGAATCAGTCGCAGGCAGCCATTCGTCGAATAAACAGCAGCTTTTCCTCGGACAGTTTTCGTGTGCAGTCTTCTTCACCTATGGCAGGCTAAGTGCTTTAGACTCACCGGTAAGTGCTTATAGAATTGTATACAATGATTTGGTAGTAAGGAAATATTTAAATTCAAAATGTATTCAACCAGATGCGAACGTTAGAATGCTCATGGTTCGATCAGACGTGTGTGTGTATTAAGAAATTTAATCGATGTTATAGTATTTAGATACCGCCTGTAATTGTTTTAATCATTGTTCATTCAGCCTAATATAAAGATGTAACTAAATTAAGTACGTTAGAGAGAACTGTATCTTGTCGGTTATGCATGAACACGCACTGGTGACCGGAAGTGTGAACTTTCTTTTAATTAAATCAGTTAAAGGTAATTTTTAAGACCGCCCTAGATGAAGTACTGTAATTCTTTTATTTGTATGTAGCTGAGAGGGCCTTTAGTGTGTTCTTTATTTGCAAAAATTGCGATTATTTTATCGCCACGTGGCGAGGTGGCTGAGAACATGTATGGTTATGTCGCCGCTAGTTAAAGCCGGTGTGCGTGCCTCATTACTATGCACATATTATTATTATTATTATGAGTTCATGATTATCTTGGAGTTATAAATAATTCATATGCAAATCTAAAAACTTTTACGCATTATTTTGAGTTAGTTGGGAGCTCCAGTTCTGGTGTTTAAAATACATGACTAGGGTGGAAGTTTTAGTGAAGTTTTTAATCTTTTTGAATCCTTAGGGTTCTCGCCCTAGAAACGGAGATCTGGCCACAGCTGGTGTACTGCCGCCTTCACCAGCCATGAACCACCTGAAACCTTGTCTGTGCCGAGGAGGGAGCTAGCTACCAGTGACTATGTGGTACAGCCACTTCAGATAAGGTGATATGAACTCTTTTTTTATTTTTTTTAGCCTGGCCCGCAGAACATCAGTGTGACGAATTTGTGCTAGAACAATTTGCTTATTCAGCTAGATAGTTAAATCAAGGGTGTGTCACCAAGACATTTACTATGAACATTATTCATGATTATAACGTACTATCACTGTTATTGTGAGCTGCACTGTGGGAGCGTGCCAGAGCCTTTTTTTTCATAGCTTTTGAATGCAAATGTTGTAAGGGTAATTTGTTCTTTAAAATTAAGTATAGGTATGAGTTTCTTGATTCCGAACCGGCTGGTTCAGAGGTCTTCTGAGTATCACTGGGGTTTCTTTTTTAATTATTTTCCTGTATTTAAGGGCTGGGGGTTATGGTTTTTCATGCCGTTTCCATGTTGATTTCTAAATAGGTTTTCTTGGCACAAGTTATGCACCTGTTGGTGCCGTTTCATGAAGGCTTGCTACTGGTCTCACCTGGTCAGGTCAGGCCTATACTGGCACACTCCTACAGCTGCTAGTATACAACATGTTGTTATTTTAATTTGATATATGCACAGATGGCTGATATTAAAATTTATTCATATATATTAATATTTTGAGATTATAAAATTATACAGGCGGTACTTGTTATTGTAACTTAGGTTCTGGCTTTTGCTTGCTAGACTTGTCTGGTTAATTTTTGCTTATTATCAGACCATTATTATTAAAGAACGAATTCTTTCTAAACATTTAAACTTTTTAGGGCAAATGTCCTGTGCATTATATGAATCCACTAGTTTTACATTTCGCCTGTCATTACAGCAAGTTTAACTTATCATGATATTTCATCACAAATTAAATATTATATATTATTATTTTGTTAACAAGATTAAGTATTATTGTTCTATTATCATTACTTATTACAAATGTGGTCTCAAGAAGTGTTACTGTTCTTAGTCTGTCTGCTGACATTATAAAAATGTAAAAGGAGTTGCTGTTAAGATCGATTTAGATTTGCTTTAAATTTTTACACTTTTATAAAATTAAAGATTTTACAATTTTATAAAATTTATACAGGCTGTGCTGGCACCTCAAGTTATAATTGTAGTTTCTTGTTATTATGGCAAGTCCAGATATTCTCTACCTTCATGTATGTATTTGTTAAAATATGCAGGCAGTGTGCCAGGCTTTATAATTGTAATTTGTCTGTGATTATGTGCTGTATAGGTATATGTGTGTTATATTATGTGTTTAAATTATGTGTTAAAATAATGAACCAGATTGATATATATATGTGGGAGAATTATTTGAAGGAATGTTAATTACTGTTATAATTGAAACTGATTTATTGAAATTGATTTATTGATATATTGAGATTTATTTATTTATCGAGACTATTGTTATAATTGCACTTACAGGGGATATTGAAATTTCTATGTGTTACGATGTATTAAACAAATAATGGGAATTGTAATTAATATATATAGAGATGTAACATGGATAATGGAAATTAAGAAAGTTAGTAAAAGGTTGTTATTGCTGTTTACCGACCGAGTTTTAACTGCACTAAATATCACTATAATATTGACGACTCGGAACACAAAGTTTTTTATAAGTAAAAACGTAAAGTTTTACCTTACAGCCTAAACCGGCTTTCACCTATAGAAGGCTTCATCAGAGGCTGTCGTTAGTAGCGCTGCTCGTCTTGTTGTTGGCGACGAGAAAGTGTTTCGAAAGATTGAAGCTGTGTGTGTGTGGTGAGATGTGTTCACGTCATCTGTAACGGACACGTCATGGACAACGAAATCCAAGAATTTTAACTGCAAGTCCCATCTCACTGGACCCAGCGCATTTTTTGCTTCTCTAGGCCTTCCGCCTAGTTTTAAATAACAATTTAAAAAAAAAAAAGTTTTTTTTTTATAAAGCATAAAAATAGAAAGAGGGTTACAAATGGTAGCAGAGTGTGATTGAATCTAGGGTCGAACCCTTGGGTGTGATGGGGCTTGCAAACTCGGAAAACATTTGGGGCAAAATGAAATTTCAAAAATCAAAGAAATTAACACATAGGCCAATGTATAATTGTTAGGTTGTTTTTTCAACTTGTGAGTCTAATCGCACCACGGGGTAGGCATTCGTAGTTAGAATATTTTGAGATGTTGAACTGCTGGGGGTCTTAAGCGTTGCCTGGGGGATAGAATATATTGGTAATTCGAGGTCGAATTATGGCGTGTGGCATTAGCGGGATGCGGTATGGCCCGATCGGAAGTCGGTACCGTCACCGACTTAATTCATGTATTGATGCCGATTTATGATTGTTAGCTATGTGTTGGTGAGTCGTGTATGTCGTGATTGGTGTTAGGTGTTATGTATGTTAGGTACGTGTTGGTTGTTGCTTGTTCTCTTCAGTGGTGTCGACGAAGTTGGTTCAGAAGTAGGCCAGGTCTCCGCAGCGCTAGAGAACCCGAGTGTCGCTCGAAGGAAGGAACAGTACTCGGGTTTTTCGGTTTTGTATGTCATGTTTATGTTAGGTGTTTCGTGGGAATTTATGTTTTGTGGTTGTGAATTGTGCAATTCTGGCGGCGGTATGCTATCAGAAGTTGCCCCACCCCATTTCAGGCGTTCTCCAGAAATTTCCGGTGGTGAATGGAGTTGATGAGGACCAGCTGCTGGTTTTCTTGGACCTGGTGCTGCAGTTGGCAGATTTCCCGGGGTTGTCCGATGGGGAGGTCTTGTCCCTTATATACCCGTATTGCCGGTGCCCGTTGGCTGAGCTGGTCACCAACACTCTGCGTCGGGGTGGCAGTGTTGACGCTTTCCATGGGGATGTGTTGAACTTCTTCCTACCCCTTCGACGACGTGCCCAGCTTAAGTTTGAGTTATTCTATCGCCTACAGGCCAACGGAGAGGCGCTAGGGGACTTCGTGCATGATATACGGAAGGGTGCCCGGGTGTTAAGATTGGGGTTGCCCGAGACAGAAGTTATACAAGCAATTCTGGAAGGACTGAATCCCCAAGAGAGATCTCGTTTGATATTCGCGGACCGTCCACGTTGTATTGCGGATCTGGACCGGTTGTGTGTGGTTTCTAGTACTGTCCAGGCGGGGGACGAGTCCCGGGGAAGAGCTGCTAAAGATGTCCGATGCTCCAGTGGTTTATTAGGAAAAGCTAAAGAAGACAAACATGGCGGTTGGTGGAGAACATAAGAGACGGTCAGAAAAACTGAGTATTCCGGAAGTAATGGTGGTTACAAGGGGGTGGCAAGTGGAAAGACGGTAACAACAGCTACAGCACAGAAAACAAAGAAGTATGAAATTAACAGTGGAAGAAGAAGTTATATCAGGGAACAAAAATAGGCATGTAGGGATCCTATAGGAAGTCCTTATTCCTATTTGGAGAGAAAGGAAACTTTAAAGGTTCCAGAGGAAGTACCAGTGCCTAATAGAGTTGTGGATGAAGAAGGTGAAGAGAAAGAAGAAAAGCGGAATAACTTCTGTGGATTAATACAAGATGACAAGAAAACGTCTGTTGATACTGAATTACAGGACTCAGAGAGGACGTCATGGTTGAATCCGGATGCCGCAGAATTTGTTCCGGTATCTCCATCTCGGTTCGTGAGGGATCCAGATCCTGTAACATCATCATCGCCTATGTAGGGATATGAGAAGTCACTTGATGGTGTAGCTTTATCATCGCCAGTAGAAATTAATTTAGTCATTGCACATGAACCTGGACAGCTGGCTTCCAGGGTGGAAAATGTTGAGGACGTTGTAGTTGCTGAGAGTGGTGAAGGAGAGGAATCGAAGGAAGAGTCAGAAGAGCGGTCTGCAGATGCTGCGCAGGGGAGTATAGTTGTAAGTGTTAGGGAGACTGAAGAGTCTGAGTTTGCGGATGGACACGGGGAAGTCCAGGCTGCAAGTGTTTCTGAGGTTGCGGATGGACAAGGGGATGTCCATGCCGCAAGTGTGGTGGAAGGAGATGAGGTAGAAGTTGAGGAGAAATTTGGTGGCAGCGTTGTGAAGTGTGTGAGTGAGAATGATGTAGTGGGTGAAGATGTGCAGACGCCTTCTGTAAGTAGTGTTGAGGATTCTGAAGAACGGAAAGAAGTTCCAGGTGGACCAGATGAGCAACTAGAGGAGGATGAAGATGTGCAGTGTTCTGATGGTGGTAGTAGACGTGATGGCGATGATGTTGATGATAAATGTGTTGATGAAAATGAGATTGGAGAAGAGGTTAGTGAAGACGTTTGTGAGGCGGCCGGTGATGAGTGTGATGAAGAAATTGGTGAGGAGCTGAAGGAAGATGCGGTTGAAGATGGATCAGAGGAGCAACTAGGAGATGGTGAGGAGGCGCAGTGTCATGAGGTTGATTTGGGTCAGGTCGGCGAAGAAGGAGTAGAAGAGGAAGAAAAGAAAGGGATAGAAGAAAGGGAAGGCAGAAGCAGAGGAGTTAGATGATGAGGATAATCCAAATCGGGGTGAAAGCAGTGAGGTAAGTTGCCTTGATTCTGATTCAGAGGAAACCAGCCAGTACAGCTCAATGCGAGATAATTTCTCCGAGAGTGGTGTCCGAAAAGAACGAGTACCTAAAGTCCGTCACAGAAAGGTGAGAAGAAGCGGGTAACGGGTAGCGGGTAGATGTTCCCCACAGTCCCAGTGGTGTTCGTCTACTTCAGTGTGCGCCTCTGCCCACGCGAGCCTTGGTTTCCTCCATTCATCCTTATTTCCGGAGGGAGCCATGTCCTTATCCTTAGTCCTAGCTATTGACCTTTCAATCTGATTGACCAATCAATCTAGCTTGCCCCGTTTCATCTTCCCAATTTTCCAAAAAAAAAAAAAAAAAAAATTGTTAAGGAGTTAGAGACTTACCGAGAGTGTCCCCTTAGATTATCGTGGTCTTGGAGAGTGTCAGTGTCCCCGTTTGGAGAAGTTATGGGGTGTTGTTCTATTGTTGTAGATTGATTGCTGGTTAGTGTAGATTCCGAGCCATGCCGCAGTCCCCGGGTGTTTTGTGTTCGTCGTTGAGGGAGAGAGTTGTCTAGAAGGAGCCGTGGAGAGTTACCCCCCCCCCGCTAGTTACTGTGTGTAAGCGAGTTAAGTAAGAGAAGGGATGATGTTCGCGTGCCCTCTATGTGGTCTTCTCTGTCCGGCTGAGCGGGGCCGTCCGCCCTAGTGTAGTGATGTGGGCCAGCCATATGGCAAGGATGGAGATGCCTTGTTGGTGCGTATGGCTGGTCGGTCCAAGAGGTGGACGAGAGGAGTAGTACGGTCACTCACATACCAAGGTGGGTGATACCTTGTTGGGTCTTCGGACGGGTATGTGAGTGGGACCGGTAGAAGTAGGTGATGGTCACCGGAGAGGGTGACGTGTTGGGGCGGTCCCGTGGGGTTGGCATGGCGGAGAGGGTCGCATGGGGATGGGCGCAATTGTGAGGTTTCCCTGTTCTCCTGAGAGCAAGGACCACTGGGATCACCTTTGAATTTTGGGAGAAGGGGGGTACACTGCAGGGTACCCCCTGAGTTCAAGTGTGGGGCAACCAGGTTGCCCTTTTGGGGTGGGGGTGTGCCGGTGTTTGCATAACCCGGCGTTCGAGGAAATACAAATACTATATTTCCAATAATAATACATTTCGATTAGTTATCAATGTCAGTGAGCGAGGCGATATCTGTATGGCACTGTCCGGCAGTGCACGCTATCTAGCTGGCCGAATTTGGGTTGCGTTTCCGTGCACGTTGCGAGAATCAGTCGCAGGCAGCCATTCGTCGAATAAACAGCAGCTTTTCCTCGGACAGTTTTCGTGTGCAGTCTTCTTCACCTATGGCAGGCTAAGTGCTTAAGACTCACCTGTAAGTGCTTATAGAATTGTATACAATGATTTGGTAGTAAGGAAATATTTAAATTCAAAATGTATTCAACCAGATGCGAACGTTAGAATGCTCGTGGTTCGATCAGACGTGTGTGTGTATTAAGAAATTTAATCGATGTTATAGTATTTAGATACCGCCTGTAATTGTTTTAATCATTGTTCATTCAGCCTAATATAAAGATGTAACTAAATTAAGTACGTTAGAGAGAACTGTATCTTGTCGGTTATGCATGAACACGCACTGGTGACCGGAAGTGTGAACTTTCTTTTAATTAAATCAGTTAAAGGTAATTTTTAAGACCGCCCTAGATGAAGTACTGTAATTCTTTTATTTGTATGTAGCTGAGAGGGCCTTTAGTGTGTTCTTTATTTGCAAAAATTGCGATTATTTTATCGCCACGTTGCGAGGTGGCTGAGAACATGTATGGTTATGTCGCCGCTAGTTAAAGCCGGTGTGCGTGCCTCATTACTATGCACATATTATTATTATTATTATGAGTTCATGATTATCTTGGAGTTATAAATAATTCATATGCAAATCTAAAAACTTTTACGCATTATTTTGAGTTAGTTGGGAGCTCCAGTTCTGGTGTTTAAAATACATGACTAGGGTGGAAGTTTTAGTGAAGTTTTTAATCTTTTTGAATCCTTAGGGTTCTCGCCCTAGAAACGGAGATCTGGCCACAGCTGGTGTACTGCCGCCTTCACCAGCCATGAACCACCTGAAACCTTGTCTGTGCCGAGGAGGGAGCTAGCTACCAGTGACTATGTGGTACAGCCACTTCAGATAAGGTGATATGAACTCTTTTTTTATTTTTTTTAGCCTGGCCCGCAGAACATCAGTGTGACGAATTTGTGCTAGAACAATTTGCTTATTCAGCTAGATAGTTAAATCAAGGGTGTGTCACCAAGACATTTACTATGAACATTATTCATGATTATAACGTACTATCACTGTTATTGTGAGCTGCACTGTGGGAGCGTGCCAGAGCCTTTTTTTTCATAGCTTTTGAATGCAAATGTTGTAAGGGTAATTTGTTCTTTAAAATTAAGTATAGTTATGAGTTTCTTGATTCCGAACCGGCTGGTTCAGAGGTCTTCTGAGTATCACTGGGGTTTCTTTTTTAATTATTTTCCTGTATTTAAGGGCTGGGGGTTATGGTTTTTCATGCCGTTTCCATGTTGATTTCTAAATAGGTTTTCTTGGCACAAGTTATGCACCTGTTGGTGCCGTTTCATGAAGGCTTGCTACTGGTCTCACCTGGTCAGGTCAGGCCTATACTGGCACACTCCTACAGCTGCTAGTATACAACATGTTGTTATTTTAATTTGATATATGCACAGATGGCTGATATTAAAATTTATTCATATATATTAATATTTTGAGATTATAAAATTATACAGGCGGTACTTGTTATTGTAACTTAGGTTCTGGCTTTTGCTTGCTAGACTTGTCTGGTTAATTTTTGCTTATTATCAAACCATTATTATTAAAGAATGAATTCTTTCTAAACATTTAAACTTTTTAGGGCAAATGTCCTGTGCATTATATGAATCCACTAGTTTTACATTTCGCCTGTCATTACAGCAAGTTTAACTTATCATGATATTTCATCACAAATTAAATATTATATATTATTATTTTGTTAACAAGATTAAGTATTATTGTTCTATTATCATTACTTATTACAAATGTGGTCTCAAGAAGTGTTACTGTTCTTAGTCTGTCTGCTGACATTATAAAAATGTAAAAGGAGTTGCTGTTAAGATCGATTTAGATTTGCTTTAAATTTTTACACTTTTATAAAATTAAAGATTTTACAATTTTATAAAATTTATACAGGCTGTGCTGGCACCTCAAGTTATAATTGTAGTTTCTTGTTATTATGGCAAGTCCAGATATTCTCTACCTTCATGTATGTATTTGTTAAAATATGCAGGCAGTGTGCCAGGCTTTATAATTGTAATTTGTCTGTGATTATGTGCTGTATAGGTATATGTGTGTTATATTATGTGTTTAAATTATGTGTTAAAATAATGAACCAGATTGATATATATATGTGGGAGAATTATTTGAAGGAATGTTAATTACTGTTATAATTGAAACTGATTTATTGAAATTGATTTATTGATATATTGAGATTTATTTATTTATCGAGACTATTGTTATAATTGCACTTACAGGGGATATTGAAATTTCTATGTGTTACGATGTATTAAACAAATAATGAGAATTGTAATTAATATATATAGAGATGTAACATGGATAATGGAAATTAAGAAAGTTAGTAAAAGGTTGTTATTGCTGTTTACCGACCGAGTTTTAACTGCAAGTCCCATCTCACTGGACCCAGCGCATTTTTTGCTTCTCTAGGCCTTCCGCCTAGTTTTAAATAACAATTTAAAAAAAAAAAAAGTTTTTTTTTTATAAAGCATAAAAATAGAAAGAGGGTTACAAATGGTAGCAGAGTGTGATTGATTCTAGGGTCGAACCCTTGGGTGTGACGGGGCTTGCAAACTCGGAAAACATTTGGGGCAAAATGAAATTTCAAAAATCAAAGAAATTAACACATAGGCCAATGTATAATTGTTAGGTTGTTTTTTCAACTTGTGAGTCTAATCGCACCACGGGGTAGGCATTCGTAGTTAGAATATTTTGAGATGTTGAACTGCTGGGGGTCTTAAGCGTTGCCTGGGGGATAGAATATATTGGTAATTCGAGGTCGAATTATGGCGTGTGGCATTAGCGGGATGCGGTATGGCCCAATCGGAAGTCGGTACCGTCACCGACTTAATTCATGTATTGATGCCGATTTATGATTGTTAGCTATGTGTTGGTGAGTCGTGTATGTCGTGATTGGTGTTAGGTGTTATGTATGTTATGTACGTGTTGGTTGTTGCTTGTTCTCTTCAGTGGTGTCGACGAAGTTGGTTCAGAAGTAGGCCAGGTCTCCGCAGCGCTAGAGAACCCGAGTGTCGCTCGAAGGAAGGAACAGTACTCGGGTTTTTCGGTTTTGTATGTCATGTTTATGTTAGGTGTTTCGTGGGAATTTATGTTTTGTGGTTGTGAATTGTGCAATTCTGGCGGCGGTATGCTATCAGAAGTTGCCCCACCCCATTTCAGGCGTTCTCCAGAAATTTCCGGTGGTGAATGGAGTTGATGAGGACCAGCTGCTGGTTTTCTTGGACCTGGTGCTGCAGTTGGCAGATTTCCCGGGGTTGTCCGATGGGGAGGTCTTGTCCCTTATATACCCGTATTGCCGGTGCCCGTTGGCTGAGCTGGTCACCAACACTCTGCGTCGGGGTGGCAGTGTTGACGCTTTCCATGGGGATGTGTTGAACTTCTTCCTACCCCTTCGACGACGTGCCCAGCTTAAGTTTGAGTTATTCTATCGCCTACAGGCCAACGGAGAGGCGCTAGGGGACTTCGTGCATGATATACGGAAGGGTGCCCGGGTGTTAAGATTGGGGTTGCCCGAGACAGAAGTTATACAAGCAATTCTGGAAGGACTGAATCCCCAAGAGAGATCTCGTTTGATATTCGCGGACCGTCCACGTTGTATTGCGGATCTGGACCGGTTGTGTGTGGTTTCTAGTACTGTCCAGGCGGGGGACGAGTCCCGGGGAAGAGCTGCTAAAGATGTCCGATGCTCCAGTGGTTTATTAGGAAAAGCTAAAGAAGACAAACATGGCGGTTGGTGGAGAACATAAGAGACGGTCAGAAAAACTGAATATTCCGGAAGTAATGGTGGTTACAAGGGGGTGGCAAGTGGAAAGACGGTAACAACAGCTACAGCACAGAAAACAAAGAAGTATGAAATTAACAGTGGAAGAAGAAGTTATATCAGGGAACAAAAATAGGCATGTAGGGATCCTATAGGAAGTCCTTATTCCTATTTGGAGAGAAAGGAAACTTTAAAGGTTCCAGAGGAAGTACCAGTGCCTAATAGAGTTGTGGATGAAGAAGGTGAAGAGAAAGAAGAAAAGCGGAATAACTTCTGTGGATTAATACAAGATGACAAGAAAACGTCTGTTGATACTGAATTACAGGACTCAGAGAGGACGTCATGGTTGAATCCGGATGCCGCAGAATTTGTTCCGGTATCTCCATCTCGGTTCGTGAGGGATCCAGATCCTGTAACATCATCATCGCCTATGTAGGGATATGAGAAGTCACTTGATGGTGTAGCTTTATCATCGCCAGTAGAAATTAATTTAGTCATTGCACATGAACCTGGACAGCTGGCTTCCAGGGTGGAAAATGTTGAGGACGTTGTAGTTGCTGAGAGTGGTGAAGGAGAGGAATCGAAGGAAGAGTCAGAAGAGCGGTCTGCAGATGCTGCGCAGGGGAGTATAGTTGTAAGTGTTAGGGAGACTGAAGAGTCTGAGTTTGCGGATGGACACGGGGAAGTCCAGGCTGCAAGTGTTTCTGAGGTTGCGGATGGACAAGGGGATGTCCATGCCGCAAGTGTGGTGGAAGGAGATGAGGTAGAAGTTGAGGAGAAATTTGGTGGCAGCGTTGTGAAGTGTGTGAGTGAGAATGATGTAGTGGGTGAAGATGTGCAGACGCCTTCTGTAAGTAGTGTTGAGGATTCTGAAGAACGGAAAGAAGTTCCAGGTGGACCAGATGAGCAACTAGAGGAGGATGAAGATGTGCAGTGTTCTGATGGTGGTAGTAGACGTGATGGCGATGATGTTGATGATAAATGTGTTGATGAAAATGAGATTGGAGAAGAGGTTAGTGAAGACGTTTGTGAGGCGGCCGGTGATGAGTGTGATGAAGAAATTGGTGAGGAGCTGAAGGAAGATGCGGTTGAAGATGGATCAGAGGAGCAACTAGGAGATGGTGAGGAGGCGCAGTGTCATGAGGTTGATTTGGGTCAGGTCGGCGAAGAAGGAGTAGAAGAGGAAGAAAAGAAAGGGATAGAAGAAAGGGAAGGCAGAAGCAGAGGAGTTAGATGATGAGGATAATCCAAATCGGGGTGAAAGCAGTGAGGTAAGTTGCCTTGATTCTGATTCAGAGGAAACCAGCCAGTACAGCTCAATGCGAGATAATTTCTCCGAGAGTGGTGTCCGAAAAGAACGAGTACCTAAAGTCCGTCACAGAAAGGTGAGAAGAAGCGGGTAACGGGTAGCGGGTAGATGTTCCCCACAGTCCCAGTGGTGTTCGTCTACTTCAGTGTGCGCCTCTGCCCACGCGAGCCTTGGTTTCCTCCATTCATCCTTATTTCCGGAGGGAGCCATGTCCTTATCCTTAGTCCTAGCTATTGACCTTTCAATCTGATTGACCAATCAATCTAGCTTGCCCCGTTTCATCTTCCCAATTTTCCAAAAAAAAAAAAAAAAAAAAATTGTTAAGGAGTTAGAGACTTACCGAGAGTGTCCCCTTAGATTATCGTGGTCTTGGAGAGTGTCAGTGTCCCCGTTTGGAGAAGTTATGGGGTGTTGTTCTATTGTTGTAGATTGATTGCTGGTTAGTGTAGATTCCGAGCCATGCCGCAGTCCCCGGGTGTTTTGTGTTCGTCGTTGAGGGAGAGAGTTGTCTAGAAGGAGCCGTGGAGAGTTACCCCCCCCCCGCTAGTTACTGTGTGTAAGCGAGTTAAGTAAGAGAAGGGATGATGTTCGCGTGCCCTCTATGTGGTCTTCTCTGTCCGGCTGAGCGGGGCCGTCCGCCCTAGTGTAGTGATGTGGGCCAGCCATATGGCAAGGATGGAGATGCCTTGTTGGTGCGTATGGCTGGTCGGTCCAAGAGGTGGACGAGAGGAGTAGTACGGTCACTCACATACCAAGGTGGGTGATACCTTGTTGGGTCTTCGGACGGGTATGTGAGTGGGACCGGTAGAAGTAGGTGATGGTCACCGGAGAGGGTGACGTGTTGGGGCGGTCCCGTGGGGTTGGCATGGCGGAGAGGGTCGCATGGGGATGGGCGCAATTGTGAGGTTTCCCTGTTCTCCTGAGAGCAAGGACCACTGGGATCACCTTTGAATTTTGGGAGAAGGGGGGTACACTGCAGGGTACCCCCTGAGTTCAAGTGTGGGGCAACCAGGTTGCCCTTTTGGGGTGGGGGTGTGCCGGTGTTTGCATAACCCGGCGTTCGAGGAAATACAAATACTATATTTCCAATAATAATACATTTCGATTAGTTATCAATGTCAGTGAGCGAGGCGATATCTGTATGGCACTGTCCGGCAGTGCACGCTATCTAGCTGGCCGAATTTGGGTTGCGTTTCCGTGCACGTTGCGAGAATCAGTCGCAGGCAGCCATTCGTCGAATAAACAGCAGCTTTTCCTCGGACAGTTTTCGTGTGCAGTCTTCTTCACCTATGGCAGGCTAAGTGCTTAAGACTCACCTGTAAGTGCTTATAGAATTGTATACAATGATTTGGTAGTAAGGAAATATTTAAATTCAAAATGTATTCAACCAGATGCGAACGTTAGAATGCTCGTGGTTCGATCAGACGTGTGTGTGTATTAAGAAATTTAATCGATGTTATAGTATTTAGATACCGCCTGTAATTGTTTTAATCATTGTTCATTCAGCCTAATATAAAGATGTAACTAAATTAAGTACGTTAGAGAGAACTGTATCTTGTCGGTTATGCATGAACACGCACTGGTGACCGGAAGTGTGAACTTTCTTTTAATTAAATCAGTTAAAGGTAATTTTTAAGACCGCCCTAGATGAAGTACTGTAATTCTTTTATTTGTATGTAGCTGAGAGGGCCTTTAGTGTGTTCTTTATTTGCAAAAATTGCGATTATTTTATCGCCACGTTGCGAGGTGGCTGAGAACATGTATGGTTATGTCGCCGCTAGTTAAAGCCGGTGTGCGTGCCTCATTACTATGCACATATTATTATTATTATTATGAGTTCATGATTATCTTGGAGTTATAAATAATTCATATGCAAATCTAAAAACTTTTACGCATTATTTTGAGTTAGTTGGGAGCTCCAGTTCTGGTGTTTAAAATACATGACTAGGGTGGAAGTTTTAGTGAAGTTTTTAATCTTTTTGAATCCTTAGGGTTCTCGCCCTAGAAACGGAGATCTGGCCACAGCTGGTGTACTGCCGCCTTCACCAGCCATGAACCACCTGAAACCTTGTCTGTGCCGAGGAGGGAGCTAGCTACCAGTGACTATGTGGTACAGCCACTTCAGATAAGGTGATATGAACTCTTTTTTTATTTTTTTTAGCCTGGCCCGCAGAACATCAGTGTGACGAATTTGTGCTAGAACAATTTGCTTATTCAGCTAGATAGTTAAATCAAGGGTGTGTCACCAAGACATTTACTATGAACATTATTCATGATTATAACGTACTATCACTGTTATTGTGAGCTGCACTGTGGGAGCGTGCCAGAGCCTTTTTTTTCATAGCTTTTGAATGCAAATGTTGTAAGGGTAATTTGTTCTTTAAAATTAAGTATAGTTATGAGTTTCTTGATTCCGAACCGGCTGGTTCAGAGGTCTTCTGAGTATCACTGGGGTTTCTTTTTTAATTATTTTCCTGTATTTAAGGGCTGGGGGTTATGGTTTTTCATGCCGTTTCCATGTTGATTTCTAAATAGGTTTTCTTGGCACAAGTTATGCACCTGTTGGTGCCGTTTCATGAAGGCTTGCTACTGGTCTCACCTGGTCAGGTCAGGCCTATACTGGCACACTCCTACAGCTGCTAGTATACAACATGTTGTTATTTTAATTTGATATATGCACAGATGGCTGATATTAAAATTTATTCATATATATTAATATTTTGAGATTATAAAATTATACAGGCGGTACTTGTTATTGTAACTTAGGTTCTGGCTTTTGCTTGCTAGACTTGTCTGGTTAATTTTTGCTTATTATCAAACCATTATTATTAAAGAATGAATTCTTTCTAAACATTTAAACTTTTTAGGGCAAATGTCCTGTGCATTATATGAATCCACTAGTTTTACATTTCGCCTGTCATTACAGCAAGTTTAACTTATCATGATATTTCATCACAAATTAAATATTATATATTATTATTTTGTTAACAAGATTAAGTATTATTGTTCTATTATCATTACTTATTACAAATGTGGTCTCAAGAAGTGTTACTGTTCTTAGTCTGTCTGCTGACATTATAAAAATGTAAAAGGAGTTGCTGTTAAGATCGATTTAGATTTGCTTTAAATTTTTACACTTTTATAAAATTAAAGATTTTACAATTTTATAAAATTTATACAGGCTGTGCTGGCACCTCAAGTTATAATTGTAGTTTCTTGTTATTATGGCAAGTCCAGATATTCTCTACCTTCATGTATGTATTTGTTAAAATATGCAGGCAGTGTGCCAGGCTTTATAATTGTAATTTGTCTGTGATTATGTGCTGTATAGGTATATGTGTGTTATATTATGTGTTTAAATTATGTGTTAAAATAATGAACCAGATTGATATATATATGTGGGAGAATTATTTGAAGGAATGTTAATTACTGTTATAATTGAAACTGATTTATTGAAATTGATTTATTGATATATTGAGATTTATTTATTTATCGAGACTATTGTTATAATTGCACTTACAGGGGATATTGAAATTTCTATGTGTTACGATGTATTAAACAAATAATGAGAATTGTAATTAATATATATAGAGATGTAACATGGATAATGGAAATTAAGAAAGTTAGTAAAAGGTTGTTATTGCTGTTTACCGACCGAGTTTTAACTGCAAGTCCCATCTCACTGGACCCAGCGCATTTTTTGCTTCTCTAGGCCTTCCGCCTAGTTTTAAATAACAATTTAAAAAAAAAAAAAGTTTTTTTTTTATAAAGCATAAAAATAGAAAGAGGGTTACAAATGGTAGCAGAGTGTGATTGATTCTAGGGTCGAACCCTTGGGTGTGACGGGGCTTGCAAACTCGGAAAACATTTGGGGCAAAATGAAATTTCAAAAATCAAAGAAATTAACACATAGGCCAATGTATAATTGTTAGGTTGTTTTTTCAACTTGTGAGTCTAATCGCACCACGGGGTAGGCATTCGTAGTTAGAATATTTTGAGATGTTGAACTGCTGGGGGTCTTAAGCGTTGCCTGGGGGATAGAATATATTGGTAATTCGAGGTCGAATTATGGCGTGTGGCATTAGCGGGATGCGGTATGGCCCGATCAGAAGTCGGTACCGTCACCGACTTAATTCATGTATTGATGCCGATTTATGATTGTTAGCTATGTGTTGGTGAGTCGTGTATGTCGTGATTGGTGTTAGGTGTTATGTATGTTATGTACGTGTTGGTTGTTGCTTGTTCTCTTCAGTGGTGTCGACGAAGTTGGTTCAGAAGTAGGCCAGGTCTCCGCAGCGCTAGAGAACCCGAGTGTCGCTCGAAGGAAGGAACAGTACTCGGGTTTTTCGGTTTTGTATGTCATGTTTATGTTAGGTGTTTCGTGGGAATTTATGTTTTGTGGTTGTGAATTGTGCAATTCTGGCGGCGGTATGCTATCAGAAGTTGCCCCACCCCATTTCAGGCGTTCTCCAGAAATTTCCGGTGGTGAATGGAGTTGATGAGGACCAGCTGCTGGTTTTCTTGGACCTGGTGCTGCAGTTGGCAGATTTCCCGGGGTTGTCCGATGGGGAGGTCTTGTCCCTTATATACCCGTATTGCCGGTGCCCGTTGGCTGAGCTGGTCACCAACACTCTGCGTCGGGGTGGCAGTGTTGACGCTTTCCATGGGGATGTGTTGAACTTCTTCCTACCCCTTCGACGACGTGCCCAGCTTAAGTTTGAGTTATTCTATCGCCTACAGGCCAACGGAGAGGCGCTAGGGGACTTCGTGCATGATATACGGAAGGGTGCCCGGGTGTTAAGATTGGGGTTGCCCGAGACAGAAGTTATACAAGCAATTCTGGAAGGACTGAATCCCCAAGAGAGATCTCGTTTGATATTCGCGGACCGTCCACGTTGTATTGCGGATCTGGACCGGTTGTGTGTGGTTTCTAGTACTGTCCAGGCGGGGGACGAGTCCCGGGGAAGAGCTGCTAAAGATGTCCGATGCTCCAGTGGTTTATTAGGAAAAGCTAAAGAAGACAAACATGGCGGTTGGTGGAGAACATAAGAGACGGTCAGAAAAACTGAATATTCCGGAAGTAATGGTGGTTACAAGGGGGTGGCAAGTGGAAAGACGGTAACAACAGCTACAGCACAGAAAACAAAGAAGTATGAAATTAACAGTGGAAGAAGAAGTTATATCAGGGAACAAAAATAGGCATGTAGGGATCCTATAGGAAGTCCTTATTCCTATTTGGAGAGAAAGGAAACTTTAAAGGTTCCAGAGGAAGTACCAGTGCCTAATAGAGTTGTGGATGAAGAAGGTGAAGAGAAAGAAGAAAAGCGGAATAACTTCTGTGGATTAATACAAGATGACAAGAAAACGTCTGTTGATACTGAATTACAGGACTCAGAGAGGACGTCATGGTTGAATCCGGATGCCGCAGAATTTGTTCCGGTATCTCCATCTCGGTTCGTGAGGGATCCAGATCCTGTAACATCATCATCGCCTATGTAGGGATATGAGAAGTCACTTGATGGTGTAGCTTTATCATCGCCAGTAGAAATTAATTTAGTCATTGCACATGAACCTGGACAGCTGGCTTCCAGGGTGGAAAATGTTGAGGACGTTGTAGTTGCTGAGAGTGGTGAAGGAGAGGAATCGAAGGAAGAGTCAGAAGAGCGGTCTGCAGATGCTGCGCAGGGGAGTATAGTTGTAAGTGTTAGGGAGACTGAAGAGTCTGAGTTTGCGGATGGACACGGGGAAGTCCAGGCTGCAAGTGTTTCTGAGGTTGCGGATGGACAAGGGGATGTCCATGCCGCAAGTGTGGTGGAAGGAGATGAGGTAGAAGTTGAGGAGAAATTTGGTGGCAGCGTTGTGAAGTGTGTGAGTGAGAATGATGTAGTGGGTGAAGATGTGCAGACGCCTTCTGTAAGTAGTGTTGAGGATTCTGAAGAACGGAAAGAAGTTCCAGGTGGACCAGATGAGCAACTAGAGGAGGATGAAGATGTGCAGTGTTCTGATGGTGGTAGTAGACGTGATGGCGATGATGTTGATGATAAATGTGTTGATGAAAATGAGATTGGAGAAGAGGTTAGTGAAGACGTTTGTGAGGCGGCCGGTGATGAGTGTGATGAAGAAATTGGTGAGGAGCTGAAGGAAGATGCGGTTGAAGATGGATCAGAGGAGCAACTAGGAGATGGTGAGGAGGCGCAGTGTCATGAGGTTGATTTGGGTCAGGTCGGCGAAGAAGGAGTAGAAGAGGAAGAAAAGAAAGGGATAGAAGAAAGGGAAGGCAGAAGCAGAGGAGTTAGATGATGAGGATAATCCAAATCGGGGTGAAAGCAGTGAGGTAAGTTGCCTTGATTCTGATTCAGAGGAAACCAGCCAGTACAGCTCAATGCGAGATAATTTCTCCGAGAGTGGTGTCCGAAAAGAACGAGTACCTAAAGTCCGTCACAGAAAGGTGAGAAGAAGCGGGTAACGGGTAGCGGGTAGATGTTCCCCACAGTCCCAGTGGTGTTCGTCTACTTCAGTGTGCGCCTCTGCCCACGCGAGCCTTGGTTTCCTCCATTCATCCTTATTTCCGGAGGGAGCCATGTCCTTATCCTTAGTCCTAGCTATTGACCTTTCAATCTGATTGACCAATCACTCTAGCTTGCCCCGTTTCATCTTCCCAATTTTCCTACAAAAAAAAAAAAAAAAAAAATTGTTAAGGAGTTAGAGACTTGCCGAGAGTGTCCCCTTAGATTATCGTGGTCTTGGAGAGTGTCAGTGTCCCCGTTTGGAGAAGTTATGGGGTGTTGTTCTATTGTTGTAGATTGATTGCTGGTTAGTGTAGATTCCGAGCCATGCCGCAGTCCCCGGGTGTTTTGTGTTCGTCGTTGAGGGAGAGAGTTGTCTAGAAGGAGCCGTGGAGAGTTACCCCCCCGCTAGTTACTGTGTGTAAGCGAGTTAAGTAAGAGAAGGGATGATGTTCGCGTGCCCTCTATGTGGTCTTCTCTGTCCGGCTGAGCGGGGCCGTCCGCCCTAGTGTAGTGATGTGGGCCAGCCATATGGCAAGGATGGAGATGCCTTGTTGGTGCGTATGGCTGGTCGGTCCAAGAGGTGGACGAGAGGAGTAGTACGGTCACTCACATACCAAGGTGGGTGATACCTTGTTGGGTCTTCGGACGGGTATGTGAGTGGGACCGGTAGAAGTAGGTGATGGTCACCGGAGAGGGTGACGTGTTGGGGCGGTCCCGTGGGGTTGGCATGGCGGAGAGGGTCGCATGGGGATGGGCGCAATTGTGAGGTTTCCCTGTTCTCCTGAGAGCAAGGACCACTGGGATCACCTTTGAATTTTGGGAGAAGGGGGGTACACTGCAGGGTACCCCCTGAGTTCAAGTGTGGGGCAACCAGGTTGCCCTTTTGGGGTGGGGGTGTGCCGGTGTTTGCATAACCCGGCGTTCGAGGAAATACAAATACTATATTTCCAATAATAATACATTTCGATTAGTTATCAATGTCAGTGAGCGAGGCGATATCTGTATGGCACTGTCCGGCAGTGCACGCTATCTAGCTGGCCGAATTTGGGTTGCGTTTCCGTGCACGTTGCGAGAATCAGTCGCAGGCAGCCATTCGTCGAATAAACAGCAGCTTTTCCTCGGACAGTTTTCGTGTGCAGTCTTCTTCACCTATGGCAGGCTAAGTGCTTAAGACTCACCTGTAAGTGCTTATAGAATTGTATACAATGATTTGGTAGTAAGGAAATATTTAAATTCAAAATGTATTCAACCAGATGCGAACGTTAGAATGCTCGTGGTTCGATCAGACGTGTGTGTGTATTAAGAAATTTAATCGATGTTATAGTATTTAGATACCGCCTGTAATTGTTTTAATCATTGTTCATTCAGCCTAATATAAAGATGTAACTAAATTAAGTACGTTAGAGAGAACTGTATCTTGTCGGTTATGCATGAACACGCACTGGTGACCGGAAGTGTGAACTTTCTTTTAATTAAATCAGTTAAAGGTAATTTTTAAGACCGCCCTAGATGAAGTACTGTAATTCTTTTATTTGTATGTAGCTGAGAGGGCCTTTAGTGTGTTCTTTATTTGCAAAAATTGCGATTATTTTATCGCCACGTTGCGAGGTGGCTGAGAACATGTATGGTTATGTCGCCGCTAGTTAAAGCCGGTGTGCGTGCCTCATTACTATGCACATATTATTATTATTATTATGAGTTCATGATTATCTTGGAGTTATAAATAATTCATATGCAAATCTAAAAACTTTTACGCATTATTTTGAGTTAGTTGGGAGCTCCAGTTCTGGTGTTTAAAATACATGACTAGGGTGGAAGTTTTAGTGAAGTTTTTAATCTTTTTGAATCCTTAGGGTTCTCGCCCTAGAAACGGAGATCTGGCCACAGCTGGTGTACTGCCGCCTTCACCAGCCATGAACCACCTGAAACCTTGTCTGTGCCGAGGAGGGAGCTAGCTACCAGTGACTATGTGGTACAGCCACTTCAGATAAGGTGATATGAACTCTTTTTTTATTTTTTTTAGCCTGGCCCGCAGAACATCAGTGTGACGAATTTGTGCTAGAACAATTTGCTTATTCAGCTAGATAGTTAAATCAAGGGTGTGTCACCAAGACATTTACTATGAACATTATTCATGATTATAACGTACTATCACTGTTATTGTGAGCTGCACTGTGGGAGCGTGCCAGAGCCTTTTTTTTCATAGCTTTTGAATGCAAATGTTGTAAGGGTAATTTGTTCTTTAAAATTAAGTATAGTTATGAGTTTCTTGATTCCGAACCGGCTGGTTCAGAGGTCTTCTGAGTATCACTGGGGTTTCTTTTTTAATTATTTTCCTGTATTTAAGGGCTGGGGGTTATGGTTTTTCATGCCGTTTCCATGTTGATTTCTAAATAGGTTTTCTTGGCACAAGTTATGCACCTGTTGGTGCCGTTTCATGAAGGCTTGCTACTGGTCTCACCTGGTCAGGTCAGGCCTATACTGGCACACTCCTACAGCTGCTAGTATACAACATGTTGTTATTTTAATTTGATATATGCACAGATGGCTGATATTAAAATTTATTCATATATATTAATATTTTGAGATTATAAAATTATACAGGCGGTACTTGTTATTGTAACTTAGGTTCTGGCTTTTGCTTGCTAGACTTGTCTGGTTAATTTTTGCTTATTATCAAACCATTATTATTAAAGAATGAATTCTTTCTAAACATTTAAACTTTTTAGGGCAAATGTCCTGTGCATTATATGAATCCACTAGTTTTACATTTCGCCTGTCATTACAGCAAGTTTAACTTATCATGATATTTCATCACAAATTAAATATTATATATTATTATTTTGTTAACAAGATTAAGTATTATTGTTCTATTATCATTACTTATTACAAATGTGGTCTCAAGAAGTGTTACTGTTCTTAGTCTGTCTGCTGACATTATAAAAATGTAAAAGGAGTTGCTGTTAAGATCGATTTAGATTTGCTTTAAATTTTTACACTTTTATAAAATTAAAGATTTTACAATTTTATAAAATTTATACAGGCTGTGCTGGCACCTCAAGTTATAATTGTAGTTTCTTGTTATTATGGCAAGTCCAGATATTCTCTACCTTCATGTATGTATTTGTTAAAATATGCAGGCAGTGTGCCAGGCTTTATAATTGTAATTTGTCTGTGATTATGTGCTGTATAGGTATATGTGTGTTATATTATGTGTTTAAATTATGTGTTAAAATAATGAACCAGATTGATATATATATGTGGGAGAATTATTTGAAGGAATGTTAATTACTGTTATAATTGAAACTGATTTATTGAAATTGATTTATTGATATATTGAGATTTATTTATTTATCGAGACTATTGTTATAATTGCACTTACAGGGGATATTGAAATTTCTATGTGTTACGATGTATTAAACAAATAATGAGAATTGTAATTAATATATATAGAGATGTAACATGGATAATGGAAATTAAGAAAGTTAGTAAAAGGTTGTTATTGCTGTTTACCGACCGAGTTTTAACTGCAAGTCCCATCTCACTGGACCCAGCGCATTTTTTGCTTCTCTAGGCCTTCCGCCTAGTTTTAAATAACAATTTAAAAAAAAAAAAAGTTTTTTTTTTATAAAGCATAAAAATAGAAAGAGGGTTACAAATGGTAGCAGAGTGTGATTGATTCTAGGGTCGAACCCTTGGGTGTGACGGGGCTTGCAAACTCGGAAAACATTTGGGGCAAAATGAAATTTCAAAAATCAAAGAAATTAACACATAGGCCAATGTATAATTGTTAGGTTGTTTTTTCAACTTGTGAGTCTAATCGCACCACGGGGTAGGCATTCGTAGTTAGAATATTTTGAGATGTTGAACTGCTGGGGGTCTTAAGCGTTGCCTGGGGGATAGAATATATTGGTAATTCGAGGTCGAATTATGGCGTGTGGCATTAGCGGGATGCGGTATGGCCCGATCGGAAGTCGGTACCGTCACCGACTTAATTCATGTATTGATGCCGATTTATGATTGTTAGCTATGTGTTGGTGAGTCGTGTATGTCGTGATTGGTGTTAGGTGTTATGTATGTTATGTACGTGTTGGTTGTTGCTTGTTCTCTTCAGTGGTGTCGACGAAGTTGGTTCAGAAGTAGGCCAGGTCTCCGCAGCGCTAGAGAACCCGAGTGTCGCTCGAAGGAAGGAACAGTACTCGGGTTTTTCGGTTTTGTATGTCATGTTTATGTTAGGTGTTTCGTGGGAATTTATGTTTTGTGGTTGTGAATTGTGCAATTCTGGCGGCGGTATGCTATCAGAAGTTGCCCCACCCCATTTCAGGCGTTCTCCAGAAATTTCCGGTGGTGAATGGAGTTGATGAGGACCAGCTGCTGGTTTTCTTGGACCTGGTGCTGCAGTTGGCAGATTTCCCGGGGTTGTCCGATGGGGAGGTCTTGTCCCTTATATACCCGTATTGCCGGTGCCCGTTGGCTGAGCTGGTCACCAACACTCTGCGTCGGGGTGGCAGTGTTGACGCTTTCCATGGGGATGTGTTGAACTTCTTCCTACCCCTTCGACGACGTGCCCAGCTTAAGTTTGAGTTATTCTATCGCCTACAGGCCAACAGAGAGGCGCTAGGGGACTTCGTGCATGATATACGGAAGGGTGCCCGGGTGTTAAGATTGGGGTTGCCCGAGACAGAAGTTATACAAGCAATTCTGGAAGGACTGAATCCCCAAGAGAGATCTCGTTTGATATTCGCGGACCGTCCACGTTGTATTGCGGATCTGGACCGGTTGTGTGTGGTTTCTAGTACTGTCCAGGCGGGGGACGAGTCCCGGGGAAGAGCTGCTAAAGATGTCCGATGCTCCAGTGGTTTATTAGGAAAAGCTAAAGAAGACAAACATGGCGGTTGGTGGAGAACATAAGAGACGGTCAGAAAAACTGAATATTCCGGAAGTAATGGTGGTTACAAGGGGGTGGCAAGTGGAAAGACGGTAACAACAGCTACAGCACAGAAAACAAAGAAGTATGAAATTAACAGTGGAAGAAGAAGTTATATCAGGGAACAAAAATAGGCATGTAGGGATCCTATAGGAAGTCCTTATTCCTATTTGGAGAGAAAGGAAACTTTAAAGGTTCCAGAGGAAGTACCAGTGCCTAATAGAGTTGTGGATGAAGAAGGTGAAGAGAAAGAAGAAAAGCGGAATAACTTCTGTGGATTAATACAAGACGACAAGAAAACGTCTGTTGATACTGAATTACAGGACTCAGAGAGGACGTCATGGTTGAATCCGGATGCCGCAGAATTTGTTCCGGTATCTCCATCTCGGTTCGTGGGGGATCCAGATCCTGTAACATCATCATCGCCTATGTAGGGATATGAGAAGTCACTTGATGGTGTAGCTTTATCATCGCCAGTAGAAATTAATTTAGTCATTGCACATGAACCTGGACAGCTGGCTTCCAGGGTGGAAAATGTTGAGGACGTTGTAGTTGCTGAGAGTGGTGAAGGAGAGGAATCGAAGGAAGAGTCAGAAGAGCGGTCTGCAGATGCTGCGCAGGGGAGTATAGTTGTAAGTGTTAGGGAGACTGAAGAGTCTGAGTTTGCGGATGGACACGGGGAAGTCCAGGCTGCAAGTGTTTCTGAGGTTGCGGATGGACAAGGGGATGTCCATGCCGCAAGTGTGGTGGAAGGAGATGAGGTAGAAGTTGAGGAGAAATTTGGTGGCAGCGTTGTGAAGTGTGTGAGTGAGAATGATGTAGTGGGTGAAGATGTGCAGACGCCTTCTGTAAGTAGTGTTGAGGATTCCGAAGAACGGAAAGAAGTTCCAGGTGGACCAGATGAGCAACTAGAGGAGGATGAAGATGTGCAGTGTTCTGATGGTGGTAGTAGACGTGATGGCGATGATGTTGATGATAAATGTGTTGATGAAAATGAGATTGGAGAAGAGGTTAGTGAAGACGTTTGTGAGGCGGCCGGTGATGAGTGTGATGAAGAAATTGGTGAGGAGCTGAAGGAAGATGCGGTTGAAGATGGATCAGAGGAGCAACTAGGAGATGGTGAGGAGGCGCAGTGTCATGAGGTTGATTTGGGTCAGGTCGGCGAAGAAGGAGTAGAAGAGGAAGAAAAGAAAGGGATAGAAGAAAGGGAAGGCAGAAGCAGAGGAGTTAGATGATGAGGATAATCCAAATCGGGGTGAAAGCAGTGAGGTAAGTTGCCTTGATTCTGATTCAGAGGAAACCAGCCAGTACAGCTCAATGCGAGATAATTTCTCCGAGAGTGGTGTCCGAAAAGAACGAGTACCTAAAGTCCGTCACAGAAAGGTGAGAAGAAGCGGGTAACGGGTAGTGGGTAGATGTTCCCCACAGTCCCAGTGGTGTTCGTCTACTTCAGGGTGCGCCTCTGCCCACGTGAGCCTTGGTTTCCTCCATTCATCCTTATTTCCGGAGGGAGCCATGTCCTTATCCTTAGTCCTAGCTATTGACCTTTCAATCTGATTGACCAATCACTCTAGCTTGCCCCGTTTCATCTTCCCAATTTTCCTACAAAAAAAAAAAAAAAAAAAATTGTTAAGGAGTTAGAGACTTGCCGAGAGTGTCCCCTTAGATTATCGTGGTCTTGGAGAGTGTCAGTGTCCCCGTTTGGAGAAGTTATGGGGTGTTGTTCTATTGTTGTAGATTGATTGCTGGTTAGTGTAGATTCCGAGCCATGCCGCAGTCCCCGGGTGTTTTGTGTTCGTCGTTGAGGGAGAGAGTTGTCTAGAAGGAGCCGTGGAGAGTTACCCCCCCGCTAGTTACTGTGTGTAAGCGAGTTAAGTAAGAGAAGGGATGATGTTCGCGTGCCCTCTATGTGGTCTTCTCTGTCCGGCTGAGCGGGGCCGTCCGCCCTAGTGTAGTGATGTGGGCCAGCCATATGGCAAGGATGGAGATGCCTTGTTGGTGCGTATGGCTGGTCGGTCCAAGAGGTGGACGAGAGGAGTAGTACGGTCACTCACATACCAAGGTGGGTGATACCTTGTTGGGTCTTCGGATGGGTATGTGAGTGGGACCGGTAGAAGTAGGTGATGGTCACCGGAGAGGGTGACGTGTTGGGGCGGTCCTGTGGGGTTGGCATGGCGGAGAGGGTCGCATGGGGATGGCCGCAGTTGTGAGGTTTCCCTGTTCTCCTGAGAGCAAGGACAACTGGGATCACCTTTGAATTTTGGATGAAGGGGGGTACACTGCAAGGTACCCCCTGAGTTCAAGTGTGGGGCAACCAGGTTGCCCTTTTGGGGTGGGGGTGTGCCGGTGTTTGCATAACCCGGCGTTCGAGGAAATACAAATACTATATTTCCAATAATAATACATTTCGATTAGTTATCAATGTCAGTGAGCGAGGCGATATCTGTATGGCACTGTCCGGCAGTGCACGCTATCTAGCGGGCCGAATTTGGGTTGCGTTTCCGTGCACGTTGCGAGAATCAGTCGCAGGCAGCCATTCGTCGAATAAACAGCAGCTTTTCCTCGGACAGTTTTCGTGTGCAGTCTTCTTCACCTATGGCAGGCTAAGTGCTTAAGACTCACCGGTAAGTGCTTATAGAATTGTATACAATGATTTGGTAGTAAGGAAATATTTAAATTCAAAATGTATTCAACCAGATGCGAACGTTAGAATGCTCGTGGTTCGATCAGACGTGTGTGTGTATTAAGAAATTTAATCGATGTTATAGTATTTAGATACCGCCTGTAATTGTTTTAATCATTGTTCATTCAGCCTAATATAAAGATGTAACTAAATTAAGTACGTTAGAGAGAACTGTATCTTGTCGGTTATGCATGAACACGCACTGGTGACCGGAAGTGTGAACTTTCTTTTAATTAAATCAGTTAAAGGTAATTTTTAAGACCGCCCTAGATGAAGTACTGTAATTCTTTTATTTGTATGTAGCTGAGAGGGCCTTTAGTGTGTTCTTTATTTGCAAAAATTGCGATTATTTTATCGCCACGTTGCGAGGTGGCTGAGAACATGTATGGTTATGTCGCCGCTAGTTAAAGCCGGTGTGCGTGCCTCATTACTATGCACATATTATTATTATTATTATGAGTTCATGATTATCTTGGAGTTATAAATAATTCATATGCAAATCTAAAAACTTTTACGCATTATTTTGAGTTAGTTGGGAGCTCCAGTTCTGGTGTTTAAAATACATGACTAGGGTGGAAGTTTTAGTGAAGTTTTTAATCTTTTTGAATCCTTAGGGTTCTCGCCCTAGAAACGGAGATCTGGCCACAGCTGGTGTACTGCCGCCTTCACCAGCCATGAACCACCTGAAACCTTGTCTGTGCCGAGGAGGGAGCTAGCTACCAGTGACTATGTGGTACAGCCACTTCAGATAAGGTGATATGAACTCTTTTTTTATTTTTTTTAGCCTGGCCCGCAGAACATCAGTGTGACGAATTTGTGCTAGAACAATTTGCTTATTCAGCTAGATAGTTAAATCAAGGGTGTGTCACCAAGACATTTACTATGAA
The DNA here is from genome assembly GCA_034769895.1 of Magicicada septendecula. Classification (NCBI taxonomy): domain Eukaryota; kingdom Metazoa; phylum Arthropoda; class Insecta; order Hemiptera; family Cicadidae; genus Magicicada; species Magicicada septendecula. Next base: position 300,072,288 of record CM068369.1, on the reverse strand, counting down.
CATTATTCATGATTATAACGTACTATCACTGTTATTGTGAGCTGCACTGTGGGAGCGTGCCAGAGCCTTTTTTTTCATAGCTTTTGAATGCAAATGTTGTAAGGGTAATTTGTTCTTTAAAATTAAGTATAGTTATGAGTTTCTTGATTCCGAACCGGCTGGTTCAGAGGTCTTCTGAGTATCACTGGGGTTTCTTTTTTAATTATTTTCCTGTATTTAAGGGCTGGGGGTTATGGTTTTTCATGCCGTTTCCATGTTGATTTCTAAATAGGTTTTCTTGGCACAAGTTATGCACCTGTTGGTGCCGTTTCATGAAGGCTTGCTACTGGTCTCACCTGGTCAGGTCAGGCCTATACTGGCACACTCCTACAGCTGCTAGTATACAACATGTTGTTATTTTAATTTGATATATGCACAGATGGCTGATATTAAAATTTATTCATATATATTAATATTTTGAGATTATAAAATTATACAGGCGGTACTTGTTATTGTAACTTAGGTTCTGGCTTTTGCTTGCTAGACTTGTCTGGTTAATTTTTGCTTATTATCAAACCATTATTATTAAAGAATGAATTCTTTCTAAACATTTAAACTTTTTAGGGCAAATGTCCTGTGCATTATATGAATCCACTAGTTTTACATTTCGCCTGTCATTACAGCAAGTTTAACTTATCATGATATTTCATCACAAATTAAATATTATATATTATTATTTTGTTAACAAGATTAAGTATTATTGTTCTATTATCATTACTTATTACAAATGTGGTCTCAAGAAGTGTTACTGTTCTTAGTCTGTCTGCTGACATTATAAAAATGTAAAAGGAGTTGCTGTTAAGATCGATTTAGATTTGCTTTAAATTTTTACACTTTTATAAAATTAAAGATTTTACAATTTTATAAAATTTATACAGGCTGTGCTGGCACCTCAAGTTATAATTGTAGTTTCTTGTTATTATGGCAAGTCCAGATATTCTCTACCTTCATGTATGTATTTGTTAAAATATGCAGGCAGTGTGCCAGGCTTTATAATTGTAATTTGTCTGTGATTATGTGCTGTATAGGTATATGTGTGTTATATTATGTGTTTAAATTATGTGTTAAAATAATGAACCAGATTGATATATATATGTGGGAGAATTATTTGAAGGAATGTTAATTACTGTTATAATTGAAACTGATTTATTGAAATTGATTTATTGATATATTGAGATTTATTTATTTATCGAGACTATTGTTATAATTGCACTTACAGGGGATATTGAAATTTCTATGTGTTACGATGTATTAAACAAATAATGAGAATTGTAATTAATATATATAGAGATGTAACATGGATAATGGAAATTAAGAAAGTTAGTAAAAGGTTGTTATTGCTGTTTACCGACCGAGTTTTAACTGCAAGTCCCATCTCACTGGACCCAGCGCATTTTTTGCTTCTCTAGGCCTTCCGCCTAGTTTTAAATAACAATTTAAAAAAAAAAAAAGTTTTTTTTTTATAAAGCATAAAAATAGAAAGAGGGTTACAAATGGTAGCAGAGTGTGATTGATTCTAGGGTCGAACCCTTGGGTGTGACGGGGCTTGCAAACTCGGAAAACATTTGGGGCAAAATGAAATTTCAAAAATCAAAGAAATTAACACATAGGCCAATGTATAATTGTTAGGTTGTTTTTTCAACTTGTGAGTCTAATCGCACCACGGGGTAGGCATTCGTAGTTAGAATATTTTGAGATGTTGAACTGCTGGGGGTCTTAAGCGTTGCCTGGGGGATAGAATATATTGGTAATTCGAGGTCGAATTATGGCGTGTGGCATTAGCGGGATGCGGTATGGCCCGATCGGAAGTCGGTACCGTCACCGACTTAATTCATGTATTGATGCCGATTTATGATTGTTAGCTATGTGTTGGTGAGTCGTGTATGTCGTGATTGGTGTTAGGTGTTATGTATGTTATGTACGTGTTGGTTGTTGCTTGTTCTCTTCAGTGGTGTCGACGAAGTTGGTTCAGAAGTAGGCCAGGTCTCCGCAGCGCTAGAGAACCCGAGTGTCGCTCGAAGGAAGGAACAGTACTCGGGTTTTTCGGTTTTGTATGTCATGTTTATGTTAGGTGTTTCGTGGGAATTTATGTTTTGTGGTTGTGAATTGTGCAATTCTGGCGGCGGTATGCTATCAGAAGTTGCCCCACCCCATTTCAGGCGTTCTCCAGAAATTTCCGGTGGTGAATGGAGTTGATGAGGACCAGCTGCTGGTTTTCTTGGACCTGGTGCTGCAGTTGGCAGATTTCCCGGGGTTGTCCGATGGGGAGGTCTTGTCCCTTATATACCCGTATTGCCGGTGCCCGTTGGCTGAGCTGGTCACCAACACTCTGCGTCGGGGTGGCAGTGTTGACGCTTTCCATGGGGATGTGTTGAACTTCTTCCTACCCCTTCGACGACGTGCCCAGCTTAAGTTTGAGTTATTCTATCGCCTACAGGCCAACAGAGAGGCGCTAGGGGACTTCGTGCATGATATACGGAAGGGTGCCCGGGTGTTAAGATTGGGGTTGCCCGAGACAGAAGTTATACAAGCAATTCTGGAAGGACTGAATCCCCAAGAGAGATCTCGTTTGATATTCGCGGACCGTCCACGTTGTATTGCGGATCTGGACCGGTTGTGTGTGGTTTCTAGTACTGTCCAGGCGGGGGACGAGTCCCGGGGAAGAGCTGCTAAAGATGTCCGATGCTCCAGTGGTTTATTAGGAAAAGCTAAAGAAGACAAACATGGCGGTTGGTGGAGAACATAAGAGACGGTCAGAAAAACTGAATATTCCGGAAGTAATGGTGGTTACAAGGGGGTGGCAAGTGGAAAGACGGTAACAACAGCTACAGCACAGAAAACAAAGAAGTATGAAATTAACAGTGGAAGAAGAAGTTATATCAGGGAACAAAAATAGGCATGTAGGGATCCTATAGGAAGTCCTTATTCCTATTTGGAGAGAAAGGAAACTTTAAAGGTTCCAGAGGAAGTACCAGTGCCTAATAGAGTTGTGGATGAAGAAGGTGAAGAGAAAGAAGAAAAGCGGAATAACTTCTGTGGATTAATACAAGACGACAAGAAAACGTCTGTTGATACTGAATTACAGGACTCAGAGAGGACGTCATGGTTGAATCCGGATGCCGCAGAATTTGTTCCGGTATCTCCATCTCGGTTCGTGGGGGATCCAGATCCTGTAACATCATCATCGCCTATGTAGGGATATGAGAAGTCACTTGATGGTGTAGCTTTATCATCGCCAGTAGAAATTAATTTAGTCATTGCACATGAACCTGGACAGCTGGCTTCCAGGGTGGAAAATGTTGAGGACGTTGTAGTTGCTGAGAGTGGTGAAGGAGAGGAATCGAAGGAAGAGTCAGAAGAGCGGTCTGCAGATGCTGCGCAGGGGAGTATAGTTGTAAGTGTTAGGGAGACTGAAGAGTCTGAGTTTGCGGATGGACACGGGGAAGTCCAGGCTGCAAGTGTTTCTGAGGTTGCGGATGGACAAGGGGATGTCCATGCCGCAAGTGTGGTGGAAGGAGATGAGGTAGAAGTTGAGGAGAAATTTGGTGGCAGCGTTGTGAAGTGTGTGAGTGAGAATGATGTAGTGGGTGAAGATGTGCAGACGCCTTCTGTAAGTAGTGTTGAGGATTCCGAAGAACGGAAAGAAGTTCCAGGTGGACCAGATGAGCAACTAGAGGAGGATGAAGATGTGCAGTGTTCTGATGGTGGTAGTAGACGTGATGGCGATGATGTTGATGATAAATGTGTTGATGAAAATGAGATTGGAGAAGAGGTTAGTGAAGACGTTTGTGAGGCGGCCGGTGATGAGTGTGATGAAGAAATTGGTGAGGAGCTGAAGGAAGATGCGGTTGAAGATGGATCAGAGGAGCAACTAGGAGATGGTGAGGAGGCGCAGTGTCATGAGGTTGATTTGGGTCAGGTCGGCGAAGAAGGAGTAGAAGAGGAAGAAAAGAAAGGGATAGAAGAAAGGGAAGGCAGAAGCAGAGGAGTTAGATGATGAGGATAATCCAAATCGGGGTGAAAGCAGTGAGGTAAGTTGCCTTGATTCTGATTCAGAGGAAACCAGCCAGTACAGCTCAATGCGAGATAATTTCTCCGAGAGTGGTGTCCGAAAAGAACGAGTACCTAAAGTCCGTCACAGAAAGGTGAGAAGAAGCGGGTAACGGGTAGTGGGTAGATGTTCCCCACAGTCCCAGTGGTGTTCGTCTACTTCAGGGTGCGCCTCTGCCCACGTGAGCCTTGGTTTCCTCCATTCATCCTTATTTCCGGAGTGAGCCATGTCCTTATCCTTAGTCCTAGCTATTGACCTTTCAATCTGATTGACCAATCACTCTAGCTTGCCCCGTTTCATCTTCCCAATTTTCCTACAAAAAAAAAAAAAAAAAAATTGTTAAGGAGTTAGAGACTTGCCGAGAGTGTCCCCTTAGATTATCGTGGTCTTGGAGAGTGTCAGTGTCCCCGTTTGGAGAAGTTATGGGGTGTTGTTCTATTGTTGTAGATTGATTGCTGGTTAGTGTAGATTCCGAGCCATGCCGCAGTCCCCGGGTGTTTTGTGTTCGTCGTTGAGGGAGAGAGTTGTCTAGAAGGAGCCGTGGAGAGTTACCCCCCCGCTAGTTACTGTGTGTAAGCGAGTTAAGTAAGAGAAGGGATGATGTTCGCGTGCCCTCTATGTGGTCTTCTCTGTCCGGCTGAGCGGGGCCGTCCGCCCTAGTGTAGTGATGTGGGCCAGCCATATGGCAAGGATGGAGATGCCTTGTTGGTGCGTATGGCTGGTCGGTCCAAGAGGTGGACGAGAGGAGTAGTACGGTCACTCACATACCAAGGTGGGTGATACCTTGTTGGGTCTTCGGATGGGTATGTGAGTGGGACCGGTAGAAGTAGGTGATGGTCACCGGAGAGGGTGACGTGTTGGGGCGGTCCTGTGGGGTTGGCATGGCGGAGAGGGTCGCATGGGGATGGCCGCAGTTGTGAGGTTTCCCTGTTCTCCTGAGAGCAAGGACAACTGGGATCACCTTTGAATTTTGGATGAAGGGGGGTACACTGCAAGGTACCCCCTGAGTTCAAGTGTGGGGCAACCAGGTTGCCCTTTTGGGGTGGGGGTGTGCCGGTGTTTGCATAACCCGGCGTTCGAGGAAATACAAATACTATATTTCCAATAATAATACATTTCGATTAGTTATCAATGTCAGTGAGCGAGGCGATATCTGTATGGCACTGTCCGGCAGTGCACGCTATCTAGCGGGCCGAATTTGGGTTGCGTTTCCGTGCACGTTGCGAGAATCAGTCGCAGGCAGCCATTCGTCGAATAAACAGCAGCTTTTCCTCGGACAGTTTTCGTGTGCAGTCTTCTTCACCTATGGCAGGCTAAGTGCTTAAGACTCACCGGTAAGTGCTTATAGAATTGTATACAATGATTTGGTAGTAAGGAAATATTTAAATTCAAAATGTATTCAACCAGATGCGAACGTTAGAATGCTCGTGGTTCGATCAGACGTGTGTGTGTATTAAGAAATTTAATCGATGTTATAGTATTTAGATACCGCCTGTAATTGTTTTAATTATTGTTCATTCAGCCTAATATAAAGATGTAACTAAATTAAGTACGTTAGAGAGAACTGTATCTTGTCGGTTATGCATGAACACGCACTGGTGACCGGAAGTGTGAACTTTCTTTTAATTAAATCAGTTAAAGGTAATTTTCAAGACCGCCCTAGATGAAGTACTGTAATTCTTTTATTTGTATGTAGCTGAGAGGGCCTTTAGTGTGTTCTTTATTTGCAAAAATTGCGATTATTTTATCGCCACGTGGCGAGGTGGCTGAGAACATGTATGGTTATGTCGCCGCTAGTTAAAGCCGGTGTGCGTGCCTCATTACTATGCACATATTATTATTATTATTATGAGTTCATGATTATCTTGGAGTTATAAATAATTCATATGCAAATCTAAAAACTTTTACGCATTATTTTGAGTTAGTTGGGAGCTCCAGTTCTGGTGTTTAAAATACATGACTAGGGTGGAAGTTTTAGTGAAGTTTTTAATCTTTTTGAATCCTTAGGGTTCTCGCCCTAGAAACGGAGATCTGGCTACAGCTGGTGTACTGCCGCCTTCACCAGCCATGAACCACCTGAAACCTTGTCTGTGCCGAGGAGGGAGCTAGCTACCAGTGACTATGTGGTACAGCCACTTCAGATAAGGTGATATGAACTCTTTTTTAATTTTTTTTAGCCTGGCCCGCAGAACATCAGTGTGACGAATTTGTGCTAGAACAATTTGCTTATTCAGCTAGATAGTTAAATCAAGGGTGTGTCACCAAGACATTTACTATGAACATTATTCATGATTATAACGTACTATCACTGTTATTGTGAGCTGCACTGTGGGAGCGTGCTAGAGCCTTTTTTTTCATAGCTTTTGAATGCAAATGTTGTAAGGGTAATTTGTTCTTTAAAATTAAGTATAGGTATGAGTTTCTTGATTCTGAACCGGCTGGTTCAGAGGTCTTCTGAGTATCACTGGGGTTTCTTTTTTAATTATTTTCCTGTATTTAAGGGCTGGGGGTTATGGTTTTTCATGCCGTTTCCATGTTGATTTCTAAATAGGTTTTCTGGGCACAAGTTATGCACCTGTTGGTGCCGTTTCATGAAGGCTTGCTACTGGTCTCACCTGGTCAGGTCAGGCCTATACTGGCACACTCCTACAGCTGCTAGTATACAACATGTTGTTATTTTAATTTTATATATGCACAGATGGCTGATATTAAAATTTATTCATATATATTAATATTTTGAGATTATAAAATTATACAGGCGGTACTTGTTATTGTAACTTAGGTTCTGGCTTTTGCTTGCTAGACTTGTCTGGTTAATTTTTGCTTATTATCAAACCATTATTATTAAAGAATGAATTCTTTCTAAACATTTAAACTTTTTAGGGCAAATGTCCTGTGCATTATATGAATCCACTAGTTTTACATTTCGCCTGTCATTACAGCAAGTTTAACTTATCATGATATTTCATCACAAATTAAATATTATATATTATTATTTTGTTAACAAGATTAAGTATTATTGTTCTATTATCATTACTTATTACAAATGTGGTCTCAAGAAGTGTTACTGTTCTTAGTCTGTCTGCTGACATTATAAAAATGTAAAAGGAGTTGCTGTTAAGATCGATTTAGATTTGCTTTAAATTTTTACACTTTTATAAAATTAAAGATTTTACAATTTTATAAAATTTATACAGGCTGTGCTGGCACCTCAAGTTATAATTGTAGTTTCTTGTTATTATGGCAAGTCCAGATATTCTCTACCTTCATGTATGTATTTGATAAAATATGCAGGCAGTGTGCCAGGCTTTATAATTGTAATTTGTCTGTGATTATGTGCTGTATAGGTATATGTGTGTTATATTATGTGTTTAAATTATGTGTTAAAATAATGAACCAGATTGATATATATATGCGGGAGAATTATTTGAAGAAATGTTAATTACTGTTATAATTGAAACTGATTTATTGAAATTGATTTATTGATATATTGAGATTTATTTATTTATCGAGACTATTGTTATAATTGCACTTACAGGGGATATTGAAATTTCTATGGGTTACGATGTATTAAACAAATAATGGGAATTGTAATTAATATATATAGAGATGTAACATGGATAATGGAAATTAAGAAAGTTAATAAAAGGTTGTTATTGCTGTTTACCGACCGAGTTTTAACTGCAAGTCCCGTCTCACTGGACCCAGCGCATTTTTTGCTTCTCTAGGCCTTCCGCCTAGTTTTAAATAACTATTTTAAAAAAAAAAAGTTTTTTTTTTATAAAGCATAAAAATAGAAAGAGGGTTACAAATGGTAGCAGAGTGTGATTGATTCTAGGGTCGAACCCTTGGGTGTGACGGGGCTTGCAAACTCGGAAAACATTTGGGGCAAAATGAAATTTCAAAAATCAAAGAAATTAACACATAGGCCAATGTATAATTGTTAGTTTGTTTTTTCAACTTGTGAGTCTAATCGCACCACGGGGTAGGCATTCGTAGTTAGAACATTTTGAGATGTTGAACTGCTGGGGGTCTTAAGCGTTGCCTGGGGGATAGAATATATTGGTAATTCGAGGTCGAATTATGGCGTGTGGCATTAGCGGGATGCGGTATGGCCCGATCGGAAGTCGGTACCGTCACCGACTTAATTCATGTATTGATGCCGATTTATGATTGTTAGCTATGTGTTGGTGAGGCGTGTATGTCGTGATTGGTGTTAGGTGTTATGTATGTTAGGTACGTGTTGGTTGTTGCTTGTTCTCTTCAGTGGTGTCGACGAAGTTGATTCAGAGTAGGCCAGGTCTCCGCAGCGCTAGAGAACCCAGGGGTCGCTCGAAGGAAGGAACAGTACTCGGGTTTTTCGGTTTTGTAAGTCATGTTTATGTTAGGTGTTTCGTGGGAATTTATGTTTTGTGGTTGTGTGTTGTGAATTGTACAATTCTGGCGGCGGTATGCTATCAGAAGTTGCCCCACCCCATTTCAGGCGTTCTCCAGAAATTTCCGGTGGTGAATGGAGTTGATGAGGACCAGCTGCTGGTTTTCTTGGACCTGGTGCTGCAGTTGGCAGATTTCCCGGGGGTGTCCGATGGGGAGGTCTTGTCCCTTATATACCCGTATTGCCGGGGCCCGTTGGCTGAGCTGGTCACCAACAATCTGCGTCGGGGTGGCAGTGTTGACGCTTTCCATGGGGATGTGTTGAACTTCTTCCTACCCATTCGACGACGTGCCCAGCTTAAGTTTGAGTTATTCTATCGCCTACAGGCCAACGGAGAGGTGCTAGGGGACATCGTGCACGATATACGGAAGGCTGCCCGGGTGTTAAGATTGGGGTTGCCCGAGACAGAAGTTATACAAGCAATTCTGGAAGGACTGAATCCCCAAGAGAGATCTCGTTTGATATTCGCGGACCGTCCACTTGTATTGCGGATCTGGACCGGTTGTGTGTGGTTTCTAGTACTGTCCAGGCGGGGGACGAGTCCCGGGGAAGAGCTGCTAAAGATGTCCGATGCTCCAGTGGTTTATTAGGAAAAGCTAAAGAAGACAAACATGGCGGTTGGAGGAGAACACAAGAGACGGTCAGAAAACTGAATATTCCGGAAGTAATGGAGGCTACAAGGGGGTGGCAAGTGGAAAGACGGTAACAACAGCTACAGCACAGAAAACAAAGAAGTATGAAATTAACAGGGGAAGAAGAAGTTATATCAGGGAACAAACATCGGCAAGTAGGGATCCTATAGGAAGTCCTTATTCCTATTTGGAGAGAAAGGAAACTTTAAAGGTTCCAGAGGAAGTACCAGTGCCTAATAGAGTTGTGGATGAAGAAGGTGAAGAGAAAGAAGAAAATCGGAATAATTTCTGTGGATTAATATGACGACAAGAAAACGTCTGTTGATACTGAATTACAGGACTCAGAGAGGACGTCATGGTTGAATCCGGATGCCGCAGAATTTGTTCCGGTATCTCCATCTCGGTTCGTGAGGGATCCAGATCCTGTAACATCCTCATCGCCTATGCAGGGATATGAGAAGTCACTTGATGGTGTAGCTTTATCATCGCCAGTAGAAATTAATTTAGTCATTGCACATGAACCTGGACAGCTGGCTTCCAGGGTGGAAAATGTTGAGGACGTTGTAGTTGCTGAGAGTGGTGAAGGAGAGGAATCGAAGGAAGAGTCAGAAGAGCGGTCTGCAGATGCTGCGCAGGGGAGTATAGTTGTAAGTGTTAGGGAGACTGAAGAGTCTGAGTTTGCGGATGGACACGGGGAAGTCCGGGCTGCAAGTGTTTCTGAGGTTGCAGATGGACAAGGGGATGTCCATGCCGCAAGTGTGGTGGAAGGAGATGAGGTAGAAGTTGAGGAGAAATTTGGTGGCAGCGTTGTGAAGTGTGTGAGTGAGAATGATGTAGTGGGTGAAGATGTGCAGATGCCTTCCGTAAGTAGTGCTGACGGTTCCGAAGAACGGAAAGAAGTTCCAGGTGGACCAGATGAGCAACTAGAGGAGGATGAAGATGTGCAGTGTTCTGATGGTGGTAGTAGACGTGATGGCGATGATGTTGATGATAAATGTGTTGATGAAAATGAGACTGGAGAAGAGGTTAGTGAAGAAGTTTGTGAGGCGGCCGCTGATGAGTGTGATGAAGAAATTGGTGAGGAGCTGAAGGAAGATGCGGTTGAAGATGGATCAGAGGAGCAACTAGGAGATGGTGAGGAGGCGCAGTGTCATGAGGTTGATTTGGGTCAGGTCGGCGAAGAAGGAGTAGAAGAGGAAGAAAAGAAAGGGTTAGAAGAAAGGGAAGGCAGAAGCAGAGGAGTTAGATGATGAGGATAATCCAAATCGGGGTGAAAGCAGTGAGGTAAATTGCCTTGATTCTGATTCAGAGGAAACCAGCCAGTACAGATCAACGCGAGATAATTTCTCCGAGAGTGGTGTCCGAAAGGAACGTGTACCTAAAGTCCGTCACAGAAAGGTGAGAAGAAGCGGGTAACGGGTAGATGTTCCCCACAGTCCCAGTGGTGTTCGTCTACTTCAGGGTTGCGCCCCTGCCAACGCGAGCCTTGGCTTCCTCCATTCATCCTTATTTCCGGAGGGAGCCATGTCCTTACTCTTAGTCCTAGCTATTGACCTTTCAATCTGATTGACCAATCAATCTAGCTTCCCCCGTTTCATCTTCCCAATTTTCCTTAAAAAAAAAAATTGATAAGGAGTTAGAGACTTGCCGAGAATGTCCCCTTAGATTATCGTGGTCTTGGAGAGTGTCAGTGTCCCAGTTTGGAGAAGTTATGGGGTGTTGTTCTATTGTTGTAGATTGATTGCTGGTTAGTGTAGATTCCGAGCCATGCCGCATTCCCCGGGTGTTTTGTGTTCTTCGTTGAGGGAGAGAGTTGTCTAGAAGGAGCAGTGGAGAGTCCCCCCCCCCCCGCGATAGTTACTGTGTGTAAGCGAGTTAAGTAAGAGAAGGGATGATGTTCGCGTGCCCTCTATGTGGTCTTCTCTGTCCGGCTGAGTGGGGCCATCCGCCCTAGTGTAGTGATGTGGGCCAGCCATATGGCAAGGATGGAGATGCCTTGTTGGTGCATTTGGCTGGTCGGTCCAAGAGGTGGACGAGAGGTGTAGTACGGTCACTCACATACCAAGGTGGGTGATACTTTGTTGGGTCTTCGGACGGGTATGTGTGGGACCGGTAGAAGTAGGTGATGGTCACCGGAGAGGGTGACGTGTTGGGGCGGTCCCGTGGGGTTGGCATGGCGGAGAGGGTCGCATGGGGATGGCCGCAGTTGTGAGGTTTCCCTGTTCTCCTGAGAGCAAGGACCACTGGGATCACCTTTGAATTTTGGCTGAAGGGGGATACACTGCAGGGTACCCCCTGAGTTCAAGTGTGGGGCAACCAGGTTGCCCTTTTGGGGTGGGGGTGTGCCGGTGTTTGCATAACCCGGCGTTCGAGGAAATACAAATACTATATTTCCAATAATAATAAATTTCGATTAGTTATCAATGTCAGTGAGCGAGGCGATATCTGTATGGCACTGTCCGGCAGTGCACGCTATCTAGCGGGCCGAATTTGGGTTGCGTTTCCGTGCACGTTTCGAGAATCAGTCGCAGGCAGCCATTCATCGAATAAACAGCAGCTTTTCCTCGGACAGTTTTCGTGTGCAGTCTTCTTCACCTATGGCAGGCTAAGTGCTTAAGACTCACCGGTAAGTGCTTATAGAATTGTATACAATGATTTGGTAGTAAGGAAATATTTAAATTCAAAATGTATTCAACCAGATGCGAACGTTAGAATGCTCGTGGTTCGATCAGACGTGTGTGTGTATTAAGAAATTTAATCGATGTTATAGTATTTAGATACTGCCTATAATTGTTTTAATCATTGTTCATTCAGCCTAATATAAAGATGTAACTAAATTAAGTACGTTAGAGAGAACTGTATCTTGTCGGTTATGCATGAACACGCACTGGTGACCGGAAGTGTGAACTTTCTTTTAATTAAATCAGTTAAAGGTAATTTTTAAGACCGCCCTAGATGAAGTACTGTAATTCTTTTATTTGTATGTAGCTGAGAGGGCCTTTAGTGTGTTCTTTATTTGCAAAAATTGCGATTATTTTATCGCCACGTGGCGAGGTGGCTGAGAACATGTATGGTTATGTCGCCGCTAGTTAAAGCCGGTGTGCGTGCCTCATTACTATGCACATATTATTATTATTATTATGAGTTCATGATTATCTTGGAGTTATAAATAATTCATATGCAAATCTAAAAATTTTTATGCATTATTTTGAGTTAGTTGGGAGCTCCAGTTCTGGTGTTTAAAATACATGACTAGGGTGGAAGTTTTAGTGAAGTTTTTAATCTTTTTGAATCCTTAGGGTTCTCGCCCTAGAAACGGAGATCTGGCCACAGCTGGTGTACTGCCGCCTTCACCAGCCATGAACCACCTGAAACCTTGTCTGTGCCGAGGAGGGAGCTAGCTACCAGTGACTATGTGGTACAGCCACTTCAGATAAGGTGATATGAACTCTTTTTTTATTTTTTTTAGCCTGGCCCGCAGAACATCAGTGTGACGAATTTGTGCTAGAACAATTTGCTTATTCAGCTAGATAGTTAAATCAAGGGTGTGTCACCAAGACATTTACTATGAACATTATTCATGATTATAACGTACTATCACTGTTATTGTGAGCTGCACTGTGGGAGCGTGCTAGAGCCTTTTTTTTCATAGCTTTTGAATGCAAATGTTGTAAGGGTAATTTGTTCTTTAAAATTAAGTATAGGTATGAGTTTCTTGATTCTGAACCGGCTGGTTCAGAGGTCTTCTGAGTATCACTGGGGTTTCTTTTTTAATTATTTTCCTGTATTTAAGGGCTGGGGGTTATGGTTTTTCATGCCGTTTCCATGTTGATTTCTAAATAGGTTTTCTGGGCACAAGTTATGCACCTGTTGGTGCCGTTTCATGAAGGCTTGCTACTGGTCTCACCTGGTCAGGTCAGGCCTATACTGGCACACTCCTACAGCTGCTAGTATACAACATGTTGTTATTTTAATTTTATATATGCACAGATGGCTGATATTAAAATTTATTCATATATATTAATATTTTGAGATTATAAAATTATACAGGCGGTACTTGTTATTGTAACTTAGGTTCTGGCTTTTGCTTGCTAGACTTGTCTGGTTAATTTTTGCTTATTATCAAACCATTATTATTAAAGAATGAATTCTTTCTAAACATTTAAACTTTTTAGGGCAAATGTCCTGTGCATTATATGAATCCACTAGTTTTACATTTCGCCTGTCATTACAGCAAGTTTAACTTATCATGATATTTCATCACAAATTAAATATTATATATTATTATTTTGTTAACAAGATTAAGTATTATTGTTCTATTATCATTACTTATTACAAATGTGGTCTCAAGAAGTGTTACTGTTCTTAGTCTGTCTGCTGACATTATAAAAATGTAAAAGGAGTTGCTGTTAAGATCGATTTAGATTTGCTTTAAATTTTTACACTTTTATAAAATTAAAGATTTTACAATTTTATAAAATTTATACAGGCTGTGCTGGCACCTCAAGTTATAATTGTAGTTTCTTGTTATTATGGCAAGTCCAGATATTCTCTACCTTCATGTATGTATTTGATAAAATATGCAGGCAGTGTGCCAGGCTTTATAATTGTAATTTGTCTGTGATTATGTGCTGTATAGGTATATGTGTGTTATATTATGTGTTTAAATTATGTGTTAAAATAATGAACCAGATTGATATATATATGCGGGAGAATTATTTGAAGAAATGTTAATTACTGTTATAATTGAAACTGATTTATTGAAATTGATTTATTGATGTATTGAGATTTATTTATTTATCGAGACTATTGTTATAATTGCACTTACAGGGGATATTGAAATTTCTATGGGTTACGATGTATTAAACAAATAATGGGAATTGTAATTAATATATATAGAGATGTAACATGGATAATGGAAATTAAGAAAGTTAATAAAAGGTTGTTATTGCTGTTTACCGACCGAGTTTTAACTGCAAGTCCCGTCTCACTGGACCCAGCGCATTTTTTGCTTCTCTAGGCCTTCCGCCTAGTTTTAAATAACTATTTAAAAAAAAAAAAGTTTTTTTTTATAAAGCATAAAAATAGAAAGAGGGTTACAAATGGTAGCAGAGTGTGATTGATTCTAGGGTCGAACCCTTGGGTGTGACGGGGCTTGCAAACTCGGAAAACATTTGGGGCAAAATGAAATTTCAAAAATCAAAGAAATTAACACATAGGCCAATGTATAATTGTTAGTTTGTTTTTTCAACTTGTGAGTCTAATCGCACCACGGGGTAGGCATTCGTAGTTAGAATATTTTGAGATGTTGAACTGCTGGGGGTCTTAAGCGTTGCCTGGGGGATAGAATATATTGGTAATTCGAGGTCGAATTATGGCGTGTGGCATTAGCGGGATGCGGTATGGCCCGATCGGAAGTCGGTACCGTCACCGACTTAATTCATGTATTGATGCCGATTTATGATTGTTAGCTATGTGTTGGTGAGGCGTGTATGTCGTGATTGGTGTTAGGTGTTATGTATGTTAGGTACGTGTTGGTTGTTGCTTGTTCTCTTCAGTGGTGTCGACGAAGTTGATTCAGAGTAGGCCAGGTCTCCGCAGCGCTAGAGAACCCAGGGGTCGCTCGAAGGAAGGAACAGTACTCGGGTTTTTCGGTTTTGTAAGTCATGTTTATGTTAGGTGTTTCGTGGGAATTTATGTTTTGTGGTTGTGTGTTGTGAATTGTACAATTCTGGCGGCGGTATGCTATCAGAAGTTGCCCCACCCCATTTCAGGCGTTCTCCAGAAATTTCCGGTGGTGAATGGAGTTGATGAGGACCAGCTGCTGGTTTTCTTGGACCTGGTGCTGCAGTTGGCAGATTTCCCGGGGGTGTCCGATGGGGAGGTCTTGTCCCTTATATACCCGTATTGCCGGGGCCCGTTGGCTGAGCTGGTCACCAACAATCTGCGTCGGGGTGGCAGTGTTGACGCTTTCCATGGGGATGTGTTGAACTTCTTCCTACCCCTTCGACGACGTGCCCAGCTTAAGTTTGAGTTATTCTATCGCCTACAGGCCAACGGAGAGGCGCTAGGGGACATCGTGCACGATATACGGAAGGCTGCCCGGGTGTTAAGATTGGGGTTGCCCGAGACAGAAGTTATACAAGCAATTCTGAAAGGACTGAATCCCCAAGAGAGATCTCGTTTGATATTCGCGGACCGTCCACTTGTATTGCGGATCTGGACCGGTTGTGTGTGGTTTCTAGTACTGTCCAGGCGGGGGACGAGTCCCGGGGAAGAGCTGCTAAAGATGTCCGATGCTCCAGTGGTTTATTAGGAAAAGCTAAAGAAGACAAACATGGCGGTTGGAGGAGAACACAAGAGACGGTCAGAAAACTGAATATTCCGGAAGTAATGGAGGCTACAAGGGGGTGGCAAGTGGAAAGACGGTAACAACAGCTACAGCACAGAAAACAAAGAAGTATGAAATTAACAGGGGAAGAAGACGTTATATCAGGGAACAAACATCGGCAAGTAGGGATCCTATAGGAAGTCCTTATTCCTATTTGGAGAGAAAGGAAACTTTAAAGGTTCCAGAGGAAGTACCAGTGCCTAATAGAGTTGTGGATGAAGAAGGTGAAGAGAAAGAAGAAAATCGGAATAATTTCTGTGGATTAATACGACGACAAGAAAACGTCTGTTGATACTGAATTACAGGACTCAGAGAGGACGTCATGGTTGAATCCGGATGCCGCAGAATTTGTTCCGGTATCTCCATCTCGGTTCGTGAGGGATCCAGATCCTGTAACATCCTCATCGCCTATGCAGGGATATGAGAAGTCACTTGATGGTGTAGCTTTATCATCGCCAGTAGAAATTAATTTAGTCATTGCACATGAACCTGGACAGCTGGCTTCCAGGGTGGAAAATGTTGAGGACGTTGTAGTTGCTGAGAGTGGTGAAGGAGAGGAATCGAAGGAAGAGTCAGAAGAGCGGTCTGCAGATGCTGCGCAGGGGAGTATAGTTGTAAGTGTTAGGGAGACTGAAGAGTCTGAGTTTGCGGATGGACACGGGGAAGTCCGGGCTGCAAGTGTTTCTGAGGTTGCAGATGGACAAGGGGATGTCCATGCCGCAAGTGTGGTGGAAGGAGATGAGGTAGAAGTTGAGGAGAAATTTGGTGGCAGCGTTGTGAAGTGTGTGAGTGAGAATGATGTAGTGGGTGAAGATGTGCAGACGCCTTCCGTAAGTAGTGCTGACGGTTCCGAAGAACGGAAAGAAGTTCCAGGTGGACCAGATGAGCAACTAGAGGAGGATGAAGATGTGCAGTGTTCTGATGGTGGTAGTAGACGTGATGGCGATGATGTTGATGATAAATGTGTTGATGAAAATGAGACTGGAGAAGAGGTTAGTGAAGAAGTTTGTGAGGCGGCCGCTGATGAGTGTGATGAAGAAATTGGTGAGGAGCTGAAGGAAGATGCGGTTGAAGATGGATCAGAGGAGCAACTAGGAGATGGTGAGGAGGCGCAGTGTCATGAGGTTGATTTGGGTCAGGTCGGCGAAGAAGGAGTAGAAGAGGAAGAAAAGGAAGGGTTAGAAGAAAGGGAAGGCAGAAGCAGAGGAGTTAGATGATGAGGATAATCCAAATCGGGGTGAAAGCAGTGAGGTAAATTGCCTTGATTCTGATTCAGAGGAAACCAGCCAGTACAGATCAACGCGAGATAATTTCTCCGAGAGTGGTGTCCGAAAGGAACGTGTACCTAAAGTCCGTCACAGAAAGGTGAGAAGAAGCGGGTAACGGGTAGATGTTCCCCACAGTCCCAGTGGTGTTCGTCTACTTCAGGGTTGCGCCCCTGCCAACGCGAGCCTTGGTTTCCTCCATTCATCCTTATTTCCGGAGGGAGCCATGTCCTTACTCTTAGTCCTAGCTATTGACCTTTCAATCTGATTGACCAATCAATCTAGCTTCCCCCGTTTCATCTTCCCAATTTTCCTTAAAAAAAAAAAATTGATAAGGAGTTAGAGACTTGCCGAGAATGTCCCCTTAGATTATCGTGGTCTTGGAGAGTGTCAGTGTCCCAGTTTGGAGAAGTTATGGGGTGTTGTTCTATTGTTGTAGATTGATTGCTGGTTAGTGTAGATTCCGAGCCATGCCGCATTCCCCGGGTGTTTTGTGTTCTTCGTTGAGGGAGAGAGTTGTCTAGAAGGAGCAGTGGAGAGTCCCCCCCCGCGATAGTTACTGTGTGTAAGCGAGTTAAGTAAGAGAAGGGATGATGTTCGCGTGCCCTCTATGTGGTCTTCTCTGTCCGGCTGAGTGGGGCCATCCGCCCTAGTGTAGTGATGTGGGCCAGCCATATGGCAAGGATGGAGATGCCTTGTTGGTGCATTTGGCTGGTCGGTCCAAGAGGTGGACGAGAGGTGTAGTACGGTCACTCACATACCAAGGTGGGTGATACTTTGTTGGGTCTTCGGACGGGTATGTGTGGGACCGGTAGAAGTAGGTGATGGTCACCGGAGAGGGTGACGTGTTGGGGCGGTCCCGTGGGGTTGGCATGGCGGAGAGGGTCGCATGGGGATGGCCGCAGTTGTGAGGTTTCCCTGTTCTCCTGAGAGCAAGGACCACTGGGATCACCTTTGAATTTTGGCTGAAGGGGGGTACACTGCAGGGTACCCCCTGAGTTCAAGTGTGGGGCAACCAGGTTGCCCTTTTGGGGTGGGGGTGTGCCGGTGTTTGCATAACCCGGCGTTCGAGGAAATACAAATACTATATTTCCAATAATAATAAATTTCGATTAGTTATCAATGTCAGTGAGCGAGGCGATATCTGTATGGCACTGTCCGGCAGTGCACGCTATCTAGCGGGCCGAATTTGGGTTGCGTTTCCGTGCACGTTTCGAGAATCAGTCGCAGGCAGCCATTCATCGAATAAACAGCAGCTTTTCCTCGGACAGTTTTCGTGTGCAGTCTTCTTCACCTATGGCAGGCTAAGTGCTTAAGACTCACCGGTAAGTGCTTATAGAATTGTATACAATGATTTGGTAGTAAGGAAATATTTAAATTCAAAATGTATTCAACCAGATGCGAACGTTAGAATGCTCGTGGTTCGATCAGACGTGTGTGTGTATTAAGAAATTTAATCGATGTTATAGTATTTAGATACCGCCTGTAATTGTTTTAATCATTGTTCATTCAGCCTAATATAAAGATGTAAATAAATTAAGTACGTTAGAGAGAACTGTATCTTGTCGGTTATGCATGAACACGCACTGGTGACCGGAAGTGTGAACTTTCTTTTAATTAAATCAGTTAAAGGTAATTTTTAAGACCGCCCTAGATGAAGTACTGTAATTCTTTTATTTGTATGTAGCTGAGAGGGCCTTTAGTGTGTTCTTTATTTGCAAACATTGCGATTATTTATCGCCACGTGGCGAGGTGGCTGAGAACATGTATGGGTATGTCGCCGCTAGTTAAAGCCGGTGTGCGTGCCTCATTACTATGCACATATTATTATTATTATGAGTTCATGATTATCTTGGAGTTATAAATAATTCATATGCAAATCTAAAAACTTTTACGCATTATTTTGAGTTAGTTGGGAGCTCCAGTTCTGGTGTTTAAAATACATGACTAGGGTGCAAGTTTTAGTGGAGTTTTTAATCTTTTTGAATCCTTAGGGTTCTCGCCCTAGAAACGGAGATCTGGCCACAGCTGGTGTACTGCCGCCTTCACCAGCCATGAACCACCTGAAACCTTGTCTGTGCCGAGGAGGGAGCTAGCTACCAGTGACTATGTGGTACAGCCACTTCAGATAAGGTGATATGAACTCTTTTTTTATTTTTTTTAGCCTGGCCCGCAGAACATCAGTGTGACGAATTTGTGCTAGAACAATTTGCTTATTCAGCTAGATAGTTAAATCAAGGGTGTGTCACCAAGACATTTACTATGAACATTATTCATGATTATAACGTACTATCACTGTTATTGTGAGCTGCACTGTGGGAGCATGCCAGAGCCTTTTTTTTTCATAGATTTTGAATGCAAATGTTGTAAGGGTAATTTGTTCTTTAAAATTAAGTATAGGTATGAGTTTCTTGATTCCGAACCGGCTGGTTCAGAGGTCTTCTGAGTATCACTGGGGTTTCTTTTTTAATTATTTTCCTGTATTTAAGGGCTGGAGGTTTTGGTTTTTCATGCCGTTTCTATGTTGATTTCTAAATAGGTTTTCTGGGCACAAGTTATGCACCTGTTGGTGCCGTTTCATGCAGGCTTGCTACTGGTCTCACCTGGTCAGGTCAGGCCTATTCTGGCACACTCCTACAGCTGCTAGTATACAACATGTTGTTATTTTAATTTTATATATACACAGATGGCTGATATTAAAAAAATTTTTTTTAAGGCATATATTATTAATATTTTGAGATTATAAAATTATACAGGCGGTACTTGTTATTGTAACTTAGGTTCTGGCTTTTGCTTGCTAGACTTGTCTGGTTAATTTTTGCTTATTATCAAACCATTATGATTAAAGAATGAATTCTTTCTAAACATTTAACCTTTTTAGGACAAATGTCCTGTGCATTATATGAATCCACTAGTTTTACATTTCGCCTGTCATTACAGCAAGTTTAACTTATCATGATATTTCATCACAAATTAAATATTATATATTATTATTTTGTTAACAAGAGTATATATTATTGTTCTATTATCATTACTTATTACAAAGTGGTCTCAAGAAATGTTACTGTTCTTAGTCTGTCTGCTGACATTATAAAAATGTAAAAGGGGTTGCTGTTAAGATCGATTTAGATTTGCTTTAAATTTTTACACTTTTATAAAATTAAATATTTTACAATTTTATAAAATTTATACAGGCTGTGCTGGCACCTCAAGTTATAATTGTAGTTTCTTGTTATTATGGTAAGTCCAGATATTCTCTACCTTCATGTACGTATTTGATAAAATATGCAGGCGGTGCGCCAGGCTTTATACAAGTAATTGTAATTTGTCTGTGATTATGTGATGTATAGGTATATGTGTGTTATATTATGTGTAAAAATAATGAACCAGATTGATATATATATATATGTGGGAGAATTATTTGAAGGAATGTTAATTACTGTTATAATTGAAATTGATATATTGAGATTTATTTATTTATCGAGACTATTGTTATAATTGGACTTACAGGGGATATTGAAATTTCTATGGCTTACGATGTATTAAACAAATAATGGGAATTGTAATTAATATATATAGAGATGTAACATGGATAATGGAAATTAAGAAAGTTAATAAAAGGTTGTTATTGCTGTTTACCGACCGAGTTTTAATTGCAAGTCACATCTCACTGGACCCAGTGCATTTTTTGCTTCTCTAGGTCTTCCGCCTAGTTTTAAATAACTATTTCAAAAAAAAAAAAAAAGTTTTTTTGTTATAAAGCATAAAAATAGAAAGAGGGGTTACAAATGTTAGCAGAGCGTGGTTGATTCTAGGGTCGAACCCTTGGGTCCTTGGGTGTGACGGGGCTTGCAAACTCGGATAACATTTGGGGCAAAATGAAATTTCAAAAATCAAAGAAATTAACACATAGGCCAATGTATAATTGTTAGGTTGTTTTTTCAACTTGAGTCTGATCGCACCACGGGTTAGGTATTCGTAGTTAGAATATTTTGATATGTTGAACTGCCGGGGGGGGTCTTAAGCGTTGCCTGGGGATAGAATATATTGGTAATTCGAGGTCGAATTATGGCGTGTGGCATTAGCGGGATGCGGTATGGCCCGATTGGAAGTCGGTACCGTCACCGACTTAATTCATGTATTGATGCCGATTTATGATTGTTAGCTATGTGTTGGTGAGTCGTGTATGTCGTGATTGGTGTTAGGTGTTATGTATGTTAGGTACGTGTTGGTTGTTGCTTGTTCTCTTCAGTGGTGTCGACGAAGTTGGTTCAGAAGTAGGCCAGGTCTCCGCAGCGCTAGAGAACCCGAGTGTCGCTCGAAGGAAGGAACAGTACTCGGGTTTTTCGGTTTTGTATGTCATGTTTATGTTAGGTGTTTCGTGGGAATTTATGTTTTGTGGTTGTGAATTGTGCAATTCTGGCGGCGGTATGCTATCAGAAGTTGCCCCACCCCATTTCAGGCGTTCTCCAGAAATTTCCGGTGGTGAATGGAGTTGATGAGGACCAGCTGCTGGTTTTCTTGGACCTGGTGCTGCAGTTGGCAGATTTCCCGGGGGTGTCCGATGGGGAGGTCTTGTCCCTTATATACCCGTATTGCCGGGGCCCGTTGGCTGAGCTGGTCACCAACACTCTGCGTCGGGGTGGCAGTGTTGACGCTTTCCATGGTGAGGTGTTGAACTTCTACCTACCCGTTCGACGACGTGCCCAGCTTAAGTTTGAGTTATTCTATCGCCTACAGGCCAACGGAGAGGCGTTAGGGGACTTCGTGCACGATATACGGAAGGCTGCCCGGGTATTAAGGTTGGGGTTGCCCGAGACGGAAGTTATACAAGCAATTCTGGAAGGACTGAATCCCCAAGAGAGATCTCGTTTGATATTCGCGGACTGTCCACGTTGTTTTGCGGATCTGGACCGGTTGTGTGTGGTTTCTAGTACTGTCCAGGCGGGGGACGAGTCCCGGGGAAGAGCTGCTAAAGATGTCCGATGCTCCAGTGGTTTATTAGGAAAAGCTAAAGAAGACAAACATGGCGGTTGGAGGAGAACACAAGAGACGGTCAGAAAACTGAATATTCCGGAAGTAATGGAGGCTACAAGGGGGTGGCAAGTGGAAAGACGGTAACAACAGCTACAGCACAGAAAACAAAGAAGTATGAAATTAACAGGGGAAGAAGAAGTTATATCAGGGAACAAACATCGGCAAGTAGGGATCCTATAGGAAGTCCTTATACCTATTTGGAGAGAAAGGAAACTTTAAAGGTTCCAGAGGAAGTACCAGTGCCTAATAGAGTTGTGGATGAAGAAGGTGAAGAGAAAGAAGAAAAGCGGAATAATTTCTGTGGATTAATACGACGACAAGAAAACGTCTGTTGATACTGAATTACAGGACTCAGAGAGGACGTCATGGTTGAATCCGGATGCCGCAGAATTTGTTCCGGTATCTCCATCTCGGTTCGTGAGGGATCCAGATCCTGTAACATCATCATCGCCTATGCAGGGATATGAGAAGTCACTTGATGGTGTAGCTTTGTCATCGCCAGTAGAAATTAATTTAGTCATTGCACATGAACCTGGACAGCTGGCTTCCAGGGTGGAAAATGTTGAGGACGTTGTAGTTGCTGAGAGTGGTGAAGGAGAGGAATCGAAGGAAGAGTCAGAAGAGCGGTCTGCAGATGCTGCGCAGGGGAGTATAGTTGTAAGTGTTAGGGAGACTGAAGAGTCTGAGTTTGCGGATGGACATGGGGAAGTCCAGGCTGCAAGTGTTTCTATGGTTGCGGATGGACAAGGGGATGTCCATGCCGCAAGTGTGGTGGAAGGAGATGAGGTAGAAGTTGAGGAAAAATTTGGTGGCAGCGTTGTGAAGTGTGTGAGTGAGAATGATGTAGTGGGTGAAGATGTGCAGACGCCTTCCGTAAGTAGTGCTGACGGTTCCGAAGAACGGAAAGAAGTTCCAGGTGGACCAGATGAGCAACTAGAGGAGGATGAAGATGTGCAGTGTTCTGATGGTGGTAGTAGACGTGATGGCGATGATGTTGATGATAAATGTGTTGATGAAAATGAGACTGGAGAAGAGGTTAGTGAAGAAGTTTGTGAGGCGGCCGCAGATGAGTGTGATGAAGAAATTGGTGAGGAGCTGAAGGAAGATGCGGTTGAAGATGGATCAGAGGAGCAACTAGGAGATGGTGAGGAGGCGCAGTGTCAAGAGGTTGATTTGGGTCAGGTCGGCGAAGAGGAAGAAAAGAAAGGGTTAGAAGAAAGGGAAGGCAGAAGCAGAGGAGTTAGATGATGAGGATAATCCAAATCGGGGTGAAAGCAGTGAGGTAAGTTGCCTTGATTCTGATTCAGAGGAAACCAGCCAGTACAGCTCAACGCGAGATAATTTCTCCGAGAGTGGTGTCCGAAAGGAACGTGTACCTAAAGTCCGTCACAGAAAGGTGAGAAGAAGCGGGTAACGGGTAGATGTTCCCCACAGTCCCAGTGGTGTTCGTCTACTTCAGGGTTGCGCCCCTGCCAACGCGAGCCTTGGTTTCCTCCATTCATCCTTATTTCCGGAGGGAGCCATGTCCTTACCCTTAGTCCTAGCTATTGACCTTTCAATCTGATTGACCAATCAATCTAGCTTGCCCCGTTTCATCTTCCCAATTTTCCTAAAAAAAAAAAAAAAATTGATAAGGAGTTAGAGACTTGCCGAGAATGTCCCCTTAGATTATCGTGGTCTTGGAGAGTGTCAGTGTCCCAGTTTGGAGAAGTTATGGGGTGTTGTTCTATTGTTGTAGATTGATTGCTGGTTAGTGTAGATTCCGAGCCATGCCGATTTCCCCGGGTGTTTTGTGTTCTTCGTTGAGGGAGAGAGTTGTCTAGAAGGAGCAGTGGAGAGTTCCCCCCCCCCCGATAGTTACTGTGTGTAAGCGAGTTAAGTAAGAGAAGGGATGATGTTCGCGTGCCCTCTATGTCGTCTTCTCTGTCCGGCTGAGTGGGGCCATCCGCCCTAGTGTAGTGATGTGGGCCAGCCATATGGCAAGGATGGAGATGCCTTGTTGGTGCATATGGCTGGTCGGTCCAAGAGGTGGACGAGAGGTGTAGTACGGTCACTCACATACCAAGGTGGGTGATACTTTGTTGGGTCTTCGGACGGGTATGTGTGGGACCGGTAGAAGTAGGTGATGGTCACCGGAAAGGGTGACGTGTTGGGGCGGTCCCGTGGGGTTGGCATGGCGGAGAGGGTCGCATGGGGATGGCCGAAGTTGTGAGGTTTCCCTGTTCTCCTGAGAGCAAGAACCACTGGGATCACCTTTGAATTTTGGCTGAAGGGGGTACACTGCAGGGTACCCCCTGAGTTCAAGTGTGGGGCAACCAGGTTGCCCTTTTGGGGTGGGGGTGTGCCGGTGTTTGCATAACCCGGCGTTCGAGGAAATACAAATACTGTATTTCCAATAATAATAAATTTCGATTAGTTATCAATGTCAGTGAGCGAGGCGATATCTGTATGGCACTGTCCGGCAGTGCACGCTATCTAGCGGGCCGAATTTGGGTTGCGTTTCCGTGCACGTTTCGTGAATCAGTCGCAGGCAGCCATTCATCGAATAAACAGCAGCTTTTCCTCGGACAGTTTTCGTGTGCAGTCTTCTTCACCTATGGCAGGCTAAGTGCTTAAGACTCACCGGTAAGTGCTTATAGAATTGTATACAATGATTTGGTAGTAAGGAAATATTTAAATTCAAAATGTATTCAACCAGATGCGAACGTTAGAATGCTCGTGGTTCGATCAGACGTGTGTGTGTGTGTGTGTATTAAGAAATTTAATCGATGTTATAGTATTTAGATACCGCCTGTAATTGTTTTAATCATTGTTCATTCAGCCTAATATAAAGATGTAAATAAATTAAGTACGTTAGAGAGAACTGTATCTTGTCGGTTATGCATGAACACGCACTGGTGACTGGAAGTGTGAACTTTCTTTTAATTAAATCAGTTAAAGGTAATTTTTAAGACCGCCCTAGATGATGTACTGTAATTCTTTTATTTGTATGTAGCTGAGAGGGCCTTTAGTGTGTTCTTTATTTGCAAAAATTGCGATTATTGTATCGCCACGTGGCGAGGTGGCTGAGAACATGTATGGTTATGTCCCCGCTAGTTAAAGCCGGTGTGCGTGCCTCATTACTATGCACATATTATTATTATTATGAGTTCATGATTATCTTGGAGTTATAAATAATTCATATGCAAATCTAAAAACTTTTACGCATTATTTTGAGTTAGTTGGGAGCTCCAGTTCTGGTGTTTAAAATACATGACTAGGGTGCAAGTTTTAGTGGAGTTTTTAATCTTTTTGAATCCTTAGGGTTCTCGCCCTAGAAACGGAGATCTGGCCACAGCTGGTGTACTGCCGCCTTCACCAGCCATGAACCACCTGAAACCTTGTCTGTGCCGAGGAGGGAGCTAGCTACCAGTGACTATGTGGTACAGCCACTTCAGATAAGGTGATATGAACTCTTTTTTTATTTTTTTTAGCCTGGCCCGCAGAACATCAGTGTGACGAATTTGTGCTAGAACAATTTGCTTATTCAGCTAGATAGTTAAATCAAGGGTGTGTCACCAAGACATTTACTATGAACATTATTCATAATTATAACGTACTATCACTGTTATTGTGAGCTGCACTGTGGGAGCATGCCAGAGCCTTTTTTTTCATAATTTTGAATGCAAATGTTGTAAGGGTAATTTGTTCTTTAAAATTAAGTATAGGTATGAGTTTCTAGATTCCGAACCGGCTGGTTCAGAGGTCTTCTGAGTATCACTGGGGTTTCTTTTTTAATTATTTTCCTGTATTTAAGGGCTGGGGGTTTTGGTTTTTCATGCCGTTTCCATGTTGATTTCTAAATAGGTTTTCTGGGTACAAGTTATGCACCTGTTGGTGCCGTTTCATGCAGGCTTGCTACTGGTCTCACCTGGTCAGGTCAGGCCTATTCTGGCACACTCCTACAGCTGCTAGTATACAACATGTTGTTATTTTAATTTTATATATACACAGATGGCTGATATTAAAACTTTTTTTTTTTTAAGGCATATATTATTAATATTTTGAGATTATAAAATTATACAGGCGGTACTTGTTATTGTAACTTAGGTTCTGGCTTTTGCTTGCTAGACTTGTCTGGTTAATTTTTGCTTATTATCAAACCATTATGATTAAAGAATGAATTCTTTCTAAACATTTAACCTTTTTATGACAAATGTCCTGTGCATTATATGAATCCACTAGTTTTACATTTCGCCTGTCATTACAGCAAGTTTAACTTATCATGATATTTTATCACAAATTAAATATTATATATTATTATTTTGTTAACAAGATTAAGTATTATTGTTCTATTATCATTACTTATTACAAAGTGGTCTCAAGAAATGTTACTGTTCTTAGTCTGTCTGCTGACATTATAAAAATGTAAAAGGGGTTGCTGTTAAGATCGATTTAGATTTGCTTTAAATTTTTACACTTTTATAAAATTAAATATTTTACAATTTTATAAAATTTATACAGGCTGTGCTGGCACCTCAAGTTATAATTGTAGTTTCTTGTTATTATGGTAAGTCCAGATATTCTCTACCTTCATGTACGTATTTGATAAAATATGCAGGCGGTGCGCCAGGCTTTATACGAGTAATTGTAATTTGTCTGTGATTATGTGATGTATAGGTATATGTGTGTTATATTATGTGTTAAAATAATGAACCAGATTGATATATATATATATATATGTGGGAGAATTATTTGAAGGAATGTTAATTACTGTTATAATTGAAATTGATATATTGAGATTTATTTATTTATCGAGATTATTGTTATAATTGCACTTACAGGGGATATTGAAATTTCTATGGGTTACGATGTATTAAACAAATAATGGGAATTGTAATTAATATATATAGAGATGTAACATGGATAATGGAAATTAAGAAAGTTAATAAAAGGTTGTTATTGTTGTTTACCGACCGAGTTTTAATTGCAAGTCCCATCTCACTGGACCCAGTGCATTTTTTGCTTCTCTAGGTCTTCCGCCTAGTTTTAAATAACTATTTCAAAAAAAAAAAAAAGTTTTTTTGTTATAAAGCATAAAAATAGAAAGAGGGGTTACAAATGTTAGCAGAGCGTGGTTGATTCTAGGGTCGAACCCTTGGGTCCTTGGGTGTGACGGGGCTTGCAAACTCGGAAAACATTTGGGGCAAAATGAAATTTCAAAAATCAAAGAAATTAACACATCGGCCAATGTATAATTGTTAGGTTGTTTTTTCAACTTGAGTCTGATCGCACCACGGGGTAGGTATTCGTAGTTAGAATATTTTGAGATGTTGAACTGCCGGGGGTTTTAAGCGTTGCCTGGGGGATAGAATATATTGGTAATTCGAGGTCGAATTATGGCGTGTGGCATTAGCGGGATGCGGTATGGCCCGATTGGAAGTCGGTACCGTCACCGACTTAATTCATGTATTGATGCCGATTTATGATTGTTAGCTATGTGTTGGTGAGTCGTGTACGTCGTGATTGGTGTTATGTATGTTAGGTACGTGTTGGTTGTTCTCTTCAGTGGTGTCGACGAAGTTGGTTCAGAAGTAGGCCAGGTCTCCGCAGCGCTAGAGAACCCGAAGGTCGCTCGAAGGAAGGACCAGTACTCGGGTTTTTCGGTTTTGTATGTCATGTTTATGTTAGGTGTTTCGTGGGAATTTATGTTTTGTGGTTGTGAATTGTGCAATTCTGGCGGCGGTATGCTATCAGAAGTTGCCCCACCCTATTTCAGGCGTTCTCCAGAAATTTCCGGTGGTGGTTGGAGTTGATGAGGACCAGCTGCTGGTTTTCTTGGACCTGGTGCTGCAGTTGGCAGATTTCCCGGGGGTGTCCGATGGGGAGGTCTTGTCCCTTATATACCCGTATTGCCGGGGCCCGTTGGCTGAGCTGGTCACCAACACTCTGCGTCGGGGTGGCAGTGTTGACGCTTTCCATGGTGAGGTGTTGAACTTCTTCCTACCCGTTCGACGACGTGCCCAGCTTAAGTTTGAGTTATTCTATCGCCTACAGGCCAACGGAGAGGCGTTAGGGGACTTCGTGCACGATATACGGAAGGCTGCCCGGGTGTTAAGGTTGGGGTTGCCCGAGACGGAAGTTATACAAGCAATTCTGGAAGGACTGAATCCCCAAGAGAGATCTCGTTTGATATTCGCGGACCGTCCACGTTGTTTTGCGGATCTGGACCGGTTGTGTGTGGTTTCTAGTACTGTCCAGGCGGGGGACGAGTCCCGGGGAAGAGCTGCTAAAGATGTCCGATGCTCCAGTGGTTTATTAGGAAAAGCTAAAGAAGACAAACATGGCGGTTGAAGGAGAACACAAGAGACGGTCAGAAAACTGAATATTCCGGAAGTAATGGAGGCTACAAGGGGGTGGCAAGTGGAAAGACGGTAACAACAGCTACAGCACAGAAAACAAAGAAGTATGAAATTAACAGGGGAAGAAGAAGTTATATCAGGGAACAAACATCGGCAAGTAGGGATCCTATAGGAAGTCCTTATTCCTATTTGGAGAGAAAGGAAACTTTAAAGGTTCCAGAGGAAGTACCAGTGCCTAATAGAGTTGTGGATGAAGAAGGTGAAGAGAAAGAAGAAAAGCGGAATAATTTCTGTGGATTAATACAAGACGACAAGAAAACGTCTGTTGATACTGAATTACAGGACTCAGAGAGGACGTCATGGTTGAATCCGGATGCCGCAGAATTTGTTCCGGTATCTCCATCTCGGTTCGTGGGGGATCCAGATCCTGTAACATCATCATCGCCTATGCAGGGATATGAGAAGTCACTTGATGGTGTAGCTTTATCATCGCCAGTAGAAATTAATTTAGTCATTGCACATGAACCTGGACAGCTGGCTTCCAGGGTGGAAAATGTTGAGGACGTTGTAGTTGCTGAGAGTGGTGAAGGAGAGGAATCGAAGGAAGAGTCAGAAGAGCGGTCTGCAGATGCTGCGCAGGGGAGTATAGTTGTAAGTGTTAGGGAGACTGAAGAGTCTGAGTTTGCGGATGGACACGGGGAAGTCCAGGCTGCAAGTGTTTCTGAGGTTGCGGATGGACAAGGGGATGTCCATGCCGCAAGTGTGGTGGAAGGAGATGAGGTAGAATTTGAGGAGAAATTTGGTGGCAGCGTTGTGAAGTGGGTGAGTGAGAATGATATAGTGGGTGAAGATGTGCAGACGCCTTCTGTAAGTAGTGTTGAGGGAACCGAAGAACGGAAAGAAGTTCCAGGTGGACCAGATGAGCAACTAGAGGAGGATGAAGATGTGCAGTGTTCTGATGGTGGTAGTAGACGTGATGGCGATGATGTTGATGATAAATGTGTTGATGAAAATGAGACTGGAGAAGAGGTTAGTGAAGAAGTTTGTGAGGCGGCCGCTGATGAGTGTGATGAAGGAATTGGTGAGGAGCTGAAGGAAGATGCGGTTGAAGATGGATCAAAGGAGCAACTAGGAGATGGTGAGGAGGCGCAGTGTCATGAGGTTGATTTGGGTCAGGTCGGCGAAGAGGAAGAAAAGAAAGGTTTAGAAGAAAGGGAAGGCAGAAGCAGAGGAGTTAGATGATGAGGATAATCCAAATCGGGGTGAAAGCAGTGAGGTAAGTTGCCTTGATTCTGATTCAGAGGAAACCAGCCAGTACAGCTCAACGCGAGATAATTTCTCCGAGAGTGGTGTCCGAAAGGAACGTGTACCTAAAGTCCTTCACAGAAAGGTGAGAAGAAGAGATTACGGGTAGCGGGTAGATGTTCCCCACAGTCCCAGTGGTGTTCGTCTACTTCAGGGTTGCGCCTCTGCCCACGCGAGCCTTGGTTTCCTCCATTCATCCTTATTTCCGGAGGGAGCCATGTCCTTACCCTTAGTCCTAGCTATTGACCTTTCAATCTGATTGACCAATCAATCTAGCTTGCCCAGTTTCATCTTCCCAATTTTCCTAAAAAAAAAAAAAAATTGATGGGGCCATCCGCCCTAGTGTAGTGATGTGGGCCAGCCATATGGCAAGGATGGAGATGCCTTGTTGGTGCATATGGCTGGTCGGTCCAAGAGGTGGACGAGAGGAGTAGTACGGTCACTCACATACCAAGGTGGGTGATACCTTGTTGGGTCTTCGGACGGGTATGTGTGGGACCGGTAGAAGTAGGTGATGGTCACCGGAGAGGGTGACGTGTTGGGGCGGTCCCGTGGGGTTGGCATGGCGGAGAGGGTCGCATGGGGATGGCCGCAGTTGTGAGGTTTCCCTGTTCTCCTGAGAGCAAGAACCACTGGGATCACCTTTGAATTTTGGCTGAAGGGGGTACACTGCAGGGTACCCCCTGAGTTCAAGTGTGGGGCAACCAGGTTGCCCTTTTGGGGTGGGGGTGTGCCGGTGTTTGCATAACCCGGCGTTCGAGGAAATACAAATACTATATTTCCAATAATAATAAATTTCGATTATTTATCAATGTCAGTGAGCGAGGCGATATCTGTATGGCACTTTCCGGCAGTGCACGCTATCTAGCGCGCCGAATTTGGGTTGCGTTTCCGTGCACGTTTCGAGAATCAGTCGCAGGCAGCCATTCATCGAATAAACAGCAGCTTTTCCTCGGACAGTTTTCGTGTGCAGTCTTCTTCATCTATGGCAGGCTAAGTGCTTAAGACTCACCGGTAAGTGCTTATAGAATTGTATACAATGATTTGGTAGTAAGGAAATATTTAAATTCAAAATGTATTCAACCAGATGCGAACGTTAGAATGCTCGTGGTTCGATCAGACGTGTGTGTGTGTGTGTATTAAGAAATTTAATCGATGTTATAGTATTTAGATACCGCCTGTAATTGTTTTAATCATTGTTCATTCAGCCTAATATAAAGATGTAAATAAATTAAGTACATTAGAGAGAACTGTATCTTGTCGGTTATGCATGAACACGCACTGGTGACCGGAAGTGTGAACTTTCTTTTAATTAAATCAGTTAAAGGTAATTTTTGAGACCGCCCTAGATGAAGTACTGTAATTCTTTTATTTGTATGTAGCTGAGAGGGCCTTTAGTGTGTTCTTTATTTGCAAAAATTGCGATTATTGTATCGCCACGTGGCGAGGTGGCTGAGAACATGTATGGTTATGTCCCCGCTAGTTAAAGCCGGTGTGCGTGCCTCATTACTATGCACATATTATTATTATTATGAGTTCATGATTATCTTGGAGTTATAAATAATTCATATGCAAATCTAAAAACTTTTATGCATTATTTTGAGTTAGTTGGGAGCTCCAGTTCTGGTGTTTAAAATACATGACTAGGGTGCAAGTTTTAGTGGAGTTTTTAATCTTTTTGAATCCTTAGGGTTCTCGCCCTAGAAACGGAGATCTGGCCACAGCTGGTGTACTGCCGCCTTCACCAGCCATGAACCACCTGAAACCTTGTCTGTGCCGAGGAGGGAGCTAGCTACCAGTGACTATGTGGTACAGCCACTTCAGATAAGGTGATATGAACTCTTTTTTTATTTTTTTTAGCCTGGCCCGCAGAACATCAGTGTGACGAATTTGTGCTAGAACAATTTGCTTATTCAGCTAGATAGTTAAATCAAGGGTGTGTCACCAAGACATTTACTATGAACATTATTCATGATTATAACGTACTATCACTGTTATTGTGAGCTGCACTGTGGGAGCATGCCAGAGCCTTTTTTTTCATAATTTTGAATGCAAATGTTGTAAGGGTAATTTGTTCTTTAAAATTAAGTATAGGTATGAGTTTCTAGATTCCGAACCGGCAGGTTCAGAGGTCTTCTGAGTATCACTGGGGTTTCTTTTTTAATTATTTTCCTGTATTTAAGGGCTGGGGGTTTTGGTTTTTCATGCCGTTTCCATGTTGATTTCTAAATAGGTTTTCTGGGCACAAGTTATGCACCTGTTGGTGCCGTTTCATGCAGGCTTGCTACTGGTCTCACCCGGTCAGGTCAGGCCTATTCTGGCACACTCCTACAGCTGCTAGTATACAACATGTTGTTATTTTAATTATATATATACACAGATGGCTGATATTAAAAATTTTTTTTTTTTAAGGTATATATTATTAATATTTTGAGATTATAAAATTATACAGGCAGTACTTGTTATTGTAACTTAGGTTCCGGCTTTTGCTGGCTAGACTTGTCTGGTTAATTTTTGCTTATTATCAAACCATTATGATTAAAGAATGAATTCTTTCTAAACATTTAACCTTTTTAGGACAAATGTCCTGTGCATTATATGAATCCACTAGTTTTAGATTTCGCCTGTCATTACAGCAAGTTTAACTTATCATGATATTTCATCACAAATTAAATATTATATATTATTATTTTGTTAACAAGATTAAGTATTATTGTTCTATTATCATTACTTATTACAAAGTGGTCTCAAGAAATGTTACTGTTCTTAGTCTGTCTGCTGACATTATAAAAATGTAAAAGTGGTTGCTGTTAAGATCGATTTAGATTTGCTTTAAATTTTTACACTTTTATAAAATTAAATATTTTACAATTTTATAAAATTTATACAGGCTGTGCTGGCACCTCAAGTTATAATTGTAGTTTCTTGTTATTATGGTAAGTCCAGATATTCTCTACCTTCATGTACGTATTTGATAAAATATGCAGGCGGTGCGCCAGGCTTTATACGAGTAATTGTAATTTGTCTGTGATTATGTGATGTATAGGTATATGTGTGTTATATTATGTGTTAAAATAATGAACCAGATTGATATATATATATATATATATGTGGGAGAATTATTTGAAGGAATGTTAATTACTGTTATAATTGAAATTGATATATTGAGATTTATTTATTTATCGAGATTATTGTTATAATTGCATTTACAGGGGATATTGAAATTTCTATGGGTTACGATGTATTAAACAAATAATGGGAATTGTAATTAATATATATAGAGATGTAACATGGATAATGGAAATTAAGAAAGTTAATAAAAGATTGTTATTGCTGTTTACCGACCGAGTTTTAATTGCAAGTCCCATCTTACTGGACCCAGTGCATTTTTTGCTTCTCTAGGTCTTCCGCCTAGTTTTAAATAACTATTTCAAAAAAAAAAAAAAAAAAGTTTTTTTGTTATAAAGCATAAAAATAGAAAGAGGGGTTACAAATGTTAGCAGAGCGTGGTTGATTCTAGGGTCGAACCCTTGGGTCCTTGGGTGTGACGGGGCTTGCAAACTCGGAAAACATTTGGGGCAAAATGAAATTTCAAAAATCAAAGAAATTAACACATCGGCCAATGTATAATTGTTAGGTTGTTTTTTCAACTTGAGTCTGATCGCACCACGGGGTAGGTATTCGTAGTTAGAATATTTTGAGATGTTGAACTGCCGGGGGTTTTAAGCGTTGCCTGGGGGATAGAATATATTGGTAATTCGAGGTCGAATTATGGCGTGTGGCATTACCGGGATGCGGTATGGCCCGATTGGAAGTCGGTACCGTCACCGACTTAATTCATGTATTGATGCCGATTTATGATTGTTAGCTATGTGTTGGTGAGTCGTGTACGTCGTGATTGGTGTTATGTATGTTAGGTACGTGTTGGTTGTTCTCTTCAGTGGTGTCGACGAAGTTGGTTCAGAA
The DNA here is from genome assembly GCA_034769895.1 of Magicicada septendecula. Taxonomy (NCBI): domain Eukaryota; kingdom Metazoa; phylum Arthropoda; class Insecta; order Hemiptera; family Cicadidae; genus Magicicada; species Magicicada septendecula. The sequence goes on along the minus strand of CM068369.1, from coordinate 300,038,826 downwards.
GTAGGCCAGGTCTCCGCAGCGCTAGAGAACCCGAAGGTCGCTCGAAGGAAGGACCAGTACTCGGGTTTTTCGGTTTTGTATGTCATGTTTATGTTAGGTGTTTCGTGGGAATTTATGTTTTGTGGTTGTGAATTGTGCAATTCTGGCGGCGGTATGCTATCAGAAGTTGCCCCACCCCATTTCAGGCGTTCTCCAGAAATTTCCGGTGGTGGTTGGAGTTGATGAGGACCAGCTGCTGGTTTTCTTGGACCTGGTGCTGCAGTTGGCAGATTTCCCGGGGATGTCCGATGGGGAGGTCTTGTCCCTTATATACCCGTATTGCCGGGGCCCGTTGGCTGAGCTGGTCACCAACACTCTGCGTCGGGGTGGCAGTGTTGACGCTTTCCATGGTGAGGTGTTGAACTTCTTCCTACCCGTTCGACGACGTGCCCAGCTTAAGTTTGAGTTATTCTATCGCCTACAGGCCAACGGAGAGGCGTTAGGGGACTTCGTGCACGATATACGGAAGGCTGCCCGGGTGTTAAGGTTGGGGTTGCCCGAGACGGAAGTTATACAAGCAATTCTGGAAGGACCGAATCCCCAAGAGAGATCTCGTTTGATATTCGCGGACCGTCCACGTTGTTTTGCGGATCTGGACCGGTTGTGTGTGGTTTCTAGTACTGTCCAGGCGGGGGACGAGTCCCGGGGAAGAGCTGCTAAAGATGTCCGATGCTCCAGTGGTTTATTAGGAAAAGCTAAAGAAGACAAACATGGCGGTTGGAGGAGAACACAAGAGACGGTCAGAAAACTGAATATTCCGGAAGTAATGGAGGCTACAAGGGGGTGGCAAGTGGAAAGACGGTAACAACAGCTACAGCACAGAAAACAAAGAAGTATGAAATTAACAGGGGAAGAAGAAGTTATATCAGGGAACAAACATCGGCAAGTAGGGATCCTATAGGAAGTCCTTATTCCTATTTGGAGAGAAAGGAAACTTTAAAGGTTCCAGAGGAAGTACCAGTGCCTAATAGAGTTGTGGATGAAGAAGGTGAAGAGAAAGAAGAAAATCGGAATAATTTCTGTGGATTAATACGACGACAAGAAAACGTCTGTTGATACTGAATTACAGGACTCAGAGAGGACGTCATGGTTGAATCCGGATGCCGCAGAATTTGTTCCGGTATCTCCATCTCGGTTCGTGAGGGATCCAGATCCTGTAACATCCTCATCGCCTATGCAGGGATATGAGAAGTCACTTGATGGTGTAGCTTTATCATCGCCAGTAGAAATTAATTTAGTAATTGCACATGAACCTGGACAGCTGGCTTCCAGGGTGGAAAATGTTGAGGACGTTGTAGTTGCTGAGAGTGGTGAAGGAGAGGAATCGAAGGAAGAGTCAGAAGAGCGGTCTGCAGATGCTGCGCAGGGGAGTATAGTTGTAAGTGTTAGGGAGACTGAAGAGTCTAAGTTTGCGGATGGACACGGGGAAGTCCGGGCTGCAAGTGTTTCTGAGGTTGCAGATGGACAAGGGGATGTCCATGCCGCAAGTGTGGTGGAAGGAGATGAGGTAGAAGTTGAGGAGAAATTTGGTGGCAGCGTTGTGAAGTGGGTGAGTGAGAATGATATAGTGGGTGAAGATGTGCAGACGCCTTCTGTAAGTAGTTTTGAGGGAACCAAAGAACGGAAAGAAGTTCCAGGTGGACCAGATGAGCAACTAGAGGAGGATGAAGATGTGCAGTGTTCTGATGGTGGTAGTAGACGTGATGGCGATGATGTTGATGATAAATGTGTTGATGAAAATGAGACTGGAGAAGAGGTTAGTGAAGAAGTTTGTGAGGCGGCCGCTGATGAGTGTGATGAAGGAATTGGTGAGGAGCTGAAGGAAGATGCGGTTGAAGATGGATCAAAGGAGCAACTAGGAGATGGTGAGGAGGCGCAGTGTCATGAGGTTGATTTGGGTCAGGTCGGCGAAGAGGAAGAAAAGAAAGGTTTAGAAGAAAGGGAAGGCAGAAGCAGAGGAGTTAGATGATGAGGATAATCCAAATCGGGGTGAAAGCAGTGAGGTAAGTTGCCTTGATTCTGATTCAGAGGAAACCAGCCAGTACAGCTCAACGCGAGATAATTTCTCCGAGAGTGGTGTCCGAAAGGAACGTGTACCTAAAGTCCTTCACAGAAAGGTGAGAAGATGAGGTTATGGGTAGCGGGTAGATGTTCCCCACAGTCCCAGTGGTGTTCGTCTACTTCAGGGTTGCGCCTCTGCCCACGCGAGCCTTGGTTTCCTCCATTCATCCTTATTTCCGGAGGGAGCCATGTCCTTACTCTTAGTCCTAGCTATTGACCTTTCAATCTGATTGACCAATCAATCTAGCTTGCCCAGTTTCATCTTCCCAATTTTCCTAAAAAAAAAAAAAAATTGATAAGGAGTTAGAGACTTGCCGAGAATGTCCCCTTAGATTATCGTGGTCTTGGAGAGTGTCAGTGTCCCCGTTTGGAGAAGTTATGGGGTGTTGTTCTATTGTTGTAGATTGATTGCCGGTTAGTGTAGATTTCGAGCCATGCCGCATTCCCCGGGTGTTTTGTTTTCTTCGTTGAGGAAGAGAGTTGTCTAGAAGGAGCAGTGGAGAGTCCCCCCCCGCTAGTTACTGTGTGTAAGCGAGTTAAGTAAGAGAAGGGATGATGTTCGCGTGCCCTCTATGTGGTCTTCTCTGTCCGGCTGAGTGGGGCCATCCGCCCTAGTGTAGTGATGTGGGCCAGCCATATGGCAAGGATGGAGATGCCTTGTTGGTGCATTTGGCTGGTCGGTCCAAGAGGTGGACGAGAGGAGTAGTACGGTCACTCACATACCAAGGTGGGTGATACCTTGTTGGGTCTTCGGACGGGTATGTGTGGGACCGGTAGAAGTAGGTGATGGTCACCGGAGAGGGTGACGTGTTGGGGCGGTCCCGTGGGGTTGGCATGGCGGAGAGGGTCGCATGGGGATGGCCGCAGTTGTGAGGTTTCCCTGTTCTCCTGAGAGCAAGAACCACTGGGATCACCTTTGAATTTTGGCTGAAGGGGGTACACTGCAGGGTACCCCCTGAGTTCAAGTGTGGGGCAACCAGGTTGCCCTTTTGGGGTGGGGGTGTGCCGGTGTTTGCATAACCCGGCGTTCGAGGAAATACAAATACTATATTTCCAATAATAATAAATTTTGATTATTTATCAATGTCAGTGAGCGAGGCGATATCTGTATGGCACTTTCCGGCAGTGCACGCTATCTAGCGCGCCGAATTTGGGTTGCGTTTCCGTGCACGTTTCGAGAATCAGTCGCAGGCAGCCATTCATCGAATAAACAGCAGCTTTTCCTCGGACAGTTTTCGTGTGCAGTCTTCTTCATCTATGGCAGGCTAAGTGCTTAAGACTCACCGGTAAGTGCTTATAGAATTGTATACAATGATTTGGTAGTAAGGAAATATTTAAATTCAAAATGTATTCAACCAGATGCGAACGTTAGAATGCTCGTGGTTCGATCAGACGTGTGTGTGTGTGTGTATTAAGAAATTTAATCGATGTTATAGTATTTAGATACCGCCTGTAATTGTTTTAATCATTGTTCATTCAGCCTAATATAAAGATGTAAATAAATTAAGTACGTTAGAGAGAACTGTATCTTGTCGGTTATGCATGAACACGCACTGGTGACCGGAAGTGTGAACTTTCTTTTAATTAAATCAGTTAAAGGTAATTTTTAAGACCGCCCTAGATGAAGTACTGTAATTCTTTTATTTGTATGTAGCTGAGAGGGCCTTTAGTGTGTTCTTTATTTGCAAAAATTGTGATTATTGTATCGCCACGTGGCGAGGTGGCTGAGAACATGTATGGTTATGTCGCAGCTAGTTAAAGCCGGTGTGCGTGCCTCATTACTATGCACTTATTATTATTATTATGAGTTCATGATTATCTTGGCGTTATAAATAATTCATATGCAAATCTAAAAACTTTTACGCCTTATTTTGAGTTAGTTGGGAGCACCAGTTCTGGTGTTTAAAATACATGACTGGGGTGCAAGTTATAGTGGAGTTTTTAATCTTTTTGAATCCTTAGGGTTCTCGCCCTAGGAACGGAGATCTGGCCACAGCTGGTGTACTGCCGCCTTCACCAGCCATGAACCACCTGAAACCTTGTCTGTGCCGAGGAGGAAGCTAGCTACCAGTGACTATGTGGTACAGCCACTTCAGGTAAGGTGATATAAACTCTTTTTTTATTTTTTTTAGCCTGGCCCGCAGAACATCAGTGTGACGATTTTGTGCTAGAACAATTTGCTTATTCAGCTAGATAGTTAATTCAAGGGTGTGTCACCAAGACATTTACTATGAACATTATTCATGATTATAACGTACTATCACTGTTATTGTGAGCTGCACTGTGGGAGCGTGCCAGAGCCTTTTTTTTCATAGATTTTGAATGCAAATGTTGTAAGGGTAATTTGTTCTTTAAAATTAAGTATAGGTATGAGTTTCTTAATTCCGAACCGGCTGGTTCAGAGGTCTTCTGAGATTCACTGGGGTTTTTTTTTAAATTATTTTCCTGTATTTAAGGGCTGGGGGTTTTGGTTTTTCATGCCGTTTCCTTGTTGATTTCTAAATAGGTTTTCTGGGCACAAGTTATGCACCTGTTGGTGCAGTTTCATGCAGGCTTGCTACTGGTCTCACCTGGTCAGGTCAGGCCTATTCTGGCACACTCCTACAGCTGCTAGTATACAACATGTTGTTATTTTAATTTTATATACGCACAGATGGCTGATATTAAAATTTATTTTTGTTTTAAGGCATATATTATTAATATTTTGAGATTATAAAATTATACAGGCGGTACTTGTTATTGTAACTTAGGTTCTGGCTTTTGCTTGCTAGACTTGTCTGGTTAATTTTTGCTTATTATCAAACCATTATATTAAAGAATGAATTCTTTCTAAACATTTAACCTTTTTAGGACAAATGTCCTGTGCATTATATGAATCCACTAGTTTTACATTTCGCCTGTCATTACAGCAAGTTTAACTTCATCACAAATTAAATATTATATATTATTATTTTGTTAACAAGATTAAGTATTATTGTTCTATTATCATTACTTATTACAAATGTGGTCTCAAGAAGTGTTACTGTTCTTAGTCTGTCTGCTGACATTATAAAAATGTAAAAGGGGTTGCTGTTAAGATCGATTTAGATTTGCTTTAGATTTTTACACTTTTATAAAATTAAAGATTTTACAATTTTATAAAATTTATACAGGCTGTGCTGGCACCTCAAGTTATAATTGTAGTTTCTTGTTATTATGGCAAGTCCAGATATTCTCTACCTTCATGTATGTATTTGATAAAATATGCAGTCGGTGCGCCAGGCTTTATAATTGTAATTTGTCTGTGATTATGTGATGTATAGGTATATGTGTGTTATATTATGTGTTAAAATAATGAACCAGATTGATATATATATATTGCAACGGATCACAGGATCATGATAGGTGGGGCAATTTCATATTTTACACAGACAAGGGACATTCATATTATATTGGTAGATGGTTAAATTTGGTTGTTATCAATTGTATTTAGTAAGGTTAAGGGTTTAGTTTAGTAAAACTGTGCATTATTATTTATGGTTATTCTTGTACTGTGTTTGTGGAAATGTGCGCACGTGCGCGAGTGGTAAACGTTTCCCGGGCGGTGCGTGAAGTATTTATCGTTGTGTTGACATTAACTGAACTTAGACATATGTATCACTACAATCCCTATACCTGTCGGACTATTGTTTACGTTCATGTATATTATTAGTATGTAGGCAGTTATGCATGAGATACGTGTAGTCTGATTACCGCTATGCATGCTGTTACAAAGTAAATGCACTCTACTGCATGAAAAGTGCATTGTCACTTTATACTAACCATGTGACTTCCATCCTCCAATAGAATGCTGACTGGTGGTTGGAAATTTTCTTAAGCCTGTCGTTACACAGGTAGTTCTTCTACGCCATCTACCGCGAACGGGTCGTGCACTCCTTGTACAAGAATTCTACCGCTTGCAAGGTGTTGTAAAAACTATTCGTCGTTAGTGAAACGGGAAGACTCAGAACTGTGTGTGTAGTACATTTGCACACACCAGTGTTTTAACGCATTGTGCGTAAAATTACAAGCAGTTCTTCACTGCTGCTACCGCGAACGGTACATACAATTCCTTGTACAAGATTCTACCGCTTGCAAGGATCTGTTAAGACTTTTCGGGGATAGTAACGTGTGTGACGCATAACAGTTGATATTATCTATTTACACACGGTATTATTAATATTGTAGTACTACGTGTGTACGAAGTGAGTGTAACTGTATCACTGTGCGAGATTTTCCGCAGTGACAGTATCATTAATTGTTACGCAATAGTTCCATCAAGACGTTTCCGTGCTAGTGCAAGATTTCCTCATAGGGTGGTCTGCCGATCGCGGTAGACCTTGGTATTCGCAAGAACACTTGAAGAAGCCGGAGAGGTATAAGCTCAATATACCGTTATTAGATTAAACTCACTGTCACCTGAGATATTACTTGGTCATAAACTCTATATTAAGTTTTGCGAGTAATAAAATCCGTAGTACCGTTGTGTGTGCGAAGCGTTGGATTCATCGTGGGAATTGCAGGACATCAGCCCAGCTGTTATAGGACACCAGCCCAGCTGTTATAGGACATCAGCCCAGCTGTTATAGGACCAGCCCAGCTGTTACAGGACGCCAGCCCAGCTGTAAACGTTTCTGGGGAAACGTCTGTCATTTGTAAGCCACACCTGACGAACCAACTATACCGCAAAGACCGGCCCTTCTTTTCAACAACATCATCGTGGGAGTCTTCTTATGTAACGTATCACGTCTTGCGTATGAACATTATTTAACATTTTAAAAGAAAGACTCTATTTCAGACATTACATTCTGTACGTTTCAAATATACCATATAAACTATAACTTGTGTTTGTACAATAAATAATCTTAAACCCTCCAATATAGACTTGTAATTTGAAATACACATACTATCATATCCTATGCGCCAATAGTTTAGTAATTTGTGTTGTCGCATAGAGATATTTTGGCGCTTAGCAACGTAGGGCTCGTAAATAGCGGTAAATTTACGCTATTACATATTTGTGTATGAATATAAAATTTGTTGGAAAAATCCGACGTATAAATATAATTAACGTAATAATTGTATGTGTATTGTTCATATGAAAATCTGAGGATATAATTTTTCAAGTGTGCATATTCTCTTGTATATCATATATGAACAGATTTTATCAGTATATTGGAGGTAGATTATTAGTTGTTGTATGTTAGATAAGGTATTTACATGTTGATATTTTGAACTGCTTTTTCTGTGTGCATATAAACTGGTTACAATACGTTCTAATCTTGTTGTGATAATAATAACTTGCTTTGCGTATAAATCAATAAATTAAATTTACTAAATTTTAAATTAATTTGTGATCACTATGTCAAATAAAAAAGAGCTTATAGAATATTTAAGGGCCAGGTCACTTGATGATAAAACCATATCTGAGCAGAGTAGAGCCGTTAGGCGGAAATTCTGGGATAGAATTGAAAGTAATATTAACGAGGCAACTCGCTTAGGGCATAGTATTTCATTGTTCGATATGATCGGAGAATTAGATTATGCATGCAATTATAGTGAAGATGACGAAAATGAAATTAGTAATAGCAACACTATTAGTCCAGAACATACTTCAGATAATTGCTGCGACGAGATGGAAGCCGTGGAAGAAGAGATGATAGCGGATATACAAGGAGTTTCAGAGGAAAGTAAAGCCAGGGATGAGGAGATGATAGCCATTAGGCAGGAATTTTGGGAAGAAATGGACGCCGACAGAGAGGAGAGGATGGCGAAACTACAGGAAATGTCAGCTGATATTGAAGTAGATTTACCTGTTGAGAATATTGTACCTTGTGATAATTTTGAAGTACCAAATGTCCTTGTGGAACATACTCTCAACGAAAGTAATATGGAAGTTAACCAAGATGTGACATCTGAAGGATTAACGGAGAACAGTAGCGTAGCAGGTGAACTTGAAAGTGATTATACAGAAACCACCTTATTAGGGCCTAGTAGTTCATATCTCGGTAAAGTCGAGTATTTAGATTCTGCATCGGATTGTAGTGAAGATAACAGAAATGAAATTAGTAGTAACAACACTGTTAATCTGGAGCATACTTCAGGTAAGTGCTGTGTTGAGGTGATAGTTTATAGTGTAACAGATATAGCATGCGAGAACCGTGAACGTATGATAGAATCTGAAGCTATCATGGATGCGGACAGTGTATGCATAACACATAAAAATCCCGAACCAGTAGTAGAGCCTGGAACTAGTATGGATACTACCGATGCAGGTATTTCTGACACATGTCGGTATGATGAGATACTTAATGAATCTATATCAGGTACTGAGGTGTTTACGGAGGACGGAGAGGTGAATGATACTGGTGACAATAAGGTGCCAACAATTATGGTAAATAATAATGAACCGCCGCGTAATCAGTTTCATGTTCAAACACCACAAATTCAGCCGCAATCACAACAACATAAAATTACAACTCAGCAAATTAATACCAACTTATTAGCAACAGTTACTGAAAATGATTCAGTTGAAAAGCAGTTCAATCAATCAAGTATGAAAAATGTTAGTTATAAGAATAGAACTGTTATGTATGGCCTATATCCTGCAGCAATTAGGGATAATTTAATGTATAATAATGATAATAGTAATAAACATGAAGAAAATATTAGTATTGAAAATTGCACCGACCTTATTGTCGAAGCAAAAATCAGTCGTTATGTTGACGAGATGTGGGTCGACAGCGGCACAGAAATATCGCTGTTGGACGAGCAGTTACGAATGAGGTGTAAAAACCACTTTATACAAATGCCGATTCTGCAGGTAATTGAAAAACAGGCAATTAAAGCAACATACGAACAGGGTACGGAAATAGATGCGACCGTGCTTGGAGTTAGAAAACTCGGACGTAATATTATATTGGAAGTCGACGGATTGAATAAACCGCCAGTTGGATTTCCGAACAATACATTACGTGGTGAAGTCGTTAGTGTAGAGCACCTTATCAGACTGGGACGCTCGAAAGATAAGATAACGAATAACTCACCGACCCCCAAGGTTCAGTTAATGAGTTGCGAGATAAGGCAATTACGGCGTATATTAAACAAATTCAAATCTGTATTTCCAAGTAAACGTGTGCGTTTCAAAGCTGAGAAAAATTTATACAAAAAACTCAGAAATAAATGTCAGGATATAGGGGTAAGAATGTGTAGTGATTTAAATATGTCAAGTTCAGGTTTAAATGTTGTATGTAAGATGACTCTGTGAATGAACAATAATCTAGTTTTGATAAGGAATGTTGTCTGTGTACTCTGTGACCCTGCATAAGATTTCGTTATCTGTGTGTCAAGAACATGTGTGTTTGTTTTGGTTTGAAGGTTACCACGTGTCTTTTGATTTGATGCTTCTGTCAAAGTGACAGTTAGGAAATGTTAGTATTAATTGAGGATGTTTATTTGATTTTAGTTCGAGGGTATTATTATTATTTCAGGATTAGGAAATTGTTTTGGTTATAAAAAAAAAAAAAAAAAAAAAATTTATTTTTTGTGAATTAACTAAAAAAAAAAAAGAAAATTTTTTTTTATGCGGGAAGGGGTTAATCCTACAACGGATCACAGGATCATGATAGGCGGGGCAAGTTCATATTTTACACAGACAATGGACATTCATATTATATTGGTAGATGGTTAAATTTGGTTGTTATCAATTGTATTTAGTAAGGTTAAGGGTTTAGTTTAGTAAAACTGTGCATTATTATTTATGGTTATTCTTGTACTGTGTTTGTGGAAATGTGCGCGCGTGCGCGAGTGGTAAACGTTTCCCGGGCGGTGCGTGAAGTATTTATCATTGTGTTGACATTAACTGAACTTAGACATATGTATCGCTACAATCCCTATACCTGTCGGACTATTGTTTACGTTCATGTATATTATTAGTATGTAGGCAGTTATGCATGAGATACGTGTAGTCTGATTACCGCTATGCATGCTGTTACAAAGTAAATGCACTCTACTGCATGAAAAGTGCATTGTCACTTTATACTAACCATGTGACTTCCATCCTCCAATAGAATGCTGACTGGTGGTTGGAAATTTTCTTAAGCCTGTCGTTACACAGGTAGTTCTTCTACGCCATCTACCGCGAACGGGTCGTGCACTCCTTGTACAAGAATTCTACCGCTTGCAAGGTGTTGTAAAAACTATTCGTCGTTAGTGAAACGGGAAGACTCAGAACTGTGTGTGTAGTACATTTGCACACACCAGTGTTTTAACGCATTGTGCGTAAAATTACAAGCAGTTCTTCACTGCTGCTACCGCGAACGGTACATACAATTCCTTGTACAAGATTCTACCGCTTGCAAGGATCTGTTAAGACTTTTCGGGGATAGTAACGCGTGTGACGCATAACAGTTGATATTATCTATTTACACACGGTATTATTAATATTGTAGTACTACGTGTGTACGAAGTGAGTGTAACTGTATCACTGTGCGAGATTTTCCGCAGTGACAGTATCATTAATTGTTACGCAATAGTTCCATCAAGACGTTTCCGTGCTAGTGCAATTTTTCCTCATAGGGTGGTCTGCCGATCGCGGTAGACCTTGGTATTCGCGAGAACACTTGAAGAAGCCGGAGAGGTATAAGCTCAATATACCGTTATTAGATTAAACTCACTGTCACCTGAGATATTACTTGGTCATAAACTCTATATTAAGTTTTGCGAGTAATAAAATCCGTAGTACCGTTGTGTGTGCGAAGCGTTGGATTCATCGTGGGAATTGCAGGACATCAGCCCAGCTGTTACAGGACATCAGCCCAGCTGTATAGGACATCAGCCCAGCTGTATAGGACATCAGCCCAGCTGTTATAGGACACCAGCCCAGCTGTTATAGGACATCAGCCCAGCTGTTATAGGACCAGCCCAGCTGTTACAGGACGCCAGCCCAGCTGTAAACGTTTCTGGGGAAACGTCTGTCATTTGTAAGCCACACCTGACGAACCAACTATACCGCAAAGACCGGCCCTTCTTTTCAACAACATCATCGTGGGAGTCTTCTTATGTAACGTATCACGTCTTGCGTATGAACATTATTTAACATTTTAAAAGAAAGACTCTATTTCAGACATTACATTCTGTACATTTCAAATATACCATATAAACTATAACTTGTGTTTGTACAATAAATAATCTTAAACCCTCCAATATAGACTTGTAATTTGAAATACACATACTATCATATCCTATGCGCCAATAGTTTAGTAATTTGTGTTGTCGCAAATATGTGGGAGAATTATTTGAAGGAATGTTAATTACTGTTATAATTGAAATTGATATATTGAGATTTATTTATTTATCGAGACTATTGTTATAATTGCACTTACAGGGGATATTGAAATTTCTATGGGTTACGATGTATTAAACAAATAATGGGAATTGTAATTAATATATATAGAGATGTAACATGGATAATGGAAATTAAGAAAGTTAATAAAAGGTTGTTATTGCTGTTTACCGACCGAGTTTTAATTGCAAGTCCCACCTCACTGGACCCAGCGCATTTTTTGCTTCTCTAGGCCTTCCGCCTAGTTTTAAATAACTGGTGGCCCCTCTTTCAAAAAAAAAAAAAAAAAATTTATAAAGCATAAAAATAGAAAGAGGGGTTACAAAACTGCTGGCTTGATTATAAAAATCGATAAGCGGCGGGACAAGTTTGAATTCTCCACACCGCCTGAGCGGAACCGCTTATAATAATAAATTTTTTTTTAATTGTTTAAAATAAACAATTTGGCGCCACCCGGGATTTATACACTCCTAGTGAACCTCAGGTAAGGACTACGATACGTGGTTATCCGTACGTTCGCGGCGGAATCAAGCAGCGTAAGTTACGTTACCGAGTGACAACGGATTGGTAAGACACATTATACAAGTTACACTCTGACACGTTTACACTCTTGCAGAAATAGACGGACGACACCACGAATACGTTACAATATATATATATATATATATATATATATAGACTTAGCGCCGCATAATTTCTTTATCACACCCCAATTTTTACCCAGGGTATCTAAAACAAATTTGAGGAACTTGTATAAGTACATTTTTAGGTGATGAAGTTATTTTGCCCAAGTTATAGTGTGTCAGCGTACGAAAAACTTATACAAATTTTTATACATCGTATTTTTGCTGTACGCTGAAGCCAGACAACCTGTTCGATATATACAAATGTATATAATGAAATATGGGTAGTTAGTCGGCCATATTGGCATTCGTAATAATTATTCTATAAAATTTGTAACATGTGTAAAAAAGACAGACACTACAGACGGAAGTGTGTTTTTATTCTGTTTAGTTGGTATAACGAAATATTGCGACCTGCCATATTTATTCCGTTTTGTCGTCGCTGTGTGGTAATTCGTTTCGTTTGTTAACGTGTGTGGGACAGAATTTTGTTATTCGTATGAAGTGTTTGTGATTGCAAGTCGAAGTAAAAATATGTTGGAGGCGCTAGGAATAATAATGAAAGGTAAGATGATCATTTATTTAGTGTATGTTGTCCGTTGTTTGTAGGAAATTAACTGTGTTAGGTTAAGTATGAATGTCTCGATTACTTTGCGTCTGTAACACGGCCTACCGGTTGTTATAGACCCAACTATACATAATATCACTGTGTTCTGTCCAAAATTTAATAATGGAGCAAATTAGCATTCTAATTTAATTAATACAATATACCTAGGCTAACACCGTGCGTTCTTATGGGAGTAAAAATTTAATTTTTTGTCACTGTAAATAGGTTCGACCGCTGTTTAAAATTATTTTTCTCGTGTTTATATAACATAGAAGAATATAATAAAAATATATCAGCGCAATATCAGCATTGATGAGAATCTTCATAATTACCCAAGGGGTAATTAACTCATTTTTAAAAAAAAAGTCCCTGTAAGGCACTGACTGCAATTTAATTAAATAATTTTTTCTTTAATATAGATACTCCTGTAAGTCTGACAATTACTACTCTAGCCTACCTATATTTGTGTAATGTATCCAATTTGTAAGTCATTTTATTCGTAAAATGTCGTCCTACCTAACACAAAATGATAGGCCTTACCATAATATATTTAATTTGAACTCTGCTCATATTTAACTAGTTACATATTTTATTTAATTCTTCAGTCCAGCTATATTACTCTAAATATACTTTCAAATTCAGCATTTTTCAGAGAAACTTGATAAGATATGACTTAAGAAAGTTAAGGTTAATTTTAAGACCTAATATAACAAAATTTACAATATAGGCCTATGTGTACTATATCCTCACTGAAGCAAACTGTTGTAATTGTTTGTACACATAGTTACTTTCATACCATTGAGTCCATTAAATTGTAATATATTTGTCATAAAAATTTTGTTTTAACACAGCTCTGCTATAAAAATTAAGGGCTAACATTTGTCAGGTAAAAGAAAAATTGAAAAGAGAATTTGACCTGTGACTTCTTTAATTTTTGACTTAAACATGCATTTTAATCTCGATTAAATTTTTTAATAAAATTGTGCTGTTTTTAAATTTTATAATATTAACTTGCAGACAGAAAAGGTTTTGCTGGTGACTAAAGAAAGCATCGTTCTTTTATCTTATGTAAAATTTATTATTGCATGCAAGTCTGATTAAAGCTCACTAAACTAAAATTATCACTGCTTACAGCAGCAGGTTCTTAAACCCGATAATTGATGTAGGCCTATAGTGTTATTTTTATTTAATTTCTTATTATCTGTATTTATAATCTGTAACTTAATGTGTAGAATTGTATTTATATTGTTTAACCTCCTAAATGATACTCAACTAATATCACATGAAATTTTAAAAAATTAGTATCTTAATATTCTAAAATATTTTATGGGGTGTGTTATACTTAATAGTAGATTTAAATGATACAGAGTATGGATGAATTATCCGTAATGTATTTGCTAGTTATAATACCGTTATAATCAGGATTATATTATTCAATGTTAATCATTTGAACAGTTTTTGTTTTTCGAGTTTGTATGATTATATTAGAAATCTTTTTCAGGAATCTTCAGTGCAGGGATGTAACCAAGCAATAGTGACTTGAGTTCATTTAAATTAAAATAGATTACTATAAAATAACTACTAGATTATGCTGTAAATTTAATTTTTTTTAGAAATTTACACAAAATCCATTAACTTTTTGTAAATTCATAGTGCTAACCTACAAATATTGTGCTAGGTTAAGAAAATAAATTATTCTCTTAATTATTAGCTTAATATTATTATAATTATTAACTTAGTGAAAAATTATGTATGAGTTTTGTAATGATCTTTCAGGTTTCTCCTGAACTTTCTAGAATTGACTGGGAAAAAATGACTATTATTGCACCATCAGTAGTATCGACATCAGATGATATTGATGTGGAAAACATATGAAGTGGAGAAGGTAATATAATCAAAGCAATTTAGCCTATAGATAATTAAAATTTTTTTTTTCTGTTTGTGAATTTTGTAACATTAGCATATTTGATTTAATGTTTGTTTCATATGTAGTGTTAGGTTTACCTAAATTATCTTTACTTGACAAACTAGACTTGTATAGGTACTTTAAATCAATTAAGAAAATCAGCTTTGAATGTAGCACAATTAATTCATACCATATTTCATTAATGTTTTGTTTTCAAAGCATTTTTTTGTTTGGGTGTTAGCCTATTTAATTTGTGTTATGGCAAAGTTAATTTTCTGCATCAGGAATGTCCTATTTCATTGAGCAAGCTTTATAGGAGATTTTGAAGTTTGTGATAAAATAGCCATTAACGATTGTTTTGTCTTGTTAATGACAACAATATAAAGTTATTAACAGTCCCATTTACATTTTAAATGAGAAAATTTAGTAACATAGTAGTTGGAATCATTTTTAATTAGTAGTATTATGTGTCAATGCTTTCAAATCAGGGGCTTCCTTTGGAAAGTATAATCATATGATAATTTTAAGATAAGTATTGTTAGAAGCTCTAAATAAGTTTGTTTATATTATTTTTTATATAAAGAGTTTTGGAAGCTGCTGGAAAACAAAAGTTCTTAATAAAGTACATAATTAGTTTAATAACATTATTTCCCATAAAATTGCAATTATTTCATTTAGTAATTTGCACTTTTGTTGATACTGGCAATGATAATTATTTTTCTCTGTTTGTGATGGTACAATCATGGTACATTGTATAATTACATAAAATATGGTAACGAGATCATAAATATTGTATTTTCCTATTTTTTGACATACCCAACCCAACCTCAAACACCCTATATAGAATTTACGGTGAGTGGACTATATTACAGTATTTGCCAGGATTTGAACTAATTCATGACAAAAAACGGTGTCACATCACAAAAACAGTGTGCAGTTATTGAGATAAGCAGAGCCAAGCCTTCGTTACGTCAGAGGCGGAGAATGTGTTGACAACTACAAACAGCGATGTCAACAATTTAGACAAAGGAATGTGACGTCAATACACCCCACTTCCGCAGATTTCAACCAGAAATTGCCGTCATTTCATCTGCAGCTCTGATTTGAGCCTGCCGGCCGCCCATTCACTTACGAGTGAATTTTAACTTTTTAGACCACTGTAGGTGGTTAATGAACAGTATAATATCAAAATGTATTAAGGAAAGTAATAGTTCGGTTTGGTGTAGGCGTCCTCGACCGATTAAGTCGTTCGTAAACAAGATCGACGTATAGAATCGGTCCCACGACGGTGGGTTACGTGGGTTAACCAAAGGTGTCCCGTCAAGCGCAGTAAAATACACCGATTGTGCCGATATACGAACGAGACTGGCAGTGCTAGGAAGCCAACACGGAAATTGGTGAGAGCGTTCCTTATATATTTTGAATCCTTTATTTCCCAATATATGTTATTGTAGAAATCAATCATTTAACAAATTATTCAAAATTTCAATCAAAATTTAAGGAGCTCCAAAATTTAAATAAGTTGTACCATGATAATGAAAGGGTGAGTGGTTGTGTGCGTGCGTAATTATTCTAAGTGCTGGGTTGAGCACCACTATATAAATATATACATGTTATTATTGTATAATCATTTAAACATATAATCATTAAACTTAATCAAAGTTATTATTACACATTATGTTTTTGGAAGGGTTACAGTTGGTTTAAAAAAATGTTATGTAACAAAGTAAAGAATAAAAAGGGGTATTTCATTGGTAACAATTAGAACAGCTGTTTTGTTATTTCAAGCAATTTCCGTTTCCTATAACTTCGCGTAACGAACTTCTGGCCCATGACTTAGTTAATTGCATAGATGGCGTCCTAGTTTTGTATACATAACCACATTTGTGAGATATATCGTATTTATAAATTCAAAAATAACGTAACTATACATGTTAGCTAAAATTCTTTCTTTGTTACAGAGTCCATTGTTGTAGAAGCTCTTATATCGCCAGATGATTGTGCAAAATTTATAAGGTTGGAGGTAAATTTCTCCTTATAGAACTGCTGTATTCTTATATAGTTATCTCTCTCTGACCTCTATTTTGCACTATGAGGTGTACACTTATTTCCATTCTTATTTGGTATTCTTTTATCTCTTTCTACTATTATTTAGTTACAATAGTTTAATCATAGTAGTCTCTTTATAATTGGTTTAGTGTTTTTTGTACACTGGTCTGTCCCTTAGTGTATATCATTGACTAACATTACTTAAATGTGGTGTCACATGACAGGTGTTCTTAATTACGATTATAATACATTATGTCCTTTCTTATAATATTCTTATACTATTACAATAGTGGCATTACACCTTACTTGTGGTATAGACATTAACCTTTTACTTCTATTTGGTATTATAAAGTGGTTTTGTTCACGTTTTACTTAGTGAATCCCCTTTTGGTCGGTTTTGGTTCACTTTATTTACTTAAATTCTCATTTAAAATCCATTTTGGGTATCTTATATTGGTACCTGTAGAAAGCTTATCAGTTCTTCTTGGTTTAAGGCACAAAACATTTTGGTTTAGGTAGGCTTTTCCTACTGATAGATGTGAATTTAGGTGAAATTTGTACCAACAATGTGTATGTTAGGTTGATACAAATTTACATTCTTTTAACCTTATTTTCTCAAGTTTGGTTTTATTAATGATAACTAATAACTCTTTAGTTATTGCCTTTTCTTATCTTACATGATTGTTTGACTATTTGAGTAATATTTGTTATTATTATGAGACAATTTTAATACTTCTTTATGTTACATGGGTGCTATGCATAACATGTTACTATGCTTTTATTCACAGCTTCTATTCAGTTAACAGTATAGTTACTTTCATTCTTTTATAACATATCTTGTCCTATACAGTAAACCCTCGATTTAACGGACCTCAGTTTAACGGACTTCGGATTTAACGGACTTCAGGGAAAAAAAAAGTATTAGGCTTTTGAAACGTATAATGTGCATAACTGCAGACTCTCCTGTTCTGGCGATATTGCTTGGCTATCGCAGCATTCTTTATTCGTTTCTTTTCTTCTTGTTTTGAAACACGCAAATTTTCTCATCTTCAATTGTATTTGATAAGAACGGAGTATTCCTGTCTTTGCGTTGTTGTTGACGCAGGCGTCGCACAGTGGAAGACATCATGACGACTAACACTGAACAATATACACTGATATGCATCTTATTTCACTGTGAAATATTCGTCCATCGGCTAATACAGCAAGCATTACAGTGGCACGTAATTTTTCATTTCCCGTAATCTTTACTGTTACAGATTTGGTTCCCTTTTGGTCCACTGTAAATATACGTAAATAAAAAATACGGGCGTTTCATCGGCATTTCCCATGTGTTCAAGTGAATAATTATGCTTCTTGCGTAAATGAATGACAAACCACTGATACTGTAGGAGTTTTCTTCGTAGTCACTCGGTAGTTTTAGCGCAAGTGATGTACGTCATTTAAGCGCAAATCCATTTCGCCGCATCATTCGTCTTATACACCCGAAGCTGGCTTTAAAACCGGAGACTTCTAATTCTTCTGCAATATCTAAAGCTTTTAATTTTAAAACATGTCTAGTGACAGGGAGTCCTTGCCTTCTTAAAAGCTGTACGTATTCACAGATGCTGGACTCTACTGCTACAAAACGCCCAACTTGAGGTCCCGCGCGGGAATGCTCGTTGCGTAGTACAGTATTTCCATTTAAAAGTCGTTCCTTCTGTTTTCTCCATTGTCGAATACAGGATTCATCAATATCGAATTTCCTTGCGGCTTCGCGATTGCATGTTTTTTCTACATTTTGTATCACAATTAATTTATAATTCGCATTGTACGGGTTACGTTTAATTTGATTTGACTGCATGCCTTTAGTCTCCACAATATCACTCATACCGCAAACGCACTACAAAAACGCCGAATGAAAACAAAGTATAGATAAGCGATGTCGTCGCTGTTACAATAGAAAACCACACTGGCAGTTTACCTGTTATTTAGAAACATGTTACACACCCTCTACTCATCCTTTGTCTTGCTGCCTACAGAAGGGTGCGAGCACGCGCGCGTGCGCACGCACTTACACTTTATCTTCCTATTCTTTCTTCAGTTTGCTGTTAAAACATTCGGTTGTAGTCGTAAATCATAACGCCAGAGTTAACTACAGCCTGGCAAACTGCTGTTGCTCAGGCAGTAAACAACTCATACATATGAAAAGCGTTCGTCCCGCCAGAAGTCAGGTATAACTTCGAATTTCGTTAGCGCGCGAATTAAGGCCGCAGGCCAAATTAGCGACCATGTTTTTAGGAGAAAAAGTGTGGCTTGTATTCGGAACAATACGGTATTTGCATGATATTAATAGTATTAAAATTTCAAGTGTTATAGGCCTATTTGATTTAAATATATCCTCAAAAAACAAAATTTGCGATTTAACGGACTTTCGATTTTACGGACACCCCTCAGCCCCAATTAGTCCGTTAAATCGAGGGTTTACTGTACATTTATAATATTATCTGTTGTATATTGTACAGGAATGGGTTTCCTCTCCTTAAAACCCCACTGTTGTGTTTGTCAATTTGTACATACACCTATGCCAATGTGTTTTGAATTATTTTAATTATGTAAATCTCGGAGATATTTGGAGTTGTGGGATGTATTGATGTAAGTAATTAATTATTAACTTAGCTCTCTAAAAACTATCAGTGTTTGTGTACCTGTAACTTAAATAATTAATGAGTTATTTTATAATTCCGTTCAACCCTATTATACCTTGAAGAGAATTCTGTCTAATTTTGTATTTTTACGCTCTCTCTTTGGTGTCAGATAATTCCGCTATAAGCGCTGTAGTATCGGCTCAACGAAACTTATAGGTTATTTCAATGTTTATGTTAACCAATTATTCTATACTTATTCAGTTACTTTTTTATTCCTAGCTCATTAAACCATACTCCAAATAACAAGATTTTGCCAATATATAAAGGTTCTTTATTTGTTTACTTCTTTAACATTGAATAATATATGTTCTAATTAACATATGCTTGGGCTATAGATTGTATGAATCGATTGTTGATTATTCTGATGCTTTATTTAAATTTAGTTATATAGTGTGTTTTAATTTGTAATTAATTTAATTCAGGGTGTGAAGGTTCTTGTAACTGTGGGGAAGATTAAAAATACATACATAAGAATGCAAGATTTACAAATTTAAAGTGTTGTGTAGTTAGTATGATTAATATAATAATAATTTACCAGACTAGAACGAAGCCAATCGTGTAGGCGGTTGATTGATAAATTTACTGTTCTGGACAATTATGCCGTACGATTTTCTTTCTTCGATTTAATAGAATGGAATTCTTCTCCTGTCCACTTCGGAATTACAGCTTTCTGGATTGGTTTACAGCCCGATTGATGCTTCTTCTGCAACGCCAGGATCCAAATACGTTCTTCTCTTGGTTGAAGCAATTAGTGTTGTTCCGTGTTTTTGAAAGGTTATAACTTCTGGTGTAGTGAATATTATTAATTGTGATACTGTTAATTCTTTCTATTTGGTTTAATATATCATCAATTCCCTTCGGATATGGGACAGTTCAAGTTCTTCCTTGTATAATCCAGTTATTTATTCTCTATTGTGATTTCATACTGTAGTGTTATTTGGATTAAACTGTACTGGTGGTAGTCATAAACATTGTCATTAGGATTTTGTGTTTTATAATCGTGTCTGATGATTTAAAATATTCCGATTAAATAGATAATTCTTGGGTTTTTTAATCTCATCACATTCAGATCATCAAAGCAATTATTGTCAAATTAACAACTTCCTCTTCTTCTGTCGTCCCTAGCAACACACGACTTCTTCCTTCCACATGTTTTGAATATAGTGTTTATTTCATATATTTTTTGTCTATTCCTTATCAATTTGCTATCCTATCGGAATGTAACTTTACCGATAGTTGGTTTATTATTTTCTACACATATTCTGCTGGTTTTTTGATATAA
The DNA here is from genome assembly GCA_034769895.1 of Magicicada septendecula. Taxonomy (NCBI): domain Eukaryota; kingdom Metazoa; phylum Arthropoda; class Insecta; order Hemiptera; family Cicadidae; genus Magicicada; species Magicicada septendecula. The sequence goes on along the minus strand of CM068369.1, from coordinate 300,018,211 downwards.
GCCGGTTTTTTTCCTTTTTTTATATTTAATCCACTTTCGATATTAAATGTTATTAATCGATATCATGGCATTATCATAATTTGTATAAATTTTATTATATATCATTATTAATTTAATGTTTTTTCTAGCTCTTCAAATCGTATTCATTAATTATTATTAATTGATGTACCTAACCTTTATGTTATGAGTGGTTATATAGTGGTTTTGGCTGTTAGGCCTTTTATTGTAAACAGATCTACCTGTGTTTATAACTGGTACACATCTATAGCCCCTTTTACATAAATTCATACATATAATTAAATCTTAACTATTAACATTTACATAAACAATTATTTTTTCCATATCTAATAACAATTTTATCTTGACCTATGGATCACATATAAGAAAATTCAAATCTATTAACGTTAATTAGCTGCTTCACACTTCATTCTACAACAGTCATTGAATAATACATCTTGTTTCATTATCTTTCATTAACTCAACACATATTTGGTATAACATAACATAAACTTTATCATAACATTTGTTGTCACAAAATAATACCTCTTAACTCAAAATTCTTATTTGCTATTAGTAAATTATTGTTTCATTTTTTGTTTGTTTTTCATTAAACATATATCATCAACTATTGTCTAACTTACAGGTTCGGTTATTATTATTAATATCACCTTGCATCCTTATTTACCTTTATCTATGATTATAAATATAATTATTAGATCTTTGTTCTATCGTGGGGTTAAATATTGACTTATTTATTATTCTGTGAACCTTGTTTTTATGTAACTTGAGTGCTAGCATTTCTGTTGCGTTACAATATTGGTCATCTCAGTTAGTCAGTTCTTGTCCATCTCTTCAATCTGTAAGTTGTTCAGTCATTGCATATACGGGTAAGATGTTCTATAGTTGACTGGCTCTTGGAATCTATATTTTATGCCATGGTTGTTAGGTGTCTTTCTCGTAGTATGTTTCTTCCTTGTCTTCATTGGTTCCTTACTGACCGAAAACTATTGGGTTGTTGGTTCCTGTGGTACAATCATTGTTCGGTGCATCTTCTTTTTCTTATAATGTTATTTCACTTGTTAGTTACCATTAGTTTTATTAACTCTTATTGTTGTGAGTTTATCCTTGGTGATGAGTAGCTCATGTAGTTTCATGCTTGGCCTTTTAGAAGAAACACTTGGTTTGTCTCTTTCACTCAATTATTGACATGTGTTAATATTTTGGGTTACTGAAATATTTGGGCTCATATGTCTCGTTACAATATTAACTGGTTGTAGGCATATAAACTTATACACTGTTGTGAGAATTGTACAAAAGTACCTTTAAGCTAATTTCAAAACACAACATTTCAGAATTAATCACATTTTTTTCACTTTATAGGCTATGTCACACCAAAAGAAAATGTACAGGTCACTTTCAACAACAGTTGACAACAGCTGACTGAATATTATCCGATGACAAAATACTAAACAGATGGGAGATAGTCACACCAACCAACCATTTTGTATATAGTCTTTAAAATGAGATTTTTTTGCTTGTACACGGAAAACCTGGATCACTGTATTAAGATATATATTTTAGATATGTAGGTCAATTTATTAATTTTGAGCTATTAATTTAGCTAGTGCTAAGCTTTAAAACACAGTTATTTGTATGAAAGAAAAGTACAATTTTGTAGGCCAAGTAATAAATCCAACTATGATTCTGAAAAATTGTCACGGGTAGGAAAATAAAAATAATAATAATTCACCGATCTGAATGACGTTTTACAGAATCGTGATAAACATAAAATTACTTTTGATAGTGATCCCATGCTCATCCCAAGTTGAAACTTTCAGAATATGTAGAGGAAAACAATATCTTTCACATATATTTTTTTGAGAATTTTAAAAATAGTTTTTCAAAATTCAGTAAATGCAATAATGATGTGTTTATAAAAAATATATATATTTTCAACTAATTATGTTTTATATCATATGAAAGCCCTTTAAAAGAGCTTTCAAATGAACTCGATGTCATTGTTCTAGCTTAATTAGAACACAAGTTGTGAACAAATCAATATTGTTGCGCAAGTCAAAAAAAATTTTTTTTTTCATTTTTGAGCACCCATTACTCAGTAACCTTTCGTCAGAAAAATGTGAAAAAATTGATTTGTGTTACTATTTATGAATACTACATGCATACTTAATTTCAAATAAATCTAAGAGGGTCAGGTTGTAGCACTTGTTGATTTGACACGGAATATCTCTTAAATGTAACTTGAAGTTTTCATTTTGTTGTAAACATACCAGTCTAGTTTTTCTATTTATAGTTTATGCTATTTTTTTTTTTTAATAATTTGAACTAATTGAACCCCTAATCAATCCTACACTCCCTCGCAGAAAAACCTATATTTAGTTCATTTATATTGTCATCTGAGTTTAGTTATGTTTGATGTAATAAATAAAATGTTTATTTCATCAAAGGTGTTTTCACTTTTTGTAATTATGTTCTTGTAAATAAATATTCTATGTACTTTATTAATGTAATCTTATAGTTACTGATAAAGTAACAAAGCCCAAATGTCTGTGTGGTATTTTTGTTGTAATAATATTTGTCTGATATGTATTATTTTTGCAATGTTTTTATGTATCTTCTATGAAGAAATAATTTGTTCATTATCCTTAATATTTATTAATTATTGATACCTTAGAATTGAAACTGTTTTGTATAAATTTTGTAATAAAAATCAATGTACGTGTAAGTCATTTTTTATCAATAACCTATTGAAAATAACACATTCCTTGTGCAATGCAAGTAGGCCTACCAAATACCTACCAAAAATGTATATCCCCAATTTTTGATAGAATATTTGATTTTTGTTGCCATCAGAATTTTACTTTGATTTTACTTTCATGTTCCATAAGGAAATGGAAGTATGGTGATGGCAAAAAAAATCGTGTTAGAGATTTTTGCAGATTCTGATTATACTACCCTCAAAACATGAAAAAAAGTAATTTATCGAAAAGTGTCTGTGTGTCAGTCTAGATTTTTTATGGCAAACGATAAGAGCCGCAAAATCAAACAGAATCAAATAATTTTTTGCATACAGCCCTGCATTGTAGAGTATTCAAGACCTATTGTTTTTTGTGAAGATCGGTTAAGATAAAGGGGTAGTTTACCTGCAATATTTTATGTTGTAACAAGAGAAATTTTTTCATGACGAACGATAACTGCCGTAAATTCAAACAGAATCAGATATTTTTTTACATATGTGCCCGAGTTATAGAGGACTCAAGACCTATTGATTTTGGTGAAGATCGGTTACGGGGAAAGGGTAGTTTACCTGAAACATTTTTTTGTTGTAACGTAATAGTTTACCTGATAATTTTTTGTATATATGTACTACGTTATTGACAACAAAGAAGCAGTTTGTTTTTAAAATTCCTTCCCGGCCTGTTTGGCCGTAGACCAATGTTTTCTGCAAAACCAGACGTTTTGCCAGTGCCATCGACTTCCATCATCAGTGAAAATCAAGTGCGATAACGTGAGGTGGTATACGTTAGTGCCCACAGTAAGTGGCTGAAGCAGTAAGTAGAAAGAAGTAGTTTTAATGGAAATATTTCATTTCGAAAATGATTTTAAATATAAATCTTAGAGCATGGAAGTCGTGTATGATTCTCCATACCAATATTTTGTTCTTAAGTGTGCTATTAAGTATTAGGAATCTTCTCCATGTCAAGGTATAGGATTACAGCCTGTTTTGCCTTCACTGAAGGCATCTCTTTTCCTTGCCCTACCTATATCTCGTCTTCCCTGAGGTCTGTATCTTATTACTTGTTTAGGTAGTCCCACGTTTTCCATTCTCTTGATATCCTGCCTCTATTTTATTTGTCCTTCCCTTATTCTGCCGGCTATAGAATATACATTTTACTTGGTTCTTATATTTTCATTTCATATTTGATATCTAAGGGTTTGCATTATGAATACTCGACACAATATTTTTCTTGTTAGATTCGAAGTTTTAAGTAATTTTCTCTTAAAAAGTGTGTATGAACATTTTAGCACGACGAGATTGTCTGTTTTATTATTATTCTTAACGTTTTGGTTTTTATTATTAATTTTTGGTTTATTGATTTATTCTACCCAAATCAATCTATTATTGAATCCGATATGAATAAATCGGTTTACTTACTCTTTGACATCGTTTATTAATTTTGTTTAAATAGTTTAGAATGTTTTTTGTTCCATTTCATGAGTTCGATTCTGAAGAAGTTGCGTTGACTCTTCTTTATTAGCTGCGGTGAGTTGCTCTGTAATTTCCTGTATAGACACTAACATAAACACAACATGTACATGATACTTAATATTATTATAACATTAATAGTTAATAACATTTTATTATGGACTATGCATACTGCATTGGTCATCGTCACTTCTGATAGTGTCCTTTTTCTTCATCTTGTGGTTTTATTACCTTAACTATAGTTTGTTAAGTGAGTTTACTATACTTTAGGAAGTTACCTTTTTATATGGGTTGTAATCCTATCAAATTATTCTCATTATTGCTTGAATATCTCTTATCATTGTTTTGATAGCACTGTTATTATTGTGCAGTAGTTCATTCTGCATTTATACTGAAAATTGCTTTGGTTTAAAGTAACCAAGATTACTTGCATCTAGCTGTCAACATGGTTTATTTATTATTATTGTTATTATTAGTATTTGGGTGGCTATAATCCTTGAATTTACTTATTCGAATAGTATTCTGCCTCATTCAATGTTGTTGGTTTAGTTCCTACTCTTTTATGATAAGTTTACAAGATAATTTTGTTCATCATGCATCCATTCTATGGCAAGCATATAGTTATAATATACAACAATGGATTATTGTCGGTTTTGTGTTTCTGTATTACATTTGATTTATTTGACTTTATGTAGTACTGGTATATCTATTGGTTATTATTAGATTACATTTTGTTTATCTTTTACAGTCTTTACTATTGGTAATTAGTGGTTATTTCTAATATCAATTCCACTTTACAATTGGTCATTGGTGTTTTGGACATAGCCCGCTTTTCATGTCTACACATAATTTAGCTAAGAACTTATTATTATTCATATAATTAAACTATAAAGTTTTACCTTAATCCGTCAATGTGATCGCTTAACTTTTCTTCTTTTCTTCTAACGCGTTTCGGATTGTTAATCCATCATCAGAGGTTAAAATAATTCGTCGGTTAAGACTTCGTTAAACATTAAAAGTTGCGTAAAAGACATTTAAAAATTACACTAAAAGAACATTTAAAGATATAGTCCACAATCACAGCGACGTAGCGGATGCGAGTGCGCACTCAATACCGGTCAGCGACGTACTGCCCTGACCGGTACTGAGTACGTCGCTGACCGGTATTGAGTGCGCACTCGCATTCGCTACGTCGCTGTGATTGTGGACTATATCTTTAAATGTTCTTTTAGTGTAATTTTTAAATGTCTTTTACGCAACTTTTAATGTTTAACGAAGTCTTAACCGACGAATTATTTTAACCTCTGATGATGGATTAACAATCCGAAACGCGTTAGAAGAAAAGAAGAAAAGTTAAGCGATCACATTGACGGATTAAGGTAAAACTTTATAGTTTAATTATAATAATTGTGACGCGGATACCAATACAATGACTTTAAAATTATTATTCATTCTCTTTCTTACTTTTTATGTTCAATAATTCATTCTTATTGATTATTGTTTGCATTACATTGTCAAGGAAGGTATTCACTTAATAAGTTTTGGTCAGTGTCAATTTGTTTTGCAGCTTAGGGGTTTAAATCATGTTGTTTATTCCATTTATTCTTTCATAATAATTCTTTTATTGCCATATGTTAGTTCATTATAATTCATGTTATCTCCCTTTTTTGTGTTTGATCTGGATATTTTCTTCTTCTCTTCACCGATTCCTTCCTCCCTCTTAATAAGTTTCTTCATGGCGTTGTTTTCACTGGTTTCCTTCTCACGGTTAATAGGTTTCCTTCTCACTGTTTGATCTATTGGGTAATTATGTATGTCGTCTCGTCATTAGTCTTGCTTTATCTTCTTTAGTTGCACATTTACTGGTAATTCCTTCTTCATTTTAATTCACTTGGTTTTGGCTTATGATACTTCCTTTTTTATCCATGATCGTATGCTTGACCTTGTAGGTATTCTTAATTGTAGTGGCTTTCAACTTATTTGTGGTACGCTGGTGTTGGTAGTGTTATATGTACCATTACAACATACAAAAATTTGACAGATATTTTTGTCACAAAAAACTTTTATGATATATTGTGTATAAATACACATATAAAGGTATTTTTGCCACAAAAAACGTTTATGATATATTGTGTATAAATACACATATAAAGGTATACAGTACATTTGATTTGTTTAACAGTCGTTATAAGACAGTATTACCATATAGGGGAGAGCAGAGAGACATAAGTTGATACTTTGTACTTCTTCAAGTGTCCCTTAGTCGCAGCACCTCTGCAACTGTATAACGTTTTTGTTATAGCTTGTAGTACATGCTCCTCCAGTCTGATTATAGCAGTGTACAGTAAAATGAGTCTTTGTTCCCTTTTGTATTTTAGAACGTGTAAAGCAACCTTTTTGTCACTAATTTGCTATGGGTGTTTACAGCTACGTACTTTGTTGGATCCATGGTAAGTGTACAATTGATTCATACTAATACAAAAGCAATGTGGCAACATGAGGGCAAGTTATGTTTCTCTATAACTTTTAAAAGAAAATTAATTCATAACCTAACAGATCTCAGAATTAATTATGTGTCAGTTACTTGTGATCCTATAATGAAGATTACGTGTTTATTAAATCCTAAAAAACTAAAATTTTTAAAATGATAATAGTAATAATGGCTCCTTTTTATGCCGCCTAGGAAATTTAGGAGGTAGAATAGGTTGCCTAAAGTGAGTGTTCGACACACGCACTAAAGGTAGAGTGGCCAGCAGCACTACACTTCAGCCACTAATTTTAAAATTAAAGGTGTACCTTCAATTTCACCAGAAGGAAAGTGGTATGTTGGTACAATGTAAGTAAAACATTTTGTTCTGTTTTCTTTTTTTCATATTTGGTTCAAACGTACAAGTGAAAAACTTTCTGGGGCGATGTAGCTCACAAACCCTACAAAGACTCAGCGTTTTCCACAACTTGTATTTAGGAAAGAACAAAAAGAAAAATCAGATTTCTGTGTTATGATCTGCACTATTCTGTTAGTTATTATGGTTTGTACCCTAAGAATATTCGTATGTTAGCCTCCGAATATGTGTTTGCAAATAATGTCGATTTTCTGGTGAACTGGGCCGGTAAAAGATTGTTTTACTGGCTTCATGCAGCGACATTCAAGGTTGTCTTTTAGAGAGGCTGAAGCAACAAGTTTTGCAATAGCATTTAGTTTTAATAAACATAACATAAAACTTTCTTCAATATTGGAATTCTGTGATAAGTCGCCTTCATTTTTACTGTCACAATATTTGGAATGTGAAGGAAACCAGGCAGCATAACGACAGTGCACTGTCCTAACAAAGTTGTCAGTTTGAAGGGAAATAAACAAGTCAGCAGGGTTACCCCTTTGGAAAAGGGTGAAACCAGTGGTATTTTCATAGATGGCAGCTGGAAACCACCACTTATTGTTATATCCACAGAGTGTTATGTAGATATCACTTTGATTATTTATGGACCAGCAGGTTGTATTGGAGTAGCACATCCATCAAGATAAATTACAGCCTCTTTTTTTACTATTTATGAAACAGTTTATACCTCATACCCGTTACAATCTGACTTCAGCCATTAGACAAGTGTTTATATGGCCTGTTTCGGTGCAGCCGCTGAGAGCTGGATGACAATAAACCCAGGTAAAACCATGACATACCTGGGCTAGCAAAAGATACTCTTTCAAAGGCAGCTACACCATCTAACTGACAGCAGGTTTTAGTTCAACTGGAATTTGGCCATTAAATGAAAATATATTCAGTATCGAAGAGTTTCTGTGTTCACCTGTAATTGACAGAGAGATAGGAGACAAAAGTAATTATGAAGGAAGATTAACACCAACAAAAGATTGTCAAGAGACCACAGTAGCCGGACCTCCCACGTCGGAAATAAACGAGACATCTGCTAATACCTTATCACAATTGACACCAGAATAAATTCGCCCTTATCCGAAAGCGACTGCAAAAATAAAATAAAAATGCGCCAAGAAGAAAAAGTCAAGTATTCTCACAGACTCCTATTAAAAAAGCAATTCGTATTGAAGAGGAGGCATGACAAAAGAAAGAGCGATCAAAACGGAAACTAATCATGAACGGTAAAACGAAGGCGATTTGTGGACTGTATAGAAACGGTCAATCAAACTCTCCAAGACTTAAGAAATTGTAACAAATTAGTGGGTAGCGTAACATTTGTTATTTCAGAGGATTCTCGCTAGAGATTACCGGTAACTGCAAGAGGAACCCGCGCTGATATTGTCTCAGTGTGTTTAAAGTCCTCGGCGATGTGGAATGCTATTCAGACTAAATTTGCAAAGCAATACGAGAGCCCGTTTAGGAGGAGGAGGAGATGGTGATTTTTCTACAAACTTACTGCACCTCGGTGACGGTAGTGTTCCTAATGACGATAGCTTCACAGAAATTGACGAAAAACTGGGACATAGTAAATAGTACAACACTGTATTAATTGCTAAATTCTGTGCAAAACGTCAAGTGTTTACTTGATAAAAATTACAAGTGGTTATTCCCAAAGAATCGAATCTGTGAAGGAAAATAATGATACAAGTTTGGAAAAATTTTCTGGGGATAATAAAAAGTCTGAAGAATCTATTAACACCGTATTTAATATTGAAAATATAGTGTACTATCTCCAAGAATTTTTGAATTCTTTAAATCAATCTTGCATTCCGCCACCACGGTTCATTCTAAAGGTTGGCACTCCAACAATGTTGTTGAAAAATTTACATCCTCCGAACGTTTGCATAATACAAAATGCAGGTGACACGGGAATTTCTGTGTCAAGTAGGTAATAGCGTTATTATCGACTCAAAAGCCCTCTTCACACACACATTCGAATCAGTAGGCTACTGGTTGTTAGCATTACCTGGTGTAATTACCAACTTATAAATTGTAACATTCTTTACTTTAGTACACACTTGAAGGAAATTAACAGTTTCGAAATTACATCCGTTCCATTTACATAATTTTCATTAAACCTACTTAATATGTAGTAGTGGACGATAAGCTTTTCCAGGTTTTACTAGTACTTGACCTACAACGGTCTGATCTCCTACACTCAGTGCCTCTGTCTTTAATGATCACTGCTTTTTTTTACATAATAATTTTCCCATTCCTGCATAGAATTTACCCGCTCGTACAGAAGGCAACAGAATTTAGTGAATCCAAGCTGCAATCGAAGTAAAACTATGTTACTTTCACATCTCCGTAGGTATGCCACGAATATCCGTCATACTGAATTCTGCTCAATAAAAGTTTCATACTATCACATGACTCCGACATGTAAGCAGTAAGTTATAAACTGAAGGGATTGGTGAATTATTAAAAATGGAGTAAAATCAATAGGTTAAAAAAAGTTCGTAGAAATCTTGAGTGGAGGGAACGTTAGAAAACTGTTTATGTTATGAATGCTTAAGCCTACAAATCGTGATAGTTGTTATTATTATTATATTATTACTATAAAACAACATTTGTATTATTTTAATACAGACAGGAGTGAATACAGCCTTCGAATGAATTAGTAGTACAAACGCGTCAGCCTGCCAACACACATTAGATCTGTATATTTGTGTCATGACAACGGTAGTAATTTTTGTAAACAAAGACTGTTGTGTCATTACGACATTAAGAATGTTGTTGGCGTGAATTTAATGCGACAGATTTTTTTTTACCTCTGCCCATGTTTCTCTCTTTCAGTCCTCTCACTCACTCACTCTCTCGCGCGCACACACGCACGCGCGCCAACTCGTACAGTTTCTTCTTTTTCTTGTCAACAATTTAAGTGTTACACACAATCCTTCACTGTTTGTTTGTGCGTGTTTGTTTAATCATTCATTGTGTTCGTATAGACTACACATTCAAACTTGAGTAATCTGTTTGTAGCAGTGTAACATTTCAACAAACACTTAAAGAGGCGCGCTTTGGGTGCAGTCGCAGAAGGACCTGCCGTGCTAACTTAATGAAAATAAAAGGAAATTAATAGTGAGGTAGTCATGTTTAATTAAAGGTAGTAGTGAGGTTTGTCCCTATTAGTGAGGTAGATGGGGAAAATTGACAGAGAAAGAGTGAGGGGGAGAAGAGAGACGGGGGAGAGAGAATTACGAATTTTTAATTATTCTCATTCATACCGAATATCATTTTTAAGAATATAGTTATGCAGTTATTGGTATACAGTAGTACTGAAGCAACATGTTTCAAGTTGACTCCCATCCGTTGGAAATTTATTCACCATTCTGATTAATAAAAATTTCTACAAGTACCAATAATATAAATAACAACCTGCAGAAGCAGAAGAGTTTATATCTTACAGAGTTGAAGAGTTGTAATGTTACATTAATTATATTTTTGCTTTTCGTATATCACAGTGAGCAGTAATCTAATTTTTTTGAAATAATACGTGAAGGCTTATATATTAAGAATTAATTTTTTTTTATAGTTTCCGTAACTTGCTTGTAAAATAATTAGGTATCCAAAAGGTAAGTTACATATTTTAATAGCAACTTATAAGTTCCTCATCCTCGGTTTTTTCCTTTCTTCAAAATGTACCACTTCTTAATTGCGAATAAATTATTTAACGTAATAATCGTTTCACCAAAGGCTGTTTGGATCCTGTTAATAAAACTCTTGAGTCTGCTGCACATAATCCTCGCTTTTGGTTCATGTTTCGTTAACTTTCTACATTACAATAAGTTTAATTATTTTCAAGTTCCTTATAAGTAGCGAACTGTAGTAAACATCATGTACTTTGACCTCTCTCTCACTCTCTCTCTCTTTCTTTCTGTTACTCTTGTTCTTCTCAATAACTGTATCTCAGGAAGTCTGAACGTAACAGGTTCTTAAGTAAACTTCATATGACTTAACGTGCAAAATCTTAAACATCATTTGGGCTTCAGTTATGTTATAATTTTGTAAGAAAGCTTTACAAAATACTTTTTACACTGCTTCTGTATACGAAACTAGGTGCAGGTATGTAATCAAATTTTTAAGTAGGCCTATTTATTCTAACACTGTTACAGTTTCTTGAAAACGCCGTATGTAAACAAACATTAAAACTTAGTAATAAGGTTTATCAAACTACTATTTTTCTTGGACGCATTAACGCAAATCAGTAATCTAGAGACCAATTTTATATTGAAAAATCGATGTCTAATAAACGGAATTTGATATGCAAAAATCCATCGGTTAAGAAAATAAAGTAAACTTGGTTAGTAACAAATAATTTTGGCAAAAATTTTTAATTTGATATAGGCTATAATTGATTCCAATTTTATTACAATCTGAGAACTGAAGACAAATAGATTTTCATAAACGTTGGTCTAGTAACAAAAAAAGTTTCATTCTTAAGCGCACAATATTATAATTTCCCTTTCATCCCGGAAAAAAGACTGTATTAAGCTACTATCATACTTGTCTAGTCTACACTATTTAATGGGTATATTATAGGTTTCACAAAAATTGATTATCTTACACATGGTTTTAATATATCACTAAACTTTGTGAAAAGTCTAAGTGAAAAGAATTATATACACAACGGTTGATGTTAATACAGGTCTTAATTCGTTTCAAAATTTATAGATAAATAAAAAATTAAAATTATCACATATATTGTGTGGTGTATAAAATAAATTGCAATAATCCTTTCTAATATGATTACTTAAGCCATAATATCCGAAGTTGGACCGTTCCTTTATTCTTCTGTAGCCTCCTACATTCTTGCATATCTGCTGTCATATTCGCGTCTCACAGTCATAGTAGACAGTAGGCTATAATATTATACCTTTTTTTGCGTTGTCTGAGACTTGTCTCAGAGGATAAGACTCAGGCTGATCTGGGGCAAGCACCCTTCCGCCGATTGGAGATTTAGAGGAGTCGCACGCCAGCGCAGCGCAGACCGGTGGCGAAGTAGGTGGAGGCATTCAGGATAGAGTGTAGTGTATGGATGTGTATTTGTGTGTTTACGTAGTGTGCAGAGCCAAATGGGTGATGGAAGAGCCATAATAAAAGTATAAGTCAAACGACAGCCAAGACGAGGTCGAGTAACGCAGGACGCCAAAGCTGGAGGGAGGTGTCAGAGAGGCGTCAAGGTAAGGCGGGGAGGCACAAAGGAGAGGGATAAAGACCGGATAGGTAGATAGGAAAATTTAAGATGTTAAGTTATCAAGAAGGAAGCCAGGTGTAGTAAGTATGACGAAGAGACTTAATTATTTCTATTTCTCCGTTGGCAGGGGTTTCTGGGAGGAGGTCCATCGGGAATGGTGAGGAGACGGTTTATGACAAAGGAAGGTCTGCGGGAGTTACAGGTAGTATTAATATTATACAATACCGCCTTCACATTTAAGTTGAGGAATTCCAATCAGCCTTCCGTTGCGTTACTTCTCTCTTGAGCCCTTGATATAATTCGTTGCCTGCTCTTTATTGCAGCTGTAATATCTCCTTCGTTTTATAATTCGTAACGTTAAATATTCTTCCTCACCCTGGAATTTTCCATTCTCTTTTACTAATTTCTTTTCACTTCATAAGACTTTTCTATACAAAAGCAAGTATATAAAAAAGTTATAAGGTCGGGGATTAGCAAACAAACGGCATTGTTTAAAAACATTTATCTACAAGTTTCTTTTCTATAGTTCATCGTACACACCCTTGCGAGATAAAAATAACTACACGGTAGTTTCTTTCGCAATTTTTCGCATTATTTTGAGACAATCGACTGGTGATTTAGAGATAAATACTTAATATTAATGGGGTCTCATACATTTTATATTATATCTGTTTTCTATCCTACTGATAGAATTAGAAAAACGGTAGCTATCTCTCTTTTCCTTTTAAAAGCACAATACATATTAATTTACCAAGTAGCAGTTTCCTTCTTCATTTAAAATTTCTATCAAATCTACTGTATATTGGACAAAACAGAAGGGGAAACATACGTGCTTACAAGGTAGTGTAAACATCCTGTAATGCTGTCAAATCAAAATACAAAGGAAGGGGAAGTGAATACTGTAATGAGTAGCCCCTACATTCATATTTATGCAGGTGTAGGTGATGATTAAGCCCCGGATTTTTATGTAATTACATATTTGAATGCTGAGTGCACATTTACACGGAAAAGCCAGATATCGGCGAATCATACCAATAGGTGTCTTATCCGCGAGTTTAATTTTACATATTTTGTTCATATTACATATTTCACTCCATCTTACATATTTCTACATATTTCAGCTATTTTACTATACTTTACTTCAATTTGATAACTGAAATGGCAAAAAATAGTTAGGCCTATAACAACATTACTCAGATGCGCAAATGTGCAATTAATCAGAATCAGGTCCAATTAAATTTATTACAAGAAAAGGCAAAATATTGCATCTGTTGCAATTGCACACATAGATTCTACTTTCAAGAAGTAAAATTTTTTACGAGCTCAAGCGACAAGTAAGGCATTTTGCACGGGATGTTAGATGAGAATGGTATGCGCGGCCCCACTCATTTACGTTTTGTTCGCACGTTCAGCAGGCTCGGTGGGGAAAGAACGTGCTGTCCGCGGTAGTAAATAAATACTCTTCGCAGATCTTGCAATTCTCGCAACGGATTCCATCTACCTAAACAAACAAATATCTATATAACTCTATGCTATTGTAGGGCACAATGTGATTTTTGACGCCAGTATTATCGACGCTCTCGGAGTGTAAGCCTACACGTAAATAACAATCTGGTGTGCAGTGTGGTGTGTTGAAGTTATTGTCAAGTCAGTGTTTTGTCTTTCGCCTACACTTCTGCGCTTGCTTGTTTCTTGCCTTGGCGGATTCTCGTTGTTGGACAAAAGACGTCTTAAATAATATATTGTGCGGTATTGTTCAACGCAAGTTCTTAAGAGTTTTAAATACAAATATCCTTGTTTTATCATGGCACCGACCGCATCATCTTTGTCATCTAAGTTAAAATCATGGGTACAGATTGACAGTGCTTTTACAACTGACGATAAAGCTGTATTTTGCCAAGTTTGTTATGGCCAAATGGTGTTAAAGAAGAGAAGGTACTGCTGTTGTATACAGATGCAGCAGCATACATGTTAAAAGCAGGTAATTCTCTAAATGTGTTTTACCCCAACCTACTACATGTTACATGCCTGGCTCATGGATTGCATCGAGTAGCTGAAACTGTCAGAGACCTTTTCCCCGAAGTAAATACATTAATATCAGCAACAAAAAAGGTGTTCTTGAAAGCTCCTTACCGTATCGAGTGCTACAAACAAAGGCTACCTGACGCACCTCTGCCTCCAGAACCCGTAATTACAAGATGGGGAACCTGGATCGAAGCCGTAAATTTCTACAGTGACAACTTTGAAGCTGTGAAGTATGTGGTGGAAACATTATCTCCCGATTCTGCAGTGTCAGCGAGCGAATCCTTGTCTGCATTCAACAACTCTAAGGTGATATGTTCAGTTTCGTACATCAAAACGCATTTCAGTTGTATCAAGAAACTGGAGACTGCAGGTCTGACTCTCCAAGAGGCCATAGGAATAGTTGAAGAAGCAGTTAACAAGTTAAATGCTGTGCAGGGTGAAGTCGGTGACAAAGTTTCTACTAAATTAAATGCTGTGCTGAATAGAAACCCTGGTTACTCAACTTTACATACCATTTATCGCATATGTAACGGCGAAACTGTAGAATCGATTGAGAATATTCTTCCAAGTACGATTCCTCTATATAAACATGCGCCGGTGACGACATGTGATGTCGAGAGATCCTTTTCTATATATAAAAACATACTGTCAGACCGAAGACAGTCCATGTCAACAGACAATATAGAAAAGTATTTAATAATTAATTGTGCAACTAAACAGTGGAAAAAAAAAACTTACATGGACACTTTATTCTTATGCAGAGTTATAGTAGTTATATATATATATATATACAATATAGATTTTCAAGTGAAAAATCTACCTTTAATTTTATAGTAATTTCAACTCTCCTAGTAAAATACTTTGTTAAATAGTTAATAATTCTCAATTTTTTACTTTATACTCATGTCCTATACTACAGAAATCCATAGGTAAAATACTTTGTTGTTGTTAATTTTATAATATCAAGGTTTCTTTTTTAATACTGTTTTCTAAAATATGTTTTCATAAATTTTCTAAAGTACAATAAACAATTGAAAAGTAATTCATTTCTTATGCATGCTGTCTTATTGTAAACTCTTCAACAAAGAGTTGAACTTTCAGATACTGTGTATTCTCAGGGTTAACTTATTTTCTGTAACAGAAGTGGTAATCTAACTGGTGATTAGTGTCAGCCCCGAACTTGATTAGTATTTTATGGATTACATTGACTTTGCTCAAAATATATTTGCATGTTTTGAAAGTGATTTTAAAAAGTTTAAAATGAAGCACCTATTATTTTCAAAACCTTTCAAAGAGGGCACTGTTATGTTCTCGTAAAATGTAAATTATATTGTTGATGTGAAAGTATTTTAATACTACATATTTCTTAAATATTACATATTTAGCTACATATTTTCCTTATTTTTCCTACATATTTATGTACATAAAGGGAGACTGTGCACTGCGCCGTACGCTAGACAGAGAGGGTATAATAGCAACTATCTCGCTCTAACTTCGTCAGTGAAACACGCGGCGGATGAGTAAATTTTATTCAATTCATTTTTGCAGTTCAACCTGCGATAACTTCAAAACCAATAAATATACAGCAATTCTGAAAACTGCATTGTGTTCAGTAATTAAATCTCTATAAGTAGCCAAAATCTCAATTAATATAATTAACAATTACAGAAGATACACAGAAGAAGAACGTGTTTTTTTAGACGTTTCTATTGGTTTAGCATTTGCATTTGTACACTGTACTCTTTAAAATACAAAAAGTAAAATTGGTTAAAAAGTTTTACTTACAGTACGCCTACATCAGTTTTTGAAAAAGTTTGTGATTCGGCTGCTTCTTCAATGCACACGTTTTTTGGAAGCCATGAAGCCAAAGTGAGTCGACCTAACGCCGCTGCCCCAGACTCAGTTGCCCCAAATAAAGTATTTCAATTGTAAAAACTTAAATATTCAAAAATAGTGAACCATATCGCAGAATGACGTAAGTGTAGTGAAGAATAAGTCGTGATCAGCCAAAACATCAAGAGTAGTATCTTTACATCCCTAACCATTTCGCTAACCAAAATTGCAAAAATTAGTTTGGAGATACGTCCGGATATGGGAGGTTCCGGATATCACAGGTCCGGATGTGACAGGTTGTACTGTATTTACCTTATAACAATTCCCCCTAAATAAAAGGGAAATCCCCAAATTCATATTTCGAAGCCACCTGTTGTAGATAAAACTGTATTTATCTTGGATACATACGTTTAATCTCATACAAACGTTTTTATGTGTTCCCATCAGCACCGACACACCTGTACAGGCTTCTCCATATTTTTCTACACCTGTCCAAATATGACTATACTGATTACAATAGTAATTTCTTCTACGGTTTGTTTATGACCATAAGATATGTCTTTATAGTTCCTTTTAAATACCATTATTTTCTACTCATTCGTACAAAACTTTTAATTGTTGAATGTGCCAATTCTGATAATCTTTGCCAAACCCAAATTTTAATGTTATACGGCGTCACCTTATTATGTAGCAAACAAAATTAGAACAAATCACTGTTATTTTAGCAGTAGCTTTTTTAAGGAGCCCAGAGTAGGCCTATACCTACCCGACACACACACATTTGAAGGATCAGTATTTTGTCTTGGAGTTCACTCTCCCAGCTGAGATACCCATGTTTTTAGGGACCAGGAACTCGCATTTGAACTTCTATCATCAGCTACATAATGTAAATCCTAGATAAATGTACAAGCCTATGCTCTAAAAGCCTAAGCTATGGTACCCACAATCATCTACGTTTTACTAAAATAATGGTTGCAAGTTAAATTTTTTGATTCATGTTGATGCTTTTGTCTCGAAGAAACCAGGTAAATTAATCTGCTTTTCGTATCCGGCCGACGATGGTGTGCTCCCACTTACGAACAGTGGCACTTGCAACTCGTTTCACTTGCGAACACTCAAGTAGATAAGACACGTAATTAATTTTTGATACGTGAGAGTACCTCTCACTTGCGAACACACAAACAACGATGTATGTACATCCACCCTGTATTGTGTTTGTTTTTATAATTCGTTAAATGTATTTTTTGTTACCAACTACGTTTACCAAGTTATAATTTTTATAAAACGCACACACACACTTGCATAGCCGCTCCCTCACACACTCTCTCTCTCTCTAAATTAAAAAGGAAGGTTATTTTTTATTTATTTTTATTAGTCAACTTGTAGAACGGACGACGTGATCTTGAGAAACATCCCAACTTCAGAATCTTTTTCATATCTTTTAGTTTATCCAATTCAGTATACTTTTTCGTCCTTTTCATAGCTTAAAAATTTCACTCCATCGTTACATCGTGTTCTGAATAGATTTCTCTGCCTCAGATTATAAACATTTGATGTTTTTTATTCTTGGATGTGGTCTTCCAACGTGGCTGTTTAGTTTCTGATGCGTGCTTGTACGGTATTATTCATTGTATGACGTCGGAAGTAGCAGTTCCGTAACTCCTGTGGCACTAATCATTGTCTAGCTATTGTTCTACGAAACAATTAAAGAATTAATCGAGTTTCTCTTCCTCTGGAACTTGACCATGGATATACTGCCAGCCACATTCTACATCTTTTCGAAGGAAAGCAAGTATAGCACACATTAGGATTTTTGTGCTCCCTAAGTCATTTGAATGTGTATACTCGTGCAAAGTGACTACTGCAGCTTTTGAATTTTCCATTCATGAAAAATTACTTTTAATCTTTCAAACTGTCTTTTCTATTGATTTAACCAAAAATCGGGAGCTTAGCTTGCACGTCTTCGCCCGGACGGAAACTACTCTCGTCAATTTTCAAACCGGGACAATTGACAAACTGGCCGGGACCCCGGGATCAGGTCGTCAAACCGGGACAATCCCGGTCAAACCGGGACGTATGGTAAGCCTATTTATACATGTATTTATCGGTTTTCAATATTGATGTGAGCATTGTACTGTAGAATTAGGAAGCGATTGTATTGAACGAATCACGATTATCAAATGATATACGGTATTCCTTTTAGTTCAACAATTCCGTCATCTCGTCTCCGGTACTTTGGAAAACCATTGTTATTTTCAATAGTTTAACGTAAAATGTTGCTCGGTTATTATGTGTACATATTCCATCAATCATGCAAGGAACATTAGGATTACGAGCTCTACAAGATCCATGTATCATTCGAGATAACAATTTTATGAATCCTTGGAAAACTGACTGGGTCAGGTATTTCTCCGCACAAAACTTAGGATAAGCAAGAGGTAGTGTATTAACTTTTTAAATTGTATATTATTATTATTTTTATTATGTTTTTACTATAAAATATTCATATTATTTTAATATGATTTTCTGGAACACGTTTGGTGGAAACGTAAAACCGGCCAGCTGATAAATAAGAGGTTGCGAGTTCAGACGTAGATGTGTATATATGTGTCAGCCAAAACAGTGTTTTGTAAACGTACACGTCTGTCATTACAACATTAAGAATGTTATTTGACCTTGAGTAGGTACTCATGTTGACGGGAATGAGAAATCTTGTGGTGTTAGCGCTGAATAGACACAACACATATCACTGTACATACCAGTGGCTGACGTATATTAACCATTTCTGAGTTCGAGATACCACAACAACTCAGATTAAACTGTGCACAATGTTTGTAGAAAATACGGACGTGTGTGACGTAGACGCCAGTTTGCAAAATGCATAATCGTTCCCGCCAGAAATGTGTCACGTTTCTCGTTTATCTTGTCTCAGCCAAATAAACATTACTATGCGTGACAGAGAGGAGCTGTTTCGTTAATCAGGGTAAAATTATATGCAAATTTTGAAAAGGACCGGTGTCCTAGGCCAATGAAAACTTAGCTAAAAACATTAAAAATACGAAATATATACAGTGTACACAAAATCTGAGGTGTACAAAACATATAAAAGACATGTCATAAGATTTATTTAACAAAAGAAATAATCGGAGTGGGCGAATGGTAGGAATAAATATGTAATTTAAACAATCCCTTTTAATAATAAATGGTTTTATAATAATTATGTTCAATACATATAGGCCTAAGTGTGTAAAACGAATTCCCTACAAGAGTTTTAAAGATTAATGAAGATTTAATTAATTCCCTACAAGAGTTAATGAAGATTTGTCTTAAATTTTTTCAGAGTTACATAATTATTATTTGTTAAAATATACATATATTTTATTCAGAAAATATTAGATATTTGTATTTAATCTTTTATTTTATTTTATTTTTATTTTACCGAGAATAGTTACTATTTATAGAAAACCGTAGCAAAAAATATTTGTAATAAAAGTCTATCTGTACCGTATTCATACTTTTACCAGTACAGGTACAACCTGTCATATCCGGACTAATATGGCGACCGGCCGATCTGGATATGGAAAAATCCGGATATCACAAGGTCATTTATAAATACCGTATTTTCTCGCATAATTAACGCACTTTTTTGACGAAAAATACCGGCAAAAATTTCGGGTGCGTAAATTATTCAAGGATTTCAGATATACCCAAATTTCATTTGAAATTTATTGACATTTAAAAGATACATTAAATATACTGTATTATACACAAAATCAGTTCAACTCATTGAAATTATCGTCGGGGTATATATAAGGATTCATAGTATGGGACTGTGCGCTGCGCCGTACGCTAGACAGAGAGGGTATAATAGCAACTATCTCGCTCTAACTTCGTCAGTGAAACACGCGGCGGATGAGTAAATTTTATTCAATTCATTTTTGCAGTTCAACCTGCGATAACTTCAAAACCAATAAATATACAGCAATTCTGAAAACTGCATTGTGTTCAGTAATTAAATCTCTATAAGTAGCCAAAATCTCAATTAATATAATTAACAATTACAGAAGATACACAGAAGAAGAACGTGTTTTTTGAGTAGTATCTTTACATCCCTAACCATTTCGCTAACCAAAATTGCAAAAATTAGTTTGGAGATACGTCAGGATATGGGAGGTTCCGGATATCACAGGTCCGGATGTGACAGGTTGTACTGTACTTTTTAACTACATATTATACTAATGTACAATGAAGATATACTTATTATATCTTTATTTAGTATATAGTTATTTACGTGTCAAGAAAAGAACGTGTGAATAAAGTGATCACAACATTTTATACCTTATATGTTTTCTGTCATTGATTAACCCACTTTTTAATAACAGCGTTGAAAAATAGTTGATTACGTCTTTCAAAGATTATTTTTACTACGGTACTGAAATTAAAAATAACTAAGATCGTATACAGGAATTAAACGTAGGCGACTGGAAGCAGTAATTGTATAAACAGCCGAGACACACCACCTGCTAATATTGCAGGAATTGCTTACGTTCAGTAGACTTGGCAACGTTGTGACCTTCGTGACTTTATATACATTTTGTGGCAACACTGTGCATATTTTTATCACTAAAAGCTAAACCGATATCCGTGATAAAATAGTAATGCATTTTTTTACACGTGTGAGTCGTTTGTAACGATTATGTTAACAGGGTAATTATTATTCAACTTTTTTCAACAAACTATCTTGAAACGGATATATATTTTTACGGTTTTTATGCTGATTACGAATATGTAAGAATAAAATGTCTAAGCTTACTCGTAACTTTTATATATGGGGTCTCAAAAAGATCAACTTCTCTGGTCAGAACTTGCATGTTTAGCTAATGATGGATAAACGTGATTATATATATATATATATATATAGATATAAAATTTGTATACAAGCTGCCATTGTGAAACTGACAGAATGACTCTTAGGAACTTCCTTCTGATAATACTTGAAGTACCTAATTGTACCTTAAATATTCTATTAGAAAAATCTATTTATGCTCCTTTATCTATAAATTCAGTAAAAAGTCTATTATCAAATGTTGTAGATTCCAAAAATTTCCATTAGGTTAACTGATGAAGACAATGCAATATTGTTGATATATATATCTCAGTCATCCTTTGTTAATATATAAAAACACATGTAAACAATCTAACTACACGTGTAATCTTACTGTATAGTTTTTTATAGTGCACTTACGATTTTGGTGATATAATATATTGATTTAAAAGGCTTATTTTAATTAAATCTATATAAAATTTAGGTGTACAATTACATATACAGTTCCTCTGTAATTTATTTACTCACTTAAATACACAAAAGGAAATAGGGAAAATGAGAACATAATATCATGCATTTGTTTGGTTATATACTATGTCTGTATACAAGTACAGTAGGACCTCTGTATATCGTACTTCTTTATATCGAAAATCTCCATTTATCGAATTTTTTTTAAGTCCCGTGAAATTTCAATATAAAATAATTTCCATATATCGAAAAAAATTTCTATATATCGAACTTTGTAACTTCAGAAATGAGGGGAAAATTATCTGTGATTCCACATTGACTAAAAATGAAACCTGTTAGATTCCAAAAATTTCCATTAGGTTAACTGATGAAGACAATGCAATATTGTTGATATATATATCTCAGTCATCCTTTGTTAATATATAAAAACACGTGTAAACAATCTAACTACACGTGTAATCTTACTGTATAGTTTTTTATAGTGCACTTACGATTTTGGTGATATAATATATTGATTTAAAAGGCTTATTTTAATTAAATCTATATAAAATTTAGGTGTACAATTACATATACAGTTCCTCTGTAATTTATTTACTCACTTAAATACACAAAAGGAAATAGGGAAAATGAGAACATAATATCATGCATTTGTTTGGTTATATACTATGTCTGTATACAAGTACAGTAGGACCTCTGTATATCG
Source organism: Magicicada septendecula (assembly GCA_034769895.1). Taxonomy (NCBI): domain Eukaryota; kingdom Metazoa; phylum Arthropoda; class Insecta; order Hemiptera; family Cicadidae; genus Magicicada; species Magicicada septendecula. The sequence goes on along the minus strand of CM068369.1, from coordinate 299,996,005 downwards.
TACTTCTTTATATCGAAAATCTCCATTTATCGAATTTTTTTTAAGTCCCGTGAAATTTCAATATAAAATAATTTCCATATATCGAAAAAAATTTCTATATATCGAACTTTGTAACTTCAGAAATGAGGGGAAAATTATCTGTGATTCCACATTGACTAAAAATGAAACCTGTTAGACCGGTCTGGATTAGTCAGTTGATCACGTGACACTGTGCGTGTTCCTCACTCCCTCAATCTACAACAATCGTTCCCGCGCATTACAGTATATCATCATTCGGTAGTACTGTACGTTATTAAGGAGTAAGGTTAACTCAGTTTCAGTCAGTCTTTATTTTTGTTTTGAGTTTATTTTTTATTTTTTCTTGAGTTCACGAGAACGTAAATGCTGTAATGTCAAAAAGAAAATCTTTGAGTGTTGCAGAAAAGGTGGCATTATTAAAAGATGCGGATAGTGGAATGCGAAAAAAAGATGTTGCGATAAAGTTTTTGATTCCGCCGAGTACAGTGTCAACCATAATAAAGAATCGAGAATCTGTTTTAAAAACTCATGAAAATGTAGGAGCAGATAGAAAACGGTCTAAAACGTGCAAATATGATGACGTGGATGAACCAGTTCTTAAATGGGTGACAATGGTGCGAGATAAAAACATGCCTGTCTCAGGACCGCTTATAACGGAAAAGGCGGTAGAGTATGCTAAAGTGTTGGGCCACGAAGAGTTTCAAGCAAGTTCTGGATGGTTGGACAAATTTAAGAAACGTCACAGCATTAAAGAAAAAGTTATTTCGGGAGAAAGTGGAAGTGTATCTGAAGCAGACTGTAACCAGTGGAAAACTACAACTTTAAGGTTAATTTTAGAAGAGTATGAACCAGATAATGTTTTTAACATGGATGAAACCGGACTTTTTTCAGATGTTTACGAAATAAGACTCTAACCTTTAAAGACGATAAATGCTTCGGAGGTAAACATAGTAAAGAACGAATAACTGTTGTCGTGTGTGCCAATATGTCCGGAAAATAAAAAAATAAACTGTTGGTGATCGGAAAAAGCAAGCAACCAAGATGTTTTAAAGGAGTGAAGTCTTTAGAAACCGACTACGAATACAATAAAAAGTCATGGATGACGAGTGAGATTTTTGAGAAATGGATAGTAAACTTTGACAAAAACTGATAAGACAAAAAAGAAAAGTGGTTCTTTTTGTTGACAATTGTCTGGCACACCCTCCTTTTGTGGCAAAAAAGTTAACAAACGTGAAGCTGGTTTTTTTCCCTCCAAACACCACATCTAAACTACAACCTATGGACCAGGGAGTAATAAAAAATCTCAAAATGCTTTACCGAAAACAGATCCTCAAGAGGCTCATTTTTGCATTGGAAAACAACAAACCTATTGATGATGCGATTAATCACAGACTGTGTATATCAGAGGTAGCAAAGGTGTGGCAAAATTATGTAGCAGAATCAACAATACAGAATTGTTTTATAAAAGCTGGCTTCTCTCAAAATACTGTTGTGGAAGAAGTTACTGCACTGCCACAGCTTGAGGATTGTTGGAACCAGTTACAGTCAACTGGCGCAATAGATCAAGACATATCACTCGATGAATTTTTAAGCGTTGACGAAGACGTTATTGTTGCAGAATATCCAACGGACGATAACATTTTAAGTTCATTAAAAGATACTGAAGATTTAGGTGAAGACAATGAGGCAGAAGAAATTGAAGTTCCTAAACCTTCTAAGAAAGAAATGATGGCAGCATTTGAAACAATCCGTCGAGGTCTTCAATCGGAAGAATATGTGCCTGATGATATTTTCCAGTCGCTCAACAAATGTGAACACTTTTATGAGGAATCTGCATCAAATTTGGTTCAGAAAGACATTCGAAATTATTTTATGACCAATTAATAAAATACAGTATTACTCATTTAACAGGCAAGTTCCTACTTTTTTAAATACAAACAATTTTTTAAAGTAAATAAATAAATACTGTACTGTACACTAAATACTTTTTATTAAATAAATACAGTAATTTTTATTAAATAAATGCTTATGGTTTTCATTTATTTATTACCAAAATGTCGTTTTAATAGTATGGAGGCCTATACATGATTTTTTTAACAAATTCCAGTGCTTTTCCTAACCTACGAATAATAATAAGAAACAGGTTTCTGTATATCGAAATTTCTATATATCGAATTTTTTCTTAGGAACCATCAAATTCGATATACGGAGGTCCTACTGTATATGTAATGCAGTTGAAATGTTTATGTAATGTTACAAAAATGTATTAAACAATTCACTCAATTACAGGTTGTAATTCTTTGACGACAGGTGGGGAAACCTAAACTGTAATTCGTCAAACTTGAAAAATTGTAATTTTTTTGTCCGTCAAAATTTTTTTGATTTAATAACTGTTTTTTAAATCTGATTTAAATGCAAGAACACACTTGTAGAGAATGGATTACATCGAATATTTATTTTGAATTTTACACAAATTACAATTGAAGTTACAGAAAAAAAAATAAAAAAAAAACACTTTACAAACCTTACAAAGAAAGTCATATTTCATAAATAACCTAGTGATTTAGATGATGGAGGGAAGTGATACCTGTAAAGGAAAAAACAAGTTTTTTATGGTTAAATTATCCTAAAATCAAGTATCAGTGCCTGAAACATAGAAACAACTTTTATTAATCAAAAAACATCCTAGGAATTGCATAGTGTTATGGTCCACTACCTTGCTGGTAACCTAAAAAAATTCCCACAATGGAAGTAGACAGAGTGGATGAGAGTCGTTAATCAGAGAGCATCAGTAATCAGAACCCTAACAAAAATGTGATTTTCTCTTTTTACTGAAGCAGAAAAAAGTAATCACCTTTTTTTATACATTCTGTAAATATTAAAAATATTTACACATTCTGTATTTATTTCAACTAGTCGTATAGTATCTAAAAATAATTAGATTGTTGTAATTTGTTGGGTATTAATAAATGCAGCATCATCAAGCTATACATATTCTTACACAATACTGTGCTGCAATGTAGTCCTATCCCTACTAAACTGATACAACTTTTCTAGTACAATAATCCGAGAGAAGACAGCATTGTGCTGCTAACAGGAAGCATGTCAGGTTAAATGTTTTCTAAAATTCGTACTGTGTTGCTATGGAAACAGATTGAAGTGCATATGTACACTGTGAAAATTATTTTTAACATGGTACCAAATGGTGTGCATGAACATGGAATAACAAAACATAAACATGCATAAATTTATATTTTTAGTAACTTAAGTTATAAACTCTTGATAAGGTTCCCAGAATCAGAACAAATCAATGATTGGAACTATACCTGGTCCCAGTTAGTTCTGATTAACGACTTTCCACTGCATTGCTCTTTTGTTATGCAAACACAGTGTTACAGATTTAATAACAAGATGAACTGTATAACAAAAATAAACATTTTCAGACAAACACAGGTTGCCAATGAAGACAGAAATAAAACCAATTCACCTGTTGCAAATCAAAACAAAAATTTCTCTTTGATCGTTAATAATATGATCAAATATAAAATAATACATTTATGAATTAAAGAGGAAGAAACATATTTTCAAAAATTACTTACAGGTGTATACGCACAACTGAGTCGTTATAAAGCAAAGGAAATCATTTTTCTCACGTACGCAAAAATTAAACCTAAAGAACTAAATCCACGGTCTTTTGAGTTTAATGAGTGTCTGTAAAAACAGAACCATGACAGGTTCCACAACAGGGCCATTTTATGTTGACGAACTTGACAAAACTTTGCATCTGATTTATACAAATACGGCATTGCTTTTGGCTACACAGATTCAAATTCAAGAACTGAAGATATTGAAATGTTCAAGGTTTTAAGCAAACACATGGTGACTTTAAAAATAAGCCAAGTATAAACTATTACACTTCAAAACTAAATGAAACTATGGATCGCAATTTGAGTACACACTTTTAAACACTAGAGTCAATATTAATAGATAGTACCAACCAAGAAATTTTAGCCTCAAATACTTCCCGCGTACCCTATAGAAGGGAAAAAATTAATTCTACACTCATCCAAAAAGAAAAAAAAGAAAAGCTATATACTCTACACTTATGAAAAAAGACTATTCCTAGTATTCCTTAAATTGATGTACATTACAAAATATATATTCACAGCTCCAGTAACAGCTACACAAAAAGATTAAAAAACATGAACTTATGATACAAGACTGGCAGGTAATACCTTGCTTCCAACAGTTTCACAGAATTGCCTCTTTTCTACACCGAGACGACCCCTTAAAAATTATTGAAAAAATTAAACACTTCAATAACACAAAAACTGATGTCCATTTCCTGATATATTTGTGCTTGTTTGTGTAAGCTCAGGTTAGTAAAATTTAAATGTTTATTAAACAGAAGCAGCTGAAGTTATTTGTAATTCTCTGCTAAAACCAGGATATGCATGAATTTATCAATTATGAACACACACTGCACCTACAATATTCAAAATTTCTCCACTTAAACACATTCTAGTTACTGTTCAACTCTAAGAAGCAACCAATTATTTGCTTACTACTAATGACACATAGTGGTATGCTGCCACAAAGAAGTAACATATTATCTGACCTAAAAGTCTACATATTTCAACAAATTTAAAAAATTTTAAGCCCTCACTCTAAAAAAAAACCCAAGAGCATTCTATTTTGTGTTATTACTTATTGTTTCACATTTTTATATTCAATTACTTTGTTAAGCACATCACTACAATTCACTTGTCAAATGTAAGTTGTGTATTCACAAAGCAAACCATAAACCAAAAATATTCAATTTTGACTTTTCAGGGTGTGCACATGCACATGCACTCATTCACTTGCGTCGCATACAAAAAAAAAAAAAAAAAAAAACTGGATTTTCGTAGACACAATGAATGCTCCTCATAAAAAATGGTAATTCATATCTGAAACAACAGAACTATTATTATTATTATTATTATTATTATAATACAATTAAATTTACTAACTAAAAATTATGCAGCTGAAGAGTAAATATGACTGACTGCTCGCTCCACCGACTTTAACCTAAAACAAAAATATGTAACAATTAATTCAGATGACTGTTCATTTAGCTGAAATTTAAATGAACAACCATAAAAGTGTGAACAACCTCGCCTGTCTTTCCTCCCCTCAAATATTGATAGTAAATATTCAGTTTTACTTATGTTTAATTTCCCACACTATGTGTAGCCTATCTCCCCACTTTCTTGTTTCTCAAGGTGTCTCTTGAATGCAAATTTTTCAGGCCTCTTGAAGAATTATACAACTCAATACTGTCCTCTTCAATAACATGCGAACAATTTTTTAGTTTAGTTTTTTTTTTACATTACTATTGAACATACATCCACAACACATGCTTTATATAAAAAAATTGAATACAATACAACGTGATTTAAATATATTAATGATGATCCAGAACTCTTTTCAACTTATGACTCACACTTATTTACAATTTAGACTTTTTTACATTCTGTATTTTATTAAAAAACGTTTAGTAATTTCTTCTCCAAGATCGGTTTCCACGGAAACTTCCTCTGCCTCTTCCGCGTCCACGAAATCTTCCCCTTATTTGTGGTGGGGCTGAAACAGAAGCATAGAAACATAAAAAAACTGTAACAGACATGCCTGGATTATCTGTGTTTTATACTGATTAAAAAGTCTAGGACTGTGCAGGGTAGGCTCCCTTATGCGAGCCATTTGGCACACAAGGAAGGTAGTGTGATCATTGTGACCCATGACAGGGGTAGTGTGACCCATGATGTTATTCGAGGTACCATGAAAAAACATTTTTGAAACAGTGTTACCACAAACATGTAAGGTAAAAACTGTATTAATTTATGAAATACATGACAAATTACACTTAACTAAAAATCAAGATTAATATTTCATAACTAAAATACACTTTAATAATCAAGACAACTATGACAAATTACTTATTTTGTTACACTAACATTATTTATTATCATGTACGTAAAGCATTTGTGTTTCAAGTTATTTGTTACTGAAAAATAATTCAGGGGAAGATTAAATCAACTGGACACAAACAGGTATACTGTGCAGGCATTATGAATTGTAATACACTGTACTGTAACAAAACTGTTTATCATTCTCTCTTAAATTTACTTTATATGACCACTCTTATTACAAAAAATACATAGTACAATAATGTGCTAAATTAATCATTTTCGTACATTAGTAAAGTTTATAATAAGCAGTGTTTGTGAAACAGCCTACAACAGTCTTATTATAAATGAAAAATTAATCACTCTAACACTGCATTCTTTATATTAACAGACTAATATTAATGATAAAAAACCATTTTTGAAATGCTACAAAAATAACTTTTTTATATAAATGTATAAAAATAGTTATGAAAAGTTATTGTAATGTAGTTGCAGATTTTTAAAAAGTTTGTCCAGAGGAACTGTTGTCGAGATTTTATTTTCTCTTCATAAAAAAAGGCGATAACACAGTGTTTTTTGTCATTTGCTCGGTGAACCTGAGAATTCTCTGTGTTTGGATTATACTCTTTTATAATGCTTATACAATTTTGTAAATGATTAAATGTTTCATTCAGTATTTTAATGATTAAAGTTTTTTGTTGAGCTTCTCCAATTTACTCAGCTTGTTCTGTACAAATATTATTTCTTTGAATTTCAATTAAATCTTCATTAGACATAGGTTCTGAACACAATCTAGTCCTCTACATCACTTAAATTCATGTTTAGATTCAGATCGTTCATTAGGTTACCACTTCTGCTATTAAAGTTTCAGGATTTTCTGGTACCGACTCAAAATTGTTGCTATCAATGGTGCTTACTTCTGGATATAATTTATCTCAAGAACTTGTTTAATTTTGTCCCAGGCATCACTGATGATATAAACAGCGTTCAAAATCCAATTTTTCCAAAAGTCTACTAAAGTTAATCCATCTTCATTATCGGTTGCTCTACTAGCTTAATTCATAATTTTCCTTACATAATATCACTTGAACACAGCAACTACATTTGACCCACGGGCTGGATTGAGAGCTCGTATTTGGTGGCAGATAAAACTTTTATTTTCCAGACAAGATCTTGCAAATCTTTAGGATAACTAGGTGCATTATCTAAAACTAGCAGGTCTTTAAACAAGTTATTTTTGGCATTATACACTTTTACAAACTAGGTGCAAAATGAAAGCAGAACCACTCTTGAAATATAATTTTTGTTACCTAAGCACAAAAATTTGATTTTTAGATTACAGGGAATGCAGTTTATACTTTTCCTTTTAATGCTATTGGATTCTCAGTGATAGATAAATAATGGTTTCATTACCCCCCCCCTCCAGGAGTAATGTCAGCCTGACTTTAGATACTTTATATGCAGGAGTGGCCACTTTGTCTCTTGCAATATAGGTAAGAGTAGGTAAAACTTCAAAAATAATTGTTTTGTCTACTTTGAAAACTTGTTTTTTAAAATCACTGTTCGCCTTTTTTTTTATACTGAAATAATTACAACTTGTTTGCTGAAATGCTCTAATGTCAATTTATGCATAATGTTGACAGACAGGAATACATGAAAAATCTAACCATATTACTGTATGCCACACAGTTCCTCCTTCAGCAAAATTCTATTATCAGTCTCACCTACTTTTGCTTCAGTGTCTTCAGAGATGAAAACACACAAATATCTTATCACATTGAGAGTCACCAAATGATTATCCAGATCTTTTGTTACACTCAAAACAAAAATCAATCATACCAGAGATCGAGAGTATCATAAAATTGACAAGAATTTTATATACCAGTAATAGAGTTACTCGTTGGACAAGAAAATTTTATTTTTGTAGAAAGGATTATTGTTGCACTGAGATTTGACTGTACACTCAACAAACCAGAACCAATAATAACAAAAAACTTACTGTAGCTGGAGACCTTGTTGCTATATTTGCCACTAGGAGGCTGATACAACTCTCGATTACGGCTTTCATTACGACTTTGCTTCTGTGGAATACCTGAGTCACCAAATGTAATGGGTGTGTGTCGTTTCTGGCCAACTTCAGTATTATTTTTCTACACAATATAACATCAATATTGAATGAAAATTTACAAATCCAAATAAACAGTTCAACAGTGAATAAACATAAATTTCGAATTCAGCCTATCACTACTGAGTTATTATTAGTATGAGTTTCTATAACTGTGAATGTTTATGTTGATATTCATGCTAAATGATTCAAGACACTGAGACTACAAGTACAATGATGGATATTTGTGAAACTTTTATGCATTTGATGAAGGAATTACTAAGTCGGTACAGAACATTAACATTATTGTCATCATTATTACTTTGTTAAAAATATCCTCTAATAATGTAGACAATAATTATTTGACTAGTTACGTAGTGGAACCCAATATGTAAGGGTAAACAACATTTGTCTTATTTCTTGTACTAGACAGCCGGTTACGTTTGCATGAACTGTGAAAAGTTACGTTAATGTCAAACAAATTATTTTATGTTTAAAAATAAAATACATTTTATACAGTAAACAACTCTTGAACTTTCTACAAATGTTTTCTGGCTTCATGGGCGATGCATCTTAATTTTTTTTTTTAATATATGTGCATTTCCTGCAATACTTCTTAAACATTAAACCGCTTTTACTAAAAAACTGTTCTAATACAAATGCAGGGTAAAACTTTACTTTACAAATATTTAATATTATTATTATTATATATATATATATATATATATACTTTCACAATATGAACGTACTTTCTTTATCACTTCCCCATACGTTTCGAGGTGATGTTCCTCTTCCTCGGTGGGAGTAAATACTGAATAATGTCATTGTACAGAATAACGGTTATGGACTATAGGTGTGTGTGTGTGGTGGGGGTTGATGGTGTGAGGGAATTGGCGCTGAGGTTCAAATTGTGTGTTTGGATCAGTGTATCGAATAGTGTATGGGATCTGTAATGTAATTGTTCATTTAATATGTTGTTTGGTTGTAGTGCGTGATATCTGTATATTTCAAATTGTTCAGCTGCACACAAAATAGCTAGACACTTAGATAAATTAATCAGAAATAGCATAAATTTAACAAACAACACCACCGTCAAAAACAATCTAGATCTAGTGAATAAAACTCAACATGTCCACATCCCACACAATTCCACACTAGCTTCATTCGACATAACAAACCTTTACACCAATGTTCCCATAAAAGAAACTATAACTACATTTGAACAATTACTAAAAATAAATAACACACCTGAAACACACATAAAAGAGATCATCCATCTAACAAAAATTATCACTGATCAAAATTATTTCGCACACAATAACATGTTTTACACTCAAACAGATGGACTACCCATGGGCTCCCCTATATCAGGTATACTAGCAGAAATATTTATACACACCATAGAACAGGAACACATACTGAACAATAACAAATACACTGATAAAATAATATATTGGCACAGGTATGTTGATGACATTTTACTCTTCTACAACGGCAACAAAAGACAAATAGAAAATTTCCACAAATACATTAACACTATACACCATAAATTAAAATTCACGCTTGAAATCGAACTAAATAATAGCATAAACTTCTTAGACCTTACAATCACCAAAACAAACAACACACACACATACAAAATATACAGGAAACCCACCACATCAGACATGGTCATACATAACTCATCCAACCACCCAACTCAACACAAACATGCAGCTTTCAACTACATGCTCCATAGGCTCACTTCAATACCCCTAAACACACATGACTACCAAGAAGAATTAAACACAATCAAATATATAGCTGTCAAAAATGGATACAACCCTGATTTAATAAATAAACTACACAAACGCATCCTAAAAACAAAAAGTAAAACACATCAGACCAACAGCACACAACCCAGTAAATACATAACACTTACATACTACAATTCCAATACGCACAAAATTGCAAACACATTTAGAAAACATAATTATAAAGTAGCGTACAGAACCAACAACACCATTAGGAAACACATAAATAACACTAACAAAGATACAGACATATACAGCAAAACAGGGGTATATAAATTAAATTGTAATGATTGTCACCAATTCTACATCGACCAGACGGGAAGATCTTTTTCCTCCAGATTTTCAGAACATTTAAAAGCCCTCACCACAAACTACATACATTCCACATCTGCCACACATTTACAAAACGAAAACCACAGTTACACAAACATAGAACACAACATGGAAATATTACACTACTTACCTAAAAGTAGAAAACTAAACACAGCTGAACAATTTGAAATATACAGATATCACGCACTACAACCAAACAACATATTAAATGAACAATTACATTATAGATCCCATACACTATTCGATACACTGATCCAAACACACAATTTGAACCTCAGCGCCAATTCCCTCCTACCATCAACCCCCCCCCACACACACACCTATAGTCCATAACCGTTATTCTGTACAATGACATTCAGTATTTACCCCCACTGAGGAAGAGGAACATCACCTCGAAACGTATGGGGAAGTGATAAAGAAAGTAAGTTCATATTGTGAAAGTATATATATATATAATAATATTTTATAAAGTGAACGAAGAGGATGAATCAACAAGATAATTAAAATATTTTTAGTTTTGAGAATAATCCTTTTAAGCTAAAACTGTAATATAAAATGAATTTCCATTTACTGTTTAACACTTTTCTGGCAACAGATGAACATACACATCTTTTTCATCTTCTAAATTTTGTCAAGTAACATATTTTGTCTAGACTACCCGTAGTGCCAAAGTAAACAAATCCACATGTAGATTTAATCTGACAAGCATTTTGTTTGGCTGCTGTATGCCAATGCACATTTTCCTCTGAGAATATAATTCCTTTTAATTTACTGTCTGAATTAAATACATATCAAAATATCTTTGTGTAGATTCCACACATATTACTTTTTATTATTAATTTTTTTTTTTTGTTGAAACTGGTCTAAAAGACCAACCATCAATTTACATCTAATGTTATAATTTAAGTTACTTATACAGTCACCCACTGGTGTACTATATATTACTTTCTAGATTTCTGCACACACTGCACTACACTAATTCAAAAGTTTTAGTTCTCTTCAGCCTTCTCACTGTATTGGTGTTGTCAAGCAGTTGAATAGCTTCTACATTGATATGCTGGTGTAGTCTAGATTCGTGCTTTGCAGCAAACCTTTTAATTTCACTGGCGACATCAGGGATCCTAAGGTCTCGATGTATATCACTATTTCTGATGTACCATGGAGCACTTACCATGTTCCGTAGCACTCTATTCTGGAAGGTTTGAATACATCTAATGTTCGTTTCTTTCGCACAACCCCACAGTTGAATTCCATAAAGCCAAATTGGTTTCAGAATTTGGTTATATATCAAAATTTTGTTGTGTATTGACAACTGAGAATTTCGTCCCAAGAGCCAATACAGTTGTCTATATTTGAGACCAAGCTCCGCCCTTTTTTTTCTGATGTGCTCCTTCCATCGTAGCTTTGTATCAAGTATCAAGGGTCATCCCCAAATATTTGGCAGTGTTTGCGCATGGTACTACAGCACCATTTAAGGTAACTGGAAGACTGTTCTCTATCCTTTTGTTTGTAAAATTGATATGGACAGATTTCAGTTCATTAAGCTTAATTTTCCATTTCCCAGTCCACTGCTGTATCTGATCACTAGCATCTTGAAGCATGTTGGTAGCTTCACCTAAGGTCGAACCAATCGCCATTATAGCTGTGTCATCAGCGAAAGTAGCAACAGTCACATTCTCTGGCTGTGGCAGATCACATGTAAACAACAAGTAGAGGATGGGCTCCAAAACACTCCCTTGGGGCACACCTGCCCTCACTTCTCTTAGCTCAGAATAGTCATCTTCCTGTTTGACTCTAAATAATCTTTCCGATATATATGATTTTAACATGTCAGCATATTGTTTTGGTAGCATTTTATTAAGTTTATGTATTAAACCTTTATGCCAAACTTTATCAAAGGCCTGAGCCACATTGAGGAAGATTGTCGAGCAGATTAGTTTTTTTTCTATTGTGTCTGTTATTCTATGTACTTAGTCTATTGTGGAATGTTTTTGTCTGAACCCGAATTGATGATTTGGTATCAGCTTTTTTCTCTCTATTACTCGATTTAGCCTTTGCAACAGAAGTTTTTCAAAAAGCTTTGATATAGTTGGCAACAGTGATATGGGCCGATATGATTTGGCCTCTTTTGGCGGTTTGCCTGGTTTACATAGCATAATAACTTCTGTCACCTTCCAGACACTAGGAACATGCTTTAGCCTAAGTGCCGCATTGAATAAATATGTAAGCATAACAATCCCTTTCTTAGGTAACTGCTTTAAGTCTCACCTGTAATGAGGTCAAAGCCAGGTGATTTTCGGGAGTTCAAGTTTATCTTGATCTCCTTAGCTACCTCTTTTGGAGTGACCAGTTGAATGTCCTCCTCTTCATGATTTGTGTCTTCATCTAACACAGACTGGGTATTGTTTGGCTTAAAAATGTCAGCTAGATGTTCAGCAAACGCTTCAGCTTTTTCTTTATTATCTCTAGCCCATGTACCGTCGCTTTTTCTAATAGGTGGTACTTGAGTGATCGACCTTTTAAGCTTCCTCGTTGCTTTCCACAACGAGTACTCTGTATCTGCATCTGCTGTTAGATTTTCCAAATAGGAAGCTATTGATGCTTCTTTTAACTTCTGTATTACACGCTTTAGTTGTTGCGATTTGTTGTTAAGCACAGTTTTATCATTTGGGTCACGAGTCTGTTGCCATTTTCTTCTAGCTCGCCTCTTTTCTTTGACAAGTTTTCTGATCTCTCTAGGATAGTTGTTACCAACAATTCCATGGGTGATTTCTCTCGTATTGTTCCAGGCTGTAGTTTGAATATTATAATTAAACTTCTCAGCTTATATTTCTAATTGCTGCTTAGTTCTCAACTGAACATTTAGTTGTATCTTGCCTTCAAGTTCTAATTTGAAGCTTTCCCAATCAGTAGTTTTGTTAACTAGGCTTGGTTTGTTTACTTTTTTTTATTATCCTTTCACTCAGCGTCAGGATTACTGCTGAATGATCAGAGTCAAGATTAAAAATCTCCTCGATATCAATAAAGTTCTGCGAGACCCTCCTTGATATGAAGAAATCTAATAGATCTGGAATTTTATTAGGATCTGTAGGCCAGTAAGTAGGCTTGCCTGTACTGTGGAAACTACAACCTGTTTCTTGTATTGCTTTATTAAGCTCGCTACCTTTAGTTGTTGTTAATCTGGATTCCCAATCTACATGTTTGGCATTGTAGTCTCCGCCTACAATGAATCTCTCACCTAGGTGTAATATAAATTTCTTGTAATCTAACTCCTTTAGGTTGTGTCTTGGAGGACAGTATATCGCACCAACGATTAGTTTTTGCTTGGTGGATTTGATTCCACTATCCTTAGGTCTTTCTGGTCCATTGATTAGTTCTCTGTGGGATTGTGCCCGGATTTCTGGCTTCTAATCTATCTAGTCTATCCATGACTATTTTCATCATGTCCATCATATTCTGCATCATTTGCACCATTGATGAATCATCATTTTGAACTAAAGGCTTGTTAGCTTTAACTGCTTGAGCAAAGGACATTTCACTATTGATTTTATTAGCTGTGAAAGTTCTTGGTTGAGGTTTTTTAGGTCGTCTCTCACTTATTAAATATTGCGTCTTATTTGAAGTTCACGTGCAACCAAACAACCCCTGTAGCTAGCAGGATGTGCTTCTGCACAATTTGAACACTTTGCTGGCACATCTCGTTCTTGCTGGCAATCGATAGTCCTGTGATTGCCTGCACATTTTACACAGATAGGTCCATGTTGGCAATACTTATGAGTGTGACCATATCTTTGACACCTTTTACACTGTGGTATCAGTTTGTTACTCCTGAGAGCTTCAATTTTTATTTTCATATGACATAAATATTGAATATCAAATATTTTTTTTATATCCTCTGATCTATCAAACGTTAGCATAAATAATGGCAAATGTATGATTTTTTCCTTGCCGTCAACTTTAGTCTTTCTAATTTTATTAACTACTTCAAGGACTTTATATCCTCTATTCAATAACTCCTCTTTAATCTCTTCTGATTTGCATGTTGGATGCAAGTTACGTGCCATGACTCTTATTGGTCTGGTCTGTTTATTTTCATAAGTATGCCATTCCAACTTACTTTCTTTTAGGAGTTTTGTCAGTTCTCTATATTCCATTTCTGTGTCTACATTAATTTTCAGCGATTGTTGTTCATCATGCTGGTGTTAAATTTCAAATCTTTTGATTTCAGTTTCTGACTTATTTCTATATAATTTTCCACATTGCTCAGTATCAATGGCGGTGGCTTAGCCGATTTTTTTACATTTTCTTTAGTCCTCTTACTTTTGTTTATTGGACTGGTTTTCGGTGTTTCTGGTGATTCCATAGTTTTCCTTTTACGTTTTTTATTCTTTTCCAGTATCCAAGCAGTTTCTTTGGCTACGATTTCTTCCTCTTCTTCCGAGTTGGCTGTACTATAGGATACCCTAGGCTGTAACTTCTTGATTTCTTCCTGTAGTCGTCTGATTTCGTTATAAGCAGAATTAAGCTGAGCCTGCAGTCTGCTTATTGTGTCCTCTGGGACTTCCAGTGTTGGTATCTGTGAGTTTTGATTTTCCAAACTACAGTTTATATTAGTTGGTGGAGACCTTGCCACCAACGAACCTCTTCTAAACGGATCCTCACCAAGCAATAGCTCCCCCCCCCCCAGAATCGATGGGGCCGACCTCCGAAGAGGGTGGATTTACCAGGTGTTTACCTGGTCTGCCACCTGGTGTAGTCATTCCTTTTTTGTGTTCTCCATTGCTTTAATGTTTATCCAATAAGTACAGAGTAATAGAAATATGAAACTGAAAGACCCCTAAGCCCTTGGTAACCTAATAGCGTCAGGGTCGGAAAGAACAAGAGTTGACCAAGAGTGGCCAGACAGAAAAGATAAAAGAGAAGGGGTCTACTCAAAGTAAGTATAGTGTGTGGATGATAGACATTTGCATTATATGGCGTATTTTAAGGTAAAGGCAGCGAAAAATGCCTTGGGTGCTGTGGTATCGGATGCTGCATGTACTGTGTAAGATGGGGACTATGTTGATAGGCATACGAGTTAGGATCAATTGCAAGTGGGTCAAATACACGCGTATTCATGTTGAACACAACTGTTTCAAGTTGATAACGTATATGTACACTCACGGTTTACGAGAATGGACCAGTTTTCCACGTGCCCACTCACTCAAGCGCACGCGCGCGCGCGCACACACACACACACAGCACACGCACGCACTGAAGGCCTAGAAAGACACAGTATATGTAAATAATATATGAATTAATAAAAACGAATATTTAGAGAGCTTTTTAAATTTTTGTTTGTGCATATGTTGTATGTACTGTTTATATGTACATGTAAGTTGTGCTTACACAGCTTGTATAGTGATTTCAACAGCAACATGTTTGCTTGTGAAAGTTCTATTGTTACTTATAGAAGTGACTAATCCTGCATATTCTGTTAAGCATAAACCTGGAAAGGCTTTAAATAATGGTAAAAAAGTGATAGTGCTTAATGTTTTCCACAAATTTTGTGAACAACATCTGATTTGAACTTTGGAAGGCATTGTTTGACTAACATCAGAATTTACTGGTGTTTCTACAGCAAGCATACTTAATGCAAGAAAAGAGATGTCGGGCAACAGGAAAAGTTTCACCACCCGCAAAAAAGAGGAAGTGTACAAAAAATATCTTGGACAAAACCTGTGACGAGTTTGCGAGTTTCTTCAGTCAGCTATTCATTGTAATGTTCATCAGTTCTTTTTTTTTTCAGCAAACCACCGACAATTAACAAAGTGTTGTGTGCCGTCAACAATGACTCGGATTTGCTGAGCTTGAAAAAGATAGTCACTTCATGCCATACTTAAAGAAATCGGTTTTGAATTTGTGATCAGAAACCACAGAAGTGTTATAGTAGACAAAGATGACATTATTTTATGGTACATACAGTCAATATTTACATTGTATGAGAGAGTACAAGCAACAAGGATCAAAAATGTACTATTTAGATGAGACTTGGACACGTAAGGACACACAACATCTGAAGCTTGGACAGATTGACGTGTGAAATCTAAGAAAACAAGCAATCTTGTTCGTGTGTAGCACAGGACTTAAAAACCTACTAGGAAAAGGAAAACACTTAATTATTGTGCATATCGGGAGTTTGGTTTCGTGGAGGATGGGTATCTAGTTTTTGAGTCCAAAAAAACAATGGACAAGTGACAGGGCAAGTGTTTAAATTGTGCTCTCTAAACTTAAGCTTAATACTGTCATCATTACAGGCAATACCCCTTACCACAACATTAAATGCGAGCTCCTACTCAATCACCTGGTAAAAAGATGATGTAACAATGTGGTTCCAGATGAAAAATATACGTTTCAATGAAGCTTTAGTTCAGACTAAACTAAAAAGTAAATTCAAGTGAATAACAATATGAAAGCTTTGTTGTTGACAATTTAGCACACCAAGCTGGGCATACTGCATGGAGATTGCTCCATTATCATTGTTATTAAGTCCTATCGAGAGGATATAGAGCCAGGTCAAGGAACAAGGAGCACTGCAGGGAACAACAAGACATTCAAACTTCTGGACCTGTGACAACTAATGACCGTTGAAAAGTGGGGTAGTTAGAAGGGAGATAGTGGATACAGTAGCCGACAGATTAGTTATAAATCCTAGTGCCAACTCAAACAGCAGAGTGAAACAGCTGACTCAAATCTCGAAGGAGTGGAGCCATTACCAAGTTCAGATAAATCAATTCACAGTATGTAATTATTCTGTTCCTAATCACACCCCGCAAATTGCCATTCTCATCTAACAAAATTTCACTTAAAATTGTTATTGCAACTTTTAGAATTTTGTGTTGTGTGTGTGTGTGTGTTAATCTCAGCTGTTTCTTCAGTCCATGTTTTGTATGGCCTTCTCCTCGTATCTGTGAATACCAATCCATGACTACTCTCTGTAACCATTGCCCATTTACCTTAAATTATTTTTGGTTGCCTTATAATACAATACAATTATATTTAATTTCAAAACATTATTGCCAGAAGAAAAACCAGTTTTTAAACGTCATTATAATACTTTTTAAAGACTTCAAAAACTAATTATAAAAGCATATAATACAAAATGCTGATTAATAGTTTTTTAATTTAGGAAATATGATGTAAAGTCAATTTAGGACTTTAAAATATCAAACAGATATCTCGTGAAGAGAACAACTCACCTAACAGCTTGAAATATTACCAATTGTAGTGTAAGTGTGCGGTGGATTGGTATATAAGTAGGCTTGTTTACTTTGCCTCTAGGGCTAGTCTGGACATAGTATAAGTGCACATATTTGAGTAAAGGTATTGTTTTAAATGATAAGAGCCGCTGATTTACATCACGATACCGTTGTTTTGTAACTTTAATTACTTTATTGCTACTTTACTTTTGGTTTTAAATGTTGTTTACTTCCTATGGTAAACATTTCGTCCGAGCGCCATCTTTATATCTTTATACCAACAATGAAAAACTAAAATATGCTTACCTTTGGGCCAAGTTCGTTTAAGCGAACCAGAAACAGCAGAACTTGTTATTTGAAATAAATCACTCTTAATTTTGCTATTTACCAATGACATTACCTTTTATTTTAGTTACAACATACATTTATATTGCATCCTACTTTGTAACAGTGTACACTACTATTCGCCATGAGGCGTAGTACATCGAATCAAATTAGAAATTCTTTCCCATTAACATTTTTACATTCCCACCCAAAACGAACATAATCAATCATATTTTAAATTATAGAATTATATATTGGCACAACCCAGCACTTCTTAAATTTAGATTCCATTCACGCAATCACACCCTCATTCATGCTGTACAATTTCTTTATTTCCCAAATTGAGCTCATTTTTAATAAATCTAAAAAGAATACTGAAAATTCGGTTTTAGCCCTTATTAAATTTGGTTTTACCCCCCATTTGTTACTTAGCTGAATTGTCCAGAAGACTCCGCATTGTTCCACGCACTTTCATCGTAATTCTCACCAGATGTTATTTGAATTTATTTGTTACATATTTAAGCCAAAACTGCTAGTTCACTTTAGATTGATTTCAATTTTGTATTTCACATTTTATACGGGCGGACGTCCGCGAATTCGTTCCGGAACTTTTATATATGGCCGGCCGGCACAGATGATGTTACGTTACTGAGATCGAGGCGAAATTTCAATTCCGATGTGGAAAGGGTGTCATGTCACCAATCTTATTGTGTTCGGTGATGACGTCTCAAATATTAAGGCGCAGCCACTGCGCACTGCATTCTCAAATGTGACGTTTTACAGGATTGGCCTGGTGACATAATAGGTCAGAGTTCGTCTGGCGAAATCTAGTTGTTGTTTTGCACGTACACAAGTTGACCTTGACACCATTCCTGCACTGAGCTGACTACGTCGTTACAAACTTTATAAAACTTCACTGTTATAAATTATGCTTTTGCCATTGAAATAAAATTTACATTTGTTATTCCCCAAAATCTCTATAGGTACCGGATTGTACCGTTACAAGACCCCCACAATGAGAGGTTTTATGACGAAGCATAATACTCTCATTGACACATTCATACTTCCTAAAGGTATCAGCCAGGATATGTCGCCACAACCCTCTTTTAAGGTTGATAAAAAAAATCGTTAACTCACCCCTTGATCCGGTGATTGTGACCGTACCTGAATGACCTTACTGGACTTCTCTCTCAAGATCCCAACACCGCAAGGCCAGTCAGGCACTTGACGCTCCTACTCTGACGCGCTGGCCAGCTCAGGACCGCTGCCACAGCATCACCAAACTCTGAAACATCCAATCAAAATCAAATAGTGGCCTTGTATACTACCATATCCCTAACTGATCTGTTTCCCCTTAGCTATGTGCTGGTTTGCGTTAAGAAGCACTGGTTTTTCCTTACCTCCTAACACATATAATACATATATGAATACAAGATTTATTATATAGATGTGTCATTCTCTTACTTCACTCCCAAATATTTATAAAATTTTTGATTCCAATCGATAATAATTAATTCTTTCCCATTTTACAAGAAGTAACACAATAATAATAATAAATCCCTTATACTAACACAATAATATTTCAAAACAATTGATTAAGTTTAAGAGAATAAACGAAACAATTCATTAATATAACTTTCTACAAAAGAAAACACATTTAAATCAACTACAGTAAAGCCTCGATTTAATGGACCAAACAGAACAGGGGGAAAAAAAACCCCCCATCAAAGCATGATGTTTTGAGGCTTTTGAAACGTATAATCTGCATAAACTGCAGACTCTCCTGTTCTGGCGATATTGCTTGGCTATCGGGGCATTCTTTCGTTTCTTTTCTTCTTGTTTTGAAACACGCAAATTTTCTCATCTTAAATTGTATTTGATGAGAACGGAGTATTCATCAAGAATTCATTTAATTCTTCACGATCCCTGTCTTTGCGTTGTCGTTGACGCAGGCGTCGCACACGTTCAGTGGAAGACATCACGATGACTAACACTGAACAATATACACTGATATGCATCTTATTTCACTGTGAAATATTCGTCCATCGGCTAATACAGCAAGCATTACAGTGGCACGTAACTTTTTATTTCCCGTAATCTTTACTGTTTCAGATTTGGTTCCCTTTTGGTCCACAGTAAATATACGTAAATAAAAAATATGGGCGTTTCATCGGCATTTACCATGTGTTCAAGTGAATAATTATGCTTCTTGCGTAAATGAATGACAAACCGCTGATACTGTACGAGTTTTTCTTCGTAGTCACTCGGTAGTTTTAGCACAAGTGATGTACATCATTTAAGCGCAAATCCATTTCGCCGCATCATTCGTCTTTTACACCTGAAGCTGGCTTTGAAACCAGAAACTTTTAATTCTTCTGCGATTTCTGAAGGTTTTAATTTTAAAACATGTCTAGTAACAGGGAGTCCTTGCCTTCCTAAAAGCCGTATGTATTCACAGACGCTGGACTCTACTGCTACAAAACGCCCAACTTGAGGTCCCGCGAATGCTTGTAGCACAGTATTTGCATTTAAAAGTCGTTCCTTCTGTTTTCTACATCGTCGAATACAGGATTCATCAATATCGAATTTCCTTGCGGCTTCGTGATTGTATGTTTTTTCTACATTTTGTATCACAATTAATTTATAATTCGCACCGTACGGGTTATGTTTAATTTGATTTGACTGCGTGCCTTTAGTCTCCACAATATCACTCATACCGCAAACGCACTACAAAAACGCCGAATGAAAATAAAGTACAGATAAGCGATGTTGTCGCTGTTACAATAGAAAACCACGCTGGTAGTTTACCCGTTATTTAGAAACATGTTACTCACACCCCTCTACTCATCCTTTGTCTTGCTGCCTACAGAAGGGTGCGAACACACGCGCATGTGCAAGCACTTACAGTTTATCTTCCTATTCTTTCTTCAGTTTGCTGTTAAAACATTCGGTTGTAGTCATAAATCATAACGCCAGAGTTAACTACAGCCAGGCAAACTGCTGTTGCTTAGGCAGTAAACAACCCATAGATACCAAAAGCGTTCGTCCCGCCAGAAGTCAGGTATAACTTCGAATTTCGTTAGCGCGTGAATGCAAGCCACATGCCAAATTAGCGACCATGTTTTTATGAGAAAAAGTGCGGCTAGTATTCGGAAAAATACGGTATTTGCATGATATTAATAGTATTAAAATTTCAAGTGTTATAGGCCTATTTGATTTAAATATATCCTCAAAAAACAAAATTTGCGATTTAACAGAGTTTCGATTTTACGGATACCCCTCAGCCCCAATTAGTCCATTAAATCGAGGGTTTACTGTACATTGAAACAAATCATCTACTTAAAATTGTTAATTATCTTTCATTATTATAATACTTCTTACTTCATTTACTTCATTACTTCTCACTTATTACTTCTTACATAATTATTTTTTATGATTAACATTATCAACTAATTCGTTACTAGTATTCTAGTAACCTTCTTCCACACACACTATGGCCCCCCCTGGACTGTAGCGCCCAGTTGCTTCCACAAGGACTGAAGTTAGGGAGGAATTCTGTCGTCTTCTGTCCTTGCTTCTGCATTACATTTTAAATTCCAGATATAATAATACCGGACTACATAATTACAACCTTAAGATGGGTCTATCACCCTTTTATTTGTTGCCACGCGAACAAGGTGATAGCCGTTGTTCCATAGTTCCGGGGATTTCCCCTTGAGTCACCCCCCCCGTTAATTTCAAGTTCACACCAATTTTCAAGGCAACCAACCATGGTCAGTTTTACAATTTCTGCCCACAGCTGATTGTCGTCCAAAACCACGATTAGTCCTGGTGAAACAGTAATCGCCCGAAAAGGCGGGGAAATCTTCTCATTAGCATGTTCTTCACAATCATCATTTTATACACTGTACATATAAATTCACATATAACATTATATAAGGTTGGTGTACAGTGTATGTTACGCCTTATTTAGGCCTCCGATGATGGTAACATGCTTTGATGTTACTCATCAACACTTACCACTATCTACAGTGACAACATGCCGTCACTGCAATAGCCTAGCTTATTACTGAACTTGTCATTCTTCATTTATTATCACTACATTCCACAATTGATTTTCTCTTCTATTGACACCAAACAACCCCCCAAAATCACCCCTTAATCTTGCACAATAACATAATAAACATTAACCTTGAACATTAACATTGCTATATTGAACTAAACAATTCACCTTTAAATAATTTGTATAGAAAATTATAAACATTACAACTTGAACTTTCTATTACCTCTTTTTATATCAACCTTTAATTATTTATCACTTATTGTACCATTAAATTCTCCATAAATTCAAATCTAATATCAACATTCATTTTACATCACATTTCATTTATTATTACATTTTAACTATGAATTTCTCTTTAACATTTTCATCATCAATTAGTTTGGGTGATTTTCTGTCATTCACAATGATTTGATTTATTGAATGGGCATTTATACATATAACCTTACACCCCTTTCTTTCTACTAACAACCACTAACAGATTTACATAGGGTGACACCAATCTCTCAATAATAACCCCCTTCAACACTTTATCTACTATACTTATATCACTCTCATCTTAGAATAAAATACCTAATACCCTCTTTGTAACTAGGATGTGTGTTCCCAAACCTGCAATTCCATTCATACTCTTTTGCCCTCCACATAATCTCGACAAACACTCTTCGAAACTTCTCCATTACCTGCCACAACGACGTACGTTGATCACTCCCTACACACCACCCTCGCTACAAAATTTCACCATCACCTATTTACTCTCCATTTATATCACTCACTTTCTCTACATATATGCACTCCCACTACTGTGTCCCTACTACTACCCTGTTTCTGTATTACTTTTACTTCAAAATTCTTATTTTATCTAACACCCATTAAATTTAACTTTGCTTGACTCAAATGCCTTATTGAAATAATTATCACCCAACCTCTATCTTTTACAACATTTTATATTAAGAGGGTGCCAAGGTTGGCTAGCCAGGCGCTCGTGGTAGAGTACGCTTTTAACATGGGATAACTGTTTAAATTTACGTTTTTAATATAAGAACGTCATAAATAAAATAAAACTTCACTAACATGTCATAGAACTAATTAACCTATTACTAATAAACCTAGGCCAATGTGATTTCCGCTAAAAAATAATTTTTTATAATTTAATTTAAAAAGTTAATTTCCCATAAGGAATATTTATTTTATACTGATTTTGCCTAAACAATTAACATTTATCGTGACTGTTAATAACGTTGGAAGTTATACCATTTTAAAGTATATTTTGCGTAGAATGATTCTGTAGTGATATAATATGTAATTTTTTTCTCAATTCTTTATACAAACGGTTTTTCTACAAGTTTACATTTTATAATTCAGGGCCGCTGCTCGCTGCCGTGCTGGAAGTTCGCCGGTTCGCCTACAGGTCGCATTAGTACAGTGTCGGTAAAGTAGTACCTCTCGCTATGGTAGTACAGTAATGACGCGTCATGTGGGAGTTTATAGAATTATTTATTAGTCGTACTTTTCATGGTAAGTTGGCTGGACGTAATTCTTTGTCACTGTGATTTTTTAACTATAACGCAAATACATGTGCCCATTGTTTTCGACGGTATTTCTTTGAATGTTGTGATTTATTTGTAAAGTTTTTTTATATCGCTGCATATGTATTGTTATTCATATTTTTTAATTTTGTTCAAAATATGGGGAAATCTCGCCTTGCACTTTCTGCATATCGGAAAAAAAGAAGACTAAACCCTGTGCTTGAACGATACAATGAAAAAAGAAGGTAAGCTGTAATTAATTTGGGTTAGACCTTCGATTTATGTATTACCACATGTGGTATCAGTTTGAAGACGATACTAAAAAAACAATTAGTCTTTATTATTATTTTTTATTATATAGGAACATGAAGGTGGAAGCAGAGTTGAGGCAGCAGCAGGAGCCGGACGCAGGCCCAGCGGTTCCTCTGGGGCAACTACAAGAATTAGTGACTGGAACGACACAGCAACCTTCACGTGACCCACTGAAACTAACTGGAAGAAGAATTGTAAATATTGTGGATTTTTTCCAGCAAATAAAAGATTTAGACAAACATAGTCCAGTTGGTTGTACATTTTCAAATATGGAAGTAATATCCGAAACAAGACAAGGATTAAGAAGTGCTTTTGTTTTTCAGTGTGAAATGTGCCATTTGAAAACCACCGTTTGGTCTGAAACACCCCGTAATAACATAATGGATGTCAATACTGCCGGTGTTTGCGGTACATTTATGACAGGAGGTGGGCACGCTCAAATGGAGGAGTTCCTTCATGTACTTGACATTCCTCCTATGGGCCAAGGAACATACAAGAAATATGAAGAAAAGGTATCAGAAGGATGGGCGGCGGCGGCGGCGGCAACGGAGATGGAGGAAGCAGCAGCAGAGGAGTCGCGGCTGGTGCAGGAGCACGGAGAGGTGGACAAGGACGGCGTTCCGCTCATCACGGTGGTTGCTAAACATCCACAGCAAAAATAAAACTTATGAAATGTGCAACATCGAAATTTCTATTTCATTATGAATACGGACATACAAAACACATACGCCATTACCTTGGGGAACTCCCGATTTAATTTCATAGTCAACCGATGTTGCATTTTTGAATTTTACTTTATGTGAAAGGGAGAAAAATAAATAAATAAAAAAAACTTAACTAAACTGAACTAAAAAAAGAAAAATGTATGGAATAAACCAAACAAATTAAAGTAAACCGGCCATGTCATATATAAAATTAAAGGTCTAAGTAAGCAGACCACAATGGTGAAACCAGTTTTCCAACGTAATGTTTGTAAGCTTAGAGTATAGGATTTTTAAATAAAGGTGATTTTCAATATTATATTTAGTCATTATATTTTCAGGCAGCCATTGTTGGTTACTGGACGAGAAAGGTGCTGTTCATCGGCGTGAAAAACAAGTACTGTACAACCTGCGCTCGAGCCGAGACAAAGAGTGAGACGGCAAAAACACACACTTGCTACAAGTACTGGTGTATGAAACAGAGTTCAACTAGCATGGAAGCAGCAATTATCTGCGAATGTTTCGAGAAAAGTGAGGACATGTATAAATTAAGGTATGCTAAGCTCATTGCCGA
This sequence comes from Magicicada septendecula, assembly GCA_034769895.1. NCBI lineage: Eukaryota > Metazoa > Arthropoda > Insecta > Hemiptera > Cicadidae > Magicicada > Magicicada septendecula. Next base: position 299,971,071 of record CM068369.1, on the reverse strand, counting down.
TGGCGACAGTAGTGTATATAAAAAAAATCCTTGAACGTCGGCCGTATAAGCATTTGACAGTTGAAAAGGTGGAGTGTAAAAACCATCTCCTACGGAACATGTGTACTTGCTTGAAAAATATTGCTGGTTCTAAAACCCAAAAGCCTTCAATAGTGTTAAGGAAAAAAATTGGGGACAATTTGTTTCGCTGCAGAATGGCAGTAACCAAAGCCACAGATCGCAGAAAAGGAGAAGAAGGACCTACAAGCAAAAAGATAGAAAATCTTCGGCAAGATATCTTGAATATCCCTAGCCACGTGTTCGGTGAACACAAGAGTTGTGCAAAGCTGGGATACTTTTGCAAGCTCGACTCGTCATCTGCCCCAGCAGATTCTAACCTTGTACCCAACCTTGTGTCAGTCAGCCTGTACCCCTTGATTATGGATGTGTTCCGTGACCTAAGTCGTCACAGCAGGAGCTTGCTTGCTGATGTGACAAGCAACTATGTCGAGCACTACAATTCCATAGTCGCCAAATTTATCGGCGGTAAGAGGATTAATTTTGCAACAAGTGGGTCGTACAAGGGTCGATGTTCTGCGGCTGTTGTTCATCACAACACCGGACTTGCGCACTACAAACTCCACAAGAACATGTACAATTCCAGCCCGGGAACATTTTCCAAGAGCACCGAAATAAAGAGAAAAAAAATCAGATAACCGCAGAAAATGTAAAAGATGACGTAGGTCTTTATTTATTAGAAACGGTACTGAAAAGCAGGACTACGGTCTAGCAGCTCAATGACCAGACATAGACGAGGACATGATGGTACAGCAAACCAATGAATTTTTGAATAGTCTTCATAAATCAGATGAGGAGTTTGATAGAACTGAGCGACAGACAGTACTGCAAAGGGACTGCAGTGAATGGCTGGAACTTCGCCGAAACATCCTGACTGCATCAAACTTTGGGCGGGTCTGCAAGATGAGACCAACCACTGGCTGCGAGTCCCTTGTCAAGCAGATTCTCTACACTGCGTTCGATTGCGGGGCAATGGAGTATGGCCGGAACAACGAGGAGTTAGCTCGTGAAGACCTTGCTTCTAGGATTGGAGAAAAAAATCATAAAATGTGAGAGTTTTATTGATAGAATTTTATTCTGTACATATTGTAGCGTGACAGATAATCCACACAAATGCATTACTCAATGATCATTAATAAAGCTCTAATATATGGAATATCCAGATGAGAATCAATTAAAATGCACTATTTAATAATATATTCACAAGAAAGGTTAAATAAAGAAAAATTCTGCAAATAATATAATAATACAAATTTAAAAACCCAGAAGACTAAAAATAATAATAACAAAATTACCCAGGTAAGATAGAAGCAGGCAATTAATATACCCCGTCAAAGAAACCAGACCAGAAAAAACAAAGATACAGAAGACAGAAGAAGGAAGAATAATTAAAACTACTATTACGGAAGAAGGAAGAATAATTAAAACTACTACTACTGAAGAAGGAAGAAAGAAGAACAATCAAAGCTACTGAAGACAGAAGAAACAAAACTAATTAAAACTCAAAGAAGAAAGAAGAACAAACTAAATCTACTGAAGAAAGAAGAAGGAAGAATAATTAAAACTAGAGAAGAAAGAAGAATAACCAAAACTACCACTACTAAAGAAAGAAGAACTAATTAAAACTACTACTACTGAAGAAAGAAGAAAGAAGAATAATCAAAGCTACTGAAGAAGGAAGAAAGAAGAACTAATTAAAACTACTACTACCGAAGAGAGAAGAAAGAAGAATAATTAAAATCAAGGAAGAAAGAAGACTAATTAAAACTAAAGAAGAGAGAAGACTAACTAAATCTACTGAAGAAAGAAGAAGGAAGACTAATTAAAACTATTACTACAGAAGAAAGAAGAAAGAAGACCAATTAAGACTACCAATACTGAAGAAAGAAGAAAGAAGAACAATCAAAGCTACTGAAGAAAGAAGAGAGAAGAATAATTAAAACTAGAGAAGAAAGAAGAATAATTAAAATCTACTACTACTGAACAATGAAGAAAGAAGAACAATCAAAGCTACTGAAGAAAGAAGAGAGAAGAATAATTAAAACTAGAGAAGAAAGAAGAACAACCAAATCTACTACTACTGAACAATGAAGAAAGAAGAACAATCAAAATTACTGAAGAAAGAAGAATAATTAAAACTAGAGAAGAAAGAAGAACTAATTAAAACTACTACTACAGAAGAAGGAAGAAAGAAGAACAATCAAAGCTACTGAAGACTGAAGAAAGAAGAATAATTAAAACCAAAGAAGAAAGAAGACTAATTATAACTACTACTACAGAAGAAAGAAGAATAATCAAATCTACTGAAGACAGAAGAATAATTAAAACTAGAGAAGAAAGAAGAACTAATTAAAACTACTACTACAGAAGAAGGAAGAAAGAAGAACAATCAAAGCTACTGAAGACTGAAGAAAGAAGAATAATTAAAACCAAAGAAGAAAGAAGACTAATTATAACTACTACTACAGAAGAAAGAAGAATAATCAAATCTACTGAAGACAGAAGAAAGAAGAATAATTAAAACTACTGCTACAGAAGAAGGAAGAAAGAAGAATAATCAAAACTAATACTATTGAAGAAAGAAGAACAAACCAAACTACTATTACGGAAGAAGGAAGAAAGAAGAAGAATCAAAACTAATACTATTGAAGAAAGAAGAACAACCAAACTACTATTTCAGAAGAAGGAAGAAAGAAGAATAATTAAAACCAAACTCACAGAAGAAGGAAGAAAGAAGAAAAACCAAACTACTATTACGGAAGAAGGAAGAAAGAAGAACAACCAAAACTACTATTTCAGAAGAAAGAAGAAAAATTAAAACTAAAGAAGAACCAAAATTACTGAAGAAAGAAGAATAATCAAAACTAATACTATTGAAGAAAGAAGAACAACCAAAACTACTATTACAGAAGAAAGAAGAATAATTAAAACCGAACTCACTGAAGAAGGAAGAAGGAAGAATAACCAAACTCAAAGAAGAGAGAAGTATAAATAAAACTAAACTACTGAAGAAGGAAGAAAGAAGAATAATTGAAATTACTGAAGAAAGAAGAACAACCAAACTAAAGAAGAAGGAAGAATAACCAAATCTACGGAAGAAAGAAGTATAATAAAACTAAAGAAGAAGGAGGAAGTGAGACGACCCATATAAAACAAAAACCCCATAGGGAAAGAACCCCAAAAACCCCAAAACCAATAAATGCCCAAAAAAGAAAGTATAACACATTAAAAAACCATATCACTCTAAAACTGACAAAAAACTAAAAGTGTTAGCAGTAGTAAATATTAGTGCATTCAAAAAGTTATTGTGTAATGTGTATAAACAAATCTTCACAGTTCCCCCATGGTTGAATATTTCATATTAAAAACTAGAAAAAGACTAGTAAATATAGTAATAATTCACCATGGAAAAGTGTAAGTGATCAAATTATAACTAATAAACTTTAAGAAAGGTGCATGAGTAGCAGTACAAAGTAACAAACTTTAAGTTTTGTGAACGGTGTCTACTTTGATAATGAAGTAGTAATTTTACTAATAAAAAGCTACTAAAACTGTATGAACATTCCATAGAATGGAATACAACTTAGATAGCCAGGGTTATACTTTAAGAGGGGGCATAAATCTTATAAAATGGGAAATTACAGAACTAACTGTTTATGATGAAGTTGTAGAAGGTATTAACAATTATATATGGATCCAAATGTTGGGTTCCAATTAAATATAGCATTTAGATAAGTAAGGGTTAGTCATAAGAAATATTAGTATTATAATTGTTATTTTATTGTTCATGTTAATTTAGGAATGCATTATCTAAAATTAGATATCATTCCAATGTTGTAGAAGTACTTTTTATTATGTTATTAGGTGATATACCAAAACAATGTTATTAAGAACACCAGTTTTATATATCTGGGTGTTATATTTTAATTGTATAATCTATAATTACTGTTATGCCAGATCAGAGAACTAATTTTTAATCAAATATATCAGAGTCAGAAGTCAGAGAAGGAAATAAAATAATTACATTAATAAAACATTCTGCAAATAGCCACAATTCAAATCTAGGCAATATAATAAAGTTAAAATGCAGAATAATTAATAAACCTAATCTTATAAACCAGTCAAACTGACAATATTTAGGCAAGATACACCCAACATATTAAATACTATGTAAATAAGGCTTTCTAAAGATATGGTCATTCTATGAGTAAAATTATTTATTTGTATAATGAAATACCATTTGAAACTGAAATAGATTCACTAACTTTATCAGAAGGGGAGTCATATACAACTGAATTGTATGAAAAAACCATCATTAATAGACTAAATTGCCATAAAATAAGTGAGAATTGACAATTATAACAATTTCAGATTTTATAGAATAATAATTATATTAGGTAAAATGGCTATTATTTACTTAGAAGACAGGAAGTATAAATTTAGGCCGACCTTCCCAAAAAATATAAGAAATATGATTTTTTTAATAAAACTTTGTAATACTAACTTAATTACTATCAAAATAAGTAGAATAGAATAGTGAAAACGAATATGTATTTTATATTTCAAACAGTTAACTAATAACGAATTTATTTTATGAACATAATGTACATTTTTAAAGTGTATCGGAAGTTATGGCAATTTTAAACAATGTCTGAAATATATTATATAGGCTAAGATTTTCATGAGATGAAGGAAATACAGACAGTTCATTATTATACATTGAAGAGAGCACTTGACATGAATATTTGATAAAACCAACCTTAATGGCGGTTACGTATAACAAGAGTTCGGAATCAGTTTTGTGTAAAAATTAAATTTTTAACTATTCTAATCATTGTGAAGTGGTGAAGTTGCCATACGAACTACATAACACTAATAAACAGAACCACATATAACTATTTAAATGAAATAACACTGGAATCACACCAAATACCAAGTGAATATTCGAGGTTAAACGGACACACATAAACACCAATTGATATACTTAATTAACAACATTTTAACACCAAGTGAATTAGTCCATCTTACTACAGTGACATTAAACTATACACCAGAAGATAATATACGATTGCGAAGAAGATTTAACCGCAGAAGGGACATATTTATTCCACAAATACTTTGTCAGTGTTAGAAGGTGAACTCCGCGCATGCGCCAGGCGGCCATTTTGACCCAATCTCATCATCTCAACTAGACGACTGTTTGCTGAACTGTGGTGAATAAAAATTATATATAAACTTTTATTATTAATAACTATCATTATATTGTTTAATTTTAATACATTTTTTAGAATTGTAAGTGTTATACTTTCTGACCCTGACCTTCTCTGGCTTTTTATATAATTAACCGTTCAAAGAACCTATTTTTATAATACCAATATAAAATTCATAGATCGACCGGCCCTGAGCGAGTCGATACGGCATGGTAACATTGTTTTCAATTGAGCAAATTCCTTATTTTGTTGAATAAACGTTTGTTATCTAGTAAATTGAATTTGATTTCTCTAATAAAAGGACATAACCATTAATTAATAAAGAAAACTCTACAACCTTTAAAGGCAGTATATGCGAACTACTACATTTCAAGAGTAAGAAGAAGAGAGCCGTTCGCGCCTAATTTGAAGTTAACTGGATTGTCTTTTTAATAAATTTACAGAAGGGAAGATTGTTACTAGAATACACATACCATCCTATTTATAATTACAATCAACAATCTCAATTTATTTCTAAATTTTAAGAATATAAACACATCGAAAACAATTTTTTCAGAATTTATTTTTTTTGTATAAATATAAATTTTAAATTTATATCACCTTTCAAATTGCTGCAACTGCAACATACACCTAGAATATTTGATAACAACATTATCCAGGAACATTACCAAATCGACGTCTCCCAGAGCGGAACGTCACTACTACACATACGCACCATAAAAATTATTCTGGGTAATATTATACCAGAACACCATTACAATTACCATTATATATTACAAAAGTGAAGACCAGTAGTGAGAGCGGAACGAAGACTTAGAAGACATAGCTACGTTACTACACACATTATTACATTGAAACTCACGGTATTTATTACAAATTCAGCTAGCACAACCAGTGGGACTTTCAGGAGAGCACAATCAACATACATCGATATTTATTTTATTATTCGCACCACAATATCATCACGGTAATATTACAAATTTGACGTATCCAACGTGGGACAGAATAACACGACAGAAATCTTATTTATCATTTATTATAGACACCACTCACAGTATTATTACAAAAATACATCCATCGCAGAAGTTGAAGAAACCAGGACTTCAACGAATTAATACAATATTCACGGGTGCATATTTTCATTTTTGTGAAAATTGGTCGATTTTAAGCTAAATAATCATTTAATTTCGCTAAATTAAAACCCTTTAAAACGATAGTGTATTAAGACCGAAACTACTTATCCAATCTCCACCAAACTTTATATGTACATTCTGTACATATTCCGGGGTACACATTTTAATTTTTGGAAACATTGGTAGAGCCAAAGTTCAATAATAATCGTTTAATTCCGCTAAATTAAAACCGTTTGAAACTTACATCAAGGGCGCCGGATCGGTCCGACGGTGAACGAGTGTACCCGAACGCACTCACATGATTACACATTGAGACGTGGTGTATCGACTGCAACAATGCTGTAATTATTTCTTTGAGTGCGTTTTGCTTTTCGCTTTTGTGTAACCCAGAATATGTTGAAATAATTAATCATGCCTAAAAGACGCCGAGGTGAAAGTATTCATAGTCGTCAGACTTATCGTCAACAACAAAATAGTGGTTCACGAAATCAAAACAGTCATGTGTTGTCTAATGTTGATCAGGTTAGTGCAGATAACTCTCAGTTTCACAATCTATAAATTCAGTTTGAACAAGAGTTACAGAATTTAAATTTAATGAAGAAGTTTGTGTTAGTGGTTGAAATCACAATCAGAATGATCAATATTGCACACCACTATATAAAAATTATTCCGATTTTTATATCGGAATAATTTTTATATAGTGGTGTGCAATATTGATCATTCTGATTGAGAATTTAAATTGTTTTGAGTGTAACAACTGTGGTAGGACTAATTCAAAGTAAAAATTTTGATGCGTGTAAACAATGTAAAAAACATCCTCATAAATTTACGGCAGTAAATAAGATGGATCCAAGAATGGTACCGATTGAACTTCAAGGACTTACTTACGTTGAGCAGTTACTTATAGCTAAAGTGCAACCAGTAATACGTGTATACAGGATCAAATCACGTGGTTTGCCTGGTCAGTTTGCGTATAAAGGAAATATAATCAATGTTGGACAGAATATTGATGAAATAATTCGTTGTTTACCTCGAATACCATCTACATTGAGTACAATCGTTGTGAGACGAGAGGGTTTGAATGGACATCGTGATTTCCATGTTAGGCGAAATAAAATAATTACTGCTCTAACTTTTTTGAAAACCAACAATCCTTACTATGCAGATATATCAATTGATGTCGATCGTATTTCTCAGCTTCCCATAGAGGGTAGTATTTTAGATCAAATACCAACGGTAGAAATACCAGAGTTGGATGATAACTCAAAGGAAAGTAATGATGTTTATGAAAGTGTCATACCCAATGATATTAAATTACAAGAAGTTGACCGCATCCGATCTGATGTAAATAATGTCATACCTTGGCCAAAAGGTACTAACATTATCAACGAATTTACATGTGAAGGATATATAACTATGGCTTTTCCAGCATTATTTCCTTATGATTCTGCGGAATTGAATGATAATACTCGTCCTAATAACATGAATATAACACCATTAGAATATTTCCAATTTTTAATGGAATACAAAGATCGCCGTTTTGCTCAAGATGCACGGTTCCGATTTTTTGCACTAAATACTGTTCAACGACACGATGCAATCAAACGAGGAGGAATATTTGCTAAAAAATCTGATTTTCATGGTAATATTCAACAATTACGTGATGCAATGTCACACAATCCAAAAATAGTAAAAGGTTTATATTATTGGTGCTCTAAAATACGAGGTTCTAATTCTTATTGGTTCCAAAGGAGAGGTGAATTAGAGTCGATGATAAGCCAGCTCGATATACTACCGACAGCTTTCTTAACATTGAGTGCTGCTGACCTTTGGTGGCCTGACTTAGCACGTCTTCTAGGCTGTAATTTAGAGGAAGAGGATTTATTGAATGAATCTCAAATTGTACAACGACAAAAACTCATACATGAAAATCCATTAATTGTTGAAAATTACTTCACGTTTCGAGCTGTTACTTTCATTGAAAAAGTGGTATGCAAATGATACAAAGTTCTCGATTATTGGTTTCGGTTCGAATTTCAGCATCGTGGTTCATGCCATTTACATGGTCTTATTTGGATATCTGGTGCTCCGGATCCTAGAACTTTTGATGCTGCTTCTCAGCAACAGTTGCTTGAAGCAACAACGTACTACGATAAGTTAGTAAGTGCGTTCAACCCATTGCCATCCATTCCACCAGCAACAATACATCCTTCACGTATTAGATCAAGTGATGTTGTAATTGACGATGACCGATCTATTTCTGAATTATTGAATCGATTCCAACGACATATACAGTGCTCAAAAGGTTACTGTCTGAAACCGAATGGTTGCGAATTTATCTGTCGCTTTAAATTCCCTAAAGCAATTCAGTAATCGACTTTACTGAAAGATAGTAAAGGAAATTGGGTGTACACTCCTGTGAGAAATGACGACAAACTCAATCTATTCAACTTTTTTATTGCTCAAACATGGAGAGCTAATACCGATTTCCAGATTATTACGTCATTATATGCTGTAATTGAATACATATCGAAGTACGCCTCAAAATCAGAACCTACTTCTAAAAATGTGTTAGAAATGTTTGAAGAAATCGTTAAATCGCGAAATTCTGATGATCAGGCTCGCCAGGCGTACACCAGTTTAATGATGAAAATAATTGACGAAAGAGACATTGGAGCTTCTGAAACCTGTCATATACTTATGACTATCCCATTATTCCATTGCACGAGGAGCTTTCAGACACTTGTGATTAAACTTGAAAATTATGTTGCTATTCCGGAAACTGAAGACGATGGTACTGCCTTATCATTTATTGAATTCTACAATCAGGGACCACTAAATATGGAAGATATGACTTTGTTAGAATTTGCTAAAAGATATTCTAAAGGAAGTAGAAATAGACTGGTTATTTGCAGAAAACATAAAATAGTACAAGTCTATCCTAAGATTGATAAAAACTTGAATCAATCAAGCTTCGAATTATTTTGTAAACAACAGCTAATGTTACACAAACCCAGGTGGTGTGAACAAAATTTGAAAAATAAGGATGAAACCTGGAAAAGTGCATATCAGCGAAGTAACATTGTGGAACCTCAGCAGATTAATATGTCTTTACAGCCAGTGGAAGACGAAGATGAATTTGAAAATAATGATAATAAAATTATATTTAATGAGAGAGACTGGATGGCAATTGCTGCAGTTATGCCTAATGACCTACCAGCCTATGTTACTCTTGGTAATCGTGACATCGATATACTTCATGACTGGAACGAAGCTTATCATAGTTATCCAGATATAAAAGATAACACTGATTTCATTGAGAACAATAGTGAAACGATTGTAAATCAACAACACTTCTTTGAACCTTTGAATATCAACTTCAATGAACAACAAAATGCCATTTTGTCTTTTTTGGATCAACAGCTAATGGATTACGATAATTGTTTACATAAGCTTGCAATAGTCCAAGGTAAGGCTGAAACAGGAAAGAGTTGTATCATCAACGACGAGATGGTTCATCGAATAAACTCTCATTTCCAATGCAATGCTACTCTTTTGATGGCTCCGACAGGTGTTGCAGCGAATAATATTAACGGACAGACCCTCCATTCAGCTCTTAGAATACCTCCTTCGAGAAACGCTCTACCACAATTAAACAGTGATGCTAAAATTTCTTTTGAAGATGAATTCAAAGACATTAAATTTGTTATTATAGATGAAGCCAGTATGCTTGGGTTGAACTTATTTTTCAAAGTTGATCAAAGACTCAGAGACGCTAAACCACAATTAGCCAACCTGCCATTCTGAGGTCTTTGCATTTATTTAGTGGGCGATTGGTTACAACTTCCTCCAGTATGTGATTATAGCCTTTACAGTATTGGAAAAAACGCTAAAACTATTCAGTCAAGTTTACTATATTTACAGTTCAAAAAGGTATTTTTTTTAACACAAATAATGAGACAAATTGGAGATGAACAACGATCTTTCCGAGAAACTCTTAATAGGATTTCGAATGGAAGTATTACTGAGCTTGATCATCAACTGTTATCTTCTCGATTTTTTGTCAATAATATTGGGGATAAGTCTTTTGAAAATGCAGTGTGCATAATGGCAAAAAATAATGATATTGATAAATTTAATTATGAAAAGTTACAAAAAAATGAACAACCGATCGCCTTGATTAAAGCTATACATAACTGCTCAGAAGCCCTTGCTGCATCTTCTGATGAAGCTCAAAGATTGTCTGCTGAATTACGTCTATGTAAAGGAGCCAGAATTATTTTAAGACGAAATCTTTGGGGGGCCAAGGGTCTCGCGAATGGATCAGTTGGCACAATTACTGATATAATTTATGATCCTTCTATTGAATACGAGGCTTATAGTGAACGTATGCCATTATGCATTCTCGTTCAATTTGAAAAATATACTGGTCCGACTATTTATGGAAGCTCAGTCCCTATTGTGGCTATTACGTCTTCGTTTAAACGGCGTGGAATCAGTTGTACACATAAGCAGTTTCCTGTTATGCTTGGATACGCGATCAGTATTCACAGATCTCAAGGAATAACTCTGGATAAAGCAATTGTCGACATTGGTGATAACGAGTTCCAAGTTGGTCTAACTTATGTCGCATTATCGAGAGTAAAAACTTTGAGTGGATTGCTGTTGAAACCATCATTTAACTTCGATCGTTTGAAAAAAATTAACAGTAGTCATTCGATGAATGCACGTCGAAATGAATTACAGAGACTGTGGAATATATGTAATACAAAATAGATGCTACTTATAAAAAATATATGTCATCTTAACAAGATGCTACTTCCATTTACTGCATATTGTTATTATTATATTAAATATATTATTATTGTATATTATATTCAAAAGTTATTGTTATTATTGTATACTATGTTCAAATGTCTTACTTTTTTTTGTTACATGCTATATGTAAATACTTTGTTATAAAATATAGTGGATAACTGATCATTTGCATCAATTTGTATTCTTATTATTGAACACATTTCCCAAATATTTTTTTAAGATATGAAAACATTCATTTCTATATTTAATGGAAAATTTCACATTTGTCTAGAACTTCGCCCCTTTTTGTCCGCGCTCGGGGACACCTAGTGTAAAGATAAGCTAATACGGTCCGTGGGTGCTAAACGACATAACACAGTCGGCACTCAGGAGGGCCATACGACGAAGTGCCGTGGTAAGTTCACGGCACTGCCACGCGAGTAAAGTTGGTTGAATTTGAATGGAGTGTTGTGCAAATAGCGGCAACACTGCACGTATCACTGCTAGCCCTAGCGAAGTGACAACACCGCGCCGCTGACTTACGTGACTCATAAAAGTGGATAGAACGTTTGCATGTTGCCTAGCTGCAAGAGCAGGCGTCGCGATGACAGCGCTTGGTGGCCACCCCGTAAACTAAAATGTGATTCTCGGGCCAACCTTGGCGCCCTCTTAATATGATCATTGAAAACTACACTAGAAAATTCATCACTTACCTCATAATAACAATGTAACTAAATACATAAACATATTGTATGTTTAATCATTTACTGTTCATTATACAATCTAAATCTCAGAAAATCATTTAACTTCATCACCAAAATTCATTTATACAACCTTAATTAATTAATTAATCTCCAATTATTTAATTAAATCAGTTTAAAATTTCACCATTACTCTCATCACTTATTTAGTCTGAAAAAAATGTTGTAATTATTATTAAATCAATTCCTATTACTTACATACATGGTTTACCTAGAATATAATGCACAACATAATGTAATACACAAATACATTTGACATCAACACACAAAAGAATATACAATCCAAATTGTTATCTGTTATCATTTACCATAAATCATTTCATAATACAATCCATGCCGAAACCACACTATTCACATAATTAAATGTTCATGAACAATAAAACATTTACCCTCCATCATCGAATAACAATCTGATCTTACGACTACACAAATCATTTTTTAGTAAATACATTATATTATTACCATCAACATAATGATTATTTATTTTTTCATATTCTTCCACAATATCATTATAATTAACCGGATTATTCCATATTATTATATCATATAACTTGTCATCATAGAGTATAGTCATGTCGCCATTAGTATAATCTGTCACCACTAGGTAAGTTATAAATTCATCGTTAACAACATCATCTACTGCTGCTACATCAACTTCAACACAAGGTAAGATTTCAATAGAATTATCCCCTCTCTCTACACCTAACCTTTCTACAAATTCTTTATAATTTCTGTCAACCTTAAATAACTTTATCTCCTCATCAACACACCACTCTCTTTCTAAATATCTCTCACCATAACTCCATATCACACTTTCTCTACTAACCCATGCAGAAGGTACTACACTAAAACACCTCCTGGCTTTTCCAGGAACCTCATTAAAATTCAAAGGACAATTTGAAGACACCATGTCTTCCAATAATAAGGGACTCTTGCCCTTCAGCAACAACAATGAACGCCTTGGTTCACAATAAACCCGGGGAAAATTTACCTTCTGTCCAATATCCACAAAATAATTCTCTTCACACTCTCTCTCTCTAACTTATCAACACTCTCTAACATTCATTTTCAAATTCTACTCCCACTATAACTTCATCAGCACTCTCAATATTCACAACCTTACTTTCTAACACCATATTTTTAATTATATTATCATTTTTCTCACCGCTACTTACCGTATTATGTGTTAATCGATCATCTTTATTTTCGTTTACTTTATTGGACTTTTCACCGCTTTCTACCCCCATTTTAATCTCATAATTATCATCTACTTTATTCATTGTAAAGTTATTTACAATGTCATCTACTCTTATTATTATTATTGACATACAATAATTTTTTATTGTATGTCATCTACTCTTGCGTTTTGTTCCTCGAATACCTGATCTATTGATTCTAATATCTGTTCTTTTATATTCTCACAACGTGTATTAATTTCATTCATTTGCTGGTTAATACTAAAATTTTGTTGTTTTATTTCATTTCTTATCAACTTTATCTCATTATTTTGCATCTCAAATTTATCATTCATTTTAGTATCACTAACGTCAAACCGACTGTTTACTTCATCAAACTTTACATTTTGCTCATTGAATTTCACATCTAACATTGTTTGTATCATTCTGAACATTTCATAATTATCGTCTTTTTTGTTTTCATACAGAGTTGAGATGGGTGTTACTTGGATCGTATTTAACTCAACTGATTCGGCTGCACTAGCTTCACCGATTTGACTAACTGGGGTTGAGTGAACGCCCATCTCACTCGTAAATGTTTCGTCAGTTATGCTGACATCTACCTTTTTATCCGCCATCTCAGAATTTATATTTTTCCTTTTTCAAAATATTACTATGTAATATTATACAAACTTACTATCTAAAAGATATTCTATTTAATCTGTTTTACTCCTACCACATATGATCATAAGATACCTTTATTATTTACGTATATTTCTAAGTGTCTCAGAATTTTCTATTACCTCAAATAACTGTTCCGCTCTTTCCAGTAGGCCTACTCCATATAAAATAAAATTTTATGTCGAGTCCCTGTTCGCAAGAAGACACTGTAACTTTAATTACTTTATTGCTACTTTATTTTTGGTTTTAAATGTTGTTTACTTCCTATGGTAAACATTTCGTCCGAGTGCCATCTTTATATCTTTATACCAACAATGAAAAACTAAAATATGCTTACCTTTGGGCCAAGTTCGTTTAAGCGAACCAGAAACAGCAGAACTTGTTATTTGAAATAAATCACTCTTAATTTTGCTATTTACCAATGACATTACCTTTTATTTTAGTTACAACATACATTTATATTGCATCCTACTTTGTAACAGTGTACACTACTATTCGCCATGAGGCGTAGTACATCGAATCAAATTAGAAATTCTTTCCCATTAACATTTTTACATTCCCACCCAAAATGAACATAATCAATCATATTTTAAATTATAGAATTATATATTGGCACAACCCAGCACTTCTTAAATTTAGATTTTCCATTCACGCACACACCCTCATTCATGCGGTACAATTTCTTTATTTCCCAAATTGAGCTCATTTTTAATAAATCTAAAAAGAATACTGAAAATTCGGTTTTAGCCCTTATTAAATTTGGTTTTACCCCCATTTGTTACTTAGCTGAATTGTCCAGAAGACTCCGCATTGTTCCACGCACTTTCATCGTAATTCTCATCAGATGTTATTTGAATTTATTTGTTATATATTTAAGCCAAAACTGCTAGTTCACTTTAGATTGATTTCAATTTTGTATTTCACATTTTATATGGGCGGACGTCCGCGAATTCGTTCCGGAACTTTTATATATGGCCGGCCGGCACAGATGGTGTTACGTTACTGAGATCGAGGCAAACGGCTTCAATTCCGATGTGGAAAGGGTGTCACGTTACCAATCTTATTGTGTTCGGTGATGACGTCTCAAATATTAAGGCGCAGCCACTGCGCACTGCATTCTCAAATGTGACGTTTTACAGGATTGGCCTGGTGACATAATAGGTCAGAGTTCGTCTGGCGAAATCTGGTTGTTGTTTTGCAGGTACACATGTTGACCTTGACACCATTCCTGCACTGAGCTGACTACGTCGTTACAAACTTTATAAAACTTCACCGTTATAAATTATGCTTTTGCCATTGAAATAAAATTTACATTTGTTATTCCCCAAAATCTCTATAGGTACCGGATTGTACCGTTACAGTTTCATCATGTGTAATAGAAACAGCAACATTTTTAGTTCACAATTGTGCAACCTGATCACAGGAGTATTTATTTTCATTTATGTATGCGTTCGTTTCTTACACACTATTATGGTCAGAACAGCAAATGTGAGCATAACAATCTGTGTGGAAGTGAGATTTTACTCATAAATAATGACGGACATAGTATTTTCTCAGACAGTAGTATAGTGTTTTCTGAAAACCAAAGCAATTCAGAAGTTTGCTTGATTGCAATGGTAACAAACTATCAGGCAAGATTTGGTTACATTTTTCTCACCTCTTTTTACTTTATTTCATATCATATGTATTCGCATATATGGCCTGAAACAAGTTATTTTAATGAAATTTATTACAATTATTATTTTTATTGTAAAACAAAATTGTAATGTCAGTAGTTTTGTGTCAATATATTGTACTATTGTGTATAATTGAAATATCAACTTTTTTTATGCAATCTTTTTTACTGTGTTTACATAACATGTTCTATGACATTTTCAGAATGACACAGAAAAACTTATTTTAAATGCGAGTTTCAATTATATATGGTGATTTAGAGAATGTTTGAGTTTACACAAATAAATAAATTTGTTAATGAATTACAGTTATACTGCTGATTATATCACTTGTCAAGTAGTGTGAAAAATGCCCAGACATGCGGGTGGAACAAAAGATTGTGCAGATAGGTTAGTGTACAAAACATAAAAAAACTAAATGCACTAGAAAGCAAACAAAAAATCTTAAAACAAGAGCATTGGTAATTGACGTATTTGATTTTTTCCTGAAGGTAGGTAGATGATATACGGGTCAAAATCAGAGAGGTGAAGAATTCCCTTCGGAATAAGATTTCATACTAAAATTACATATTAATATTACAATGTGTTCTTTAAAACATACGTATTATCCATAAGTATCAGCAACCAATGTATCTTTAAGTAATATTTCAATTTTTCTTGTTTTTTACTTTAAAACATACTCTGAAAGTCATTTCAGGAACGCGTCCATATACGATTTTTCGTAATTCAACTAAGGTCAAAATAATATAAACTACAATATACAAATTTAAGCATTGGTATGTAGCTGTATATATCACTTATTTAAGCAACTAATGGGTAATTGTATACGTTTTATTTAAATTTTTCATTAATTGGGTTTTCAAATGTTGTCTGACAGTTAACAAGTCATTTCGTGAACGCAGCAATAGTTTGACGAAATATTTCGAACTAAATGCGCTAGATGGTGTTAGTGAGCAGTCATGTGAAGCTTTATTGACAAGGAAGTGCCCATGTTTGTGTGTTTTCCGCATTCAATAATATTTTTTTCTGATAAGTACCTTTCAATTTAATATTTGTGTAGCGTACTTTAATTCCTTATCATTACGGGAACGCCACTTAGTATTTATTTTGCCAAAAAAGTACGTATTTTGAGCGTTATTCTTATAAATAATATGGCTCACTACTTAATAACCTCTAAAGCCGACAACCAAGATGGCGTTGTTGCTGTATAAACAAAAATATATGTCAAATCGTCATTTCGGGAACGGTCTCGAACTATGACGGGCGTTCCCGAAATGACGAATCCGTTCTCGAAATGACGTTTGCCTTTTCTAAGGAGCTGAAAGTGCTAAATTTTGCTGTTTTATGCCAATGCTCTTTTTGTTTTCAGAAAATTAATAACATAAACATGGAGGAAGATAAAAATAAAAAACCGTCTAAAGAAAATAAATAGAAATAGTGCAGCTTATCTACGCAAAAAGGCTAATGCAAGGAAGCGCAAGTTTCTAAATAAAATGACTCCTGAGCAAAGAGAGATGAAAAGAGAGAAGGACAAAGAATATTACCAAAGAAAGAAGGCTGAAAAGAAAACTAAGTCTCTAAGTGAAATGTCTGAAACACATTTTGGAGCATCTAAAGGCCAGTTGACCATCCACACAGGTGTCTTTTACTCGAAAAATGTTGATTCGGTACATACTGCTACGTTTGCAACTGTGAGCAATAATCTGGACCATCAGGCGCATGCTGTAAGGGGTCACATGAAGCCTATACTACAGACAATTTTAAGTACAAGAGAACATGTCCAAACCCTCCTTATATTTTCAGACGGTCCTACCTCGCAATATCGAAACCGCACTAACATTTACTTATAGATAAAAACTCTAATGGACCACTTTCCAGAAATAACTTCTGCAACTTGGATTTACAGCGAACCAGGACATGGTAAATGGCCTATGGATGGTGTAGGCGGTGTATTAAAGAAAACAGCTGATGATTATATTTTAAAGGGAAGACGTCAGAACAGCTGCAGATTTTGTCAATTTATTCGATAAGACAACTGTTTTACTTCAGGAAATTACCGACAACGAAATCGTGGCTGTGAAGAAGTTAGTCCCTGGAAAATTAGATGCCAAACCTGGTATCATGAATGTAACCAAAATAACATGGCAGAAAGCATAGGATGTATCGATATCATTATATCAGCATGCGAAATTGCTGAAAAAAATAAAACTAGAGACATTTTCCATCGAGGAGCAAGAACCAGAAGTTCCTACTGTAACGTGTCAAAATTGGGTCAGTTTATTTCTTACAGTATGGGGTATTTGCATTTTTATTTATTTCATTTTTTGCGGGATTTTAGAAAATTATTGTGCAAAAGTTATTTCCATTGGAACAGAACATGTGGTAAGACACAGTGTTGAAACAAAGGCAAGGCGCAATTTCTGTTGGGTAACTCGGCAAGGAATTCGTACCACCCTCAAATTCTCAGAAATGTGCATAAGTGTGATCGCGCGCCCACGAGCATTACAAGTACGCGCTCGGAAGGACGCCGTCAGCCCGAAAACCAAGATGTCTGGAGAACAAATTTATTCATCGTCTCCTTGGCGATCGGCAGGAAATAAGGTCTAAGTCCGGCCCCTTTTGTGACGTTAGCCAGTGCCACACCAAGAGCGTATATGAACTGACACAACACCAAAAGCATGGTTTAAATGAGACAGAGTTATGACGACTAACTGTATGGCATTGATGTCCGTCGTCTCAACTAAAATGCTAAAGGAGTGGGGAGCAGAGAGACGCTACTAGTCTATTGCCGACTCTCGCCTGCGCAGGCCGCCCGACAAACCGGGCTCAGAAATAAAATTTTTCTAAATTAAGATCCAGTGCAATAAATAAAAGGACGAAGTGCGATTACTCGGATACTACAAAGAAGAACTCGTATAAACTATTTTCGGACAATAACAAAAAATTTTACAAGAACAATGAGTGCGTGCGAGAAGACCGCGTGGCCGACGGGGGGGGGAATATCATTTTAAAAAAAATGTTAAGGGATTTATAACTTTTGTGTGTTTGGGTGTGTTCAAAATATGCAGGCTGGGCAGTTTTGTGTGGGTGTGTGTGTGTAAAAAATTAAGGTAAGCCATAGAGTAAGATAGATTAAGGATGATCTTCATATAACAAGCAATATATATATTCTCACAAAATTATTTCACAGGTAACGTTTATAAACAATTTCTTAAATGATTCAAAATTAAATTAAAATGTAATTCTGTTCATAAAAAATGTGTTGTGTAAATCATTCACACAACCTTGAAAATTACGCCTGTATCCTAACGTTCGTATGACGCAACCCTGAATCCGAGGCTACTGAGAGACGGTAAGTAGAAGTTTATTCGATTTTATTTTGTATTTTTATTATGTATTAATTAAGAACAGTTCAATGGCGCCGCGAACCGGAACGAGTTTAATAAAATGAAATTCCATACCTACAAATAAGATACAAGCGTAATTTAGAGGTTGAGTGAAAATATGTAAAGTTACGTAAAATAATACTTGTTCAGATAATAAATAAATTACATATTTAAAAGTATAACAATGGAAAATACAGAGAGTGAAGTTGTTTTGTCCGACTTAAATGTTACAAGCGAAGTAGCTGAATTAGATGAATCAGCTGTTATGAATAGTCTTGAAATACATTCAACACCGAATGTAGGTCAAGACGACAAAACTATGAATGCAAGTAACACAAATGAAACAGATAATACAGAGGATTCAGGGATTCAAGGAACCCCGTCCTCAACAAAATACAATAAGGTGGATGATGATCTAATGAGTATTATACTTAATCAATTAGAAAAAATGAATAATAAATTATTAGAAAAAATGAATAATAAATTTGATAGTCGTTTTGACATAAATGAGACTGAATTAAATAAACGTTTTGACAATAACGAAAAAATTTTCGAGAACAAATTTAATGTGATAAGTAGCGATATGAATAGTCGTTTTGACATGAATGATGCTAAGTTTGATGTATTAACTAAGTCACTGTGTAGTATTGAGAGTAAGTTGAGCGAAATATGTAGTGAAGCAAAAAGAGAAGCAAATGAGTCAAGAGAGTGTGTATGTACAGAGAAAAATAAAACAAATGAAAATTGTAGTGACAAATGTAAAAATACGATACCAGATAAAGAGTTAATAAATGATAACAATAGTGTTGAAAATAATGAGAATAATATTGAGTATAGTAATGTATTTGAAGAATTAGTATTGGATGTCGATACGGTGAAAATAAGTAATGAAAATACTGAGGAATTTTTAGAATGTGATTATGAGATGTTAAGGTGTGTTAATGAGTTAGAGAGAGTGTGGAAAAATAATGTTGTGGTAGAGTGGGGACAGAGGGTAAATTTTCCCCTTATTGTTGATAATGTTTATGATGATTTAATGAGTTCACAAGTGTTGTTGTTGAAGGGCAAGAGTCCCGTATTGATAGATGAATTGAAGTATTTATTTTTGTTGTGTAATTTTGTACCCTCTGTCCGGAATAATTGTGAGAGTGTGATGTGGTGTTATGAAGAGAGAGAGGTAAACAGAGAATGGTATGTAACAGAATTGTATAATTTGAATAGAAAGTATGACGAATGGAAAGAAAGTTTAAAAGTATATTTGAATAATAATGACTATAATGATTTGACTAAAGTAATTAACCCGATCATGAATGTATCTACCGATGGAGACGTAACAAAAATGCCTAACGTTGACTGGTTTAATGAGTATTTGGGTAAGATGAATGAAGTTAGTTTGTATGGTTATAACACACAAAACAGTCATTTGTGTGGTAATGAAATTGAAAAATGTTATATAACACCAAGACTTATCTATGACGATGGAGGTTAAAATATAAAACAATAAAAGACAGTGATAAACATTATGTTTTATGGTTCTGACAATGCAGATGTGGACAATGAAGTGCGGAAAAACGGAACAGTTGATAACTAAAGTTTGTAAATAATTGTAGTGCATTTATTTATGTGTGTGTATTGTAGAAGGTCAGCTAAACAATGTATGTATATAGGTAAGTGATGATAATAATAATAATAGTAATATTTTGCAATTTAAATAAATAATAACATTAATTTTGGAAACAGTAATTGGCTAATTTGTATAATGGCAAACAATAATAATGGAATTTGTATTTTCAGTAATTAATTTAATCAAACCAGTTTGAGATGTTTTAAATATTTTGAGTGATTATGTAAATGCTAATTAATTAAATTCGTTAAATGAATTCAATTTATTTTACGAGATTGGGAATTTGCTAATAGATGGCTAAATTGTTTGATGTAAACTAATATTTTTGTGAAATGTTTCAGAGGTGAGGTGAAAGTATGGGGGTGTATGGTGATTATGTTATGTGTATACCATGTTAAATGGACTGTAAGTATAGAACTTTTATAGTACAAATCATGGATAATCAAAATGTTTACAGCTGTAACTTAGATAAAAGGATTTTTGTTCTAAAATGAGATGTTTTGAAATAATTGTGTTCAATAAAAATAATTAAAAAATTTAATAATAACTGAAAAATGATATATAATAATTATTAATAATAAATGTTGAAAATTTTAAGAAAGTCCAATGGTAGAAAATTATGAATGAGTTAAAATATTATATTAGAATGTATATAAAAATTTAATTAGTTAGTTATTAAGTTGCTATTGCGGGGGTGGCCTGTGCTCTCGTAGATAGTGAAATGGGTTGGGGGTAACAGAGTGTTACCTCCATCGGAGGCCAAAATGGCGACAATGTGCGGCACATTTTTTTTGGTGCAAATTCAATTTGTACAATGATAGACGTTCGTGTCGCACATACTAATGATGAAGTAGAGCAGGCAATGAAATGAAGTTAGATTTCCCCGACTTTTCGCGCGATTACTGCCTTACCAGCACTAATCGTGGATTTGACTAGCGGCCAGCTATGGTCATACCAAGTCCCTTGACCATAGCTGACTTGAAATTGGTATATAGTAGAAATTCAATGGGGGGTGACATTTAGGGGAAATCCGGGTACTATGGAACAGCGGCTACCACTCTGCCCGCTTGGGGGCAGCAAGGCCAGGTGGTAGACCCGTTTAAGGGCGTTTAATTATAGACACGAATATGTTGATATTCAGACGTTAAGTGTAACTGCCGAAGCAAAGACACGGAGAGGTAAAACTGCTCCAAAATATGTCGTCTTTGTGGAGGCGAAAAGGGCGATACAGTCCTCCATAATTTGCAATAGAGTGTGTGGATGGGAGGTGGCTCAGAGGAGTCACGAATTTAAAATTCTACAACATAAAAAATTTTGCTAATTCAAATTTTGATCCAATAAAATTGCTTGTGCTCTGTCAAATAACTAGCTGCTCAGACATTCAATATAAGGTGTTCATTGCATGCTTTTAAATGTATTATTTTATTGTTGAACGTTAGATATAGGTATTGATAAAAATATGTGTTTTCATTATGTGTGTATTTTGAACCTAAGTAGATAATTAAGCCGTCTGGCAGGCGGTCAACATAAATGATCAGAATCAGAAAAAGGGGAAACAATGAGGTGAGAAGTAATGATAAATAAATATATTGTAACATAACCAAATATGGCAGTTACATAAAATGAGCTTAAAGGACGGCAAGTAAGAGAAAAATATGAATGTAAATCTAGATAAGTAAATCCATGTATATATTGTGTGTATCTACAAATGTGTTAATATGAAAATCCAACTATGAATAAGATAATATCAACCTAGTGACATCAACTACGAAACATAAGAAAGAAAATGACATGAGCCAAAACAAAATACCAGTAACTAGACCCAATAGGATCCAAAAGTGAGGGGAAACAACGAAATAAGGATTAACAAACTCAAACAGCGAGAGGAACAATTAAGAAATAATGACTACGATGAAAATAACAAGGAAGAAGAAAGAAGAAGGACAAGAAAGCTGACTCAGAAGAGAGAAGAAGATGAATAAATCATACCAGTAATCAATATAAAACCACGTGTACCAAAGACTATATAAGTGACAAGTGAAATGATGATTATAAAATATGAGGAAGAAAAAAAAAACCAGTGTTTAGCATGTAAGGAAACACAAACAATAACAGTGCGTACTTAATAGATGTGAAACATGTGAATAACTAACTATTTCTACTGATAAAACCACACAAACAATTATAGTGATGAAGTTTATAAGTATATGAAAATATGTTAATTCCATGATGAAAACAACAAGATGTTAAATAAGTCAAATAGACACGAACAATGAGTGTGACGCATTTAATAAAGTTGTGATCAACACAGAAAATCATAAGACCACCAGAATAAAACAAAATAGAACAATATAATTATGTTTTTTTTTTGGTAAAGAACTGACAACAAATAAAAAACCCTTGTATCAAACAAAATGGATTGAATTGAATTCAACCTATGACTAGAAAAATATAATAAATAATACAATAAGATACGTGTTAGTGTTTAAGAAGGAATGTATAAACATGTGTAACAAAATAAGTAAAATATTATTGTGGAATACCATGCTGATACCATGTAAGTAGTAGAGACATACTGCATTAAAACAGATGGTACATTGTTACATAACCCATAGAGAAGGTACCTGTTAAACAGAAAACCAAACATATCAAGGAAAATAAATGATTATCAACAATGATATCAATTAAGGAATTGTTATAAATAACAATACATCCTAATAGACAATGCATTAAAATGCAACCAAGTAAATAAAACCAATCAAATGCAATGGCAAACAGAGATAGCAAAGATGCAACAAATATGCCAATTCAGTTAGGCAAAGTGCAATATCAAAACCAATGCTAAAGTGAATAACAATATTACCAGTAGTAAGACCAATATCTGGTAATGCTTGGAGAACAGATCATGAACATAATAACAACAGTATTATAAACAAAATGATGTAAACTAACTAACCATGTAAATACAATCAGATGTAAGATGGACCATTGTATGGCCCACTAGTTAAGGAAAATAGTGTATTAAAGATTAAACACAGATTGTTCACAATATTACCAGTAGTTAGAGAGAAACTCAATACAACTTTGAGAACAGATTAGAACCATAAAAACAGTCAGTATATATGCAAATGATTAGAAACCAACTGACCATAGTGACAGAAATCAGATGTAAACAAACCATGTTAAGTAAGTTACTTAGGAAAATATGACCTATAAATTTGTCTAAGAGTAACTGAGAACATTACCAGAAGTAGGAGTAATGTCTAATACCAATATAGAAACACAAACAAAATGTAACAATAACAGTTTAATTATTGTTTTTATGAAAAATAAATGACCACTATGATGAGACACCATAGGAACAAACCCATTATTGAAGAATTGAAGGGTTCTAAACTAGCTAGAAGCTGACCACTATATGTAATGCATTAAGTACAATATATGTACACTAATGATATTTAATACATAATATAATTTATATAGAAAAGACTAAAATTATATTGACAATTGTATGAAACAGGTAGAAGAGGAATAAGACAGTATGTATATTATATTTAATACAATCATGTAAAGATATTTTAGTGTGAAATCATGTAAATAATCGTTTTAGTATTATTAGATTGTAAGATTACTTGTA
This sequence comes from Magicicada septendecula, assembly GCA_034769895.1. Lineage (NCBI taxonomy): Eukaryota > Metazoa > Arthropoda > Insecta > Hemiptera > Cicadidae > Magicicada > Magicicada septendecula. The sequence goes on along the minus strand of CM068369.1, from coordinate 299,946,937 downwards.
TTAAATAAGGGAAATTCATTTTAAATACATTTATATAAAAACAAAGATGGACGCCTAATGACGCTATAATGAGCTATTGTTAAGGAAATAATTATTTCCAAATAATAAACTAAACCAAGTGAGAAATGGACTCCAAGTGTTTATTTAGAAAGTGTTTTTATTAAAAATAATTAAATCTGGTGACAAAGACTTATAAAAATAAGAAACACCAAAGATAATTAATAAAAACGTTATATTTAGAGAAGTGATGTAAATAAAATAATGTTGATTAGACTTAAATTAAAGAAGAAAATGTCTATAATTCAATGACATAACTCATGTAACGATAGGACATTCAGTAAGGAAGTTATTGTAATTATTAACTTTTCAATTATTTTTTACACTAGTGCTTACGTCACATAAACTCCAACCCAAAGTCAAAATTTGGTAAAACACCAAATATTTTAATAAAACATAGGCTTTTGGGGTGAAGACTATAGTGTTTACAACCAATCAAATCAACGCATTTTGTCAGACTCGAAAGAGACGCTCCGGCAAAATGTAACAGTCTACGATCAGCCTTCAGACGAAGTGGCCACGCAGCTCTACACCATGGAAAAGTATTATTTTCAAATTTGTGCGCGTCCATTAACAATAAGTTGATAAACATACATAACCTTGACACAACAAAAATACTTCCGAGTGGAATGTGCGGTATTATCGAGAGATACAAGTACGATAGTGTATAATCCCGGTCGTACTCGCGTGTGTTGTGATAAATAAACAGGGAGTACAATATTTTATTTAAATAACTTTGGTTTAAAAATTAATAATTTTAAATAGACATATATGAATACTACGCGAGTCAAGTACTAGCGAAAGGTTAAACTTATAATGGAATTATTAGAATTCCAAGAAATGTCAATTTATACTTATTAAAATATTAGATAAATATTTTAATTAATTTTCATAATTATGTTTGAAGTAATTGTCATTAATTACAAGAGTTACCATTTAGTCACTCTTTTGACTAAACTTAGTTTGTTTAGATTATTTCGATGTTTTGAAATAAATAATAATAACTTTCAAACAAAAGTATAAAAGTAATTCTAATAGCAACATGTCAAAATGTTACTAATAATATGTTCAGAAATATAAATTAAGAAATGATAACCGTTAAGAAATCATTTACCATAATAACATTACCTGTGATAGCTAACCTCAAAATAGTAGCGGTAGCTTGTTAATTCAACTGCTGCATCTGTTCTCAAATAAATTCCAAACCAAATGGAATTCATATCAAGAGTTTTTTTGTATTTTATTAATTTTTTCTCTTGAAAATATATATTTATCAGACTAATTGTTGAAAATAAAACGATACATTGAAACTGTACAAGCCACGAGTTTGACGCTGGCTAACAAGTAATAAGGTGCGTGCGCATTCCCAAGTACAGTAGTACCATAATTCTCAGATATATGGTACCAACTTTTATTTTGATGTTTATTTGTTATTTATTAACCATTGTTCAATTTTCTTAATTCTATTAATATTACATCTTGACAATGATATCATGTTACCTCAAAGAACCTAACAACCTGATAACACATTGACAAGAAAACATAGCCTATTAAGTTCAAATTATTGTACCAATGACAGGACTACCAGCATTGAGCCTGGACAGAGTTTTATGTTAAAATTAATCAATTGTAATTATTATTTAAAGGGTTATTAGCCCAAATGATTGTTAATTGTTTTGAAAATTTGCCATTTTAAAATTGTTAATAAACCTTCACTTATTTACCTATGAACAAGAGTATCATTTCAAATATAAATTAAATTATTTCTTTTAAATCAGTTCTACCAAAGGTGGCGGAAGAATTCAAACAGAGAGTAATTTAAAGTATTATCTATATGTGCTAATTCATTCATATTGTGTGTACTAACTGTTTTGAATATTCAAATTGAATATTTGTGTGCATTTTAAGTGAATGTATTTCAGCAACAACCGTCACAGAACAGGACTGAAACAGATACTTGAGGTAAGTAAGGGAGGCAATATAACAAAAGTGCGCGAAGCCTATTTAAATTAAAAGAGTGAATTATTCAGAGACACTTATACAGATTATACAATCACACTAATAACTCCTAATAATTATAATTGGAGCAGTTTTTTAGAAAAACAACATCACAGCAGATACCGGAGCGTATCTGCAAGCACACTGCACATCACTATATATTATACTTATACTTGTTCTTTTACAAGTTGGCGCTCCATCCCGGGCCTGAAGTGATTGAAGATTAAACATCAACACACTACAACTATAAAAACAACTATACTTACACTGTATGGTATTACTTGTTCATTAACAAGTTGGCGCCCAACGTCCGAGCACGAGTTAGGGAGATATACAATAACCAATAACCTAAATATACTAATTCGTGAGAAGACAGCAGGAACATTATCAGAAGATCAAGATGTATACAGACAGATTGAAATCAAGATCAAAATCAAGGTCAACGTCAAGGAAAAGAGCGGCGCAAGCAGAGAAGGAAACCAGAAAAGAAGAGAAGGAAGCTATGTCAACGGAAGATGTGGAGGAGATAGTAGTGGAAGTAAAAGACAAACAAATTGAACCGGCGGAGGGGGTTCAACAACCTATGGAGGAACCGGAAGTGATGATTCAAGAAGCTCCACCGGAACCAAGCCAACCTGAACAAACAACGCCACTAAGAGAATTAGCATTCCAAGAGTGGATGAGGCAGATAATGGAAGGTTTGAACAACAAATTAGACGACACCAACACGAAAATAGAGGAAGGCCTGAAATCAACCAAGGAAGACAGTCAAAATTTGAAAGCAGACTTAAACAGAATAGAAGAGAGCCAGAAATCCACCAAGGAGGACTTAAATAGAATAGAGGAAGGTCAGCGATCCACTAAAGAGGATTTAAGCAAGAAAATAGAGGAAGGCCAGAGAGAGAACCAGAAACATATGGAATTATTAAAGGAAGAGTTCAATAACCAGATACAGGAGACGAACAGGAGGATGGAAGATGGACAAAAGAAGACCGAGGAATTACTGGAGAAGAAAATGGCCATCATGAAAGAAGAGTTATCAGCAGAATTGGGAGTCAGAATGGATCAGGCCAACCAGAAAATGGATGAAATCACGGCTAAGTTCAATAGAGACGTCGAAACAATACAATCTGACCATGAAGGGATGTGGCAACAAATAAGTATCCACAGTAACAAGATGAAGGAAGCCGCCAGGGATACAGAAGACATGATAGAAAGAAGATTGAAGGAAAATGTCGATGAAATCGAGAAGCGCATGGCCGTATTAACCACTGAAGTTAACGTCGAGATGGATGAAGTACGAAAGGAGGGAGAAGGTACCAGCCTGAGACTAATACAAGCAGAGTTAGACATCAATCAACGCATTAACGAAATGGAGAGGACACACGGTACACAGATAAGTGTGATAACACAAGAACAGACCAACATGAAGGCAGCGCAATCCAACACTAACAGACAAGTGTGAAGAAGTATCTGGAAGAGTGGACGCAATTAAGCAGCAGGTACATGATGACAGAACCCTATTAACCGAGCGTCAACGAAGAGAGCTAGATGACCTCCGCGACGAGATGCATCGCCTACAAACGATACCAAATTTACTATCCGGATTGACTCATCTAGATAACAGAGATCAGATTGAATTCAGGACCTATTATAAAAATCCGCTAGAGTTTTTAGAACGAATAGAAGAAATCATACGTAGAAACAGAGAAAGTAGATGGACTACCATTAAGGGAATGTTAGATGAAGCTTTCAAAAGCACGTTCGACAATTGGTGGACGGCAACCCGTAACGAAGTGGGGAATTATGACAACTTCAAAGTGGCGTTTAAACAAAAATATTGGTCAGAAGCCACCCAGAACATCGTTAGGGATGATATCACAAACGGGAGGTTCGATACACATGGAAGGCAGTGAATGACAACATATTTCTTGGGAAAGATTTGCCTGGCCAGGAATCTCGAACCCGCAATCCCAGAAGAATGCCTAGTGACGAAATTAGCCTACCACTTCAATCAAGGCATCTCACAAGGAAGACTAAATGCACAAATAAAAACAGTCCAAGGAATGTGCGAACTGTTGGAGAACCATGAAAGAGAACGATACTACCAACGTAGTCGACAAGGACCTAACCAGACATATGATCGAGGAGGACCTGGGAATAATAACCCCAACATATCCAACGAAAGGAATAGCCCGGGAAGAAATCACAATCACCCACCGAGATTCCAAAATCACCCTATACCACGTCAAGACGGAGGGGGCAACAATGTGAATAATAGAGGGAATTATAATAATCAACATTCAGGTGGATATCAGCGAGAGCCAGCTTACCAAAGAGGTAACAATTATTACCGGCCGTACCAGAATCAAGCTCCCAATCATCACCCAAGACAAAGCAATGGCAACCAACATAATAATCACTTTCGTAGAGTGCACTATACTCAAGCCAGTCGAGGGGGAAATCGTCGAAACTACTACCAAGGAAGGAGGAGTTTCCCTAATCAGCATAGTCACTCCAGCAACAGCGATAGAGAGGAGCGGGAATCTGGATACCGATCTAACGGAAGCGACAGCAATGGAAGTCAAGGAACAATAACGCAAAATACAGAAGTCTACCATAATGGACATGGGCCTGGGAACCAGGAACCCATAGCTTCGACATCGCAAGACAGGCACGGGAATAATGACCTGCCTTTAAACACCAACCGGCAGTGAAAAACCAAGTAGTACCCTCACTGAACCGGACTATTGGGTCTAGAGTTTTGGCAAACCATCCAAATCTTCGCAAAACTTACACCAATAATTATTTGAAAAATATAAGAAGAGACTTAATGGAAGAAAAAGAGAATACTATCAGCGATACAAGTAATAGTGAAATTGCATACATAGCGGTAAAGGTCAATAACATAAAAGCAACGGCAATGATAGATACCGGAGCAAATGTATCATTGATTGATAAAGTGGAGTTAGATAGAATCCAATCTGAAAATAAAGCAACAATACCCACTTTACCTATTAACAACATTGTACTCATTGGAGCTACCGGACGTCAAAATAAGACAATTAGACAACAAGTACAACTCGATGTATCCAGCAATGGGAACACGATACAGATGATATTCCTAGTAGCCAGTGGGCTACCGTTTACCCTGCTCATTGGGTGTGATATACTCAGAAAATACACCGCGATAATTAACATGGACACAAATACAGTAAGGATGAAGACAGGAGGAGTTGAGTGGACAGCCAAGCTAACAGAATATCAAAAGGCACCCGCAGAACATGTAATATACTACATTAGGGAAGGCCACCAACATCAGGAAGGCGCCATCAACGAGAAGCTTCACAACAACCCAGAGGAAGATTTATGGATGACCAAGATTAATGAGATACGAGAATTTAAGACCAACCAAAATAGCCAAGAGCTAACATGGGAACAAAAGGACCATCTGATAAAAATATATTGCCAGTATCGTCACATATTTTCTGATACGCCCGGAAAGATCAAAAATTTCCAATGCGAGTTAAGACTCAAAGACCAAACCGAATTTAAACGAAAATCTTATCCTATCGCCTTTTCACTGAAGGAAGCAGTAAGGGAAGAAATCCAGCGTTTGATAGCAAATGACATCATCGAAGTAAGCAATTCACCATACACCAACCCTATTGTCGCCGTACCAAAGAAAAATGGTGCAGTACGAATTTGTTTAGATGCTCGTGAACTTAACAAAACCATAATTAACGACAGGACATCACCTGGAGAAATTGATGAGATCTTAAAGAAGTTTTATGGTACAAAATTTTACAGTATATGGGATACGGTATGCGGATATTGGCAGGTAGAACTGCATCCGAATAGTAGAAAGTACACTGCCTTTATCTTTGAAGGTCGAAATTACCATTTTAAAAGACTACCGTTTGGCTTAGTAAACTCGGTAGCAATATTCGTCAAATGTATGGACGAGATACTGGGCCACAATACACTGCAGTTTACAACAGTCTATGTTGACGATCTCTTGATCGCCTCCAACAATTGGGAGGAACACTGTGAAAGGGTGGCACAGGTTTTACAGAAATCAGAAGATAATCACATTACATTGAAGTTAGATAAGTCTCAATTAATAGCAAAGGAAGTTCAATTCTTGGGGTTTAACCTGTCTGAACATGGAATTACACCGTCCCAGGAAAAAATGGAGGCAATACAGCGTTTCCCCGTCCCACAGAACAAAAAACAACTGCAATCGTTCCTCGGGATCTGCAATTACTATCGGAAATTTCAGGATAATTATTCCGAATTAACAGCTCGATTTTCAACACAGCTATCATCAAAAGAAAAATGGAAATGGGAATCGGAACAAGAATCTAAGTTTAAGTTAATTAAAGAAAAGTTCCTAGAAACCGTTATGTTGCATCACCCTAACTTTGAAAAAGAATTTTTCATGAACTGCGACGCCAGCGATTTGAGTCTTGGATCCGTACTATATCAAGAAGACCAAGACGGGAACCATGAAGTAATCAGTTTTGCAAGTCGTACGTTGAACAAATGCGAACGCAACTATCACACCACAGAAAAAGAATTATTGAGTATCGTATTCGCTTGCGAAAAGTTTAGAACCTTTATTTTGGGATATAAAGTGACAGTAAGAACGGATCACAAATCCATTTCATTCCTCAAGAACTGTAAATTGAAACACGGAAGATTGACAAGATGGCTCGAAAGAGACGCTCCGGCAAAATGTAACAGCCTACGATCAGCCTTCAGACGAAGTGGCCACGCAGCTCTACACCATGGAAAAGTATTATTTTCAAATTTGTGCGCGTCCATTAACAATAAGTTGATAAACATACATAACCTTGACACAACAAAAATACTTCCGAGTGGAATGTGTGGTATTATCGAGAGATACAAGTACGATAGTGTATAATCCCGGTCGTACTCGCGTGTGTTGTGATAAATAAACAGGGAGTACAATATTTTATTTAAATAACTTTGGTTTAAAAAATAATAATTTTAAATAGACATATATGAATACTACGCGAGTCAAGTACTAGCGAAAGGTTAAACTTATAATGGAATTATTAGAATTCCAAGAAATGTCAATTTATACTTATTAAAATATTAGATAAATATTTTAATTAATTTTCATAATTATGTTTGAAGTAATTGTCATTAATTACAAGAGTTAACATTCAGTCACTCTTTTGACTAAACTTAGTTTGTTTAGATTATTTCGATGTTTTGAAATAAATAATAATAACTTTCAAACAAAAGTATAAAAGTAATTCTAATAGCAACATGTCAAAATGTTACTAATAATATGTTCAGAAATATAAATTAAGAAATGATAACCGTTAAGAAATCATTTACCATAATAACATTACCTGTGATAGCTAACCTCAAAATAGTAGCGGTAGCTTGTTAATTCAACTGTTGCATCTGTTCTCAAATAAATTCCAAACCAAATGGAATTCATATCAAGAGTTTTTTTGTATTTTATTAATTTTTTCTCTTGAAAATATATATTTATCAGACTAATTGTTGAAAATAAAACGATACATTGAAACTGTACAAGCCACGAGTTTGACGCTGGCTAACAAGTAATAAGGTGCGTGCGCATTCCCAAGTACAGTAGTACCATAATTCTCAGATATATGGTACCAACTTTTATTTTGATGTTTATTTGTTATTTATTAACCATTGTTCAATTTTCTTAATTCTATTAATATTACATCTTGACAATGATATCATGTTACCTCAAAGAACCTAACAACCTGATAACACATTGACAAGAAAACATAGCCTATTAAGTTCAAATTATTGTACCAATGACAGGACTACCAGCATTGAGCCTGGACAGAGTTTTATGTTAAAATTAATCAATTGTAATTATTATTTAAAGGGTTATTAGCCCAAATGATTGTTAATTGTTTTGAAAATTTGCCATTTTAAAATTGTTAATAAACCTTCACTTATTTACCTATGAACAAGAGTATCATTTCAAATATAAATTAAATTATTTCTTTTAAATCAGTTCTACCAAAGGTGGCGGAAGAATTCAAACAGAGAGTAATTTATAGTATTATCTATATGTGCTAATTCATTCATATTGTGTGTACTAACTGTTTTGAATATTCAAATTGAATATTTGTGTGCATTTTAAGTGAATGTATTTCAGCAACAACCGTCACAGAACAGGACTGAAACAGATACTTGAGGTAAGTGAGGGAGGCATACAACAAAAGTGCGCGAAGCCTATTTAAATTAAAAGAGTGAATTATTCAGAGACACTTATACAGATTATACAATCACACTAATAACTCCTAATAATTATAATTGGAGCAGTTTTTTAGAAAAACAACATCACAGCAGATACCGGAGCGTATCTGCAAGCACACTGCACATCACTATATATTATACTTATACTTGTTCTTTTACAAGTTGGCGCTCCATCGCGGGGCTGAAGTGATTGAAGATTAAACATCAACACACTACAACTATAAAAACAACTATACTTACACTGTATGGTATTACTTGTTCCTTAACAATATATATATTTCATGTAATTTGTTCAATTTTGAGATGTGTATTCATTGTGTTAGGAAGATCAGCTGATCAGCAATAACATGTCACTGGTATATTGGTTATAAATGTTGCAAGTAATTAATGTTCAATGTAATGTTTTAATGTATTACAGATGTTTTAAAGTAATGATAAAAACAATTTGATAAAGTGAGAAGTAAAGTAATAATTTATGCAAGTTAACAAGAGATAGTTTTGGGTGATAAATATTCTGTGGGACATATAGATCTGTCCAAGGTGAAGTTAGAGAAATAGTAGAGATGAAAATAAGGTAATGTTGTGTTGAATTAATGTATGTTAGAGAGTTTTAAGAAGTATTGATGTTGACACAGTAGTTGTGGAGAAAATAGGTAGAGTTTTGAGTGATATATTGTTGTTTATAATTGATGTTTTTATTTTGTTGTATTTGTAGTAAGGTAATGAGATTGAGATTTTGGGGATGGCAATTTTGTAGTAGGGGGTAGTGTAATGTGGGAGTCCGCAACATAATGATAAGTTGGGACGGGATTGGGACCGATTTAGTGGGACGGGGCCGCCTTAGGTAGAATCCAGGGGCCAGATAAGGGAAATGAGTTTTGGGGGGAAACATGTATCCTATGTACAAAGGGTTAGAGTATTTTTTTTATATATATAGAGAAGGTGGCGATTTGAGTTTAATGATAAGTTTGGGTTTAGAGAGTGTTTAGGGAGATGTTTTTGATAGAGATGGGTGTCATGTTAGTTGAAGTTGATGAATATTAGAGTCAGAGGGTAAAGATTATCTATGTATACAGATCAAGTAGTACAGTCAATGAGAATAAATAATTTACATCACCCACAGTAGTGTAGAATAAGATTGTTGAATAAAGAGAGAGATTTATAATTAAGATATAAATTTTTTTTATTTTGAAACCAGTGACAAAGTTTGATAGAATTTGGAAATGTAAAATTAAGAATTGTTTATTTTGAATAATTTAAAAGTCAATTTGATTATTATTTATAATATTTTGTTATTTTAAATGTTTTATTTTATTATGTTTTGGGTTTCAAGTTAGGATATTACAGATGTCAAATGTATTTTCGGAAAGTATACATAACGTATGTAGGTCAAGGTTGTGGACTTGACCTAGTTTCGATCAGCTGATGAGGTCATATGCATACTAAGCTTGTATAGTAAGGAAGTTAATTCAACTTTGATTTTTGATCAATTTAGACAAATTCTAAATAATTTCTATATATATATATATATAAAGTAAACATTTTAATAAAATTAAATTTTTTTTTAATTTTAAAATTTAAAAAAAAAAAAAAATCTTGATTTTTCGCCTGCCAGCTAAGGAATATTTTAAGTATTGATTATTTTATTGTTTGTAGATTAACCATGTTTATTTTATTGATTTATTGTATTGTTAGATTCTAAGTGATTACATGTTAGGTTAAGGATATGTTTAACTATAAAAAAGGTTTAAATTCGCTTATTTTAAATAAAAACAGGAAACAATGAAGAGAATAATTTAGACTTTAAACAAAATTTATGAATCAATTTTATCTGAAAACAACGTGTTGCAATTTAAAGAACTTTTTAAAAATTTTTTTCAATTTTATGATATGTGAGGTCAATATGTAATGTGAGTGTGTGTGAGCCCAGTATCTGCTAAAGGCAGCCCAGCTTGCATAAAAGGGGAAACATATCGGCTGAGGATCTGGCAGAATCTAAGCCAGGGATTGAGGATTTTGGGGGGTAGCATGTTAGAAGGTGAGGTGTGCTGTAGTACCTGTCTGTTCGATTTTTCGGTGTTGGGATCTCTTATGGAGAAGTCCAGTGATCTCTTTCAGATGCGTCCATGGTCACCAAGCCAGGGGGGTCGGTTACCCATGAAAAGTAAGAACCAGGGGGTTGTTGGCACCAGTTCCTCACCGGTCCTCTTAGGGGTTTTATCAATGAGATTTCTTCTGTTCTGGACAGCAGAATTCTCATTGAGGGGGTATTGTAACGTGTCAAAATTGGGTCAGTTTATTTCTTACAGTATGGGGTATTTGCATTTTTATTTATTTAATTTTTTGCGGGATTTTAGAAAATTATTGTGCAAAAGTTATTTCCATTGGAACAGAACACGTGGTAAGACACAGTGTTGAAACAAAGGCAAGGCGCAATTTCTGTTGGGTAACTCGGCAAGGAATTCGTACCACCCTCAAATTCTCAGAAATGTGCATAAGTGTGATTGCGCGCCCATGAGCATTACAAGTACGTGCTCGGAAGGACGCCGTCAGCCCGAAAACCAAGATGTCTGGAGAACAAATTTATTCATCGTCTCCTTGGCGATCGGCAGGAAATAAGGTCTAAGTCCGGCCCCTTTTGTGACGTTAGCCAGTGCCACACCAAGAGCGTATACGAACTGACACAACACCAAAACCATGGTTTAAATGAGACAGAGTTATGACGACTAACTGTATGGCATTGATGTCCGTCGTCTCAACTAAAATGCTAAAGGAGTGGGGAGCAGAGAGACGCTACCAGTCTATTGCCGACTCTCGCCTGCGCAGGCCGCCCGACAAACCGGGCTCAGAAATAAAATTTTTCTAAATTAAGATCCAGTGCAATAAATAAAAGGACGAAGTGCGATTACTCGGATACTACAAAGAAGAACTCATATAAACTATTTTCGGACAATAACAAAAAATTTTACAAGAACAACGAGTGCGTGCGAGAAGAACGCATGGCCGACGGGGGGGGGATATCATTTAAAAAAAAATGTTAAGGGATTTATAACTTTTGTGTGTTTGGGTGTGTTCAAAATATGCAGGCTGGGCAGTTTTGTGTGGGCGTGTGTGTGTAAAAAATTAAGGTAAGCCATAGAGTAAGACAGATTAAGGATGATCTTCATATAACAAGCAATATATATATTCTCACAAAATTATTTCAGAGGTAGTTTATAAACAATTTCTTATATGATTCAAAATTAAATTAAAATGTAATTCTCTTCATAAAAAATGTGTTGTGTAAATCATTCACACAACCTTGAAAATTACGCCTGTATCCTAACGTTCGTATGACGCAACCCTGAATCCGAGGCTACTGAGAGACGGTAAGTAGAAGTTTATTCGATTTTATTTTGTATTTTTATTATGTATTAATTAAGAACAGTTCACTACGTCAGAATTGATGGATATAGACATGGAAGTATCTGCAGAACTGCTGCCTCTGTCTTTTAATAGGGAAAGCATTTATCAAGCTGTGTATGGTTCCAGTAGTTCAGATGATGAAGATTTGCAGACGCTTTCGGACCGACTCCATGGACATGAAAACGACATTCATGCTGGTACATCCTGCAGTCAGAATAAGGAAAATTTACATCCAAATTTGATTTGCCCTAGGACATTTTGCTTATAAATGTACCAACCGAAAAAAAACAACACATTACCCATAGATACGCTGCCATTGCAAACACCACAGTTGATGAAGGTGGTGATGTAAAAGTTACTTTTTTACGTTGCCAGCGCAACTCTGCTAAAATATTTAAAATAGAACAAAAGGACGTTTCCTATGTTGCTTATGAGCAAATAGTGAAAATTCTTCCAACATCTCAATTGCAAAAAAAGGTAGCCGTGAGTTTTATTGTTTTCAAGAAGACATTGATATATTTGAGAAATAAACAAAGGTTGTGATTCTTTATGTGTGATTCTTTATATTTTATAATTAGCTTACTTAAGAATGTTGATTGTTTATGGTTAATGTTTAAAAAATACTATACCTACCTATTAAAGAAAACTGTCATAGTTTATTAGATTGTAGTTTTAAGTTTGATACTCTATTTTTTTTTTTGTAAGACTGAATATCAGCCATTGATTTCTGTTGGTATATAAGATTATGGTGCATTTAACCAAAGTTCCTATTGCCTTAAGTACAATAAAGATTTAATTTTGCTAGAAATGTTTTATTTATGTCATTTGTAAGGTATTTAATAGTGCAACCTTCATTCTTGAATGCAATTGTCATTCAGAGAACGCTGCCGTCATTCAGGGAACGTCACCGTCATTTCCGGGAACGTAGGAAAAAGACAAATAATTCAATATTCGTTTACTTATCTACAATTGTTTATATATAGATAAATAAATATTATATCAACTCATTGCATCTTCATGTGAATTAGATATATAGGCTCAAATTGTTAAAAATAAATCATAATTTCGTTTGTGAATTTATAGTTAATACGATATCACGAAGAATACTTTATAAAAATCCATATATGATCACTTTAATGTATGATCCAAATATTTTCTAATTAATAATTGCGTCATTTATTTTTTTAAATAAGAATGCTAATGCTAAGTTCACTACATCCTATTTTATATAATTTTAAAAAACGTTCCCGAAATGACTTATATGTACCCTACTTTTAATATTTAATGCCGTAACTAAAAAAAAAAAAACACTTTTGAGCGTGGCAATTTTTAGAATTACTTTAGGGCATACGGCGCTATAATTGTAAATTATAATTAATATTCTAATGTAAACATGGTTTTTTCAAAAACTGAAATCTGAAAATGCTCATCTCTTTGATTTTGACCCATACATGAAGGCAAATAAAATTCTTTGGAAAAAGAAATTCAAAATTTGAAGATGAGAATGTTAGATTTAATTAAAAAATAAAATGGTATATACCGAAAGTTGTGTTGGTTTCCATGATAAGCTTATAACGCTCTTGAAACTTGGTGGTGTGTGAAACAGATCTTTGATAAGTGTGTTAATGTTAGATGTTGTTTTCAGCGCCACTACTTTGATTTTGTTTTCTTCAGATTTAAGTTCTTCACCGGTCTTCCCTTGTAAAGCTTCTCTTAATTTTTTTATGTATCCTTGAATTCCTCGAGCAAAATATTGTAACCTGTTAACAACATTTGTTCAAATAAATTTTTGTAAAAGTAACAAATTAAAAAATACATTTTAAAATAATTGAATTAAATTTCAAGTCAAATTAACAATAAACTTTCATAACAGCCTCTTAAAACAACAAAGAACTTGCTAAATGCTACAAAGTAAACGTATGTTTTTGTAATTTTGTTAATTATGGATCCTTGTGTACAGATTTTTCCCAATATGTTAACACTTCAACTGCTTACCCAGTCATTTGATGGAACAGCAAATCTTCCTTGTGAATGCTGATACACCATCTGACATGACATATTATTTATATCCTTATACAGTTTCTATACTTTACAAGTTTTGTAAACTCTTTTGATGTCCACTGCATTGTTAGTTCTTTAAACTGATACTAGCTGTTCGACAACAGCGAAACGAGACAGAAAAAAATGGCCCATATTAATTAAATGAAATATTTGGTCTTTGGATATTTCAAGAAACAAATACATACCAAGCTACTGGAAAGTGGTTTCATAATCTTTTCTGCGCGATGTTATTGTAAGATTTCTTTTTATTATATAAAACACAAAATTAAAGTGTTCAACCAAACAGTAAGTATAATGTGTCAATTGGGAGAGAATTTAAACATTTATAAGAAGAAAAGCATACACTTTCTCAGTTGTATTGTAATGGGACAATTTTGAGGGGGTTTTATTTTTTATTGCAATTATAAATGTAACATAAGGTCTACCCAAACAGGGCCTCAGTTTTGAACAATTAACATTCCTTGTTTATGTTTAAAAGGAATAAATCCCAAATGTTTAGTACCAAGCCACGTGTTGTTCAATCAAATATATTGCAACTTACCGTCTGAGGCTTTTAGAAACAACGTCTTCACAAAGTTGACATGTTTCGGGACATCTGTCCCATCATCATAACTTAAAATAATCGTGTATCATTTAAAGTTGATACACTTTAAAGAATACAACACGCAAATACATTACAACACCGTACACATACCTTATGCCTAAGATTTTTGGGTCAATTTTTAATAAAACCAGCAATATAAAGGTCACTTACAAAACCACTAATAATATTATGCATAATCTTCATAATATGCAAAACGTAATTCAGTGCGCGGTCAATCTCCGTACGATGTACATCGTTAAACCTTCGCGCTCGCTTTAAACATTTAAAGTATTCATATTGTTTTAAGTTATTTGTTTCATGTTGGATTTTAATATTTTAATTAATTGACAAATGTATCAACTTTAAATGATACACGATTATTTTAAGTTCTGATGATGGGACAAGTGTCCTGAAACATGTCAACTTTGTGAAGACGTTTCTAAAAGCCGCAGACGGTAAGTTGCAATATATTTGATTCCATGTTTTATTTTGTCGGGGCACCAAGACGCACATTTTGTCAGTGCCCAGCAATAAGCACTGTTTCTTAAGGCGTTGGAGTGCGAGTATGTGCGCGCATGATTGCGTTTTCCGTTGGCAAAAAGCACAAACTTTGTGGCGAGCCCCAGGACAGAACAAAAATACCTAAACTCGCTCAACAAGTGTTACCACGTGACGACTCATTATCGTGTCATGTGATTTTATCCACGAATCAGAGCGCAAGCTGGTGAACATGTGGCGAATGTGGCCAGAGTGATGCTCAGAGTAGCGTCAGTTAGTCGACTTAGAACTCCTGACCGTGCGGTCATATAAAACATTGCTCGAGCTAATTAGGGTCGACCGACCAGTAAATCTTGCTATTTTAATTTAAAGTAACAGTCAATCATGTTATAGTGATCGAACAGAAGTAACCGGGAAATAATAACATTCTAGACTTATATTCGGAGTGTGTCAGCAGAATCAAGTGTTAACAGTGATGGCGTAACCATGTGGATGAAGGGATGAGTACCTAATTTAAGCCGTTTGAACAGACAAAATATTTCAATTTTAATTAATTTCAATTCACCAATATTAATTATGAAAATTCAATAAAAAAGCGCTTTACGGTATAAAAAGTATGAGTAATGATTGAGTGCGTGAGCAAGCTGGGTTGCTTTACGAAGAGATGGTCTAGTTTAATAAATAGTGTTAAGTACATTTCAAAACCTATGTTCAATGTAACGTAAAAGAAATACGAAATTGTTGATGTGGGAGTTATGATAGTATTTGATGACAAAGTAAAATGAAATAAAAAATGTGTTAAGTGAACATATAAATATGTGTTTGTCAATTGCATTCACCTATTGTTTTTCTCTGCTAAGTACACCAGACGACACCTTGGTCAATTATCAATAAAGGTAGGTAATACAAATTTTCAATATTTAAACATTTAATTAATGTGTACTGCTTCAGTTGACGCCCTAAACAGGGACGAATTTACATATTT
Source organism: Magicicada septendecula (assembly GCA_034769895.1). Taxonomy (NCBI): domain Eukaryota; kingdom Metazoa; phylum Arthropoda; class Insecta; order Hemiptera; family Cicadidae; genus Magicicada; species Magicicada septendecula. Next base: position 299,931,071 of record CM068369.1, on the reverse strand, counting down.
TAATTAATAATTAACTCGTCATACTTCAGTATGGTACTTCCACAACTATTGGAAAGGCTATAAAAGCAGCCAGCATGTAACGGTACAAACTGATGGGGGTCTATAATTTAAAGCTTTTCACCTTTTTATTTAACCAGAGTGTATTTTTTGGTCACTGACTGTAGCTCCGTGTAAGGCACCGCATGGTACAAAAATGCGAATTATCAGTAGGGTGCGCATTCATGCGTACGAGCGCATGTGTGTGCCGCGGTTCACAACGTGAAAGTCACGTACAAAAAATTCCATAGCTGATCATGCGATGGAAACAACGCAGCAGAGAGTACGGGTTGATGGCGACGCCTAACGCATGGCGGGTAGGCAACCCAGTGCACACAGTCAGTCATCGCAGAGCAGTTGAGTTCGCTACAACTAATCACACGGTACAGTCGCAAATAACGCGGCCTCGGAAATTCGCTAGGCCGACGTGAATTGAGTAGCCGAAGTCTACCGAAACTGGTGTAAATATAAAGAATAATGCAAGGAAGATAGTGATAGTAAATTAAATGAACTGTTAAAGTTAAAAGAAGTAAAACAGTGTTAGTGACGACGGAAGTGAACGGGAAATACAAGTGATAGTGGACAAGGGAATGCACGTGCAGGTAAAACGTAAAAGTAATCAGTGTGAGTCAAAATGAAATAACGGTAATAAAAGAGCTCAATACAAAGGGGGTAAAAGTTATATATATAAATCTGTAAAGAGTGAGAGTGTATGTAAGAGAAAAGGGGAGAAATCATTAATAAAAGTACTGATTACTAGATAATAAGCAGTTGATAAAAATCTTTTGTTTAAACAAATTCATGTTTCTAGTTGTATTAGATAAAATAAAATCATATTTGTTTAGTGATATAAATATGTGTTAGCGTAGTTATTTTGCCGTTACCATTTCCTAATGTTCTGTACTGAAAAACTCGTTTAGTCGTTCCAGGGAATTTTCTGAATTGGGGGAAGTCAGATTGCAAAATTGTCCAGTGTTTTAATTAAGGTAAAGTATAAAGGACTCTCATATCTATCCTTCAAAGATATTGGTGGCGGCCCTGAACTTCTGTTGGTGTTTCTAAAAGGTAAGTCAGCGAGAGAAAGATCGCAAGGTAAGGTTCTGGCAGAGAATATATTTTTTAAAATTTATAAAAGTTTGTTTATTCACAAGCATTCTATACAAGTACTGGCACTCTAAACAAGAATAGCAAAGTTCTTTTATCATGTAGTATCAATGTGGACATGATGTCACTATTTTTCTACTACATGAGCTGCATAAGGAATTAACAAATGAAAGTTGTATGCTGATGGTATGAACATTTTGACACTTTTTTCCTGAAATGTTATTTGAAGCAAAGTGACTCATTCGTTATGGTTTTTTAGACTTTTTCTTTCAACATTAAATAACATTCCTACACACTACCTCAACTGAAATTTTCAATTTGTCATGATATGTATGGCACAGAGTTTGATAGAGCCTGAAGTCAGCTAGTCCCACCAGTGTTTTCCACCAACCAATTCTTGTGAATGCTGTACAACCTACCTATACAATACTGGCAGCATTTTGTTAAAGGCTGGTTACCAATTTTATAATACTAAAATTATACTGAAACAAAATAGTATACTAAATGAGCATGGAATAGAATAAAAATCAGTCAAGTTTTTAGTTACAGTACCTATTTCTTATTACTTCTTATTCTTCACCTAACCTTGCTGATATGATGAATATCTTACCTTGAATCCTACACCTACACTTGTCTTATGAATTTATGAGGACCAGGCTTTATGTACATGTATATTACATTAATATATATGTACATTATTATAGAAAACACAGGCTTTGTGTAAGCATTCAAACAAAACTTACATAAGAATGGTAAGGAAGGAGACAACAAGACGTGTAAATCCACTTCTTGCAGTTTAAAAATGGCAAAAACATAAAATTCTTAAACATTTTTCAAAATGTTTATAGAACTAACGGAAAGAAAGTTTTGAACATTCTTCAATTTATGTAAACCAATCAATAACAAATATCATTATCAGTTTATACACTTCTTACCCATTATGTCTAGAGATGTTTATCAACTGTTTGCAGGTTTTCTGTCATTACTTGATACAAACAATATAGAAATACAATAATTTCATTTATACTGCTTTCAAGTATTAGAAAACACACAATGCATGAGAGCGTAGTCTTGAAAAAGTTTCTAAATACTTTTTGTTTGTACCTCAATTAACGTTATTCAAACAATGTACTCACACACATTATTCTATTACATATATATATATTCATCATATATTTAAAATATCGGTATGGAGAACCATACATGACTTCCATGTTCTAAGATTTATATTTAAGATCATTTTCAAAATGAAATATTTCTATAGAAACTACTTTTTTTCTTCAGCGTTAACCATAGTACTGTGGTCACTAACGTATACCACCTCAAGTAGTTAGCGCACTCAATTTTTACTAATGATGGCACTGCTGGTTTTGCAGAAAACATTGGACCACGGCCAAACAGCCCGGGAAGGAATTTTAACAACAAACTACTTCTTTGTTGCCGATAACGTAGTACACATATAAAAAACTTATCCCCTTCCCCTTCAACGATTATTTTCATTTATAGAAAATTACCCCCTCCCTCTTCAACTACCCTTTTCATTTATAAATATTTCATCTACCTTTCTACAGTGGATTATTATGACCGTCTTTTCAGGATACTACATTTATCAAAATTAAGTACTTTACTCTTATTAAAACATAAACTTCATAAACATAAATGTTGCAGGTAAACTACCCCTTCCCCTTAACCGATCTTTACCAAAATCCATAGGTACTGAGTCCTCTACAATTTGGCCAAATATGCAAAAAATTATTTTTCTGTTAGAATTTGCAGCAGTTATCATTCGCCATAGAAAACACTCTACACACCAGACACTTTCCAGAAAATGACTTTTCTTCATGTTTGAGAGTAGTGGAATCTGAATCAGCCTTTATCTTGGACACGATTTTTTTCGCCATCACCATACTTAAATTTCCTTATGGAACATGTAAGTAAAATGGACAGTGGAAATGTTATTAATTATTTTGTACATCTCTCAGTATACCTTAATCTGAAATCCTTCAGCTTATCTGGATCCTTAGTAATGACATCTGGACAATGTCTTGCCAGTCTGTGAAAAGAGTACATCAGACATTCTACATATGAGAATTCCAGTCTTGGTTCAGGCTGGCCATCCTCAGTAATAGACGGTGATGGCATGTACTCCTGTAATAAGTTACAGAATTAAACACAAAAAATACAAATCCCCCATTACAGTTCCTTTATAATATTTCTTTTTAACGCTCATGATTATTGTGGAACCTCACAGAAAATTATAAAATGTAGAAAAAATTATTGTAATTCTTAGTAGGTCAAAGCTGGTATACACTATTGGTGTGTTTGTTTGTTTGTGACCCCAAAATTCATTTTCTATGGTTTCTAAAGTCACTTTATTGAATGACACAGAAGTGACTAAGCAAATATTTCAATATTTAAATATCTGACAAAAATGTAAACTTTCAGGCTAGTCAGCTGTGGTGTGATAATAAACATGATTTCTTCAATATACATTAATCAACAAACTATGTTAAAAATCAATTATTATATCTAACACTGTCACTCCACAAAAAATGACGTATAATCACTACAATTTTCTCTTAGCCTATTACCTATATGCTTCAAAAATAATAAATAATTCTGACACACACACACACACACAAAATTAGGTCTGATTGTGGCATTCTGATCTGAATTTGTCTTAGCTCCGCTTGTAGCGGGGCATTTTTGGGCATACCTGGGGTAATAACAGAATTTGTATTTTTTTTTTATAAATAATAATTAACTTGTTGAGTGATAGGAAAATTTTGTGACCGAGAGGTAAATTTGTTATGTGGAAGTGATCGCAACGTGGCAGCATTGACTGTGACAATTATTTAATGATATTCATATAAACAGTTTTAATAACCGGCAACTGTACCAAAGTCAGTTCAAGGACAATGACGAACACGAAAAACGTAAACACGTTACACAACCAGACATCAGGCGATGTGTTGCGTCACTGGGTTATATAACAACTGTGTGTCATCGGTTTCGTCAGAGCCTATCCTGGGTGTGTCACGCCAGCAACTGTGTGAGGCACCGAACAAACAGTCGCAATACAACATCTGAGTTATACAGACGCTAACCACTGTGCGTCGCCGGTTCGCCGGTTTTCGGGCGAAGTTATTGTGTTCGCCGATGCGCCCGCAACATAAAAAATGTAAAAATTTTTAAGATGTGATCATCTAAAACAGTATTTTTGAAACCGAATAGATACAGTGAGAAAATAATAAGTAAATAATCATGTAACAGTTCGGCAATAAATCAGTGTGTGTATACGAGAAGACATTGTAGGAGGGTACCTTCAACGTAATAACAGGAAAGTAAATTAACAAATTTTATTATTTTCATACAGTACAAGAACAGAGGGGGAAAATTAATTTAAAATATGAGCTCTAATGGGAATATAACTTGTCTAATGTGAAAGTGTGTGAGTGTGTATGGGTGAGTTTGAATTACGTAATTACAAAGGCGCTGGTTTAAGTTAAGAAAAGTTAGTTGAGTATTATTTCTTTACAGCATATGTTTTAGTGTTCAACAGTTTAATTATCAATAATGTTTTGAAAGTTGTAGTCAGAATAAAGCATGTACACTGTCAATGTTAAAATAGTAAAAGTATAAAAGATGGGAGGAGTAATTTTGTCATTGTCGTTAATATGCAACAGTAAAACTAAATTATGAATAAACACAAGTTTGTTTGAGTATAGTAGATCGAAGTAGTCATTTCAAACAACCAATTCTGTTCTTCTAGTTCGCTGATACGAACCTTGGTAAATTATTTTCTTGCAGTTGGCAAGATGGCGCCCGACAAAGTAGATAGTACAATTTTGACAAATTCGAAATAACGTTATATTTAGTTATTAATATCAATAAAACGAAATATCACATTTGGCGCCCGAACAGGGACAATTTTATATCAATAAATTTATATAAAATACGGCCTACGGGGAGAACAGAATGGTTGTTGAGGTAGAATAAATTTTTTTTTTGTACATAAAATAGACGCAAGTATGGGGTTATGTTTTGATAGGGTTATGTATGTAGTGCATTATTTGTTTATGTGTTTATGAGTATTGTGAGGGTAATTAGTGTGTATGAGATGAATTATATTATATAAAGGGTATTATAATAAAATTTTTTAATATGTCTATAATACAAAGTAACGATAGTGATTTTGCATGGGATGAGTGGGAGAATGAATTTCGAGGTGTTGTGGGTGAGATGACAGACGAGGAATGGGGTAATTTAGACGATAGGTTAACACGAATGGAAGAACAAGAGGAAGGAATATTTGCAGAAATCAATAAACATTGTGAGAGGACCAACAATGAAGGTAAGATAGCTGAAGTAATAGGGGTAGTAAATGAGACAGAAAATAGGCCTAGTAATAATGATGAGAGTGTGGGGGTGGTAAACACAGGTAGAGAGACAGACCGAGTTAACAAAAATAAAGTCGATCAGGTGGCAGATAATGAGGTAAACAATGAGAATATGAGTGAATCTGATTGTAAGATGAGTGTAATGGATATGTTGCGAATAATTAAGAAACTAGTAGAAGAAAGGGGGGAATTGATAAATAAACTGTTTGATGATAGGTTTACAGAAAATAGTGCTAGTTTAAGTGCTGTGAAGATAAAAAACGAGGTAGGGGAGGTGAATACAAATGACAATCAGAAAGAGGTTAGTTTAAGTGCAAACAAGGTGCTAATTGACAAGGTAAGTGGAAATAATAGTGATAACTATAATCATAATGGGGTCAGTTTAAATGTAAAACAAGTGGCAATAAACCAGGTGAGTAATAATGTTAGTTATGATAACGTTAACAAGAGTGAAATATTAGTGAATCCAAATAGTGTAGATATCTTGAGTAATAGTGGTGGTGATAATGAGAGTAGAAAGTTAGTTGGTGTTAGTAACGGAGTAGTAATTAGTGTTGATGAAATTGAGAGAGAGTGTGATGAAAGGTTAGGGTGGCAAAGGGCAAATTTTCCCCGTGATATAAGTGGAGTAAGGACTCCGCTAGTAGTGAATTTTGAGGACAGAGTTTCCTCCGTTAATTGTGTGGAAGACGAGGTGTCTTCAAGCAGTCCCCTAATTTTTTGTAAACCTGGAAAAGCCAGGAAGTGGTATAGTAAGTTTGTTGTGCCCTTTGCATGGAGTGAAGTAGGTCAGTGGTGTTGTGACAGGTATTGTGATGAAAGTGATTATGAGAGAGAGAAAGAGTTAGAGTGGTTCAAAATAAATAGAGGTTATGTAGAGCTGATAGAGAAGATGGATATAAAGAGAGTTATGATAAATAATGTAGACATACCCTGTGTAGTTGTAGACAATGATTATATTGATGATAAATGTGTACCTGTACGAAGAATTAGTGTACTTGTAGTGGAGGAATATGATGAGAAAATAATTTACCTGGGTGTAACAACAAATATTCACGGAGGCGGGATAAAAACAAATAATAGTGACAAGTCTTATGAGATAATAAAAGGGAAAATGAATGACATAGAGGTAATGGTTTATGATAAAAATAATTATAATAAATTGGATGTAAATAAAAACCATTTAGTCTATAAATATGTAAGATACCTTTTTGACGATGGAGGATGAGCGAAAAGATCAGTGTTGGGACATTTTTAAATATTGTAAATTCTGGTAATGACCTTGCTGATTTGGACATCTGAAGTGAGATACACTTGAACAGTTTTGACGCATATTGTGTAAATAATATTGAATTCATGTGTGTATTGTGAAATGTTAGATAAGTAATGTGTATATGTTTTAGAAAATGTTGTGTTAATAATAATAATATTATTAATATTTTGGCATTCCAATTAAATAATAAAATAATTATGAAGACCATAGTTAATGATTTGTAGAAGTTTGATAATAATTGAAATATGTTTTAATAATCAAATGAACATTTAATTTTAATAATCAATTGAAGTAAATAATTTGAGATGTTTAGATATTGTGATTGAATGTTATGTGTTTGAATTTTATAAGGTAATTAAATTGTTTGGTGAGATTTTAATTTAATAATCATGAATAAGTAAATAAATGTTAAATGGTTTATTTTGTGGAATTTTGTGGAACATAATGATTAAAAATATGTGTTAATAATAAATTTAGAATTTTGAAAATCTGATTGCAACACAGGATAAATTCATAATGATGGGAAATAAAAGAGTTAATGAAAAATTTTAAATAATAATGTTTATAAATTTTTATATAAATTAGTTAAAAGAGAATTGTTGGTTCAATGTATATTTGTGTATTATGTTATATAATGTATTATAATCGTGTGTGTGTGGCTGGGAGGTTATCCAAGGGGATAACGTATTAAAATTTTGATATATTTTAATTAATGATGATGATTTGCTACTCAATAATTTTGTTTGAATTTAAAAAATAGATGCACTAAATACTTCTTATATTGTGTTATTATGTCTTATTGTGTTGATTGCATTAGTATGTTAGGAATAAGTATTATAAAAATATAATAATATGTTTTCAATGTGTTTATAGATTTAAAAATAAAATGAAAAATAGTTGTGATGGGTAAAATTTTCAATGGGTTGTAAAAGATAGAAATGGGTGATAGTAATTGTTTGAATAAAATGTTTGAGTCAATTCAAGTTGAATTTTGTGGGACATATAGATCTGTTCAAATCGAAGTAAGAGTTAAAGTAATAGTGGAAATGAAAATAATACAATGTTGTTTTGAGTTAATGTATGTTATAGAATTTTGAGAAGTATAAGTGGAGACACAGTAGAATGGAGAATTTATGTAGAGATTTGAGTGATATATTGTTGTTTATTTGTTGATGTTAATTTGTTGTAATTGTAGTGAGGTTATGAGATTGAGATTTTTTGGGGATGGCAATTTTGTAGTAGTGGTAGTGTAATGTGGGAGTCCGCAACATAAGGGTTGGGACGGGATAGGGACCGATTGGCGCCGGAAAGGGTTACCTAGGGGGAGTCCAGGGACCAACATAAGGGAATGAGTTTTGGGAAGGAAACACGTATCCTATGTACAAAGGGTTAGAGAGTATTTTTTTTATATAAGAGTCGAAGGTGGCGATTGGAGTTAAAATAGTAAGTAGTTAGAGGTAGAGAAGGGTTAGTAAAATTTTGATAGTGGGGTGTCATACTAGTTAAAGATTTTGTAAGGGAGCGTTAGAGTAATGAAAGGGGAAGTTTGTGAGTAAATGCCAAGTTGATAAAGTAAATTATAAGGAATAACGTAGAATCACCCAAAGTAATGAAATGGAATAATGATGGCCAGAATTGAAAAAAAAAAAAAAAAAAAAAAAAAAAAAAAAAAAAAAAAAAAAATTTTGTAATTTTGAGAAACGAATTAATAAGAGTAAATCAAGTTTAAAAGTAATTTTCTGATTTTATATGCCAACTTAATGTGTGTAACATTTTAAATACCAATTGTTTATTTTAATGTGAATTAGAAGTGTGTATTATATTTTCTTATGTTATATTGTGTTTGTTAGTTTAAGAGACTTTTATGAAGTTAACTATTTTAAATGCATTTTTAAATTGGGGATGAGAGAAATGTAATATGGTAATGGGAAATGTTAATAAGTCAGTCGTCTGTTTGCTTAAATTCTGATGGGAATCAGGGCAATGATTTTGAATTTTGGGGTAAAGTTGATAAGGGTAAGTAGATGGAATTTTAAGAGGGGTATATATATATTGTTGGTAAATATGTTATGATATATACATGTTAGCGATAAATGAAAAACAAAACCAGTGCTTCTTAGCGCAAACCAGCACCGCTAGGGGGGAACAGATCAGTTGGGGATATGGTGTTGTATAAGGCCACTATTTGATATTTTGATTTGTTGTTTCAGTGTTTGGTGATGCTGTGGCGGCGGACCTGAGCTGGCCTGCGCGTCAGAGCAGGGGCGTGGAGTATCTGTCTGACTCTACGGTGTTGGGATCTCGAGAGAGAAGTCCAGTATTGTCATGCAGATGCGGTCACAGTCACCGGACCAAGGGTGAGTTGATTATTCTTTTGTGTAAACCATACAGGGGGTTGTGGCGACATATCCTGGCTGATCCCTTTAGCAAGTATGAATGTGTCAATGAGATTTTTTATGCTTCGGCATAAAATATCTCATTGAGGGGGTATTGTAGCGGGGCATTTTTGGGCATACCTGGGGTAATAACAGAATTTGTATTTTTTTTTTATAAATAATAATTAACTTGTTGAGTGATAGGAAAATTTTGTGACCGAGAGGTAAATTTGTTATGTGGAAGTGATCGCAACGTGGCAGCATTGACTCTGACAATTATTTAATGATATTCATATAAACAGTTTTAATAACCGGCAACTGTACCAAAGTCAGTTCAAGGACAATGACGAACACGAAAAACGTAAACACGTTATGTAACAAGATCTGTAAACACGTTACACAACCAGACATCAGGCGATGTGTTGCGTCACTGGGTTATATAACAACTGTGTGTCATCGGTTTCGTCAGAGCCTATCCTGGGTGTGTCACGCCAGCAACTGTGTGAGGCACCGAACAAACAGTCGCAATACAACATCTGAGTTATACAGACGCTAACCACTGTGCGTCGCCGGTTCGCCGGTTTTCGGGCGAAGTTATTGTGTTCGCCGATGCGCCCGCAACATAAAAAATGTAAAAATTTTTAAGATGTGATCATCTAAAACAGTATTTTTGAAACCGAATAGATACAGTGAGAAAATAATAAGTAAATAATCATGTAACAGTTCGGCAATAAATCAGTGTGTGTATACGAGAAGACATTGTAGGAGGGTACCTTCAACGTAATAACAGGAAAGTAAATTAACAAATTTTATTATTTTCATACAGTACAAGAACAGAGGGGGAAGATTAATTTAAAATATGAGCTCTAATGGGAATATAACTTGTCTAATGTGAAAGTGTGTGAGTGTGTATGGGTGAGTTTGAATTACGTAATTACAAAGGCGCTGGTTTAAGTTAAGAAAAGTTAGTTGAGTATTATTTCTTTACAGCATATGTTTTAGTGTTCAACAGTTTAATTATCAATAATGTTTTGAAAGTTGTAGTCAGAATAAAGCATGTACACTGTCAATGTTAAAATAGTAAAAGTATAAAAGATGGGAGGAGTAATTTTGTCATTGTCGTTAATATGCAACAGTAAAACTAAATTATGAATAAACACAAGTTTGTTTGAGTATAGTAGATCGAAGTAGTCATTTCAAACAACCAATTCTGTTCTTCTAGTTCGCTGATACGAACCTTGGTAAATTATTTTCTTGCAGTTGGCAAGATGGCGCCCGACAAAGTAGATAGTACAATTTTGACAAATTCGAAATAACGTTATATTTAGTTATTAATATCAATAAAACGAAATATCACACGCTTTCATTATGGATCTGTTAAATGTTTTTGTTTATATTTAGACCTACTTTTCAGTTACATAAAGCTCTTGTTTTATCATCTGTCATTCCAGTGACATAGTGATCGTTCAGCTGCATATATATCTTATAACGCTCAAGTATTCACCACATAATTTAAAACACCATGTTTTCCCAATATAATTTTTTTAAACATTTTCTAGTACAAATGTACAACAACAACAAAAATATCATTTATAAACACTTACTATAAGTTTGTCCATAACTTGTTGCACATGAACCTCACTATTGGGTAAGGAGTTACAGTGGCTACAAAGTTCAGCAAATAGTTTCAGAACATCCAGTTGTAATCCTTCTTCAGTAGAATTTATTTCATTGAACCTAGGTAATACTTGTTCACACATATATACTACAAACTTGCTTGAATCCACTTGTGTCTGAAACCAATGTGAAAAAATGCTTTCATGTGAAATACACTGAATAGAAAACCAAATACGTTTTTGCATTACTAGTATACACACTGTGTACTGGAGAGTCTGAGAACAAAAAATGTGAAGGGATGGGCAATGAAGATTGATTATACGAATGAATAGAGGACTGTAAAGCAGGCCAAGGCTAACCAAGTCACGTCGTACTGACTCTTAAGTGGTAAAGACATTTAGTACATTTGTTTGGAGTTTTGTGCTTATCATTGCTACTGTGAATAATAGAGCATTTTAAGTGTGCATGAAGTTTAGTTATGATCTGGATTAAGATGTTTAATAAAACTTGTCATTAAGCTACTATCTACGGTGTAGAATTCAGTTTAAATCCACACCGGTCTAAATCTCTATTCATATGTAAAAATTTATAATTTCTATTCATGCCATATTTTACACTTACAGAAAAAAAAGGAAGAGCATGCCGCAGTCCGTATATTAACCTGTCAACCTGATCCTCATCACTTGCATTAAATTCTTGATTAAGATCTATCTGATCCGCTACGATATCCACTAAATCCTTCTGCCCACTTACAGATTTGCTCAGACGAGTCCATCCTAGTAAATCCATTAACAGGTGAAATTCGTCAGCCGTTACATCCTGAAACAACAATGTATGTGTAAGACATTTACATCACAATAGTATTGTCAACATATTCTAAAATCAAAGTTACTGGCAATGTTTTGAATTGTCACACAGTTTGATAAAAAAGATCATCCCTGTAAATGGATTATAATTTCAGCACTTCATTGCATATAATTAACAAATACACTTTATTATTCAAAATTGATTTAAAAATGAGTAAAATTAAAAATAAAGCAAAACCAATAGTCATATATTATGACTATGGAAACAAAAACAATGAAAGTATTTTAAGTGTGGCATTTCTCCTACTAAATTAGGATTTTATTGACTAAACAACTTTAATTTAGCAAAAACAACACATCTACAGCCCTCTGTTTTATGATAATTTTAGTGGGTGCCTCAAAATTACCTCGTTTTATACTTTCACATTAATATTTTGCTCACCGTGCTCTTTTAATTGTGAATTACATAGGTACAACCACTGTCATGTTACAAGTTTTATCCTGCGCATGCGGGATATTATTAATTTTAATGTTGCAGTACCTGAAGTAATGATTGTGTTACACAAAATAATTTCAACTTTGTTATTCTTAATTTTTGTTTTGCATTCTTAACTGCAGTCAACTTTTAGTTTTATTTTTTCAATAATAATTTGAATAACATGTCTGTCGGCATCCAGGCCACTTATAATGACAAATAACAAATATATTTACCTTATTTCCTGTCTCGTGACCACATGTATTAACGCAATGAATATTATTTACGCGTTTCGATACTATGTATCATCATTCAGAATATATATTAAAATATAATCACTCAAAGAGGTCGTTAAAAATTTAAAACATTAAAATCACAAAATCGAAACGAAACATATAAGTATTCAAAGATACTAACATTATTCGAAACCAAACATATTATTTTTTCAAAGATACAGTCAAAACTTTTTTATTATCTCATATTTAAAATGCAATGATGAACAATTTAAATAACCAAACCAACCAAACTTAAATAATTCTGTGTAATAAATAACCTTAATTAACAGTATTTTCTTATTCCTGTGGCACAACAGCCCTTTGCTAGACCTATCTGCCTCAAAGCTAATATTTAATAATACATATTTTACATACCTGTAAAACTTTCTTACATCCAGCAATCAAAAAATCTTCTGCTTCTTTATTAAGAACTTCGTGGCCTAAAGTCTTTATTTTTGTACTAAGAAATTTCATACAGCGTTCTCTTACAGTTTCTTCTCCACCCTCGATCTGAGAGAATATTCCAACCAAAGCACCTAACAAATGTTTATTTAATTTAATTTTAATCAAGTAAAACCCAACTGTGTGTACACCACAAAATCAATCAAATAAAAAATGGCTCTTCAACAAAAACAGACTATGAAAAAAAAGATGAAACACACATAAATTCACAAATTTAAATTACTTACTTTTACCAAGAAAGCATTTAGAAAAGAATCTGGAGTGATACTATACATTTTCACTTAACATTAACGTTGTGCTAAAAAAATTATTAGTGAAAACCAACAAACTCTAAACAATCAAATTCACTATTTTCAAAATACAAATGTGTGTAAGACATTCACTGTCTTATATAGACATAGACATAGTTTAAGACATATACATATCTACATTCTATATAGATATATAGATAAGTTTAAGACATTCATTGTCACATACAGCTTCATTAGAGGTAGTGAAATACTACAAACTAGTGTTGTAATGGTACATTTCCTTAAGCATCGTAAAAACAGATTTTTAATATAATGCTAAAACAGATTTTGTGGGTGAGAGACATCAGAAAGCGAGAGCATGTAATTTATTGTGTGACTTTTGAAATGGGGGGGAGAGGAGAAGGTTTATTGATAATTACAATATAGTTTTTTCAAAATTCATGCTGAAGGTGATTGCACCACATAAGATTAATTTATTCTTTTGTTTTCTTGTAAAGTCTGCCCGGAAATAAAAACTTATAATGGTAAGTAACTTATAAAACTTCACTAAGGTAATCATAGTATATTATTTTATGCATATATGTTTACACCTGCGGGGACCGAGTTACCATAATTTTGATGTGCGCACTGTTCGGTGAGTGTTTTTACTACTTTCAAAACTTAAACTCAATTGTTAGTAAAAAATATAGTGTGTAGTATCGACCTCGTGTTGTGCGCGAGAGAAAGCACATCATGTAACTACAACACAATCGATGAACAATTTAACAATACTTAAGTAACCAGAATCTGTATAATATTTACCTTATTTCTTCCATCGTATGACTTCGTGTTGCGTTTGATTTGATTTATGCGTTTCAAAACATATGTTTTGTCATCAGAAATAAATAAAAATTCACTCTTAGCGAGGTCGTTACATATTAAAATACAAATAAATATTGGAAAACAATTACACACATCCGCTTTACATGAGTGCGCACTCGAGTCAGACCGATCGGACACTGACTATCAATAGCTATTATGTAAACAGGTGTATTGCGGTATCGTAGAGCGGGTTTGATTTGAAATTTAAATGGTCGTTTAGCACGAAGTCACGACTGTGTATGTCATTGTACGCCCTATATTTCTCGAATTCTTCCAAGGCGTTCATCTAAGTGCCTTTATTACAAAAATACATGGGTTTCAAGTTGGAATTAAAGCTTGTATATTTATGATTTTCGTTTATCAAGTGACGTGCATAGTTGGATTTTATGTTGGATAGTGTTGTCTGACCCTTCAGATTGTGCTTTGGTGTGTGTTCAATAAAACATTTATGGAAACCCCTTCCCGTCTGGCCAATATAAAAGCATTCACAATCGTCGCACGATAGTTTATACAGTACCTTTTTTACACGACTTTTAACAGTACCTCTTGACGACGAGGATTTCAATGACGAACTAAACACAATAAAATACATAGCTCAAGCCAATGGCTACAATAGTTCCTTGATTGACAACCTCCTCAGAAAACAAAAGCACAAGCTATCTAAACCTCATATAGAAAAAGACAAAAAAACTATTTTTATTTCAACGACGTACACCAACATAATGCCAAAAATTTTAACTAGTGTGAAATAATAACAATAGAACCGTAATATTTAATACCAACAATAATCTTATGAACATACTCCGTAATAAAATAACTATCCCTTTAAAAAAGAAAACAGGGGTGTATAAATTATCGTGCGATGATTGTGAATGCTTTTATATCGGCCAGACGGGAAGGGGTTTCCAAAAACGTTTTATTGAACAAATAAAGAGTGAATTTTTATTTATTTCTGATGACGAAACATGTTTTGAAACACGTAAATCAAATCAAACGCAACATGAAGTCACACGACAGAAGAAATAAGGTTAATATTATACAGATTTTGTCAATAAGTGATTTGGATACCAATTCAAACATGTCTTTTAAGTAACCAGGGTGGGAAATTATGAAAATATAATATACCGTACTTCACCCAATATTGGTCGCACCCTACTTTTGAAAGGTAAAATTTGTATTAAAAATGTTTTAATACGTTTTTTCTTTTTTTAAGAAAAATATTTCTTAGAAAAAGAAAGAATACATACACGCTGGGAAATTTGCACTATATGCAGTTCAGTAGAGATGTATTTCTTTATCTTTCTTGCGATACTTTGGTAGGTGGTAGAACATGTTCACATAACCGGTATTTCCAGTTCTCCCTCACCTTTAAACAATTAAAGTAAGGCTACTTCACAAACACACTGCATGATTTACACTGAGTCATTGTTTGACTGTTGAACTGTGAATGTCTGCCGCGTCTTCTTGCTTGTGCATTTCTGTGTCGTGAACAGATTAACCATCCAGTAATGGGAAAATATATAAAAGTTACATCGCTGGCTTCAAGCTAAAAGTTATTGCATTTGCCGAACAACACGGTAACAGAGCAGTGGAATGTGAATTTTCAGTAAGTGAAAAGTTAGTGGGTTGTTGGAAAAAAATGAAGGACAAGTTAAACAACACTAATTTTCAGAGTGCTTTTAGGGGAGCTAAAACTGGTGTAGTTGATAATGACATATTTATGTACATTTAAGAGCTAAGAAACAACGGTTGTTGTGTTACATTCAAACTAAAGCTCGCGATATAGCAAAAAATAAAAACTTAGAGAATCAATTTAAGGGTAGTCGTGGTTGAGCGTATAGATTCATGCAGCGTAACAATTTATCTTTTAGAAGGAGAACAACAATTTGTCAAATTTCCAGCAAATTATAATGAAAAAATAGTACAATTTCATCGTTATAAGTGAATGGAAAAGTAGATGCTATTTACTTTCACAAATAGGCAATGCAGATCAAACTGCCGTCTGTTTTGATGTGCCGCGAAATACCACCATTGAAAAGAAGGGTGATCAACTGTAACCGTTAGAGCAACTGATAACGAAAAATTGTGTTGCACCGTAATGCTAGCTGTTACTGCAGACGGCAACAAACTGCCGCCTTTCGTTATTTTGAAAAGAAAGACAATGCCTAAGGGACTGAAATTACCAGAAGGAATTCATGTTCGGGTGCAATCGACAGGTTGGATGGACTTGGAACTATGGATAGCTTGGGTGAAATCTGTCTGGAACAAAAGACCCGGCGCATTAATGAAGCAGCCAGCCCTTGTCCTTATGGACAGTTTCCGGGGTCACATTGTACGGGAAGGGAAAGAACTTTTGGAAGAAGGCAATACTGGGCAAACAGTTATCCCTGGTGGCCTTACATCAACTGTACAGCCACTAGACGTAAGCATTATTAAGCCATTCAAGGATAATTTACGCCGTTTCTACTCAGACTGGATGGCAAACAGTGACCATCAGTTGACTCAAAGTGGAAAAATTATGCGTCCATCAATCGAAGTATTGTGTGCATGGGTGATTAATAGCTTGAATTTGATAAAAGTTGAGGTCATAGTGGAAAGCTTCAAGAAAACAGGCATATCAAATTCGCTAGATGGTACTGAAGATGATGATGCTTTGTGGGAGAACAATTCTTGCGTCAGCGACAACAAAATTGTATCACCAGAGTTAGGTGATACCAACAAAGAGGAAGGAGAATCTTCAGACACCAATGAGTGATTGCGGTAAGTCAACATAACTTTGAACTGCTAAAAAAAGTACATGAATTACTACATAGCAGTGTTCCTAACATTTAAAAAAAAATAAGTTATTAATTTTTTCCTTCATTTCATTTCAGATTTCGTCAATCTTCCCACCTATGACCCTTCCAGATTGTTAAATTAAATAAGTGAATACATACCTACATTTTAATTAATGAAAAAAGACATAAATAATGACAATTTATAATTAACTTTGTAAATAATTTTATTAATAAATCGTTCTTTGGGAAAAATAAAATATATATATATATTTTTTTTAAATCACCTAAAGTCTTAGTTTCGCGTAAAGGTTGTATCCTGTTTTTTCGATGGGCATAAAAAGTGCGACCATTATGCGGGGAAATACTGGTAATAAATACATTAAATAAACGATAATTGGAGGGAGGGAGGGAGGGAGGGAGGGAGAGGGAGAGAGAGAGAGAGTACTGATTTGTATTTGTATATATATATATATATATATATATTAATAATTGAATATAATTACTTATATGTAATTAGTTAAGATATAATGTTTACTGATAATTGCAATGTAGTTTTTTTGAAATTCATGTAGAAGGTGATTGCGCCACATAAGATACCGTTCACATAGGTTACCTTATAAAGGAAGATACCTTTTATAAAACATATTGTTACGTAATGCCGAAAAAGTGTTATGTCATTAGGGAACGTTCTGGTATATTGGAGAACGATCCCACAGCTGTAATGCATACGTGACATTTGACATGTGAGGCAGTATTACTTAATGCGGCACGTCTCATGCATTCTGGAACCATCTCAATTAGCCCAGCGGTGCGTGTTTCTGCGAAGGTCGCGCTGAAGTGTCCTCTAGAATTTTCGATGGCTTGTTAATGACGCATGTTATGGAACACTGTAGACTATAAATAGCCCATACCTGCTGCTTAGTTAGTTAGTTTTATTGTCGAGCGAGTACAAGCGATATTACTGTGTGCGGTCAAGTGGTTATTAGTGAAGTGTTGTATAATCGGGCGGTATAATTGTAATACAATTGTGTTTAATATTAGTGGACATTTTATTGTGTGTGAAAATTTTTTATTCCATTTGTTGTAAGAGACTGTGTTGTTAATTATGAACTGTTTAACTGAAAATTAAAGCTGGTGATTAGTGACTTAATTGGTGTCTTATATTTTGTTTCTACTGTACCTACGACGATCAAGTAGACCGTCGTAACAATATTATCTCATTAACATTTGTGGAATATTTTATATAAGTCATATCAATGAACAAATAAGCAATATCAATTTAATAAATTTTTGTGAATTATAATGAATATGTGTTAAATTATTTTTACACCATTTACCTAACCTATGCTCTGTGCTAAAATAATTCGTCAAACGTATCTTGAATCTTCTGTTAAGGGAAAGTTTTTGTTTTAAATTGTTTTCACGGGGAAAGTTGATACAGTTTCCACATTTCCTCCTATAAAAAAATGTGGTGGTGACCCAAGGCCTTTTGGTGTTTTTTGGAATCTTCTGGTGAGTAAAGGTAAGTAAAAGTAGTATCAGGGCTTTTGTCTTTTATTTTTCCTCTTAATATGCTAATTATTACACTATGCTAATATGCTATTCTAAAAACACTAGTTATGAATTTGAAAATTTTTCTGACTTTCTACAACAGCTGAAGCAAGTATTAATATATTGCTGAAGTAACAACATAATTCACAATACTTTATAATATAATCCTTATTTGCCTCTTGACACTAAAGCCTAAGTAAGGCAGAAGTGCTTGTATACTTTCATATGTACCAGGAGAATGCATATGCAGCTCCTGTGGTCTAGGTAAGACAGCTTTCCATCTGTAAATTACATTATATAGTTATGACAGTAGTACTTAGCCTACCATACATCAAAAAATTGTGTCTATTATCATTGACAAAACTATACTAATATCCAGCAGCAGTGGAGAGAAACGACACGTCTTATTTAGAGGACAATATCACAACTCTATTTCATATGAACAGTTTATTTACTACTACTGCCTGTAGTAGATTATCTTCCTACACCTTCTTAGAGATGGTCTGTTTATTCTATGGGCATCTACAACTTCCTGTAACGTTATTATGCTGTTCCTGCTGGCTATAAACAGACCAACCCACATTGTTGAGTACTGTGAACTGAAGCAATAAAACATATCGATTTTGGAATTTCTGCAATTCAGTGATGTTAGTAGATAGCAGTGTTTAGTGAAAAATGGTTAATGGTTACTTTCTGAGTGCACACATCTGTAACGGGTGAGTTTTACTATTTGTCCCAATAGTACCAGGGTTGTGAAAACCCCGTTTTTTTTTTTTTAACCCAACCCGGGTGGTTTTTTTGTTTTTTTTTGTGTGGGTTTAATTGGGTTTTTTGATGTATCCCGTTCTATTTTATATTGAGTTTTTTGCAGTGTAATTTTGTTTGTTTGTTTGTGTGTGTGTGTGTGTGTGTGTGTGTGTGCGCGCGCGCGCGTGTGGACGTGCATTACATTGTGTTCTTTTGCAATTACAAGTAAAAAATAAATTGTTTTGTCCTACATTGAACAACAAAGTTATTCCTGTTTAATTTACTCCAATAATTTAATTAATACCTAATCACACTTTTTTTGATATTTTTGGTAGGCAAGTGGGGAGATTAGATATTGAAATACTTTTCAGTTGGCCAGCCTGTAACATTCCACTGATTAACTTTGTCTGCATTTATTGTAAATTGTAGTGAACAGAATTTACAGAATTATAGTGAACACAAAACAGGGGAAGAGGTAAGAATTTTTGTTTACTTGTTTAAAGAGTATTCTGTATGTCTCTCTTGGTTTAAATCAACAATATAGGCCTAATGCTTCAATTTACTAGTGTAACTTTATCCTTTGTTACATCTAACCTAAAACTTAAGTTATAGTATTTTTGCTGTAGAAATAAGTACAAATAAGAAATAAGTCACTTGGTAACTGTTTCACAAATATAATTTTATTAAATAAAACTCTAACAATTGTTTCGGTCAGTCAGACCATCTTCAGAGAGTACATATACAATACTGAGGCATTACAAATTTTAGCAGCAAACAGGAAAGTACACAGCTTGGTGTGTGTGTGTGTGTAAATGATGAGGGTACTACCTCCTATACAATACACAAGGGTTCTAAAAATGTAGGTCAGCAAACTTTCAAAAGTTATAAATAAAGGTTATTAAACTACTGCCTGTATAATAGGGGAAATGACAAAGTCTATCTGGTCATTCATGATTTTTTTATTTTATTTTACGGCTTTTTTAATTTCGATAATTTCTAGTAAATCTAAGCGTTTGCCATTATTTTGTGAATGTAGAAGCTGGATATTATTTACATCCAGCGAGTGATTGTTGGAGATGCAATGTTCGGCAAAACCACTATTTATTTTATTATTAAATATTTATTTTGCGTTATCAGAAACACGCTTTTTTAGGGAACGTCCTGTTTGACCAAGATAGATAGCCTTACAGTCTTTGCAATTAATTTGGTAAATGTCACTTTTGAACAGTTTACCGCGTCTTTCTTTATTTACCAAAAATGAGCTTAAGTCCCTTTTGTTTGAGGATATGGGTTGTAAATCAAACTTTCTTAACCTATTATTAATTTTACTGGTAACATTAGGGATGTAATTAGTACACACGTTACAGTTTGCTGCTAAAATTTGTAATGCCTCAGTATTGTATATGTACTCTCTGAAGATGGTCTGACTGACCGAAACAATTGTTAGTTTTATTTAATAAAATTATATTTGTGAAACAGTTACCAAGTGACTTATTTGTACTTATTTCTACAGTATAAAATGTTTCACCAAGTGCCGTGCGAGACATCTATAAGTGAAATTATAGTATTTTTGTGTATACTAACTATTAAAACCAGAATTAATATCTCATAATTCTAATTAATTATTGCAGGAAATTTTAAACCACAATATGCCATTTGGTTCTGGAAGAAAGGGAGCCCCAGAGTGGGCTGAAATGCTGCAGGATGATGAGAATGAGAAGAAGAATAAAGTTATTTGTAAGCACTGTAATAGCGAGGTAAGTGCTAAAATAGAAAGAATAAGAGTACATCTGCACAAATGCCACAAGAAAACACCACAGTTTTCAAGGTCATTGGAATTGGAAGTAGATTATGAACCATCTATGACCAGTTCAACAATGGTTAGGTCACGAGACAGTGTGGCATTGGCTTCCCCTTCCAGTTCAAGTTCTAGTGTGACTGACTGAACAGGAAATTTCAACTCCAGCTAAACGAAAACAAACCAGCATGGGAGATTTTGCAATAAAAACAACTCATAAACAAAAAGAACATTTAGATTATATGATAGCAAAATTTTTTTATGCCAATAACATTGCCTTCAATGTGGCCTCCAGCAAACAGTACAAAGAGATGATTGAAGCACTGCGGCCTGGTTATGCTGGTCCTGACCGGTTCGCATTAGCTGGTACGTTGCTGGATAAAGTTGCAGATGAGGTGGATAATGAAATAAAGATGCAGTTGGGCAATGAACTGAGTAGCATCACACTTGTTCAAGATGGTTGGTCTAATATAAAAAATGATCCTATCATAGCAACCAGTATCCACACGGGGCAGGGTTCATTTTTATTAAATGCCAAGGACTGTGAATCAAACCAAAAAACAGCCAAATATTGTGCAGAATGTGCAAAGGAATCTATTACAATGTGTGAGGAGACATTTGGAAAGAAAGTGTTTGCTGTTTGTACAGACAGTGAAAGCAAAATGGTGAAGATGTGCCACCTCCTAACTGACGATGTAGCGGGTCAATTTTGGGTGTTTTTAATTTTTTACAGTATGGGGCATTTATATCTTTTATTTCTTTCATTTTGGGCGGGCTTGTCAAAAGTTATGAAAATTATTGTGCAACGTTATTTTCCGTGTAACAGAACGATGTTAAGAAACAGTGGTAACAAAGCGATACGCAGTTGTTATTGTGTAACACAGCGAGCAAAGAATTTACCTCCTTCAAAATTCTCAGAAATCCGTACTTGTGTGGCATCGCCCATACGCAACTGTACGACCACGAGCACAAGTGACGCTCTTGACTAAAACTCAAGATGGCCAGAGCGCAAGAGTATTCATCGTCTTCTCAAAGACCATCCGGAAATACTGTTAAAGCCCCGCCTACTATTAATGACATCAGCAGAGCCGAAGCCAATATCGTCCTTTGGTATCCAGAATATAACTCTGCTATTCCATGCATAAAGTGGTTACCTCACAACAACTGCGGCTTGAGCGACGAAAACATAGTGGCAGTGAACCACCATTCCTGCCGGTGGAAGCAAGAAGTACCTGTTACATTACCGTTCCAGTCTACAAGCAGCAGTTCCCGGTACCGGGCTGGTCCCAAGTAGGCTCGCCATAAAAGTTTTCATTTATCAGAAAAAAGTTGTAGTTACCAAAAAATTGTTATGTGACCGCGGTCAATACAACTAGGGAGCCGTATTCAAGAGTCTTTTCTTTCTTTCGGAACATAAATTCAGTGTAAACGGACAATGAGTGTGTGCGGCGACCGCGTGGCCGGCATTTGGGGTTTGGGGATTAAATTGTAAAATGTTAAGGGCATTATAAATTCTGAGTGAATGTGTGAGAGGGCAAAGCTGGGCTGTTTCTGTTTGTATCTGTGTTGGTAATTGTGTTTTGTGTGATATACAAGGTAAGCTGTAGTTCATAAGTTTGATTATGCTAGCGTTGCACAACTTTGAAAACATGTATCTAAATGAATCTTCCGAATTTTACAACAGCTCAAAAGTAAATGATAATAAATAGTAATTCTCTTCAAAAATGAGTTGTGTCAGTGCTTTGCGTAACCCATAGACCATGTTTGTATCCAGCTACATGTGATCGAACCCTTGGACCTGGTAGAAGTGATCCTGCCGGTAAGTAAAAGTTAATTTGAGATTTGGATATTAATAAATGTGATCGACAGATTAGTACATCACAATTGGCGCCACGGAACAGGCACGAATTGTAATTAATGATGTTTAATTAAAATTCCACATATACAAAGATACAAACATGTGTTTGGGATTAGCATAGCAAAATAATATTATATTACAAAATTTAATTAATTACATTATTTACTTAATGAATTTATTTAATCAATTCATTTAATTTAATTTAAATAATAATACAAAATGTCAGATAAAGAAAGTAATGTAAATGAAATGACGAATGTCGAAGTTTTTGACGAGTCAGATATAAGTAATTTTGAGTTACATTCGACTCCAAGTGCGAGTCAAGAGAAAGCAGAGATAAATTTAAGTGACCAAAGTAATGTAACTGATGATTCGGGTGTGCAACTGACCCCGACTTCAACAAAATGTAACGCACAATTTAACAGTGAGGTAATGAGCATGTTACAATTACTTCTAGAACAAAATAAAGAAATGAAGAGTGATTCAAATATTAAATATAATGACATAAATGCTAGACTTGATGAGAAATTCGAGGTTCAAAAGAACAGTTTTGATGAGTTAACAAACCAAATTAAAGAAATGAATAAATGTTGTAAAAATACCCATGAAACAATAAGAACCAGTTTGAATAAATTAGAACGGAGTGTTGAGCGGATGGGAGTACATGTGATGAGTACAGAGAAAAATAAAACAAATGAAAATTGTAATGACAAGTGTAAAAATATGATACCAGAGAAAGAGTTAATAAATGATAACAATAATGTTGAAAATAATGAGAATAATAGTAATGTATTTGAAGAATTAGCATCAGAGACTGATACGGAAAAAACAAAGAATGAAAGTACTGATGAGTTGGTAGAATGTGATTATGAGATGTTAATGTGTGTGTATGAGTTAGAGAGAGAGAGGAAAAATAATGTTGTAGTAGAGTGGGGACAGAGGGCAAATTTTCCCTTTATTATTTATGATGTTTATGATGATGATTTAATGTGGTCACAAGTGTTGTGGAAGGGCAAGAGTCCCGTATTGATAGATGAATTGAGGTGTTTATTTTTGTTGAGTAATTGTGTACCCTCTGTCCAGAATAATTGTGAGAGTGTGATGTGGTGTTATGAAGAGAGAGAAGTAAGTAGAGAATGGTATGTAACAGAACTGTATAATTTGCATAGAAAATATGATGATTGGAAAGAAAGTTTGAAAGTATATGTGAATGATAATAACTACAATGATTTGAATAAAGTAATTAACCCAATCATGAATATATTTACCGATGGAGACGTAACAAAAATACCTAATGTAGACCGGTTTCATGAGTATTTGAGTATGATGAATGAGTTTAATTTTTATGGTTACAACACACAAAACAGTCATTTGTGTGGCAATACAATTGAACGATGCTATGTAAAACCAAGGTTAATCTGGAACGATGGAGGATAAACTATTAAAACAATAAAAGACAGTATAAACATTATGTTTTATGGTTTTTTGACATGGCAGAATGGGACAATGAAGTGCGGAAAAAACTGAACAATTAATAGCAAGAGTTTGTAAATAATATAGTGAATTCATTTGTGTGTATTATGAAACGTTAGGTAAATAATGTGTATATTGTAACAATAAAATGGGGTCGTACCTGTTAAAATGTCTCACACTTGTTTATTTTGTGTATTAGTGTGAATGTAGTGTGTTTGCCTCACACTGGTTGTTACATAAATCGACGTCACTACTGGAGTCCGTAGCGTTGTCAATGTCACCAGTACAACCTACCTGTCAATTCATATGGATTTCGATTCCCGGGTGGCGCCAAATTGTTTTTGTTAAAACAATTAAAACATTTAATTTTTAAAGTAATATGTGGTATTAGCATGGACAGCTGTGGCGTTCGAATTATTCCCGCTGCTACACAGGTTGTCGACTCGGCCACTCGTGACAAGCGCTAGTTGGCTATGACTTAAAACTTCGCTAACACACATATATTTACAAAAAAAATCCTATGAAATAACAAGATAGTAATGTACTGTACTGCGTTTTTTAATACACATTTAATTATTAATAAACATGACAATTGAATCATAAACAAATTTATAATATTATGCTCCGGCTTAGAGCTTGAAACACAAAATATCTCAGGTTGGCAAAATTGGTTTCAAAACACTATCGTTCATTTACTTTTAACAAAATTACTATGTTTTTAAAGACCTGGAGTTCTTTTGATCATGAAAATAGACATAAACGTTGATTACATGAAAAGAAAGTACACTATTATACCTTATACGTACTTAGGATTTATAATGTGTTTGTACAATTTGTTCAGTAGTGTCGTACTTCTGTTACAGTAGTTATGTTCACAAATAAGGTTATCTCTATAAGTTAGTCAAATGTTTTTTAATGTAAGTAAATTGTGCCTTTACCTTTGAAAGAAAATACTATTTTTTAAATAGTGAGAAATTTTATCATTTGAAAATAATTCAAGTAATTTAGGGTTTTTTAGGAGTAAGAAATTATTCAGTACTTATCAGTTCGTCTCACATTGAAAGGTCATCATCAGGGTACGCGTGTATTTTTCGAATTTGGGCTGGTTGTAGGCTTCCAGCATCTTCTTCAAACTGGTCTGGGTTTTTTCTTTAATTAGTTTATTTAATTTCGCTCCTGGTCATCATTAATTCTGTATAGATCGACGTCTCTTCATATTGGATCATTTTGGTTCACTAGTTGACTTGTTGTAACTGTTTAAATTAAAGTTTTAGTTTGTCCAATTTCTTGTGTGGCGTACCCACGCTTCGTTTCTTCAGCGTCTTTATAATTTAACGGAAAAAATAAGCCTCAAACGACTCGTTGTCATAGTAACTAATAATTCAATGCTGGTTTAATTACTCCTTACTTACATTGTTAGAGATATTTGAATTTTTATTCAAATTTATTAAGTAATTTCCTAATGATTTTATTCCCTTATAATTCCTTTGGGATAATAAATGACATCACTATTATTTTTCTTTCCTTTCAAAGTTTACAATGATACCTCATAAGGTCATATTCTGTTACACTTTAACTATAGTCTAATTAGTTGACATTTAATAAATAACATATCTTTCTTGAATTAGATTATTACAATAATATTTCTGTGTTGAAATAACTGATATACAATTATTGTCCATTCACTGTTCTTAGATTAGTAAGATTTTTTGTGAAATTGATACAATTTGCATTTGAATGTTCTTGGCAGTTAACTGTTTTCCTAGTTACAAACAGCCATGATTGTTTTCTAGTGTATTTCCTTTTTAAATTACATTCTGAATTCAGCCTGATGGGCTTCATTTATTTGTTTGTGTTTTATTATTCAACATACATTTTCATTACTTTTCATTTAAAATATAATAGTTAGGTTTATGGACTGTAAGTCCCCTTTCAGTCATATTCCTTCTTTAACATTGAATCAACTATTCTTTATAAGTCATAAACTATTCTTAGTACTAACATTGATTTCTTTCTCGTCTTATAAACTAGGGTGATAAACATTGTCACTTTCTCTAATATTATGAAGGTTAATTCCCCTTTCAACATGGGGTGTTGTATTCTTTATAATTTTAATCTTTAATAACAAACTTTACTTCTATCCTATCATGCCATGTTAACACAAGTTATGGTACTGGGCTTTCTCCCTGATATGTCACATGCTTCCCTTATATTAATTTTAAATACTATTTTTAATTACTTCTAGGTATACAACTAATTATAATTCCACTCCAATCATTGGTGGTTTATCAATGTTTTAAAGAGTGTCTATTTCCTTAGCATTCTAATTTGAATGTTTCACATTCACTTTCACTATTTTTTAGGGCATTAACACTTCACTAAAGCACTTCACTTTGGTTCACTGTTTTGTAATTAGTGTTATTTAATGGGTAACCCCTATACCTTCTCCTACCATTTCTCACTATTTTTGTTTTAGTATTATTTTTACTATAAACAATATTAGGCTAGTTGTGTTTTGGGTTGAATCTAACCTTTCTGACAGGGTTAGTGTACCTTTCCTATACTACATTGTTTTACAATTGTATTGTCTTAAAAATTGGATACATATGTTAAATTAATGCTAATAATAACATTGGTTTCATTAATATATAATTATTCAAGGTTTATTGACCGTATTCTATCTCTAAACATACAATCTTTCCCTTTTATATATGTGTGTTAGTTTCCCCTTGGGTTTTATCTGTCTCCTCTTCATTCTTCCTCAACCCGGAAGAATCCCAGAGGAAGAGGATGAGAGAGGTTCGGAGAGGTTGGGTTGTGTCTTGTTTCTTCTTCAATCCGGTTCGGTTCTCCTCTTCTTCTCTTCTGGTTTAAATTCTGTTTACTTGTATGGATCTGTCCTCTTCTTCTGGTTCTTCTTTAGTTCTGTGTCCATCATTGTTTTGTCTATCATATTTTAATAAGTATGTTACGTGGTTCCCTTCTTTATGTTTGGGTTGTTGGATCAATCATGTCAAAATATTTACATTTTAATAAGTATGTTACGTGGTTCCCTTCTTTATGTTTGGGTTGTTGGCTCAATCACTTGGGTTGGGTAATATCGTTGTACGTCTTGTCAAAGTATTTACATTTTAATCATTTTTTACACATTTTATTTCATATGAAGTAATTTTATATCAAGAATTATCTTTTTTATCACTGGTACGAGATTTGGCTTAATTGTATCGTTACATAATGCCTCTCCTCTAAAATTGATCATTTTAATAAAATACTAGCATAGTGTTTTATGAAATTATCAGTTATAGATAACTTTTTTCCTTCTCTTCCTTGTTTGTTTCTCCATTCTCCATTTCTCTTCTTACTTAATTCACTCCATTTTATTTGGATCTGTTTTTATTTATTTCCATTGGTGCATATTCCCTCATACACAAATTTTTTCCCTAACTTTATATAGTAGCTGGTTTCTCCCATTACTACTCATTTTTCTGAGACTAGAGGCACATCTTCTCTACTCAGTTCATATAGATTGCTGGACTTTTCAACAGTCAATCTTAAATCTTTGTCAACTTGTGACTTAATAATAATAATAATATAATAATATAATTGGGATTGTCCACCTTGTGGTTTGTTTTTAGATCACTTTATCATTACTACTCATTCTTCCTTCCGCTATACCTTAACTATACACTATCATCTACTTATACACTTGATTATATTTATCTTTATTCATATGTTAATTTCATCATATCTCACTTTTCATTATTTTGTTTTCAATGCTCGTTGTGATCATCTTAATTGTTTTAGACATTTAGCATGATTCTGCTTTAGCCATATCTGTATATTGGTTTTATATACAATTTCTCTCTCTCCTTGTACCAGGTAAAGTTTTATTTATTTTTTCTGATAATACTTTTGATTCAGTATAATTTCAAGTATTTATCTCAGTAATTTGAACTTGATTTTATTTTTGTGTATTTTACTCTGTATTCAACATCATTTTTGATAATTCTTCGGTAAGTTAATGGTCTTACCTTAAAGGAATGTTTGTAGCGTATTCCTTTTTAGCTATTTTTTGTTTTAATTATAATTGTAAGTTTGTGCTTCTTACATTTTTATTACATAGGAATGTGTGCAACTTATTCCTGATTATTTCACCTTTTACTTCATACTTCATATTTCAATTTTTTGTTATATTTTAAACTGATTTAAATTGAAAGGAATTTGTGTAACTGTTTCCTTTGTTTTTTTTTTTTTCATTAAAACTTTTTTATTGTTCCGCATATATCATCTAAATATTTGAGTAAGTTGCTCTTACAATCTTTTTTAGAATTTTGAAATCGGTTTCATTTCACAATGGTTTTATTCTTCTTCGTAAAACTTTTTTATTGAAGTTTGATTGTAAACTCCTTTGATTTTCCTTGTATTAATATTACTGATTTGGTAAGTATTATTACCATTGTCTCTTGTGATGATATACGGATTATTATGATATACACAATTGTTCTATTCATATTACTATACACAGGTCCTTGTTATTTATATTCTTGGTAAGTTGACTTCTCCTTTTCTTTCCTTTATTATTTCCTTCTCTTGTTCGACTCTTTGTTGTTATGCACCTCTACTCCTTCAAGTGCTTGATAGACACACTTATTCTGGATGATATTATTCAAGTCATCACCACCTTACCACATGTTGGGGCCATACCCTCTCTCCAAAACTTAAATCATCTTCTCTATTACCTCCATTCCTGTGGTTATCAGGTGGTTCTTGGCTGGGTTCGGCCCTTATGGTGTTTACTTGAGCTATCCGGGGTCCTTCGTCATTACTTGTTGTATCATGCCGTATTGAAAAACCCGGATTCTCATGAACTGTTACCCAATTTCCGCTATTATTTTGGTTGGTATTGGGTTCCTGGCGGTGGTTATCTTCATTGCGAGGTGGTTCATCATTCCTATGATGGGTTATTATTATTATTTGAGACTTGATAATAACAGTTAGGACGATAGTTCTGGCCATATCTCCTTTGGTTATTCTGTTTTTGTCCACGGATGAAGTTTACTCGACGTCTGTCGTCATTTCTATACTGATTACCCCCGGTTGTACTGGTCATTGGGATGATACCGGTTGCCGTAGTAATTATGGTCATTGGGGTGACCGTTGGTACGTCGTTCAGGTCCATTTCCTCGGTAATTATCATTCTGTCGGTAATTATTATTTGGGCTGTTTCTATTATTGTTTTGATTTCCTGAGTGATGGTTCTGTTGGCCTCTGTTACCAGGCTGGTTATTTGGATGGCGATGCTGATCGTTTCCATTGAATGTTGGTTCTGCATTATTATTGTTGTTATTCCGGCCCCAGTTATTTCGATTATTGCCTTGTGGATAATTGTATGGTCCCTGGAAATTAGGTGTATTATTGTGTTCATTCCACTTATAGTATCTTTGGTTTGTGATCCTGTTTTTTCGATACTGGTTATCGTTCTCCAGGTCTTCCAGTAAGCTAACCATTCCTTGGATTGTTTTAATTTGGCCTTGTCGCCTGGCCTTCTGGATGGCCTCTTCGTAATGATAACCCAGTTGTATCACCAACGACTCTTCCGGTATCCTGGGTTCCAAATTTCTGGCTAAACATACCTTTCCCAGAAAGTACGATGTTAACGTGTGTCCTCCTTGTGTCTCGTACCTTCCGTTACTAATGTCATTGCGGACCACATTCTGTGTTGATTCGGACCAATACTTCTCCCTGAACTGTTTCTTGAACTCTTGAGTATCATTTATCTCAGGTCTTGTGGCTGTCCACCAATTGTCATGGGTGTCACGAAACATCTCGTCGATCATACTCCTCACACTAGACCATCTGGTTTCTCGGTTCTTCTCTATCAGCTCTTCTACCTGTTTGAGGAATTCTATCGGGTTTCTCCTGCAGCTACGAAAATTAATCATTTCTCTGTTCTCATTGGTTATGAACTGTGTGTGATTATATGGTTTTTCTCTTAATGCATCCAATTCTTCCTGCATCTGTTTCTCTCGCATGCTGATTCCCTGGATTTTTTCTCGGTTTTCTCGGGTCAGTCCGTCGATTTTGTCTATGACGGTATACACCTTCTCCACCCGATTGTTTACATCCAGTTGTAGCTCTTGGTGCCTCTCCTCCAGTTCCTTGACCACTTCTTGTTTATTCTTTTGGCACCCTTCAGTAAGGACTTGGTAGAACTCCGTCACCCTCAATTTACCTTCCTCTTCAACGTTACTAATTTTATTATTTAATTCTTCCCTGATTAGTATTACTGTTTCGTTGGTCTCTGTTACCGTTTGTCTAATCTCTTCTCGACATTCGACTAGTTGTTGCTTCCACTCCTCCTTGGTTTTCTTACTTTCTTCCTCGATTTTCCTTTGGAGGATATCATGGTTATTTTCCATCTTTTTGTTCACTACCTCCAGATCCTTCTTGATCTGTTTCTTCAGTTCTTCACTCTTCTTTTCCAACGCCTCTTGACTTCTTTTCAAGTCTTCATGGTTGCTCTCTATCTTGTCATTCAGGAATTCTATACTCTCCTTCATTTGCTTCTTCAAATCTTCGCTGTTTATGTCCAGTTTTTCTAATCTTTTATTTAAATCTTCCTTGTCGGATTCTAATTTTTTATTTAAATCTTCCTTGTCTGATTCTAATTTTTTATTCATTTGTCCAAATAGTTCCATCATGAACTTCATCATGCTATTTAAATTCGTTTCTTCTGTCGGTTTGACTGGTTGGTTATTTGCCATGACTTCTGCTTCTATTTCCGGTTCAGGTTCAGGTTCAGGTGGATTTGGATTTTCCACTTGGTCCTCCTGTGGGTTTTCTTCTGACAATTCTCCAGTCGTTTCCTCCACTTCTACTTCTTCAACTTCCTCCACTTCTTCTGGGTTTACTTCTTGGTTTGGTGTTTCCTTCCCTTTGCGTCTCGTAACCATCCCGTGTCTATTCATGATCGCCGCTAGTTATTCTTACCAGCCACACGTTGCTGATCGCCAATATGTAACAATAAAATGGGGTCGTACCTGTTAAAATGTCTCACACTTGTTTATTTTGTGTATTAGTGTGAATGTAGTGTGTTTGCCTCACACTGGTTGTTACATAAATCGACGTCACTACTGGAGTCCGTAGCGTTGTCAATGTCACCAGTACAACCTACCTGTCAATTCATATGGATTTCGATTCCCGGGTGGCGCCAAATTGTTTTTGTTAAAACAATTAAAACATTTAATTTTTAAAGTAATATGTGGTATTAGCATGGACAGCTGTGGCGTTCGAATTATTCCCGCTGCTACACAGGTTGTCGACTCGGCCACTCGTGACAAGCGCTAGTTGGCTATGACTTAAAACTTCGCTAACACACATATATTTACAAAAAAATCCTATGAAATAACAAGATAGTAATGTAATGTACTGCGTTTTTTAATACACATTTAATTATTAATAAACATGACAATTGAATCATAAACAAATTTATAATATTATGCTCCGGCTTAGAGCTTGAAACACAAAATATCTCAGGTTGGCAAAATTGGTTTCAAAACACTATCGTTCATTTACTTTTAACAAAATTACTATGTTTTTAAAAACCTGGAGTTCTTTTGATCATGAAAATAGACATAAACGTTGATTACATGAAAAGAAAGTACACTATTATACCTTATACGTACTTAGGATTTATAATGTGTTTGTACAATTTGTTCAGTAGTGTCGTACTTCTGTTACAGTAGTTATGTTCACAAATAAGGTTATCACTATAAGTTAGTCAAATGTTTTTTAATGTAAGTAAATTGTGCCTTTACCTTTGAAAGAAAATACTATTTTTTAAATAGTGAGAAATTTTATCATTTGAAAATAATTCAAGTAATTTAGGGTTTTTTGGGAGTAAGAAATTATTCAGTACTTATCAGTTCGTCTCACGTTGAAGGGTCATCATCAGGATAGGCGTGTATTTTTCGAATTTGGGCTGGTTGTAGGCTTCCAGCATCTTCTTCAAACTGGTCTGGGTTTTTTCTTTAATTAGTTTATTTAATTTCACTCCTGGTCATCATTAATTCTGTATAGATCGACGGCTCTTCATATTGGATCATTTTGGTTCACTAGTTGACTTGTTGTAACTGTTTAAATTAAAGTTTTAGTTTGTCCAATTTCTTGTGTGGCGTACCCACGCTTCGTTTCTTCAGCGTCTTTATAATTTAACGGAAAAAATAAGCCTCAAACGACTCGTTGTCATAGTAACTAATAATTCAATGCTGGTTTAATTACTCCTTACTTACATTGTTAGAGATATTTGAATTTTTATTCAAATTTATTAAGTAATTTCCTAATGATTTTATTCCCTTATAATTCCTTTGGGATAATAAATGACATCACTATTATTTTTCTTTCCTTTCAAAGTTTACAATGATACCTCATAAGGTCATATTCTGTTACACTTTAACTATAGTCTAATTAGTTGACATTTAATAAATAACATATCTTTCTTGAATTAGATTATTACAATAATATTTCTGTGTTGAAATAACTGATATACAATTATTGTCCATTCACTGTTCTTAGATTAGTAAGATTTTTTGTGAAATTGATACAATTTGCATTTGAATGTTCTTGGCAGTTAACTGTTTTCCTAGTTACAAACAGCCATGATTGTTTTCTAGTGTATTTCCTTTTTAAATTACATTCTGAATTCAGCCTGATGGGCTTCATTTATTTGTTTGTGTTTTAATTATTATTCAACATACATTTTCATTACTTTTCATTTAAAATATAATAGTTAGGTTTATGGACTGTAAGTCCCCTTTCAGTCATATTCCTTCTTTAACATTGAATCAACTATTCTTTATAAGTCATAAACTATTCTTAGTACTAACATTGATTTCTTTCTCGTCTTATAAACTAGGGTGATAAACATTGTCACTTTCTCTAATATTATGAAGGTTAATTCCCCTTTCAACATGGGGTGTTGTATTCTTTATAATTTTAATCTTTAATAACAAACTTTACTTCTATCCTATCATGCCATGTTAACACAAGTTATGGTACTGGGCTTTCTCCCTGATATGTCACATGCTTCCCTTATATTAATTTTAAATACTATTTTTAATTACTTCTAGGTATACAACTAATTATAATTCCACTCCAATCATTGGTGGTTTATCAATGTTTTAAAGAGTGTCTATTTCCTTAGCATTCTAATTTGAATGTTTCACATTCACTTTCACTATTTTTTAGGGCATTAACACTTCACTAAAGCACTTCACTTTGGTTCACTGTTTTGTAATTAGTGTTATTTAATGGGTAACCCCTATACCTTCTCCTACCATTTCTCACTATTTTTGTTTTAGTATTATTTTTACTATAAACAATATTAGGCTAGTTGTGTTTTGGGTTGAATCTAACCTTTCTGACAGGGTTAGTGTACCTTTCCTATACTACATTGTTTTACAATTGTATTGTCTTAAAAATTGGATACATATGTTAAATTAATGCTAATAATAACATTGGTTTCATTAATATATAATTATTCAAGGTTTATTGACCGTATTCTATCTCTAAACATACAATCTTTCCCTTTTATATATGTGTGTTAGTTTCCCCTTGGGTTTTATCTGTCTCCTCTTCATTCTTCCTCTTCTTCTTCTTCAATCCGGTTCGGTTCTCCTCTTCTTCTCTTCTGGTTTAAATTCTGTTTACTTGTATGGATCTGTCCTCTTCTTCTGGTTCTTCTTTAGTTCTGTGTCCATCATTGTTTTGTCTATCATATTTTAATAAGTATGTTACGTGGTTCCCTTCTTTATGTTTGGGTTGTTGGCTCAATCATGTCAAAATATTTACATTTTAATAAGTATGTTACGTGGTTCCCTTCTTTATGTCTGTGTTTTCGGCTCAATCACTTGGGTTGGGTAATATCGTTGTACGTCTTGTCAAAGTATTTACATTTTAATCATTTTTTACACATTTTATTTCATATGAAGTAATTTTATATCAAGAATTATCTTTTTTATCACTGGTACGAGATTTGGCTTAATTGTATCGTTACAATATGTATTAGAAAATGTTGCGATAATAATAATAATACCAATATTTTGCAAGTTAAATAAATATTAGAATTAATTGTGAAAACAGTAATTGATTAATGGTAATGGTCTCGATAACTATATAATTTATGTTTTTGGTAATTGATTTAATTAAACCAATTTGATATGCTTAAATATTTTGATTGCTTACTTAAATGTTAATTAATTAATTTTTTATGAATTTAATTTATTTTACGAGATGGAAATTTGGTAATGAATGATTAATTGTTTAATTTAAACTAATAAATTTTGTGAAATGTTTCAGAGATGGTAGTGATTATGTTTTGTGTGTATATCGTGTTAAATGGAGTGCAAGTATGAAAATTTTATAATCATGTGTAACAAAAATGTTTACAGGTAACTAAGATTTTAATTCAGTAGTGATTTTAATTCAGTAATGAGATCTTAATGCAATCATTGTGTTTAATAAATATGATAATTAAAAAATTTTTTTATAATAAATGAAAAATGATATATAATGATTATTAAATATAAATTTTGAAAATTTTAAGAAAGTCAAATGGTAAAAAGTTGTGAATTGGGTCAAATGATTATTGATGAAATGATTATATTTATATAATGTATATAAAATTTTTTAATTAAGTATCTATTAAGTTGCTATTGCGGGAGTGGCCTGTGCTCTCGTAGGTAGCGGAATGGGTTGGGGGTAACAGAGAGTGTTACCTCCATCGGAGGCCAAAATGGCGAAAATGTGCGGCACACCTTTTTTCGTGTAAATTAGAGTTTACACACTGCTAAACGACCGTGTCGCACATAACTAGATTGATGTGTAACAGGCAGTCAAATTGAAGTTTAGATTTCCCCGACTTTTCGGGCGATTACTGCCTTACCAGCACTAATCGTGGATTTGGCTAGCGGCCAGCTATGGTCATATCAAGTCCCTTGACCATAGCTGACTTGAAATTGGTACATATTTGAAATTCAATGGGGGGAGAACTTAGGGGAAATCTCCGGAACTATGAAACAGCGGCTGCCACTCTGCTCGCTTGGGGGTAGCAAGACAGGTGGTAGAACCGCATTAAGGGTGTGTAATTATAGACCCGAACATATTGATGTTCAATACTTTTAAATATAATAGCGGAAGCGAAGACACGGAGAGGTAAAACCTGCTCCAAAATATACAGTCTCTGTCGAAGCGAAAGGGCGCCATAGTCCTCCATAATTTGAAATAGTGTGTGTGGCTGGGAGGTGACGCAAAGGAGTCACGAATGTAAATTTTATAACATAACGTTTTTTTATTCAAAGTTTGATCAAATAAAACTGCTTGTGCTCTGTTCAGGTAACTAGCTGCTTAGATATTTAAAAATAAGGTGTTCATTATGCGCTTTTAAATGTATTATTTTATTGTTGTATGTTAGGTATAGGTGTTGATAAAGTGGGTGTTTTCATGATATGTGTATACGTTAAAGTAAGCCAATAATTAAAAGCCTGGCAGGCAATTAATGCAAGAGAAGTGAGTATTGATTCATATATGTATATTCCATGTAGTTTGTTCAAATTTGAGATGTGTTTTCATTATGTTGGGGTATCAGCTGATCAGCAATACCATGACACTGGTATATTGGTTTGTAAATGTTACAAGTAATTAAAGTTCAATGTAATGTTTTGATGTATTACAGATGTTTTGGAGTAATAACAACAATAATGATAAGGAGAAATAAAGTAACAATTTATGCAAGATAATAAGAGATAGTTTTTTGGGTGATGCGTAATTTATGGGACACATATATCTGTCCAAGTTAAAATCAAAGTTGAATTTGAAATAGTAGAGATGAATATGATGTAATGTTGTTTTTGAGTTAATGTAATGTAACAGAATTTTGTGAAATATTGATGTTGACACAGTAGTTGTGGAGAATTTATGTGGAGTTTGGAAGGATATATTTATGTTTATAATTAATGAGGTTATTTTGTTGTATTTGTAGTAAGGTAATGAGATTGAGATTTTTGGGGATGGCAATTTTGTATTAGGGGGTAGTGTATTTGGGGAGTCCGCAACAAGGGTTGGGACGGGATTAGGACCGATTGGCGCCGGAAAGGGTTACCTAGGGAGGGTCCAGGAACCAACATAAGGGAATGAGCTTTGGGGAGGGAAACACATATCCTATGTACAAAGGGTTAGGGAGTATTTTTTTTTATGTGTATAGAGAGAAGGTGGCGAATTGAGTTTAATGATAAGTTGGGGTTTAGGGTGTTTTGGGATAGATATTCTGATAGAGATGGGTGTCATGATAATTGAAGTTGATTAATATTAGAGCCATAGGGAGAAAGATTATATATGTATACAGATCTAGTACAGTCAATGAGAATAAATAATTCATATCACCCACAGTAGATTAAAGTAAGATTATGAATACAGAGAGTGATTCATAATAAAGAATATAAAATTTTTCATTTTTTAAGCCAGTGACAAACTTTTGGTAGAATTGAAAATAATGTCAAGTTAAGAATTGTTTATTATAAATAATTTAAATGTCAATTTGATGATTATTTATATTAATATTGTGTTTGTTTTAAATATTTTATTTTATTATGTTTTGTGTTTCAAGTTAGCTTATTCCAAATGTATTTTCAGAAAGCATACATAACATATGTAGGTCAAGGGTCTTGGACTTGACCTACTTTCGATCAGCTGATGAGTTCATACACCTACTAAGCTTGTATAGTAGGAAGTCAATTTAATTTGTTTGTTTAATCAATTTAACCAAATTTTAAATAATGTCTAAATATAAAAGAAGCAGCTTTATAAATTTAAATATTAAAAAAAAAAAAAAAAATGATTTTTCGCCTGCCAGCGAATGCATATTTTAGGTAGTGATTGTTTTATTATGTGTGTATTTACCATGTTTAGTTTACTGATTTCTTGTACTGCACTGTATTGTTAGACTAAGACATGTTAGATTAAGGATTTGTTCAAGTAGAAGAAACGCTTAATTTAAGTCATTAAAAAAAAAAAAAAAAAAATTGATAAAATATTATTTTGAATTTTTTAAATTTGTTATAAATCTTAAAAGATAATTTTTCAATTTTACTAGGTGGTATGTCAACATGGAATGTGAGTGTGTGTGAGCCCAGTATTTGCTAAAGGCAGCCCAGCTTGCATACAAGGGGAAACATATCGGTAGAGGATCTGGAATAATTTAAGCCAGGGATTAAGGATTTTGGGGGTAGCATGTTAGAAGGTGAGGTGCTCTGTGGTACTTAGCTGTTCGATTTCTCGGTGTTGGGATCTCTTACGGAGAAGTCCAGTGATCTCGTTCAGATGAGTCCATAGTCGCTGAGCCAGGGGGGTCGTGTACCCATGCAGATTAAGAACAAGGGGGTTGTTGGCACCAGTTCCTCACCGGTCCTCTTCGGGGTTTGTCGATGAGATTTCTTCTGTTGTGAACAGCAGAATTCTCATCGAGGGGGTATTGTAGCGGGTCAATTTTGGGTGTTTTTAATTTTTTACAGTATGGGGCATTTATATCTTTTATTTCTTTCATTTTGGGCGGGCTTGTCAAAAGTTACGAAAATTATTGTGCGTTATTTTCCGTGTAACAGAACGATGTTAAGAAACAGTGGTAACAAAGCGATACGCAGTTGTTATTGTGTAACACGGCGAGCAAAGAATTTACCTCCTTCAAAATTCTCAGAAATCCGTACTTGTGTGGCATCGCCCATACGCAACTGTACGACCACGAGTACAAGTGACGCTCTTGACTAAAACTCAAGATGGCCAGAGCGCAAGAGTATTCATCGTCTTCTCAAAGACCATCCGGAAATACTGTTAAAGCCCCGCCTACTATTAATGACATCAGCAGAGCCGAAGCAAATATCGTCCTTTGGTATCCAGAATATAACTCTGCTATTCCATGCATAAAGTGGTTACCTCACAACAACTGCGGCTTGAGCGACGAAAACATAGTGGCAGTGAACCACCGTTCCCGCCGGTGGAAGCAAGAAGTACCTGTTACATTACCGTTCCAGTCTACAAGCAGCAGTTCCCGGTACCGGGCTGGTCCCAAGTAGGCTCGCCATAAAAGTTTTCATTTATCAGAAAAAAGTTGTAGTTACCAAAAAATTGTTATGTGACCGCGGTCAATACAACTAGGGAGCCGTATTCAAGAGTCTTTTCTTTCTTTCGGAACATAAATACAGTGTAAACGGACAATGAGTGTGCGCGGCGACCGCGTGGCCGGCATTTGGGGTTTGGGGATTAAATTGTAAAATGTTAAGGGCATTATAAATTCTGAGTGAATGTGTGAGAGGGCAAAGCTGGGCTGTTTCTGTTTGTATCTGTGTTGGTAATTGTGTTTTGTGTGATATACAAGGTAAGCTGTAGTTCATAAGTTTGATTATGCTAGCGTTGCACAACTTTGAAAACATGTATCTAAATGAATCTTCCGAATTTTACAACAGCTCAAAAGTAAATGATAATAAATAGTAATTCTCTTCAAAAATGAGTTGTGTCAGTGCTTTGCGTAACCCATAGACCATGTTTGTATCCAGCTACATGTGATCGAACCCTTGGACCTGGTAGAAGTGATCGTGCCGGTAAGTAAAAGTTAATTTGAGATTTGGATATTAATAAATGTGATCGATAGATTAGTACATCACAACGATCTGCCTGACTTGCTAACCTATGGCTGCTCAGCACACTATCTAAATCTCTTGGAAGTGGAAGTAACTCCACAAACGATAATAAAGCACATAGTAGAGGTTCATAAGTTTTTTCGCAATCACCATCAGCCTCATGGGTGGTTGAGAGATAAAGGAGGTCGTATGCCCCAGCTCCCAAATTCAACACGATGGAACTCCCAGCAGGAGTGTGTAAGCATCTTCATTGAAAATTATTCTAAGTATGTAGAGATTATAACTGAACACTTACGTGAAATCCCTGCAAACATTGCTAAAATCCTGGACAATGTCACTATATTAAGAGATGCTGTGCATCTTCTCCGACAACTGACTGAGGTGAGCAGAGTGTTGGATCTTCTTCAGGCAGACTCTACTAATATCGCACAGGCTGTGGAACTGTGGCTTGATCTAGCTGAAAACCCTGACTTGGAACCTTACAAGGATGCTATAATGAGAAGAATGAATCAAGCATTACAGCCATTCCACTTTCTTGCCAATTTGTTGGATCCAAGATTCAAAGGTAGAAGGATGTCTGCAAAGCAGGAAGAGGCAGCTGAAAACTGGCTGATAGAAACCCATCCAGAATGGTTAACCAGCATGATGGCATTTAGGATATCAGATCCTCACATTTTTCCTGAATCAATGTTTTTAGATGCTGTTGTAAACCAATTTAGTCCTCCCAAATGGTGGAAGTTAATGGAAGTAAAATCATCAAAAAAAGGAAACTTGCCAAAGGAATTTTGTTCTTTTATGAAGAGCCTCAGCAGTTGCCCAGCTAGCTCTGCAAGTATTGAACGAATTTTCTCCACTTTTGGCCTTGTATGGTCAAAACTTAGAAATCAGTTGGGTGAGGAGAAAGCTAAAAAACTGGTGAAGACATACAAATTTCTTCATTCAAATAAGGAGTGAATCAACATGAAACTTGTTAGTTTGTGATTATGGATGGTTGTGGATTATATCAATAAATATTTAAATACATGTAAACATTTTTTCATAGAACAAAAATTTTCTGAAACCTAATATTAAATTAAATAGTGCTTGTTTACACTACTCTTGTAACTATCAGTATAATATTACAAATAACAGTTACCATAAAAATAATTATAAACTGAAATAAATAAATTACGTTAAATAGAACTGAACCTGAAGTGTCCTTGTTTTTTATTCCCTATTTTACCTTGTTTTTCAGTCAAAAACTGAAATAACATAGATAACTCAGTGTTTTTACCATTTATTTGAACTTAAAGATTTCACATTACGTGGGTTTTATTGGCTGTTTTGTTTTTTTTTAAACCCGGGTGGGCTTTATTGGGTCGGGTTAAATTGCAACAACAGTGAATAGTACAGGATTTGACACTTGTCTTGAACAAATTCTCTCCAAAACCTTATTTAAATTATTTTTGTTTCTGTTTTTTCACCACCTACACAATATGTATTTAGTTTTCTTTGTGCTGATGATACAGGTGGTCATTATAACATCAACTTTCTTGCAAGTTCTCCACATTTAGTATGTGTTCAGTCTGAGCTAATAACACGCTATCAAAACCATTTGGTTTGTTGTATATTATTTTGTATTGAATTTTTTGACATGCACTCTTCTCCATCTAAATCTTCTTGAACAACTATATATATAGAGTGCAATATTCATCTCACAGAGTACCCAACATCTAACTACTCTCCTTTACATGTTCTTAATATAGACACCATAAATAGAGAACAAGCCTTAAGTAGCACCTGATGGTTTGTTCAATTTTCTCACTGCTATAGTTACACTTAACAGTTGATATTTCACATTTCTTCTGGGTTTATTATCAAAATCTGTTTTCTTTGTCAATTAAACTGAGAAGAATGTATAATCTCCCTGTTATAGGCATACTTATTTTGTAAATTCACTTTTTTTAGCCTATGGGTGAGCGTAGCATATCCATGTCATTCCACGCTCAGATCCGAGTGTAACTTGTCCACAATATTAACAGCATATTGAACTACATAGCTCTTATATGTCACAGGTTTGCTTTATATTAACAATAGTTTAGTTCTGCACTAAAACTGAAGAGGACAATACCAACCTGAAAAGAAACAGTGTTACTTTCTTTGTTTGCAAACACGCACATTTCAAGTGATGTTATTTTGTGTTGTTTACACTGGGCTGTCATGTGTGCAAAGTCATTTTGTGTAAATATCTTGAAACTTATTAACCTTTGAATAATTCTGGGTAAGATTTATTGATGTGTCTGTTTCAGTATCTTAAGTTAATAACAGTGAAAGGGAAAATGATGAAAACGGTGACATTCGCACTGCGAAGTAAGTCACATACCAAATATTCAATATGAATATTACACAGAATAATGAATCACACACTTATTCTTGTATATTTTTCATCATATTTGTCCCTAGTTACACCTTTTGTCTTTTTCATGTGTACATTGTGATTAATACAAATTCAGTTCAAACATAGATGTTTAAACATTTTTAAGACTTTAAAAATGTTATATTTTGGATGGTTACAGTGGATTATATTTAACATGTTGCTGGACACATATTGTATCATATGAAATACAATAATTTGAGATTTCATGCAGTATGTACATTGGAGATAAGTAAAAAGTTCTTTTTCAAGTTACGTTTAAATTTATGTAAAAATGCTGAGGCCACGGCAGTATGCAGCCCTGCAAGGTGGCTAAGGCGCAATGTTTTAACTAGCGAAATCGTGATATTACATATCATGGAACAACCAATATATACAGTGGAACTCGCAAATAACGAGCTCGCTTATAAAAGAACTTTCTCACATGTAACAAGCAAAAGTACGAGATTTGTTTGGTTTTGTATCTTAGTAATGATAATTAAACTCACTGTTAACGAGTAGGAATCCATTAGAGACTTGGTTATAACGAGGATTTTATCGCAGGCTTATTCATGGGTTGAGGTCTAACAAAAGTTCATTACAATACAGGAATGTCATTATTATTGCATTAGCAGTTGCTGTTATACAATGGGGAGGTTTTCTGTTTAGAAAATTCCAAGTAAGGACTCTGTCTAAACTAATATTAAAACTAGTTTGTTATTAACAGATGGAACTGTTGATTAAACAACTAACTGCTATGTGCCTCTTAACCCAATTGCCGTACTCAAAACTGTAAACAGTAACTGTAGGAACGCACACTGTTGCCAAGGTGTCCCATACGTGCTGTTATGAAAACCAGTGTGGTATGTCGCACCACAGAGTTAACTGTTAGTGTAGGTTCTATGTAACAAAGTCTTTGTTAAGAGTGCTGTTTTCGGTTACACTTTTTGATTACTCGTGGGAGTATGTTAGTTTAATACTTAAATAGTTGTGTTGCAGATACAAGTTTATTGCTAACTAATTTCTAATTACTTAACTAAGTTTAGTGAAAACATGTGAATCTATTATTAAATAAATAAGCGTAAGCATGTTTAAATAACATGTTTACCTAAGTATAAATTTACTTTATTTTTTGTCATTTTATGGAACTTTGTGCGTGTGATTTTTATTTTAAAAAAATTTGTATAAATATCTACATTTTTAAATTTTGAATTCTTTAAAATACGTAACAGCTTTAACTTATATGTGATTACTTTCAAATAGAAGGTATGTCTGAAAGTGAGGAAGCTAGGAAAAAACGTAGTTAACCGTCACAGCCGGTAAAAGAGAAAACACGTATTTCCGGTTACAGAGTACCAATTAGAGGGCTGTCCAGAGAATTCATTTGTTCTCTACGAGATTATTTTGATTGAGAAAGAGAAAGAACAAGATGGGCCTCTGATTTCAGTTAGTCAAGTTGTCGATAGAACAGCAGCTGCACTCTCTATAAGTAAAAATACGGTCGTAACAATAGGTAAGGAGAAGTTTAAACAAAGCGAGGAAGCTGGCCCTTCTAAACTGGAAACACCAGGTAAAAAAAGATGGATAGAAAAACGTGTTACTAATCTGGATGCTTTTGCAGAAGATGGGATCCGTCGCTACGTATATGAATATTATAGTCGGTAAAGAGTATCCTACAATAAAAAAGCCACTAGTTACTCTTCATGATGCAGAGCTTTTCA
The DNA here is from genome assembly GCA_034769895.1 of Magicicada septendecula. NCBI lineage: Eukaryota > Metazoa > Arthropoda > Insecta > Hemiptera > Cicadidae > Magicicada > Magicicada septendecula. The sequence continues at coordinate 299,888,132 of CM068369.1, read as the reverse complement.
CTGGTAGCCACTCGTCTTTACGGTCTGTAATTAAAAATTTGGGATTTAAATTTACTACCGTTTTGGGTAGAAAAGTATTAATGGAGCAACAACATGTAGTTGCTTCTTGCTGTACATTTCTTAGGCGTGTAATAAATGAAAATTTTAATAACGTCATCTGGGTTGACAAAACATGGGCGAACACAGGACATTCTAAAAAAAATTTTGGTCGGACAATTCTATGGCAGGAACTATGCCAGTGCGAATTGGAAAAGGTGGAAGACTTATAATTATCCATGCCGGAAATTCTCAGGGGATTATTTATTGCCAATTGTATTTAAATCGAAAAGACTTCTATCACGAAGAAATGAATCACAATAAATTTAAAACGTGGTTTGAAGAATTCCTGTTAAAGAATATTCCTCCCAATTCAGTGATCGTGACGGACAATGCGCCATACCATTCAGTGATTAAAGACAAGGCTCCAACAATGGCTTCAAAAAAAGAAGAGATTCCATTGGCTAAAACATCAAAACATTCCATTGACAGAGGATATGAAAAAGGCTGAGTTGATGGAATTAGTACTACTTAATAAACCAAAGTTTCCTGTGTATATTGTTGATGAGTTGGCTGCTGAAAGTCACGGTCATAAAGTCATCCGGTTGCCCCCAAATCATTGTCACTTTAACGCCATAGAACTAATATGGGCCAGGGTTAAAAAATACGTTGCCACAAATAATACAAAATTCACACTGACTGAAGTTGAAAAATTAACAAATGAAGCCATACAAATGATTACTGGAGAAGATTGGAAGAAGGTAGTCGAACACACCAAGTCAGTTATTGAAGACGCTTGGAAAAATGAAGGTATAGTGGAACAGCAGTGGGAAGATTTGATAATTTCTGTGAATTGTTCGAGTGACAGTGAATCAGTTGAATCCATCGATGTATACCATATGGATCGCGTGCTGCATTCACTGAATTTGGTCCGACCGCTACATAAGTGGTTGGCAAGAACACTGCGTATGCTATATAGGCTACTGTACCTGTACAAAGTCTGACATTTCTGCTTTGTTATAGCTTTTGTTGCTTTAGCGGATTATCTTTTGCGTTAAATGGTATAGCTGTGTCATTTTAACAATTAATGACTCCAAAGTGGGAGGTTTTTAACAAGTTCTTTTCCAAAATAAACTCATTTATTTCACTGTAAGATTTCAGTATTCTGACACATTATTTAAGTTTATCGCTAAGTTCTGTGCGTTCATGAACAGTTGTGTTGCGTTCTTATTTATGAACATTTATTATTGAAGCCAGATGAATAAAGATAAGAATAAGAGAAAAAGAATAAAAGACGTGAGCCGTAAACTTTAAAATGTTTATTACGTAAAAGAAGGTGGCGTATACGCTCGCCATGGTCGTTAAAGTGTTCAATAAGCAATCCTAATTTACATTCTTTTTTTTTTTAAATTAGCTATGTATTAACTGTATAAAAATTGTTTACATTAAACACTACTAAATAATACAAATTTATTTAACTTTTGGCAGACACCAAGCTTAGAGAAGGTAGCTGCAGCGGTTCTTTTCTTAGCAGTATTATAGCACAAGATTTTATAAAATAATGTCACTATTAATTTGATAAGTTTCACTTCATGGCTGTCTTCAGAAAAATCATTGTTTGAAATATGTTTTCTAAACACTGTGCCGGCAAAGTTTTTGCAAGCTGATATAATCATTTTTTGGTATTAAGTTTACTATCAGATATAATCAATAAATTATACATATATTTTACAATCGTTAAAACATCCAATGACGCTCTAATTAATTTTCCGCTTGATACAAAATCAGTAAAATGAGTGTAAAAGCTTAAGTTATTGTCATCTGTTATCAGTTAGGCAAAAGTAAAAACAAACAGTTATAATAATAAACATTTTTCAGTAGAACTGTCCCAAATGTAATAATTGTAAACTGTTAAAACAAGTGCATTACTGACTGAATGACTCATTTAATACACGTGTTAACTTAGCGCCAAACGCTTTATTGCCAACCATTGTGTGGGAAGCTATACGTCCTTCGGACCGTTTTCTGCCGTTCACTTTGCCTGGCAGCACGCGATCCATATAGTATACATCGATGGTTGAATCTGAAGACAGTGATTCTACATTAAGCGTAGTTCACCCATTATAAACGTTATTTTGTTTAATGTTACAAGTAATGTTAAATATAAAATTGCAATATAAAAGTATTTAATTTAATCTTTAACTAAACAAAAATTAACAAACGAAATATTATAGTCCAATATTACAATTTCTATAAATTATAAATTATTATTTCACTATGTGTAGGCAGTTTCATTTATGAAGAATTTGCAAATATTTATGCTTGCTTAATACCAAATTACAGTGGAAATCGTTTAACGCGAAAACGGTTACCACAAAATATCGGTTAACACGAAATACCACTCGGGTACCGATCGCCGTTTGTTATGTACAGTGTATTATTTGTACGGTTAACACGAAAGGTTTACCTGAAAAATATCGGTTAACACGAAAATTTTTTGTTAAAAATAATTTTTTTTTTTGGCTGGCTTTTAAGTAACTGCATACAAAATAAAGCCACACAAGTACGCCCACAAGCTTGTTTTCGATATAAAGGAATCCATTCTTCATCTCTAAAAGAGAAAGAGCAGGTAGTGACCATAGTGTGTTTTGTCTACCTGTTTTGTTTTGTCTTCAGTACCAAGTTCTATTTACAGTACGTACTGTATACAGTGTACCGTTGTTTACGAGAAACCATAGCCTCTCCTTCAGCACCAAATGTGTTGTTCATTGACCGCAAATAAACCGTTATCGCTTACATTAACTACCTACTCTATAGGGTGTGGTGAGTTCAGTTCAGTTGTATTCTGTGCGTGTACAGCAGTGGTAAAGTTTGCGGTACGGTACCGATAACATTTTATTGTAAAAAATTTACTCAGTTGTGAGGATTAACTGTTTACTTTTTTACTGTACAAACTTCTTAGTCTTTTACAGCCAGTTAAGTGACGTTAAGCGTGTGACGTGTACGTGTTAAGTGAAGTTACGCTTTCGTAAATTTCGTTTTTGCAGTCCGGAAGTAAAATGGAGAAGAAAGTGTGTAAACAAAGTGCCCTCTCTTTAGAAAAAAAAGTTGAACTCCTCCAAGCTGTTAATGAGGGTATTCGAACTAAAACAGAAATCTGTAAAACATTCGGTATACCAAACTCGACGTTATCCACGATTATAAAAAATAGAGATAAAACTTTAGAACTGTATGAGTCGGGCAAGTTTGAACCAGGCAGAAAACGTTTCCGTAAGGCAAACCACGAAAACTTGGAGGCTGCTCTTCTTGTTTGGTTTAAGCAAGCAAGATCACAAGATGCTCCTATTTCTGGACCACTACTGATGGAGAAAGCAAACGTTTTTGCTGAACAGATGAACTTAAATTTCACTGCAAATCCTGGCTGGCTAGAAAGGTTTAAAAAACGAAATGGCATAACCTTTAAAAACATCTGTGGCGAATCAAGACAGGTGTCACAAGAAATGACATCATCGTGGTTGCAATCTACGCTGCCTGCAATTTTAAAAGACTATCCACGTAAGGATATTTTCAACGCTGATGAAACGGGACTATTTTTCCGTTGTATGCCCGATAAAACTTTCATTCAAAGGGGAGCAGTGTTCTGGTGGTAAAAAGTCCAAAGAGAGAGTGACAGTGATGGTAGGTTGCAATGCTGATGGGTCAGAAAAACTTCCGTTACTTGTTATAGGAAAAAGTTTAAAGCCGCGCTGTTTTAAAAATGTTAAAAAGTTGCCAGTAGAATATAGAGCTAACAAACGAGCGTGGAAAACATCTAAAATTTTTACCGAATGGCTGGTTTCATTAGAAAAACATTTCACTTCTCAGAAGAGGAAAATTGTGTTAATTATTGACAACTGTCCTGCCCACCCATGTGACCTAAAATTGATGGCAATTAAACTTGTTTTTCTACCACCGAACACGACTAGTGTCCTACAACCTTGTGATCAAGGTATTATTTAAAATTTCAGTACAGAAAGTTACTTCTGCGGAAATACTTGGCCACTATTGAGGGGAAAAAAGATTTCTGTGTAAATGTTCTGAATGCTTGTAACTTGTTAAGAACAGCGTGGAACCTCGTGACGCCTACAACAATTCAAAATTGTTTCGCTCATGCTCGATTCATTTTGAATTCAGAAACTGAACAACCCGAAGAAAATGAAATTGATCCTACACTATCTGAAATGTTTAATCGTGTGTCATCTGTATTAAATATTTCAATTTCTCTAAATGAGTACATGACTGTCGACGAGAACGTAACTACGGCTCCCGTATTAACAGATACCGATATCGTGGAAACAGTGCAAGTTGACAACTGTGAAGGTGATGATAGTGACGACGAACTTGACACGGAAAATGATAGTGAAAATGTTCCTACCGCTACCGATATGCTTTCGTTGCTGAGCCGTGTTCGTCAATATTTTGAAGCCAACTCGGAAGGTGAAATGTTTGAACACGTTGATAAATCAGAACAATTTGTTGAAAATAAAATAGTGCAAAATTGTGTGCAAAAGAAAATAACGGATTATTTTAAATAAAGATAAACACGAAAACTACGGTAAAGTTGAAAGACATACAGTAGTCTATAAGAAAACCTAAATCATAGGACTAAATTTAGAACAGCTAATAATAATTTTAAGAAAAATTAACAATAATAAACCATGAGGATAAATAAAAGGTTGTATTTGTTGCATTTTACTAGACAGTACAATAAATAATCTACAGTACACTATTTGTTCACTTCCTCATTTTGTTTCACTTTTTGTTCGCTTAACACGAAATTCGGTTTACATGAAAAAAATAACTGGTCCCCGTCATTTCGTGTTAACCGATTTCCACTGTATCTGTATTTATTAAGTTCACGATATAATAATAGAGTAATTATTTATCATGTTTTTCGAGCAAATTATTATGATATTAAATCCATACCAAAATATTAAGCAAGATCTCAAATTACCAGAGTTGGACTTAACTAGAATTTGCATAACACGATTCATGTCATTTCACAAAAAGTTTTTTACGCGATTGTGAACAGATTAGTGTGCACTATGATTAAGGTAATGTCCAGTAATATATATATATATATATATATATATATATGTTATTGCAACCATCGATTAAATAATCGTATTCACTACGATATAAGCTATGCGACTTCACTACAAAAGCATCTCTGGATGTCTTACTGTAATTAAAAATACATTAAGAGATATCATATCATGTTTTAAAAGTAAACTGTTACGTCTTGAAAAGCCTTATTAAATGACCTTGACAGTGAATGTGTTGCAAGTTGTTTGTATGCGGTGAATGTGTTGCAAGTTGTTTGTATGCGGTGAATGTGTTGCAAGTTGTTTGTATGTGCATCATTGTTTCATGTTTATCCACTTATAGAAGCCACATGGTCAGAGTGTGGCAACGTGTTGTTTCCGTCTCATTACAACTGTCAATACCAAACTAGTTTTAATAATAGAATAAACAGCAATGATTCATCTAAACTGCCCAAACAGGTCACTGAAACTTATAGACTGTTAACGTTACAACACGTGTGTGAGTAAATATTGTAATATAATTTTACAAATACAATATATCTTTTACCGTTTATATTACTATTTATTATTTTAATTTTATTTAATAAAAAAATTGTTTTATCTCAATTAAATTCTTTTTATTTTTATATTCAGTTTTATTAAATTGTATTAATTCGTTATTTAATTCTTCATATTTCTGGTAAATTATTATTAATTACTTAGTATTTATCATTATTTGTTCTTATTCAGCCTTCGTCGGTTTGGTACAAATTAATTCAAAATAATGTTTTGTGAAAACCCAGTTCGAAGTGCTTGTCGGCTCGGCTCATATAGGCCATCACCTCTTTTGGTTCCTTCCTACGATACTCAGCAATTAACTCCCCTTTCTCCACCTGAAATTCCTTAACTAAATAATTTTTTATAAATAAAGCTCTGGTTTAATTAATTAATTATTTTTTATTCTTTAAAAATCGCAGTACGACTCACAGGTCGACTGATTCGGTTGCCTGCATCCGACTCTTTTTCTCAACTTGAAAGACATGTTTGAATTGGTATCCAAAGTCACTTATTGACAAAATCTGTATAACATTTTTTTGTATATTTTGGAAAAAAAAAAGATTTTCTTTTTCTCAGTTCGTCAGTTACAGATTTCGGTTTGATAATTTATGTTAATTTTTCAAGGGTCCTTTTATACTGCTATTAAAAAGTCAGAAATGTTTAAGAAGTGCAATACCTCACAAATATTAAAAATCTTACTTACTATTACAAATGATGTCAAACTGTTTGAATATAAACTGTAATTATTTTATTTGAAGGCCAAAGGCTTCACCAACATGGCGTCGCTTTCAGATTGAGCTCTAGTGATGACAAAAAAAAATGGCCGCCTGTTCGCCACCTAAAATATATGAAATTAATCGTCCCAGCTTTCCTTTAAAATATTTCAGTTTATTTATAGTGTTCACTGAAATTATGTCGGATTCTGTGTTTTCCTTCACTGTGTTGTGTTCAAGTGTTCGTACAGTTTCCTTGGTGTTTGTGAATTCGTAAATTACGAGGGACGTCCAGAAAGTAAGAATACAACACTTGTTAAAAATCGAAAAATGAATATATTTTAATGAAATTTACAGGGTATGTGCCAAAATATGTTATCATTTCTCCACATAATCGCCGTTGAGGTCAATGCACTTTTGAAGCCTGGGCACCAGCTTTTGTATACCCTCGTCGTATCCCTTCCGCTCCACCTCCTTAAGTCACTTCCATGACGACCTCCTCATCGTCCAAAAATCGCTGTCCACCCAAGAACTCCTTCAATTTGGTGAAAAGATGGTAATCCGAGGGTGCCAGGTCCGGGGAGTAGGGTGAGTGAGTCACAATGTCCCATCCAAACGACACGAGCAGGTCCTGAGTGAGCCGGGCGGTATGGGGTCTGGCGTTGTCATGAAGGAGTGACACACCACGAGTCAGCATTCCCCTCCTTTTGTCTTTGATTTTTTGTTTAAATTTCTTTAGGGTCTCACAATATGCAGCAGCATTGATGGTGGTCCCTTTGGGCATGAAATCGACCAACAAGATCCCGTTCCGGTCCCAAAAGATGGATGCCATGATTTTCCTCTGTGAAGACTGAACTTTGAATTTTTTGGATGTTGGCGAATGGGTATGGCGCCACTGCAGAGACTATCTTTTTGACTCAGGAGTATAGTGACACACCCACGTTTCGTCCCCAGTCACAATTGAGTCGAGAAAGGATTCACCCTGTTTGAAAACGTTCAAGAAATTCGCATGCGGCCGAACACCTGCGGTACGTGGAGCAAACGGGGGACGAACTGGTTAACGTTTTAAGCTGCTGCGACATTTCGAAACGGACTGAGGCGCTTGATGTCTCATTTTGACCGTTAAGAACCCATCTACACGTCACGGGTGCCAACTTTGAAAAAATAATTTCCCTATGTCCTACACAGCCCTCGTATTCTTACTTTCTGGACGTCCCTTTTATGTGTGTAGTTTGGTTAGAACTCACCAACTTCAAACAGAGATTTTTCGCTATACTTGTGTTTATTAGTGTATGGCGTCCCTCTTACGTGTATTTTCTGTTCTTGATATGATATTTTCCGTTAACTTGTATTTATTTCCCCTTCGTTTAAAATTTTTTCTTGTTAAAAAATATTTGGTTTACTTTTTTGTCAACTCAGAATTGATTCCAAATATACTTTTTCTCTTGGTTATACGGAGTTAATGTTTTCACTTTCAGATGTAACAATTGAGTAATTCGTTCCTCTTCTCCCTTCAACGAATTTTTGACCCATTTTTCTAATTTCTGATTGGTTGATTCTGCTAAACTTGGGATTATGGGATTTTTTATTATTTCAAATAACTGATTTTTTACCTTCCAGTACAAGTTACGCCCTAATTATTAACTAATTTCTCTTAATTTAATTTACATAGTTGTATTCCTTACTTAATTACAAACAATTTGATATCCCTTTCGCTATATTTATGTTACCTAATAGGTAAGCTATTACATTTACAAAAACTCGGTTTACAGACCCTTTAGGTATCTGATTTTCACAAAATCATGTCAAACTTCTTTAAGTTTCTTATTACATTGTATCATTACTAAAAAAGAACATCCAATCATGACTTGTTTTTGTTAATTAACATTGATTTGTCTTTTGTCAATTGACTTTACTACTATTTTTAATATTCAACCTTTCTGCCTAGGTCATGCTTTTTATTCAGTTTAACATTTTCTGAAACACTGTTTAGCACCTTCTGATATTCCAAAAAATATGTTTACAGTCCTGAAAGATAGCTTATTTGTTAAATCTGTTGTTTGATACTAATTTACATTATCTGGTTTTTCTATTATTAATTTTGACAATAGTTGGTTGAATTTAGCAGTGCCCTATGTCATGGTTTCACATTAATTACTATGTTACATTTTAGTTCATTAAATCTCTTTTTTTGTTAGGACCCTTGTTACATACTACTAATGCTCACCTGTTTTATTACATTTGAATTATATCTTTTCTTATCCTCTTATTACCCTACGACAAATTATAAACATTTTAACTTGGAATCATGTTTCCATGACTTATATGCTACTTAATACCTAACATAAAATTCAACTTTTAAACTAACTTTGCATTAGTTAACCCACAACATTGGTAACTCTATATAATTAATTAACATATTAACAAAACAAACTCCTTTCAACTCCTTCTACCTTTCTAATGTTTAGTTATTTCTAACTAGGTTCATTTATCATTCCTTTATGAATGTTTTTATTCACTTTTGTGATTACCATGAAATGACAATTGTTCTTCACTTTCATAGTAATATTCTAATGTGTTCAGAGGTGTGGGGAAAAATTAATTATCAATGTTAAAGTTGTTCTCTATTATACTTTCATTACCACTTAATTTGTGATAGTAGGTTTTCAGTATATTTGTGTTATATCATGTGTTTTGTCCATGTTTATGCATGTTCACACTTACACTGGTATTGTTAACCTGATTATGATTGATTATATTTTGGTTTATTTACTCACCATTTCACTTTTATAATTAATCTAACTATTATTCCATTTTACTGTAATTGCTTATTATCAATTACATTCGTATGAATACACTACACTTTGAAGTGCATCGTCACATGTCACTTTCACTGATTTTTACACTATGTTTGTTGTCATGAGAAGAATTTAACTAGACCATCTAGTTGTTCTTGTCTGACTATTGACAATTACCCTTCCATCATCACATCACTTTTACAACTTAATATTATTAACAATGTTTACTTAAAACTATGTACAATGGTTTTTTAGTTTGGTTTCTGTATTGTACTTCAGGGGGTTTTAGGTTGTAATTTAATTACATTTATTTTGGCTTTTATTTACTAAAAGTTCCTATTTTGTGGGTCCCCTTGGTTTGTTGCATTACAATATACGTCTGTGTTTCTGTGTGCGTGTGCAGACAGTTTTACTCCCACAGGTAAATTCAGTCATAACATTTTATTTCCGTACAGCAGTAAAGTACAGTAACAACCTATGACTCGTAACTGACATGGAAGAACAAAAAGAATTCCAAATGACAGTTTTGGATGCTGTCAGGTTTATGAACAGAGCATGGAGTAACGCATCGCAAGCTACAATTCAAAATTGTTTTAAAAAATCCGGGCCTCGTTCCACACCATATTTCAACAGAAGATTATGATTCTGAGGATGACATTCCACTCTCCGAATAAATACAAACACATAATTCGACAATGAAATCAACCTTTCAAGAATACCCAATAGATGACTATGTAACAGACAATGACAATGTACTTACTACTGAAATTCCGACTGACGAAGATATAATTGCCGAGGTAAAACATGGTTCCTCATGTGACAGTGAAACTGAAAGCGAAAATGAAAAAGAATCTACTGCTGTCCAGGTCGTATCAGCGAGTGATGCTAAAGTATGTTTAAAATCATTAACGCAATTTAGTAAAACTAATAATGTAAGTGATAAATCTGTGGAATATATAAATAAATTACAAAACCGTTTTGATATCTACAGATAGAAAATTACTAAACAAACAAAAATATATGACTTTTTTAAATTAATTAAGTTCTGTATGTAAAATATAATTTTGATGATTCCATTTAGAAAAAAAGAACAGAAAACAAATAAATTAGAATGAATTTTCTTGTAATTTAAAAATAAATATTGTACATGTGGTATGGAAAGTTTTGCGTTTTTTGCTAGACAACTGGCTGATCTTTGGTAAGTTTTTACTACACAGTTTCTTTTACTATATTTCGCGAATGCACTATACACGAATAGTCAGCAAAGAATGTTAGCATCTAAAAAAGGTTTGAAGTCTAAATTTCACTTTTAAGCGTAGAATGTAAAACATATCAAAACTTTATTGTGCAAAGCATCTTCTATAGGAGACTTCTTTGTTGTATGTTCAATAATCACGGTACAAAAATTTAGTCTTATGAGTCAACTCGGATGCAGTGAGCACCCAGTTTTAATGAGCACATTTGTCTGGTCCTTCGAATCTCGTTATAAGCAAGATCCACTGTATTTGGTGGCAATTACAGAATTCCAAAGTTGGTATCAAAATACATGGAACTAGAGAAATCTAGCATGAATACTAATGTCACTGTTAATGGACTATCGGCGATATAGAAAAAACATGAAAAACATTTCACAATGAATCATGAGACAACACCCAGAAAACAGCAAGAGAGTAACATGCAACAGTGGCATGAAAAAACTTAGGAGGTAAAAATATCTCGTTATTTTCATAATGCTTTTATATAAGTAAATGACACTTCCTACCTTATTACAATTAAAAAAAAAAAAAAAAATAGCTACATTTACATCACACACTAAACTATCCATTTAAATTATTTACCTTTTGGATCCATTCTAAACAAAGACATGAGAGAACTGTGAACGACGCTCATCTCAGCCTGGTCTTCAGTTTGCAATAGTTGAGCAAGAATGTCACCTATTTTCTGTGTATGCTCCTTGTTTTCCCTACATAAACTAGGTAAGTCTTTAATAGCTTGTTTCCGTATCTGTAACAATACATGTGAACTACATGGCAAGAGTACTTATTATATGTAATCTCTGAATTTACTTAATTTATAAAAACAAACTCAAGTACACGTCTGCCCATGATATGCCCTGTTTAATCTTCTATCACGGCCTCAATACGGACTTCAGATTGTCAGACAGCACATCTCGCAACCATCATTTTGTCCTTCAGTGCTGAGAGACTTCTGTATTATCATACATTCCCCTTAGTCTACAAAAGCTAGATAAAATCTGTGAAGTTCTTGAAGATCTCCTGTGAGGTGAGAATACTGGCCATTAGACCCAGGAGTAGACAACCTTTACGCTGTGTACTAGGTAAACGCGGGCAAGACGATGCGTGCGGTGCGGTACGATGGACGTTCCCCATCAAACTGCTTGAAGAGAATGGCCTTGTCCAAACTGAACACATGACACGTGCGATTCGTACGATGTCGCGCCATCGCACTGCACGCATTGTTTGAAAACCAAACTGGTTTGATTTTTACCGCAGTTGTCGTCTGGCAAGCAGTAGCAATGGAAGTATTAATTTCTGAAGTTCAAAAGAGAAGTGCTTTATGGAATAAAAGAAACCCACATTACAAGAACCGTGCAATTGTGGATAAGGACTGGGATATTGTAGCTAAAGTACACGGTTTTTAAGTAAGTTGTAATTAAATATAGTTTGATTTTAAGAAGAGCCAGATGCCCCCATAGGCAAAAAATAGATTCCGGTCTATTGTTATTTTGTTCATCTTCAAGTTTAGTTTGATCAGAAAAGTAGACCATAGCAATTCTGTGCATGATATCTTATTGTATTAACATTTTGTATGGGTATATAAATATAAAATTGACAACATGCACGCCAATATTATAAAATCAATATTTATGAGATAATATTTTTAAAATATTTGTTTTTGTAATGATCATAATACTTTGGTTAGTGCGGCATTTACTATGATGCCCAGCTACGCTACTTTTCTTGTTGTTTTAAATTCTTATATATACAGTAATTAATACTGTTCTTATATACGCCTAATACTTGAATACTATAATACAGTTTGATTTTTTTGAGTTACAAGTTGTGATGTGTTGTGACAGTACAATAATCTCGATGTCAGAATTATGGTATGAGTGGTAACAAATTATCGGATTTTATTGTATCACCCACACACATACATGGAGAGAATAATTTCCTTTATGAAGAGACAATTACGCATATTCAAATAGATCACAACGATTCCAAGGTCAGGAGCAGACGTGCAGAGACGAACGTACAAAATGGCCCATCCAAGTGGAAACAGATTGAAAATAGGCACTCTCATTGGTCCAGAAGACGGGACGTCATTAAAAACAGTGATGACCTAACAAACAATGACATGACAACAGGGCGTGAGCCAATTTTGAACAAAAGACAATGACGTGAATGCGCTAACACATACACAAAATATGTGCTTTGCATCCCCCCGGTCCTTTACAACTCATCAAGATGTCTACACTCTAAATTTGTGGCTGGTACAGTTTTGCCAGTAAAAAGTGTTTATTAACCAGAGTAAAATGTAATTAACAGTACAAGTAATGTAGCATAGTTAACTGCTACCTAAGACGTTTAATTAAATTCAGTGTAACAAAGGAACAAAACGAGATTATGAGAGACGCCGAACACCTGGCCAAAACGGAGAACATCTGAAGGGCGACCGCAACTACTAATCAGGAAAGTGCAAATTAATTAACTGTTATTCTTTGGTGAAAATGAGCTCTAAATTATAAATCCAAAATTTACAAAAGGTACCGATCATATAACATGGGGGTAAAGAGTATGTGTGTGTGTGTGCGTAAGAATATGTCTGTACTTATAAATTATTAATCAGCAAATTGAGGCATTGGTTTCTGTCATTTTATAAAAGAGAAATAATAACGAGAGAACTGCAGTCTCTTGGAGAGGTATGGTAATAAACCATGCACACAATCAAATAATGAAATTATTGTACTCAGTATTAATAGAGGAGTAGAAATCACGTAGCTAGTGATGGTAAGATGCCATCTTTGTTGTATTGTAATTTGTAACGAAGAAAAAATATATTAAATCCATCAGATGTCCACACTAAAGTTGTTCAAATCATTGTTTCGTATACCTCTATTGTTTCTAAATCTTGCTGAGACGAAACACTGGACCCTAGAGAAGAAATTCAATTGGAATATAAACCATGTACTAAAACTGAGAAATTTATGGTAAGTAGATGTGTTTTATTGTATGTTATTACCATAAAATATAAAAATATGATAAAAAGTGAGTAAGATCACAGTGTGTTTACAAAGTGACAGTGTTCGCCCAAAATTTTATTATTTTATCTTCTTTAAAAATCCAGAGACTTTGAATTTATACGGAGAAATTTAGGGTCATCCGACTTCCGTGCATTCTTTATTGTTCTAATATTGTAACATGAGTTTGACATCAAACGTTCAAATTTTATTCAGCGAGAAGTATTCGCAAAAGATGTTCCACGCATTTTCTGCTGCTCTCGATGGACGATTATTCGCTTTCGAGAATTGCAAGTTATGGTTTCCTCTTATTACATTATCTTCCAAGACGTTTGTGTAAGCATCTTGTTCCATGTCAATTATAGTATTATGCAAAATACTATAAATACGGTAAAGAACCATTTTCAATATTTCGATAAATTTCTGAGTTAGAAAATACCCCTGAATCGCTATCTTTTCCACATGCACCCACATCGATCATTAAAAATCGATAATTTGCATCAACAATTGCCAAGAGTACTACTAAAAAAAACTGCTTATAATTGAAAAACATGCTGCCTGACCTGACTTAGCTGGACATTTTATTCTTACATGCTTTCCATCAATACTCCCTATACAGTTAGGGAAGTTCCATTTTAGAAAATAATCTTTGGCTACCAGTTCAAGATATCCAGCATTAGGCACAGGCATATGCCTCTTCTGAGGTGAATCCCAAATTGCCTTGCAAACCTCTATAACTATAGATGCAACAGATGATTTAGATAATCAAAATATAAATGCAATTTGTCTGAATGCAACTCCCGTTGATAGGTACCTGAAACAAAAGAAAAAATATGTGTTCTTTTGTTTGCTTTCAGAGGATGATGCTAGAAAGAAATGGTGCAATTTATGTGACCAATTTATAAAAGAGTTTAAGAAAATTCCTAAAGGCAAATTAGGAGATTCCCAGGATCGTGCTGCAACTTATACTGGAAAGTGGCATTATTTTAAGAATTTGATCTTTTTAAAAGATACAGTAGTTCCAAGAGAGACTGAAGGAAATGTACCAAGACTAGACGTTTCAGAAGACACAGAGGTTCCTGGTAGAAATGAAAATGAGTTGAACGAAGATGAAGAATGGGAAGAAGCTGCCAGTATTAACTCAAATATAAATATTGATACCTTCCATGTAGATCCGAGTGAAACACAGATACTACCTGGTCCTCGAACTACAGAAATACTACCTACTTCGTCCAAGTCAACGCTACCTCGTTCAAAGAGGAAGAGAGCTCGCGAAGAGAACATCGAGATAGTACGACAACTACCTGGATATTGAAACTAAAACGCTTGCACTCATTGAAACACCTGAAGATGAAAATTCTCTATTTCTGAGGTCATTATTACCGTATTTAAAAAGAATGGATCCTTTGCAGCAGCTACGAGTTAGAAATAAATTCCAAGAAATATTGCTACATGAGCTATCACAATCTCCATCAAATAATGTAAATTCTAATATTTCAAATTATTCTGTGTGCTCAACTACTGCTGCATCATCGGTTCACTCAAATTACTCAAACATTTCTTCACCAGTTTCCCCTGCCAACTCACCTTACTCTTGTAATCCTCCATCATTTCACCTCATGATGCAAATGTAATGTACAACAGAACAATTGTTAGTAATCTGCACTATGTATTCTTAGATTGTATTCTTAAACAGTTAAATAAAAGCATTATAAATAATATGATTGTTCAGTCACTTACCTCAAAGTGAGCAAAAGCCTCTCTTCCACAGAAATTGGTCTTTGGAAGTTTGTTGTACAATGATAACAAGCATTACGTATTTTATTTACAATGTAATCGAAGGTATTCAATGACATTCTGGTGTATTAACGGAATGTGTTTTCATCCTCTTGTAGCTGACCATACAGATGATGAAATTCGCCATAAATCAACCTGTTCTTATAGATTAGGCGAGTATTTTGTCTATCGCTTTGACTAACTTTCTTTAATATTTTCAGTTTTAAAAAACTTTCTATTAATAAAATGGGGCACACCGAACTCCACGACATGTTGAACTCTGGAAGATTACAATTAATCGCATGCAGGAACATTGGTCACCTCCGGTTTTCCCGCAACTATCTGCGGTGCGTGCGATAACTGCGGTGCTCGCAATGCACGTGCCCGGATTTACCTAGGACACAGCGTTACTGTACATATGAATATTTACTGAGCAGCCTTTGTGTACATGGCTTTATCTGCATAAAGCCGACATTAAACTTGGGGAATATAACTTATATACTCTAATGGGTCATTTATTTTGGGATTTTGAGACCCTATAATTCTGGGATTTAGAATAAGATTGTGAAACATGTTACATAAAATTCAAAAAATTATTTTAATTACATTATACCAAACAAAGAATTATGTTATATAGTCAAAGGCATGTGGTGGTTCTCAGAGTTTGCATTAAATATTGTCTCATACAAATGTGACAAATTTGATAAAACGTTTCTGTAACACCAGATTCAGCTAGGTTTTTTTTGTATACAGAAAAATATGACAAGTAGGTGGAGCAATGAGTTTTAATGTGTTCCGTGAAAAGTCACTTGCTAGCTTCTACTGAATTCAGACAGAGGAGTACAGCAGTGACCAAGTCATCCACACTATGTCGACATGGCGTAGTGAAATGTTCTCAACAGCTGAGTAAAGGAAGGTTGTGGATACATCCATGTACAACTCCACAGATTTCAGGTAAGGGTGTATACTCCTATAAGAAAAAAATAAACCATGGGGATCTGCTAAATAGGAAAAGTGATCATTGACAAGTGGTACCATAATTACATATACAAATAAACATTTGTTTTTTTTTATGTACAGTTCTTGTACTTCCTTTTAATAAACTGATCCTTTTAATTACTTTGTTCCACTATTACACATTATTACTGGTTTACATGGTTATTTTCTTTAACTAGTTTACAAGTGAATTTTGATTTAAATTATAAATGATAATAACTGATAATTGAGGTACAATGTTCAACTGCTGAGTAATGATTTTCAAGCGGTTTTTGGACATTTTGTTTAAGTATATGCATAATAATTGAGTTAACATTTGAAATTGTTTTGTTGAAGACTTTTACTAATATTTTACAATTATTTATATATTTTGTCTTATTATGTGGTTTAATATGTTTTTGTGTTACCAATACTACAACACATTCTCTTTGAATACTTAATGGGTCTAAAGGATTTTAGAACAGCAATGGTTTTATATGCAATATGCTATTGCAGATTTTGCTACTGGTGCCATATACGCATAGTTGTTGACCATAGGATTTTTACATTTTCTTGTTTCATATCTTAGGCCTTCAACTTTCTTAAAATTACAACATACATACAAAACAAAAAAAGGAGTGGTTTTGTTGTGACATATATGTGACAAGAACAAAAATAAACAGTTATCAGGACATGCAAGGCCTGTGTAACATTTTAGCATCAAATGTTTATGATTTACTTAACTTGTACTATCAAATGACACACTGATAGTATTGTGCACTCATTATTAACATGGCAGTTTTTATCCTAAATAAAATCAGGAACAAACAAATAGAGAATTTTAAAAATTGTTATTGCAGGTCAAACACAATACAACACAGTAAAAAAAATCAACATAACTTTGACTGCATACATAACATTAATATAAATTAAAATGTGTATACGATGGGGCAGGTTGTAAGACCCTGGTTAATTTGATATAATATCAATCTTAAACCTCTATACTCTTGCAAATACAAAATTAAGAAAGGATTTTTTTAATATTCCATTTTGTATCATCAAACTACAGTAGGAGACACATGTAGGGTGCCACCTTGTGATCCAAAGAAAACAATGGAACCTGGGAACCAAACCATCTTGAGATTAGTATAGCTACGCACCATATCCACAGATCACCTAAACCACTATAAGGAGTTTGTTACCACTTAAACAACCAAACATACTCATCCTGCTTTTCATCACACACAAACAATTATGACACTTACAGCACCATCTTCATCTTCACACAAGTCAAGTTGTGCTTCTATTGCCCGATCAGCCAGAGCTGGAAAGTGCTTGAAAAACCTCGCTATAAACTGTGATGCTAAACGTTTCTCCTTTGCAGAACCTCGCACTGCCGTCAATATTTCTAAGTATTCTTTCTCATGCTATACAAAAATAAAATTCATAACAATGTTGTTAATAAAGTGTATATACATGCATATGTTTTTTTATTTTAATA
The DNA here is from genome assembly GCA_034769895.1 of Magicicada septendecula. Taxonomy (NCBI): domain Eukaryota; kingdom Metazoa; phylum Arthropoda; class Insecta; order Hemiptera; family Cicadidae; genus Magicicada; species Magicicada septendecula. Next base: position 299,870,451 of record CM068369.1, on the reverse strand, counting down.
ACTGTGTTACATGTTTGCGGTTCTAACACTTACTTGTGTGTTTTTATCTTAATGTTTTTAGACTTGAGCCAATGAGTAAGCAACTCTGACAGTTGACACAAAACCACCACAAACAAACCACCATTTAAAGAACTACATATTATTGTACACAAATACCAATTTTCAAGTGTTTCTATAACAAAATGGTACAAAATTTTTTATTTTTTCAAATTAGTGTAATTCGGACATTTTTGAATGGTTTCTAAAGACAGTTACTTCAAACAAAATTATATTTAGAAAATAAAATATACATTTCAGTTAATAATACGACTGTATTATACTATATAATATAAAATATTCCAAAACACAATATAGCAAAACTTGAAGAAATAAACATCTATGGCTTACCCCCACAATTCACAACAAGGGGGCCTGAAATTTACTAAGGTTACTCTTAACCATCTCCTTGTAATAGGCACAGAAATAATTATAATGTCTATAAGTACTCTTGTCAAGTACTGTGGCTACAGCTATGGGATACCTCCTATCTGCATGCAGGGTCATGTAGTAGAATTTTTATGGACTGTTTATGCTGGATTCAATGTGTTAAATTCAAGAATACCACGAGTTCTACTAATATGATGAATGCACCTATGGAACCTGTGTAGAGGTGTAGGATGAAGCTTTAAATTGACTTCATAATTTATGTTTGTCCATGAGAGTGTTTGTCTCATTTACTCCTTTTTCAATCAGGGCTTGTTATATTTATCCATAGCTTTCAAAGGCTTTACAAACAATTACAATTTGAAAGATATATTATATCTGCTAGATGCAACCAAAATGTTCTGGAATCCTAGTTTTCTCAAATTAGAAGCCTGGGAGGATTTTATGATCATCCACTGCCAACAGGAGTAAGTAAAAGAACTAAACCTCTTCTGAGCAAAAACCGCTATTATAATACTAACTGAGAAATCCTCACATGACGACTTCATTACATTGAGTGTCAACATAATTTATGGGCATGATACCGACAAGACAGTTAATTCTGCTTCAGACAAAAAATATGGAACCAACAGCATACAGCCAGGAGAGGAAAAATGTGCATCCGCCACTGACACACAGTTTATTATTGAAACTGTAAGGACAGAATGTAACAGTGGCACACAGTCATTACTGTACAGAAAAGGCTAATTTACTGAAGATGGCAGCAGACTATGTGGCTCACAGTCAAGAGAAAAAAAAAAACACAAGTTTCTAACATTGCCATCTAATGAGTAAATACCCCAGTACACAACAAGACTAGCTTTCAAGTACAGGTAGATCCCGTTATACGCGCTTTCGGTATCCGCGTTTTCGGATAACGCGGTTTATTTGTGAAGTTTCAAAGCATCAAAATATTGGCTGTAATGTAAGAATATTGAGCGTTCCTTTATCCAGAACTGCTGCAAACCCATATGCAGGTTGTACAGTGTGCGTACAGCTCCGTTGTGAGTGCGCAACTATCACGCGCATCTTCCTGTACTGTGACCTTGTCACTGTGTTTCCGATTGTAGGAGGACGCCAGTATTGCTTGTAAGCTTGTTGCAGTAAGGTTGGTTGTGTTATAACAAGTAAAATGTCAGATAAACGTAGAAGAAGTGTAACGAAGTGAACAAACGTTCGAGAAAATCCCACTCATTAGAAATGAAGTTGGAAGATCTAGACCGATGTGATAAAGGGGAACGTAACATTGACATTCAGCGTGCAATGGGACTCAGTGAATCTACGATAAGAACTATTCGCAACAATGCACAATCAATTCGTAGAAGTGCTCAATCATCGACAAACCTGAGTGTTACTAGAGTGACTAAATCTCGATCAGAGGCAATGGAAAAAATGGGGAGTATGTTAAGCCACTGGATTGAACACCATAACCTGCAGCACATGCCTCTTGTCGGAACTGCAATTCAAACGAAAGCAAGAAGCCTGTATGCGGACCTGACAAAAGCTACAGAAGATGTGCCGTGTTTCTCAGCCAGTTCTGGTCGGTTTGATCGCTTCAAGCAGCGTTTTGGTTTTCACAATATAAAATTAACGGGAGAGGCAGCAGCCGCCGATCATATTGACGGAGGAATTTTCACGAACTCTATTAAGAAATTCATCACTGATGGAGGCTACACATCTAAACAAGTTTTTAATCTTGACGAAACTGGTCTATTTTGGAAGCAAATGCCGAGCCACACATTCATTTCCATTGAAGAAAAAACAGCGCCTGGTTTCAAGGCAGCCAAGTGCAAACTAAAACCTCTTATGATCTACCACTCACAAAATCCGAGAGCACTAAAAGGCTGTGATAAGTCGCGACTGCCAGTTCATTGGAAGTGTAATAAAAAGGGATGGATGACTTCTGCAATTTTCTCTGACTATTTTACAAGAGAACTAAATGACGAGTTGAAAGCCTACTATGAGAAAGAACACATTCCTTTCAAGATTCTCATCCTTCTTGACAATGTTTCAAGTCACCCTCCTTTTATTGCTGGATTAAGCAAAAACATTCAAGTTGTATTTCTTCCTCCAAACACCACTTCCATCCTCCAACCTATGGACCAGGGCGTTATTGCCACATTTAAGGTCTACTATCTGCGTCAAACATTTTCAAAGCTTATCGGGCAGTGTGACGCCGATGACAAACTCACCATCAAGGCTTTCTGGCGTCAATTTAACATTCATATGGCAATTGGAATGATTCAAGACTCATGGAATGAAATCACACCACAATGTATGAATGGTGTCTGGAAGAAACTGTGGCCTGAAGCTGTTGAAGTTGTTTCAGGAGATGGAATGGGAAATGACATCGGTGGTGCAATGAGAGAGATAGCAGACATGGCACAACACATTGGTTTTACTGACGTCGACGAAGAAAATGTGCGCGAGGTATTGAACTTACATGTAGAAGATCTAACCAATGAAGACTTAATGATTATTGAAGAGGAGAGAATTGTAAAAGAACAGGAAGACGAGGAAATAGACGAAGTTCAACCTGAGAAGAAGCTCACAACTAAAATCATGGCTCAGGCTTTCCAGATGTTCGACTCAGTCATGTCTATTTTTGAAGAGCACAACCCCGACACAATGAGAAGTTCTCAAGTGAAGAGGGAAGTTGAACAGGTGATGAAATGTTACAAAGACTTCTACAGCCAAAAGATAAAGAAGAGGACACAGCCGTCTATTAAAATGTTTTTTACCAAACATCATGGCGTTTCCAATGACAGTCCTGCATCCAGTAAGAACCCAACTTCTGCTACGACAGTGTCACCTGGGAATTCTACCAGTTCTACCTTAATTGCAAAAGGAGGAAGACTGACCACAACTTCAACAGATTCTTCTGATGTTGACGACCCTGAAGATATTATGTAAGTGAAGAGAGACTTTACATTTTTAATTTTTGAATACTTGTCTGTACTGTACTGTATGTTATTTCGATCATTTAAATGTATTAAAAAGCATTTTTAATAAGTTACATACATGTTTTCATTCATGCCCTAGTGTACTTGCCCATGTAAAATATACGTCCCGATTTACGCGAATTCGGTATACGCGCCGGTTTTCAAAAACGTATATCCCCCGTATAACGAGATCTACCTGTACATCATGAGGAACCCTTATGAATCCAACTAATGAATGATTAAAAACTGTGTTTAAAATTGAAAACGATTTATAGAATTTCATGCTACCTGTGGTTTGAACAAAAAAAGTAATTTAATGAACATAATTAAACTGAAATACAATAGTGTAGATGAGTTTGCGATTTCATTTTACGTTAGAACGTGAACACTTATCAGGATGAAGTCAATAAATCAGAAAATACCTTTAAAAACATAAGGCGACAAGGCAACTGACTGTGTATGGAAAAAGACCAAGAAATTAAATAAAGTAAAATTTATAAGTTTTAAATTATTTAATGTTTGCAATGAATGAAGTGGCAAGTGTGACATTAACCAGAGCGAGACTGGTGGGGAACATGCATGTGATACCTACCATGTACTACAGACTGTGATTGTAGCAATTCACAACTATGGAACACAAGATCAAGTGCACAATTGCACCTCTCATAAGGACTTCAGTGCCAATGCACAAATAAACCAAAATACTTTCACTTAAAAAGTGCACTTGTTGTGACACTACACTATACCGTCATCAATACAACAAGCTCTTGTAAAAGAATGCTTTACAATATACTTATGTTAAAACAAAATTAACACATAAATCGGTAGTAAAAAAATTTGGGTGGCATCCTTATAATATATATAACACAGAATTTTCCTTCTTTGTGCAACAAAATTTAACAATCTGTGCACAAAGAGCTCACAATGACTTATGCATGCTAAATAAAAGTATTATACAAAATTATATTTAGAAAATAAAATATCATACATTTCAGTTAATAATATGACTACTATACTATATAAAATATTCCAAAACACAACATAGCAAAACTTGAAGAAATAAACATCTATGGCTTACCCCCACAATTCACAAGGGGGCCTGAAATTTACTAAGGTTACTCCTAACCATCTCCTTGTAATAGGCACAGAAATATATAATGTCTGTAAGTACTCTTGTCAAGTACTGTGGCCACAGTATGGGATACCTCCTATCTGCATGCAGGGTCATGTAGTAGAATTTTTATGGACTGTTTATGCTGGATTCAATGTGTTAAATTCAAGAATACCACGAGTTCTACTAATAAGATGAATGCACCTATGGAACCTGTGTAGAGGTGTAGGATGAAGCTTTAAATTGACTTCATAATTTATGTTTGTCCATGAGAGTGTTTGTCTCATTTACTCCTTTTTCAATCAGGGCTTGTTATATTTATCCATAGCTTTCAAAGGCTTTACAAACAATTACAATTCAAAGGATAAAGATATATTATGTCTGCTAGATGCAACCAAAATGTTCTGGAATCCTAGTTTTCTCAAATTAGAAGCCTGTGAGGATTTTATGATCAGCCACTGCCAACAGGAGTAAGTAAAAGAACTAAACCTCTTCTGAGCAAAAACCACTATTATAATACTAACTGAGAACTCCTCACATGACGACTTCATTACATTGAGTGTCAACATAATATTAACTTGGTAGAAAGAATAAAGCTATGATTCTGTAACTGATGTGCCAACTCAATTAATTCCAGACTTCCCAGACATGAGTAAAGAGATATACAAAAATAAATAATAAAATGAAGATAATCTTTCCACTATAACAATGAAGTAACAAAATTTACAACCTACTTCAAAGGTATAAAATTCATTTTTTTCTAATTTGGCATCCTTTATTCATCACAAAGTAGCTTTTATTCATTTGTTCTTTACTTGTTTTATTACAATGAGTGTTGTTTTGTGCTGGCATGTCATCTAATTAAAGTGTATCCATAAATATTTTTTTAGTTGCCTAGTATATGTTACATGTGACTGCTCCACAATCAATATGTTAAATAGAAATACAGGCATAACAGCTTAAGTATATTTGAAAAAAAGTAAAGTAACAAGAGAGTTCTATTCAGTTACCAAAATAAGACCACTAATTATTCATTCGTTCAATTTTCTCATTCTAAAACACATACACAGCACGAGGAAAGAATATATATATGACAATTACATAGGAAAGCTTGATATGTGTCAATAGTTACCACGCAACCGAAATTCCCATTAACGAAAATTTTAATTTGACAAACAAAACGTTCACGGGAGTTAACTTTATAATTATCAAATTAAAAACCAAAAATATGAAGTCCTAATATTTCACTCTGAGTCGCGTTTTAACTAATGAAATGATCAATAAACTAATATTTCTCTTTGGTATAAAATAAACTGGCACATTTAAATGTGCAAACTGATCTAATCAGTGTACTCAATTACGCCCGGTCAAAATTACCAAACGTACGCCATCACTCGATAATAGGTTAACCCACGAATACTTACTTCTTTGATTTTGTCTTTCGCATCTGCTAGTACTCCGAAGTTTTTATACAGTTTTTCTATGTTGTCTGTGCTCATTTTTATAAATAAACCGTTAACCCTCCTATATAATGCAAAAAATACATAAATATAGAATTACGTATTAAAACACACCCAACTACAGCAAAAACGTAGCCGCAACCAACGCCATTACCGGAAATAAACATTCCTTGATACCAAACTTTTTCTTCTACTGGAAAGTTTTCGAGTCACTGCCGTCTATTCTTTGTTAATACAAAAAAAAGAAATTATTGCATTAATAAGTGTGTATTAAATATACTACTCTGAAAGTAATATTTACTTTTAAAGTTACCATTCGTAAAGAAATTATAATATTACAACAAGGTTTTATAATACTGCTGGGGACAGTAGCGTAATAGTTGTTTCAGGTTGAGTATGCATAGGTATTGTTACGACGGTCTACTTGATCGTCGTAGGTACAGTGGAAAACAAAATAAGTACAAGATGCCAATTAAGTCACTAATCACCAGCTTTAATTTTTACAGTTAAACAGTTCGTAATTAACAACACAGTCTACTACAACAAATCAAATATAATTGTTCACACGCAATAAAATGTCACTAATACTAAACAAAATTGTATTACAATTATACCGCCCGATTATAAAACGCAACACTTCACTAATAACCACTTGAACGTACACAGTAATGTCGCCCGATAATAACTCTCGAACCGAACTGAAAATATATCGCTGCTATACTGACTTGAGCGTCCCTGAGTAATTGTATTTATAGCCGCCGAAAATCTAGACGATCCTAATTGCGTCTTAGCGTCCGTATGAACTACGTAATTAACTGCGGCCTTGACACAGTCCGCACGGCTAGCGGCATCGAGAAGACTCTCCCAAATGCGTCTACAAGCACGTACGCCATACACAGTAGAGCGAGATTCTTCTGGCACATTCGATAAACACGTAGATTGTTCTGTGATGTCGTAACACTTCCCCCTCCTTAAGCCTGTTCGTCCCGAACTGGCAAACCGTCTCTGAAGTAGTACTTAGCCAGGCGATCTAGGTGGGCGACCTTGACATATCGTTGTCCTTCCTATTTGAATCCGATAAACGACATCGTTAATTCTTTTTTTCACAGTGTAGGGTCCTTCCCAGTTAGACTGAAGCTTAGGTGAGCGACCTCGACGGCGCTTTGGATTAAACAACCAGACCTGATCTCCTTCTTGGAAACCCATACTATTGCTGCGAATGTCATACCGAGTTTTCATTTTATCACTGGCAATCTTCAGCCGTCCTCTTACCAAGCGATTCATTTCTCGCAGTTGGTTTTCTAATTGCGAGGAATAGTTCTGCGGCCCTTGGGACTGAGTCTCAGGTGATCCGAACATTAAGTCCCCAGGAAGACGAATCTCCCGCCCAAACACCAATTTTGCTGGAGTCATGCCGGTTGTGTCGTGTACTGATGATCTATACGCCATGAGAAAAAGTGGTACACGTTGGTCCCAGTTTGTTTGGGTCTCGTCAACAACCTTCGAAAGATGCTGCTCAAGTGTCCTATTGAATCTCTCAACCATCCCGTCCGACTGATGATGCAGAGGCGTTGTCCTGGTCTTTCGAATTCCGAGTAGACGGAATAATTCTTTAAACACTCCTGATTCGAAATTTCTTCCTTGATCCGTATGGATTTCCATAGGGGCTCTATAACGGCAACAGAAGTTGTGAACTAACTGCTTTGCCACGGTGGTAACCTCCTGATTTGGAATTGCGTAGGCTTCCACCCACTTAGTAAAGTAGTCACCTACAACCATGATGTACCGGTTTCCATCGTCAGTAACTGGGAATGGTCCACCAATGTCTAGGCAATTCTCTCGAAAGGCAGTCCAACGTTATACTGTCTCATTTTCCCCCTGCTTCTGGTTTGTGGGCCCTTGCTTTCAGCACATATTTCTCACGTCCGAACCCATTCCTCTACGTCGTGGTGAAGATGAAGCCAATAGAATCGCTTCCGTATTTTGTCAAGGGTTTTTTTAACGCCAAGATGGCCTCCAGATGTTCCATTATGCATCTCCTTCAAAACAGACTGCACTTTACTTCGGGGAACTATCAACTGCATGACCACGTCTCATCCATCTGCACTTTCCCAAGCCCTTTTCAGCAATCCGTTTTCTAAGGTGAGAGATTCCCATTGTGACCAGTAGCCCTTCAGCACTTCGGAACCATGGCAGATATCTTGCCAATCCGGGCGGCGAACTTCCTCTTTTGCTATCAAGATCGGTCCGATGTCTTCATCAGTCATCTGTTCTTGTCGACAGTCTTATGTTGTCCAGCTGTCTGCCAGGAAATCTACCGTGATGGCTTGAACATGTTCGCTTGAGTTTTGTTCTTCCTTTCTGTGGCAATGTTGGCAGTCTTCCGGGCACGGTCTTCGTGATAAGCCATCTGCATTACCATGCAGGCGCCCCCGCCGATGTACCTTGAAGTTGTACTCTTGCAGACGTTCGAACTACCTTGCCAACTGCCCTTCCGGATTTTTAAATGTCAAGAGCCATGCAAGTGCAGCATGGTCGGTACGTAGTGAAAACTCTCTCCCATAAGGTATTTATGGAAGTGCTCCAAAGCTCTGACAATTGCCAACAACTCTCTTCTTGTAACACAATAATTTCTCTCTGGTTTAGAAAGCGTCTTGCTGTAATACGCTATTACTCGTTCTTCACCGTTCTGCACTTGAGACAAAACTGCTCCTAGACCAGTATTGCTTGAGTCTGTGTCTACGATGTACTTCCCTTCGGAAGCTGGAAAAGCGAGATTTGGTTGCGAACATAATTCAATCTTCAAAGTCCTAAATACTTGGTCACACTCTCTCGACCACGTTTCGTTTATTTTCCGTTAGCTCATGTAGTGGGTTAGCAATAGTAGCGAAGCCTTTCACAAAACGTCGGTAATATGAGCATAACACCAGGAAACTCCGAACTTCGTGTTTACTCTTCGGAACTGGCCAGTCACTTAGGGTGTCTACTTTATTAGGATCCATGCTAACACCCGATGCCGAAACCAGATGGCTCAGATAGTGTACTTCCTTCTGGAATAGAGAACACTTCTTCGGGCTCAGCTTCAGTTGCGCACCGTGAATTCTAGTTATAACTTCCTTAAGGTTTTCCAAATGGTCTTCGAAAGTCTTCCCGACCACTATGACATCGTCTAAGTAAACAAGGCAAGTTTTCACGTCAGGCCTCGGAGTATCAGGTCCATCAATCTCTCAAATGTTGCCGGTGCATTACAGAGTCCAAATGGCATGACGTTAAATTGGAATAAGCCACTTGGGGTCAAGAAAGCGGTATTTTCCTTGTCTTCTTGATGAAGACCCACTTGCCAATATCCACTCTTCAGGTCCAATGTGGAAAACCACTGTGCTCCGGACAACGTGTCGAGTGTATCGTCAACGCGAGGTAATGGATAGCAGTCTTTCTTTGTAACGTCATTTAGCCTCCGGTAGTCTACGCAGAAACGCAATCCACCATCCTTCTTCGCTACCAGCACTACAGGAGAAGACCAAGCACTTGACGAAGGTTCGATTACTTCCTCTGTCAACATGTCCTGTACTAACCGAGACATTTCCTCTTCTTTAGATAATGGAGGCCTTCGAGGAGGTTGGAGTATCGGTGTTGTGTCCCCGGTATTGATGCGATGTTGCACAAGAGAGGTTCTTCCCAGTGACTGTCCCCGAACTGCAAAACAATCTTTGAATTCGTGTAAAAACTGTCTGAGTTCTTTTACCTCACCACTTGAGAGGTCGTTAGAAGATCTGTTCAATAATTCTTGTAGCTTAACTTAAGAATTTTTTACCTTGTATAATCCACTATGCGATCTCAGTTTTTTACATACAACATGTTTCAGGGACTAAATCCCCATCTTCAGGTACAGTAAAAAATTTATTATTCCCCTAATATATAGGGGTCGTCGAAATGATTAAAATGTTTATACATAAAAACACACGCACAAAAATCACTGAATAAATTAACATATCACACAAACACATGAACACGTTAAAAGCGACTCAGTGCACCGGTCGACCTCCGATCGTCAACTAGCCCGTGTTCGTGCTTCATTGCTTATCATCAACGCGGTATCATATAATTTATTGGATTTAAATGATAGCTGATCGTTGAGTAACTGCTCTTTATTTACTTTGGATGCCTTGTATATTTCGAACTCTTCTAAAGCATTCAGGAAATGACCTTTATTACAAACATGTATCGGCTCCATGTTCTCTTTGAATCCGGTGTAATTATGGTTTTCGTTTATTAGGTGGAGTGCGTAATTTGATGAGGTGGTTTGGGGTTTCTTTTTTGGTAGGTGTTCTTTAAATATCTCGATAAATTTTCTCCCCGTTTGTCCGATATAGAACTTATCGCACTCACTGCACTGGATTCTATATACTCCTGAACATTCCTCCAAAGTTATTGGTTTTCGTGGCTTAAGTATATTTTTTAGATTATTTATGGTCTTGAATGAAACATTTATATATAATTTTTTAAATTCATTTTTTATTATGTTGGGGAGTATGTTCGTATATAATGCTGAGACATATTGTGTTGTATTTTTAACTTTATTATTGTCACCATTTATTTTCCGTAATTGTTTATGTATCATTTTATCCACAATTTCTGTGTTATATCCATTTTTCAAGGCTATGTGTTTTATTATGTTATATTCTTCCTTATAATCCTCCGTATTCATTGGTACGCTTATTAGAATTACGAACTATTTAAGTGTAAAAATTAAAGCTGGTGATTAGTGTCTTAATTGGTGTCTTGTATTTTGTTTCCACTGTACCTACGACGATCAAATAGACCGTCGTAACAATACATTCTTTGCTAAGGTAATATGTAGAAGGGTCCAGGAATTGTTGAAAATTTAATGATTGAAGAAAAGAGAGGACATTCTTCTGCAAGAGATGGTCTACCATAGACAACGTTTATGAATTTCATCGACTCATTGAGAAACAAAGGAATATAACCTACAAAACCAAATGATTTTTATTGATCTTGAAAAAGTCTTTAATTATGTACATAGGCAAACCAGGCAAATTTAATCAGAGCAATACAAAGCTGCTATCAGGCACAAGCTTTAAAGTGGCTGGAAAGAATACGTTTGAACGTGTAAACAGAGATATAAGACAAGGATGTATTTTATCACCCACACTTTTTATATATGTATATTAATCAAATAATAATAGAATGGCAGCGCTATGTGCTAGTGCATTAAATGCCGCCATTTTTTGTGTGTATGGATGATTCGATTTAGCATTTATAACTATGTCTGTTGTGGTAGGTTTTCGGTATAATTTAAAACCGAAATGGTTGTTTCTTTTTAACACCAATACATCGAGGAAGTTCAAGCCATTATTGGTTTCCATTTCCATAGTAAATTTTATGTTGTGGTTAATTTCGTTAATAAATTTAAAAAACATATCCACCTGTCTATGAGTGCCATTAAATACTATGAAGATGTCGTCTACATACCGTGTATAAGAAACAATTTTATCATAGAATCGGTTACAGTCAGACAATAAAAATTTATTCTCATAATAGTTCATATATATTTCGGCCAAAAGTCCACTTAGAGGTGAACCCATAGCCAAACCTTCCTCTTGGTTAAAATACTTGTTGTCATGGGTGTAATAATTTTGCTGTACTATAATCTGTAACAAAGATAGGAGTTCATCTATCTGTTTTTTGTTTAGAAATTCTTGTAGTTCCTTTGGTAATTTGGAATTATCCGAAGCACTGCATGTTCGTTGCGTTATTCCGGCTACCCAGGCCACAGGAGTCAATTTGCCTAGGAGCGTATTACTTTGTAAAGTGATAGCTTGATCCAAAATATTCGTCACTCTAATAGGTACATTTCCGGTTTCGTCAGGTTTTACTAAACTTCTGGCAATTAGTATGCCCGGTGTGCTGACTACCTGGGGTTCGAATATAAAGCACTGGTTGCCCCTAGTATCTACCTCGGTTCTAACCATGATGATCTTTTCGGAGTTTGGCGGAACAGTTACGGCCACTTGGTTTATGACGTCCATCGATTTTTCTGCTGTCGTCATTGTTGATAGCATTACCTCTTCGCCTCCGATCCTCAAGACATTGTTTTTGAAGTCGACTATAAATCCGTATGCGTTCATAACGTCCACACCAAGAATCGCTTCATCCACAATGTCTGCAACAAGTACTTGATGATTAAACTCAAGTCGACCGAGGCGTAGGTGTATCTCCACTTTTCCATCACTTTTACAGGCCGTCCAGTAGCTGTTCGCAAGCTGCAAGAGCGCCAGATTGGCTGGGGATCTTTCCCTACGTCGGGGCGCACAATAGAAACTGTTGCGCCTGTGTCAACTGTAATCGAGGTTGGCCTTTCTTGAACAAATCCGGTAACTACCAAGCTCCTGCTGTTTTTCTGAAGTGTAGAAATTGCGTATTGTCTAGGGGCTTCGTTCCTCCAGTTAGTCAGCACACGCCCCGTTGTACCGACTATTGCTCGTTTCCCTGCTGCTGAATTCTAACCCGACAATTTCGTTGTAGATGTCCAGTTTCCCACATCTATAACACTTTGGACTTCCATCCTTTCTCATTTTATTCTGTGTCGCCGACCGTCGAGTCTCTGTTCCTTGTTCTTCTTCCTCGTCGTCAGTGCCGTCGTGATCTTTTAACGCGCGCACTTTATGACTTGTCCAATCAGACGCTGATTTGGCTGCCTCAAATTGCAAAGCATGTACCAGGGTGTCCGCACTGTTCTGTTGTCTTGCCATTCGTAACACTTGCTGTAGTTCGTTGTTTCGGACACCGGCAGTGAATGTCTGCATCGCAAAACTCGTTCGAAAATCTTCTGGCGCTTCAGGATAGGTCAGTCTAATTAGTCTGTTGATACTTGCTTCAAACTCTTGAAGGCTCTCCCCTGAATGCTGTCGCCTTGCTCTCAACTGGATGCAGTACACATCTCGCAAATGTTTATCACCATACCGTAATTCCAGAGCTTTTATCAATTCGGCATAGGTGTTATGGCTGTCAGGTGGCACTTTCTGTAGTAGTTCTACCGTGGGTCCTTTTAATGAGAGAACGAGTGATACTGCCTTGTCTTTCTCTGTCCAATTATTTGCGCACGCAGCAGCTTCAAATTGGCGGAGGTACGTTGCCCAGTGACTGCTTCTGTCAAAGGTTGGAGCTTTGACATGAACTGTCCCTACTGCAGGCAAAGTGACTTTCTCTATTAACTTATTTTCTGCGTTTTTTTTCTGTCTTTATCATTGGTACACTCTGTTCAGAAATTTTCTTTGATTGTAACTTCAGGCACTGTTCGACTTCATTTTTAATCAGCTCTTTTATATTTGTAATTGAGTCTTCTATTTTTGTTGACAGCATTTTCCACACTCAAGACAGATTTTTCTAATTCAGCTATTTTATTTGACATGGATTCTTCTACGTCAGATATTCTGGTAATTTGATTGTTAAGCTCACCTCGTAATTCACCTACGTCACCACGTAGGAGACCAAATTCTGCTGTACTATGTTCTTGCATCTGTTTCTGCTCCTGTATTATTGCTTTGATGTCTTCTGTTTCACGCTTCCGTTCCTCTGCCTCCTGTCGTCGTCGTTCCTCTGTCTTTAGCATTAATGCTTTCTGACGTTCCTCAGCCTCTTCTCTTTCCTGCCTGCGTTTTTCATCCTGTCGTTTTTCTGCTTCTTCCGCCTCCTGTCTGCGTTTCTCATCCTGTCGTTTTTCTGCTTCTTCCTGTGTCTGTCGCAGGCGTGTTTGTAAAGGTTCCATCATCTCACTGGGCTCCATATTTACCGATTAATTACGAATCACATTCGTCTTGTACAAAGTTTCCACTGTTAACCGTTCTATCCCAGTTCTGACACTACTGTTACGACGGTCTACTTGATCGTCGTAGGTACAGTGGAAAACAAAATAAGTACAAGACGCCAATTAAGTCACTAATCACCAGCTTTAATTTTTACAGTTAAACAATTCGTAATTAACAACACAGTCTACTACAACAAATCAAATATAAATTGTTCACACGCAATAAAATGTCACTAATATTAAACAAAATTGTATTACAATTATACCGCCCGATTATAAAACGCAACACTTCACTAATAACCACTTGAACGTACACAGTAATGTCGCCCGATAATAACTCTCGACCCGCACTGAAAATATATCGCTGCTATACTGACTTGAGCGTCCCTGAGTAATTGTATTTATAGCCGCCGAAAATCTAGACGATTCCTAATTGCGTCTTAGCGTCCGTATGAACTACGTAATTAACTGCGGTCTTGACACAGTTCGCACGGCTGGCGGCATCGAGAAGACTCTCGCAAATGCGTCTACAAGCACGTACGCCACACACAGTAGAGCGAGATTCTTCTGGCACATTCGACAAACACGTAGATTGTTCTGTGATGTCGTAACAGTATACATTGTAGATGGCAGCATTGTCGCGGCCCAAGGCGAATGCTGTTGATGCCACTAGAGCGTGGGCGACAGAATTTGAAGTGTGTATTTCATATTGATATTATTATAGTAATGAATCAATTAGAATGGTGTAGTTGTATGCTGCATTTAATTGTACGAATAGATGTCGTTGCAAAGATAAAAAAAGAAGAAAAATTACGTTTCACAGCTACGTTCCTACTGAATTATTCGACAAAAATTTAAATGTTTTGCTGATAGTACAGTTCTCTTTGCTTAAAAAAAAAAAATTGTGGAATTAGGTGCTCTTTGCGGTTAAAGATTCTATTTAATTCTTCTTGTCTGCTTAAAGTGACAGTCATACAAAAAATGTTAACAAATCATATGTCTACTGTAAGTCACGACAGAATACACAATTTTAGTGATTATTTTTTTTTATTATTAATTAGATGGATCTTCAATAAGTGGCAAAAGAACTTCATATATGATTCAGTGTCATAATACAAAATACTTTCTTACATTTTGAGTAAGTATTATTTAAACACTATACTCTGTTTACAAAGAATTGAGAGTAGATGTATACAAAGAAAAATGTTTCTGCTCATCGTCAAAGTTAATGTGAATAAGATGAGTGAGAGACATACAAGTGTTGAATCAGCCAAAAATCACAAATCTTGCTTTGCATGAATTTACAATAAATACTTAAGCTATATTGCGAGGTAGCAGGTAGTTAGCAGACCAATCTTGCAAAAAAAGAATGCTCCATTAGTGATTTACATACATTTATTCAGGGCCGGACCTACAATTATTATTAGGGGGGGCAAGCTTTGCTGTTGGCGCCCTCCCCGAGGGTACCCGATTTACCAAAAGGTCTAATGCTACATGAGGTTGAAAAAAAAACAGATTAGAGATTACAGTATTATTTTAATTAAATAGTAATTCTTTTTCATAACACATATTACACTAGTATTCAAAAAGTACCATAAATGAATAAGAAATAATTATAAAGAAAGGTCTGAGTATTTTTATAATTATAACGCTTATACAGTTTTTAAAGTTTAATGGAAAAGAACAATAAAGTAAAAACATACTATTCAATATATTAATTAAACTCATATCGTTCGAGCCTTCTTTGCTGCAAATGTGTTAATTATATTATGATCAAAAGAAATCGAAGAACCCCTTTGATGCTCAATGGAAATAATGCTCAAGTTAGTAAGTCTTTGCTGTTTCATAGCATTTCTCAAATAGGTTTTTATAAGCTTCAATTTGCTGAAACTTCTTTCTCCAGTTGCTACAGACACTGGAAGTGTTACAAAGATTTTTAGAGCAACATGTATATTTGGATACCCCTCTTCTAGCTTGCTTTCATACAATATTTTGAGCATAGTTGCTGCTGTTGCATCTTCCAATCCATCTTCCGTGGTTAGAGCATGAAACTTAAAACTCTCTATTTCATTTTAAAGTTCTTCTTCATTTAAATCATTTGCATAGGTTCTAGCTAACTCTCTAGCCTTACTTTTTAAAGTATCAACATCTAGTTTTTTAATTTGATCCCCACACAAGAAACTAAACTTGTCAGCAATCATTTTCAGTGCATCATACCTGTTGGTTAGCTCACTAATAATTCTATCACAAATTTGAAAAAGTGATTTTTTGAACAGTTCTTCTGCCGTGAGATTTGATGCATCATCTTCACATGTTTGCCCTGGCATTTTCTTTTTTTTCCTCTTCCTTGTTTCTTTGTATTCTGTTGTTATGCCAATATTACTTGATAAGAATTTTGCCTCATCAATTGCCTCTGAAACAGTTAACTCCCTAGTCGAAGATAATAAATTTAGAAGACCATGTATGATTTTTGCAGCCTTGTCTACTGTTGCATCTTCTCTTTGTAAAAACTTGTTAACTCGATCAATTTTCTTGAGAATTGTATACCAAAAACACGTCATGACAACGCATTCGAAATTTTTCAAATTGCAGATTAGAGATTTGGCTTCAGATCTTGTTTCTGGAGATGAGAATTCATGAGTGTTCAGTTCTTCAAAAGCATAGAGCACTTTGTCCATATGTTTATATATAACCTCCACGGATTCAAGCCTTGCTGACCATCTTGTTTTGCTTTCTGATTTTAAACTAAGAGGTACATGTTTTTTTAATACTTCCCACCTTGATGTTGAACCATAAAAGTAGTTGTAAAGACTGTTTACAATACCAAAATATGATTGGGCTTCAACACATGCCTCTGCTGAATGGACTCCAACTAAATTTAAGGAGTGGGCTGAGCATGGAACAAAATAGGCCAGTTTGTTCTCTTGGACTATCCTTGATTGTACTCCCTTGTATTTCCCAGCCATGTTTGCTCCGTTGTCATATGACTGGCCTCTGCAATATTTCAAATCTAGACCATCTTGTTTGAGCTTTTCAGCGATACTTTCAAAAAGACCCTCACCTGTCTTTTCACTCACAGTGAAAAAATCCAAAAAACTTTCACAAATCTCAGGCCCTTCCTCATTAAGTTTAATGTATCGTATAACTTCAGTCATCTGTTCATTTTTACTCACATCAGGAGTACAGTCGAAAATCAAAGAAAAATATTTAGCTGCTTTAATGTCTTTAATAATGTCTTCCCTAATTTGATGTGCAATGAGATCAAGAAACTCGTCTTGTACTTTGTGGGAAAAATAACTGAGCTGCCCTTTCTTGTGGCGATCAATATGTTGGCGCAAGTTTTCGTTGTAGTGGGAAATTAAATCTATAGTGTTGAGAAACTTGCCACTATCTGGATCTGCAAAGTTACACGTTTCATTCGTCCCCCTAAACGAACTACCCTATTTTGCCAAAAATAAGATAGCATCTACTATACAGCGTAGCACTTCCCTCCAATGGGATTCCTCTTTTTTTATTTGATCTTGCAATTCCCTGTCGATCCCTACTTAACCAAGGGAAGCTTCTAAGGCCTTCCATGAAGCAAACGACATCTTATGACTCTGTGAGTTTTCATGTTCTGGTAACTTTTCATTAAGTTTTCTCCAATTTATGAAGCCCTCCTTTCTTGCTAAGTAAGACCATTTAGATTCATGGTCTGTGATCAAGTGGGAAAAAAGCCTACATGGAACACAATACAAGGCATTCATTGTCTCGCTGTAAGCCAAATAAGATCTTTTAACCTTTGAACCATTTTTCAAAATTTTAAAGAACAAATCCTTTGTAAGATTTCAGCCCTCCCTACAACTTTTACTCAAGTCAGGATCATGATATTCTTTTTCATACCTATTTTGTGTTATGTAACATCGTTGATTATCACTAAGTCTAGCTGGCCAAGTTCCAGGATCATTAAAATTGAAATTATACTCACATTCAGTTTCCTCATTATTAGGCCTTTTCCACTTTACACCAGGTAATGTTTCTTGAAGTGACATTGAAGTGTCAGTAGCATGGGACGTACTTGGTTTTTCACAAAGTAAGTCATTTTTATTCTTTTCCTCTGCACAAAATTCTATGAAGTCTTCTTCTCTAACACTGCTCCCATCCTCTTCCAAAGATTCCTCTTGAATGGATGGCTGATCGCTCGTGGCTTCGTCTGCAAGCAAAAAACATAATTGTATACATGACTGAATCATTACAATGTTAAGTATTAGTCCAGACTTATTTTTAAAATTCAAGTATGTAACTATAAATAAACACTAAGTTAATAAAGCATAAGTTTTATGAAAGGTTTATAAGGAGAAAAAAGTTAATGCTTAATAAGCATATAAGATTTTTTTTTATTTTTACTTTAATTAGTAAGACAACCAGCATCAGTAGCCTACTTATAAAGTTTTCCATCATGAAATAAATAATTAGGCGAAATAAATAGTTGTGAATTTAAAACATTATTTTATTTACAAAGGTATTGTATATATAGAGGCTGCCGCTGGTAGCGCTGTCCGCCCTGTTGTGGGCGACGGAATCGAATTTCAAAAGATCGATCCTGTGTTTGTGGGGTGAGATATGTTCGAATAATGTGTGCGATTCGAATTGTGTCTGTTCGTTTAGGATGTCGTTTTTATTTGTTTTCGTTTGTTTGTATATTTCCAATTATTCTAGAGTGTCTAGTTTTCGGCCTTTTGTGTGTACGTGTAGAATGTTCATGTTATTGTCGATGTTTTTGTATGTGTGGTTTGCTTCAATGAGGTGGTTTGCAAAGGTGGATTCTGTATTGGAATGGAGTGCCTTTGTGTGTTCAATGTATCTCTGTTTGAAGCTACGTCCTGTCTGGCCTATGTAGAATTTGTTGCAATTCGATTCCGTCGCCCACAACAGGACGGACAGCGCTACCAGCCGCAGCCTCTGAAGAAGCCTTTTAAAGGTGAAAACCGGGACAGGCTGTAAGGTAAAACTTTATGTTTTTACTTATAAAAAACTTTGTGTTCCGAGTCGTTAATATAATAGTTGTATTTAGTTAAGTAACGGACACGTCATGGACAACGAAATCCAAGAATATAATCCTTCACTTCATATTTTATATTCACACTATGCAATGTGGCAAATATGTAAAGTGGTTTCCATATTATCACCCAGCCAATCATACATTGTGGTTTTTCATGAGTGAGTTGCGTATCTGAAAGGCATAACTATTTCATGTGCATTCTGTTATGTTATTATTATTATTTATTATTATTATACTCAGGGTCTTATTTATGGATTCGGTAGTTCACGAGGGTAATACTTAATCAATGATGCGCCATAATATTTTCCGATAACTTTGCTTTGATTTACATCCACAACGATGAAAGTATTCCTGCCAACCCGTTCTCTCAATTTGTATGGACTGTTAAACAATCTAAAGAACTTAGCTGACGTGTTGTCTTCAGATCGTCCTACAGGATTTGCCTTAGGAAGGACCATTTCTCCTTCCTGAAACTTCAGAGTTTTATGAGTGTCATTGAACATCCGTGCCCGCTGATCAGCCGTTTGCTCTATCTGGGTTTTGGCGATGTTCTGATTTATGTGCAATGGTAGCGGTAGGTTCTGTCTCTAGTTTTTTTATATATTTCTCCCAAAATCTGGTAGGTTGCTTACCTGACTGCAGTTCTCTAGGCGTAAAGCCCGTAGTTATGTTACAGTTCTCATTAAGTGACTGCTCGAAGAACCGTATGTAATTTGGCCACATGTTCTGTGAGTCATGACAGTACGTCCGAAACAGTCGTCCCAGCTCCTTGTTTACTCTTTCAGCAAGGTTACCCTGCGGTCACTGAATAGCCGTAAGGATAGGTTGGACCATTCATTTCGAGGGTATTAGCCCACAGCACATTCTGGAACTACTTTCCTTGGTCACCAAGTATCCTCTTAACGGTTCCATTCTCTGGGATATACTTCTTGAGAATAGCTGTTATTCTGTTAACACCGCTTTGGTTGTTGGTCGGGTTGCAGGGTAGAGTCTGACATTTTTGGTGAAGGCGTCGATGCATACAATCAGGTGCCTCAATCTGCAGAAACCTCGCAGAAGTGGACCTAAGAAATCAACACACAGTAACTCACCTTTCCCTTGTGTGACAATTCCCTGCTGCTCAATATAGGTGTGCATATTTGGAGATTTTGCAGTTTGACACTCAAGGCATGTCTTCAAAATATTTCGAATTCTCCGCATCATATTGTTACACACAAAGTCCTCCTTGAGTGCTAAGTAACACCGATATGGACCAGCATGTGCTAAGCTTTCATGGCATGTCCATGTTATTTGCTCTAAGGGTATGTTTATGCTGCAGCACATCGCCGAGCAGCGCACATGAATGTCTAGTGATGATAAAACAAACCCATTAACCTTTATTGGAGCATTTATAGTGACTTCGATGCTCGCCTCGCTGCTCGCTACTACATCCTCACCACAGCGATGATGACAAACTGGTTTGTTTTTCGAGCTTGGATGATCGCCTGGCATCTTCAAACTTGCTTTGTGATTGGTTCCTTCAAGGCCACTACTCTCCTCCCCACACATTCTCAACTGACTACTTCTCTATACAAACCGCATGTCGTTCACGGTACGAGTATTGTGGAGCTTTCTTTGTGTGTATTGCGTTGCATATATTGTGCATATAATTTAATAAACTTTACTTAAATAGTACATTTAATAATAATACATTAATACATTTAAATTTAATACAATTAAATACATTTAAATAATAAATTTCATTTAATAAACTTTAAAATATGAGTGACGATTTTAAACAGACAATGATTTCAGCTGTTTTCGAACGCAGAGCTATATGGGATCAGCGGCATGCAGGTCATCACAATAGGTTCAAATTAGATAAATTGTGGAAGGAAGTTGCAAGAAAATGCGAAACAAGTAAGTTTTATTTTCAATAACGTTTATTTTTATTGTACACTCTTTATCAAAAATTCATTCATATTCATTACTTAATTATTCATTCATTTAATTAATTCATATTCATTATCGTACCGTAAAATTCATTGATTAAAGTAACATTTGAACTTATTCCGTACTGTGACAGCTTCAGCACAAGCTGCATTGTTACTTCTTGACGTAGGAGCTCCAGGAAGCACATCCTCATAATCTAAAATGTTTAGTGTGTTCTCTTTGTCATTAACCACGTTGTGTAAAATACAAACAGCTTTCACAATTAGTTCTGCTGTGTCAACACTTGTTTCAATGGATTTGCGTAGTATTTGCCACTTTGCGGCTGCTATTCCAGAAGCACATTCTACAGTTTTTCTAGCTCGGGAAAGGGCTATATTGAATTTTTCCTGAGATTGATCAAGATTTCTCCTAGCATAAGGCTTCATTAAATGTTTCATTAAGGGGTACGCTTCACCACCGATAAACACAAATGGGGCTTTGATGTCACTACTTGGGAGGAAGTTATCTTCAGGAATGTTAAGTGTACCCTTTTCCATTGCGTTATACAAAGCAGAGTACCTAAAAATGCCTCCATCGCTTTGTTTTCCATAGGACCCCACCTCAATGAAAGTAAAATTACAATTAGCATCAGTTACAGCCTGTAAAACTATTGACAAAAAGTGTTTATAATTAAAAAACATAGAACCGGAAAATGTAGGGCAAAGTATTCGTATGTGCTTTCCGTCAATTGAACCTAGACAGTTCGGAAACCCCCATTTCTTGTAGAACATATCAGCGATATCTTTGAATTCTTCTGAGGTAGGTGGCTTCATATGCAATGGTTGTAAAACTTGCCATAATACTGCTAACATCTGTTTGACAATGAGGGACACAGTTGTGACTCCTATTCGAAATTTTCCTGCCAGACTCACGTACGAGTTTCCTGTCGCCAAGAATCTGAAAATGGCAACAATTCGTAATGTTCCAAAATCAGGTGATTCTATTACTTTTAAATTTAATTTTCACTTTAAATTTTTAATGAATATTTTTATGGCACTAATTTAATAATAACAAATGTAACAATAATTATTACATTATTGCTGTCTTGGTTTTTCAAACCCTGATATAAGTCTTTTTCTCTAAAAATAGAGAAGTACAATAACAAATTTCAGGAAGTGTTCAATTTCAGACTTTTTATAGAACAAATGTATTATTCTCTTTCTAAATATGTAAAAATCTTTTATATTGGTGCAGTAGAACTCTGTATTTAAGCATAAACAGACTCCCATATTAAAATACATTGGGTGAGATTTTGTGTTTTAAATATATGATTATTTCTAAATAATAGTAATAATAGCCCTTTAAAAAATAGTAAAATAGCCCTTTCTTTGTTTTTGCAGATACAAATGATGTCAAGAAAAAGTGGAAGACTCTCCGACAACAACTCAAAGAAAAGTGGGAAAAATTTCCTAGACCAACAACAAGCAATCCTGCTCCCGAGGAATCAGTAGAGTGGCCATACTTTCAATCCATGCTTTTTCTGCGGGAAAATTTTGAACCGAGGACAACAAGTGGAAATTTAAATTCAAGTGAAACAGTTAGCGAAACTGAAGAAAATATTTCTGATTCTGAAGAGGCAGACAACCCATCAACACCCATATCTGAAACCTCAGCGTCCATATCCAATACACAACCACCTTCGCGCTCTGTAACACCATCTTCTTCGACAGCACCTGACAGTTTAGGCTATAGGAAAAGGGCACGACCTACAGATGTAATAGGCAGTCAAATTGTTGAACTTGAAAAAGAGAAGTTGCAGATGCGTAAGGAAACAGAGTTGCAGTCTTCAAACAAACATGATGAAGATGTTGCTTTCTTCACTTCTCTGCTTCCTCACTTGAGACGAATGGACCCAATAAATAAAATGACGTTTAGAATTGAAGTTCAAAAACTGGTTATGGAAAGAGCATATGGAGTTGGTTATGGGTCATTAATGAGCAAGGATACAAACAAATACAATCCGCCTGCAGAAGGGCGTGAAAATTTACTTCGGCACAACCATCAATTTTTGAAACTCATCAAGGCTCGCCTCATGTATCATCCATGATACCAGCATATTCCAGTGTCTACTCAATGTCCATCTTTCCTCAACCACATTTTCCTGAAATTGGTGTACCAACATCATTACGGAGTCATAACTCCCCTGATGAGAGTGTTAACAGTTTTCAAGCAAATGAAATGGGTGGGGGCCAGGAATACAATGAACCACAAGGGATGCAGGGAACTTTTATGATGGACAAGAACAAAAATTAAAAACGAAAATGTACTCATAAGTAGCCTATCTAAAAATAAAATATTCAAAAAGATTAGTAATTGTTGTTATTTATGGTAATTTCCATTGTTTTCAGTTACTAATTTCAGAAAGTTTAAACTTTCTGGTAATCTGAAGAAAGGTTTCTGTCAATTAAAAAAAATAAATAAAAATTGAAAGATTTCTTGAAAATTATTCGTGAAAATTTTGTAAAGTATTCATTTCTTAATTGGACTTATTTCTTCAATTGTTGACCTTATTTATTAATTATTTTTATATTTGTATAAACATTTAAAATTTCACAAAACACTGTATTAACTGTTGTTAGTTCTAGATCCAGAAAAAAATAATTTCTTACCTCAAGGTGAGCACCAGTCGCTCTTCAACAGATATTGCGTTGACTATGTTCGGTCGTATCTTTAACTGCTTCACAATTTCTGGTTCAATAAGATTTAAAATGTACTTAAAGGTTGGTTGTGACATCCTTAAATATTTGAAAAAGCACTCTGGATAATTCTTGAGTCGCTGATAGTACTGGTGAAAGTAACCATAGCAGGGGCGTTCTTGGTTTAAAGGATGTACACCATACCTTCTCTTCCTTCTTCGCATCAAAATCCACATTTTAACCAAAAATGAATCGCTATCGCTATCATCTGATGATGTAACCATTGTTTCACTTTTAAAACGACTAAAATAAACTTAATAATAAAAATTTACTATAACTTTTAAAACGACCAAAATCTATCAAAACAGGACTTCACTTCACACTCACCCACGGCTGAATGAAAGCGATATGAGCAGCTGCAGGATAAAAGGGCCATAGCGAGCAGCACTGCTAGGTGCGAGGTGCCATGTGCCTAGCGAGCAGCGATGTGCCAGCAGCGAGGCTGCAGCATAAACCTACTCTAACATGCTAATAGGAAGAACAATTTTCCATTTTTCCTCCATCAGTTTATATAAAATATCATTATTACAACAGTACTGCGGCTTTTCTTTACGGAGTATGCTTGTTTTTATTTTTCTGATGTTAGGGTCGGTGTTTTGTTCTAACTGGAGATTAGCTAACCGCTGACGTAACTCTGACGTTATCTCGTACTGCATAGCTAATATTTTCACGTTACTAGGATCAGACTCATGCTCCTCAACAAATTCAGGAGCGTACCTACTCAGTGTATCCGCTATTTTGTTATTACTAGCTTTAATATATCTAATAGTAAAGTCGTATTCCTGAATCATCATTATCCAGCAAGTCATTCGGGCGTTGGTTAGTCTAAATTTTAGAAGAAAAGATAATGCTTGGTTATCTGTATGAATCTCAAAGTGTGTGCCACATAGATAGTACCGAATTTATTCAAAGCCAATATTTCTTTTTCCGATGTAAAATAGTTTTTTCTCGGCGCCCTTAAGCGTACGGTTTATATATGAGATGACACAATGTTCTCCCAGTGTCACGCTGGTATAACATAGCACCGATGGCAGCATCACTAGCATCGGTTTGCAACACATAAGTTCCTTCGTCATTCGGATGAAATAAGTGTAAATTATTTTTAAATAGGTCCTTAATATTCTCAAATGCAATTTGATGTTTATCTTCCCACTTCCACTTATCCCCCTTTTGAAGTAATTCTAATAAAGGTGTTATTGTCTTAGAATAATTGGTGAGAAACGACGATAAAATCCAGTTAACTCGCGAAAAGCTCTAACATCTTTAACCTTTTTAGGTGTTGGGAACTTAACAATACTATCAACTTTCTCTGGATCCGTGCTAATACCGTCCGCATTTATGACATGCCCCAAGAATTTAATTTCCGATTTAATAAATTCACATTTAGATTGCTTCAAAACTAGGTTAGCCTTTCGGAGCTTATTCAGCACTATGTCGAGGTGTTCTAAGTGTTCCTTGAATGATTTAGACACGACTAGGATGTCATACACAAAAATGCTGACAAATTCCTCTAATTAATAAATACCTTTTTCTTTATCCGTGCTGCGACTCATCTTTAATGTCTTACTACATGTTTCGGGAACACGTTCCCATCATCAGGTAAAATCTTATTTTTTTCTTCTAGTTCATAACAAAGGTGTCAAGAGTATAATAATTAAAACACATCAATACACAAACACATAACACAATGAGTATGATAGAACTCAGTCCACGTAACAGTGTGCACTGCCGTACTATAACTGACCGCGTAGTCAAACTATATATTCGGCTGGTGTACACAAGTGTTATCACTCTTCAATACAGTATCATATAAACAGTGAGATTTAAATGTTAATTGATCATTAAGCAGTAGGTTTGGTTGAAATAAAAAAGCTTTATATATTTCATATTCTTCCATGGCATCCATGTATCGGCTCTTACTGCATATATGTATGGGCGTAAAGTTCTCTGTGAAACCACTATAACTGTGATTGCTGTTTACCAGATGTAAAGCAAAGTTGGATTTGATTGACTTGATGTTCTTTTTTGGCAAATGTTCTTTGTATCTATCCTTAAATTTCCTGCCCGTTTGTGCTATGTAGAATTTATCACATTCGCTATACTGGATTCTATATATGCCAGAATTGTTTTCGGTTGTTTTTTATGTTCGAGGTTTTAATATGTTCAATATGTTATTGGTAGTTTTTAAGGACACGATGCTGTCTAATTTTCTTAATTCATTTTTTATTATATTAGGAATCACATTAGTATATTCAACTGAAATATAACGGTTCTTTTTACCATCTAATTTTGATTTTCTTTCCATTTTATTCCTATGTTTGCATATTAAGTTATCTATTATATCACTTTTATATCCATTATTGACAGCTATATGTTTAATAATATTTACTTCATCTTGAAAATCTTCCTGGTTCATAGGTATAGTTAAAAGTCTATTTACGAAAGTATTAAAAGAGGCCATTTTCTGTGTATATGGGTGGAATGACTCAGCATGGACTGTTATATCCGTGGTTGTGGGTTTCCTGTATATTTTATATGTGATACAATCAGCGTTTCTTCGAACAGAAAGGTCTAAAAAGTTTAGGCAATTTTCATTTTCTACTTCCATGGTGAATTTTATGTTGTTATTTATGTTGTTCATGTATTTGAGTAACATGTCCATTTGTCTACAAGTGCCATTAAAATGTTGACGATACGTTCATGGTTCAAAAAACTTGCCGTCAAACGTAAAATAATTTTGTTTAAACACTATTCATAATATCAAGATTAATTCGTTGATTTCCTGTGGATTTAATATTGCCGTATTAAGTAAATTGTTTTGGAGAATCTCTATTGTTTCTTGTATAGGTATATTTGTGTATAAATTGACAATATCAAAAGAAACCAGCTTATAACTTGGTAATAAGTCGATGGAATTAATTTTGTTGAGAATAATCATAGTATCAAGAACAATAAAGATTTCATTTTTTGAACAAGGAGAAGGGTTGGCCATGGGGTCTCCTTTAAGTGGATTACTGGCAGATATATACCTTAACTTTTATGAAAATAATTATCTACTTTCTAACTGTAACAGTTACCACGATAAAATTATCTCATACACGCGATATGTTGACGATACGTTCATGGTTTTTAATGGCACTTGTAGACAAATGGACATGTTACTCAAATACATGAACAACATAAATAACAACATAAAATTCACCATGGAAGTAGAAAATGAAAATTGCCTAAACTTTTTAGACCTTTCTGTTTGAAGAAACGCTGATTGTATCATATATAAAATATACAGGAAACCCACTACCATGGATGTAACTGTCCATGCTGATTCATTCCACCCATATACACAGAAAATGGCCTCTTTTAATGCTTTCGTAAATAGACTTTTAACTATACCTATGAACCAGGAAGATTTTCAAGATGAAGTAAATATTATTAAACATATAGCTGTCAGTAATGGATATAAAAGTGATATAATAGATAACTTAATACGCAACATAGGAATAAAATGGAAAGAAAATCAAAATTAGATGGTAAAAAGAACCGTTATATTTCAGTTGAATATACTAATGTGATTCCTAAAATAATAAAAAATGAATTAAGAAAATTAGACATCATCGTGTCCTTCAAAACTACCAATAACATATTGAACATATTAAAACATCGAACACAACAAACAACCGAAAACAGTTCTGGCATATATAGAATCCAGTGTAGTGAATGTGACAAATTCTACACAACACAAACGGGCAGAAAATTTAAAGATAGATACAAAGAACATTTGCCAAAAAAGAACATCATGTCAATCAAATCCAACTTTGCTTTACATCTGGTAAACAGCAATCACAGTTATAGTGGTTTCACAGAAAACTTTACGCCCATACATATATGCAGTAAGAGCCGATACATGGATGCCATGGAAGAATATGAAATATATAAAGCGTTTTTATTTCAACCAAACCTACTGCTTAATGATCAATTAACATTTAAATCTCACTGTTTATACGATACTGTATTGAAGAGTGATAACGCTTGTGTACACCAGCCGAATATATAGTTTGACTACGCGGTCGGTTATAGTACGGCAGTGCACACTGTTATGTGGACTGAACTCTATCGTACTCATTGTGTTATGTGTTTGTGTATTGATGTGTTTTAATTATTATACTATTGACACGTTCGTTATGAACTAGAAGAAAAAACGATTTTACCTGATGATGGGAACGTGTTCCCGAAACATGTCGTAAGTCATCAAAGACGTAGTCGCAGCATGGATAAAGAAAAAGGTATTTATTAGTTTCAATTTCACTGCGACTGGAGACCAAATATTATGAATCTTGAAGCCAGTCAGGCAAACCTGGTCTATAAATATAAGAACGTTAAGATGAAAATAATTAAGACTAGTCTCAACAATAAATTCATTAAGAAATGTTTACACAACAACATAACACCAAATTTTTCCAAAATTAATATTCAAAATAAGTCATTAGCAGCGGTTAAAACTAAATCAATAGCACAGAAGATATGGCAAAAAGAAGAAATTAAGCAATTGTATGTGAAAAAGGACAGATTGAATCGTATTTTGTACATTGCACACTTGAAAATATTAAACAGTTTGCATCCTGCTATCATTAGCAATGTTATGGAATTGATAGAAGCACAGATAAGAGAAGTAATTAAAGTCATTATATCAAAACACATTAAGAAGTTTGATAACCTATACAAGAAACAACACATGTATGATAACATAAATCGTAAACATAACTTTTATAAACGCGTAGTAAATTATACCAATATTGAATAATCTAATAACGAGACAGAATTAATATCTAAAGGTTTAAAATATAACTTAGGCCTACCTAACTTAGCAAAAACAGCCTATTACGTGGAGTTATAAATGCTGAAGCTGCTATAAAATGCATTAAAAACCAAGAAACCCAACAAGTAACAACATTAGTTCTTTAATTGTACTTACTTTGTCGTTCATTAAAAAGTAATGAGTCGTTTATTACATTTTCTAAATACTTACGAAGTTGACCGTATGCTCGCCGTTCAGTTTGAATTCTCCGCCTCGCCGTCTGATTGGTTCACACTGTTTGGCGAAGTCGAATTCGTCAACTAATGTATTTTTATCTTTTTATTTACCCCGACCCTTTATATTACTCCTTGAATAAATCAAACATACAGTTGTTGATAGGTACGAGGATTTATTAACACTTTATATAATTTGGTCAATTACAATTCTGAAATAAGACATAACATTTATCATAGCACCGGTGTTTACTTGTTACGTAGTTGGCGGTCTGCTCAATTCGATTCGTGTGTGTACAGACGCTTAGTAATGGCGTATGTTGCTTCGTTTGGATATTATCTCAGGGAAAAGTTCTTTGGACTACAGAATGTTGGTTTACAGACTAATAAATGCACAAAATTTCATAATATACCTTATAACTAATACACAATATGTGATATCTTTACATATGGAAAGTAAGTTACCGCAAATGAGAATTAGGTTGCTGCTAGGTTAATGTTTACTTAGCAAGTTTACGTTTTTTTTTAAACATATTAATATAAAATCAAAATTCAGCGATCTTTTTGTTTTATCAGAGGTGATTATTCAATAAAGTTCAGTTCTAAAAGTTAGTTAAGTGGCTGGTGAAGTGAAAATAAAATTGTTCAGTTACGGCTGATTATTTAAAGTTTTAATTTTGGTGAAGCATTTAAATTATACTCAACACATCCTTAATGCTGCTTCTCTTGGGCGATCCTCTTCTTCTGGAATACTTCTAATGGTCCCTTCTTGTATGGTTTATTGAGATCAAGGTTCAAATAATCTAATTTCGGTGTTCAGCTTCCATCAGTCTTGCAGGTTCAGCTGTATCCACAGGTTTAGTTAGGCTTCTTCTGTTCTTCCTTCAGTAGTTGGTCATTTATGAATTTTGTTCGCTTCTTCCAAGTTTTTTTATAATATTTATAATATAATTGGTTGATTTATTGGATATCTCATCAGTAGTTAATTTAGGATTGCTTCTTGTATCTCCTTAATCACAATTTAGTAAAATTTATTGTTTTTATTACTTATTTGTCTTCATGGGCTACATACATCCACCCTCTATGCTGGTCAATAATGGAATAATCAGTTTTCAACAGTTATTCATGTAACAAACTTTTGTTGTCATGGCAACTCTACAAGATACTCTTATTCTCATTGGCTAATACCTTATAACATTGTTATATTCTAATGTTTTTCATGCTCAAAATTTGTAAAAATCCTTTGAATTATTATTACTTTCTTATGCTAATTGTAATATTAATTACACTAACACCATTGTTTTGCTTTTTTCTCAAAGATTATTTTGATATCACTTATAGTTACATTTGTTTCATTTATAACATATTTCTTATTTTTCTAATTGATATTTCCTTATGTAATTATCTTTAAACTAAAGACTATATATCCATTTTTGTACCTTATTGTTTTACTTAAATACCTAAACATCTTATATATACTTTAATTGACTTTTTGCTATTGCTTTATCTTGAAACTTACTAAATTCATTTCATCCATGCTAGGCCTAATGCCTAGGTTTCATAATATTTCTATTCAATACTCTTTACAATCTTTTATATTTTATTAATTCTATTTATTTGGTTATTGAACATTTACCAAGGAAACAAACTAACTTAATTAAAACAGTTGTGCTTTTAAACATCACATATTTCATATAATTAACTTATCTTGCTTCATATGTCCATTCCTGAAACTAAGATTCTAACTATCATCGTTTTCTGACCTTAACATTGCTTGTCATTTAAATTTACTAATACTATTTGGTTCATTTACCAACAAAACTCTTATAATAATTTTTAACATTACTCTAATCACTATTACTCCCATACACATTCCTTTACTAAGATATAGTGTCTCTTTCTCCCAATTTCACTCCGCCATATTACTTGTTATCTTATTTCTAAGTATTTATTATTTTCTATTACTTAATAGAATAACACAACAAGTCTTAGGTACTTACTAGCTAACATAATAATAAATATTGGTTTGCTATATTAATATAGTTTGTTGCTTATTGTATTTCACAATATAGACACTTACACTTCACTTTTCCTTCACATAGGGTTTATTTATTTAATATAATTATCACTTTTTATTCTATGTTATTTGCATAGTTTGTGGTCATTAGTTTCTACTTACATGGTTCTACACTTCACCTTTCATTTCACATATTTTTTATTTATTTTAATATATTGTCACTGGGTTGCTATCTGTCATTAACATTTTCTTTATTATTTTTTTTCATTTGTCACCTTTGTATTCATAATTACAATTGCTAAGCTTGATTTTATTCTACTTGCTTTTGGCTAATTTATTACTTAATAGGGTATTTTTATTCCTATCTTCCTATCTTGGGTTTATACATTTATCTTTCTCTTCTTTTCTTTTAAATCACATAATATATCTATTTTACATTGATTTTTCATATAGTTTACATCTCAATTATGCCCTATCTGATTTTGTACATTTATTTTACATTTTGTTTTAGTTACATTTTAGGCTATATTGATTGTAGTCATGTTTTGGGTTGTATCATGGTTTCTTGTTCTCTCACCTTGTCCAATCTATTTGGTTAAGTCTTTGTCAGTGTCTTAGTCAATTTTCTATTTAGTAGTGTTGGGCTATCGATCTTCAGGTTATACTGTAAGTTTTTATTTTTACTTCCATATTCCTTAAGGAATGGAAGTATGGCGATGGCAAAAAAAATCGTGTTCGAGATTATTGCAGATTCTGATTCTACTACGCTCAAAACATGAAAAAAAGTCGTTTTCCAAAAAGTGTCTGTGTGTGTGTCTGTGTGTGTGTGTGTGTGTGTCTGTGTGTCTGTAGATTTTTTTTCTATGGCAAACGATAACTGCCGCAAATTCAAACAAAACAAAATAATTTTTTGCATACAGCGCTAATTTGTAGAGTACTCACGACCTATTGTTTTTGGTGAAGATCGGTTGAGGGAAAGGGGTAGTTTACCTGCAACAGTTTTTTTTTATCAAGGGAATTTTTTTTTTTGGCAAACGATAACAGCCGCAAATTCAAACAGAATTAAATAATGTTTCGTATGCAGCCCTGAATTGTAGAGTTCTCAAGACCTATTGTTTTTGGTGAAGATCGGTTAAGGGGAAGGGGTAGTTTACCTGTAACGTTTTATGTTTTAACAAGGGTATTTCCTATGGCAAACGATAACAGCCGCAAATTCAAACAGAATCAAAAGATTATTTGCATACAGCCCTAAATTGTAGAGTTCTCAAGACCTGTTGTTTTTGGTGAAGATCGGTTGAGGGAAAGGGGTAGTTTACCAGCAACGTTTTTTTAACAAGGGTATTTTCTATGGCAAATGATAACAGCCGCAAATTCAAACAGAATAAAATAATGTTTTGCATACAGCCCTGATTTGTAGAGTACTCAAGACTTATTGTTTTTGGTGAAGATCGGTTAAGGGGAAGGGGTAGTTTACCTGCAACGTTTTTTTTATCAAGCGTATTTTCTATGGCAAACGATAACTGCCGCAAATTCATACAGAATCAAATAATTTTTTGCATACAGCCCTAATTTGTAGAGTACTCACAACCTATTGTTTTTGGTGAAGATCGGTTGAGGGAAAGGGGTAGTTTACCTGAAACGGTTTTTTTTTATCAAGGGAAATTTTTTTTTTTTGGCAAACGATAACAGCCGCAAATTCAAACAGAATTAAATAATGTTTCGTATACAGCCCTGAATTGTAGAGTTCTCAAGACCTATTGTTTTTGGTGAAGATCGGTTAAGGGAAAGGGGTAGTTTACTGGTAACGTTTTATGTTTTAACAAGGGTATTTCCTATGGCAAACGATAAAAGCCGCAAATTCAAACAGAATCAAAAGATTATTTGCATACAGCCCTAAATTGTAGAGTTCTCAAGACCTATTGTTTTTGGTGAAGATCGGTTGAGGGAAAGGGGTAGTTTACCAGCAACGTTTTTTTAACAAGGGTATTTTCTATGGCAAATGATAACAGCTGCAAATTCAAACAGAATAAAAATAATGTTTTGCATACAGCCCTGATTTGTAGAGTACTCAAGACTTATTGTTTTTGGTGAAGATCGGTTAAGGGGAAGGGGTAGTTTACCTGCAACGTTTTTTTTATCAAGCGTATTTTCTATGGCAAACGATAACTGCCGCAAATTCATACAGAATCAAATAATTTTTTGCATACAGCCCTAATTTGTAGAGTACTCACAACCTATTGTTTTTGGTGAAGATCGGTTGAGGGAAAGGGGTAGTTTACCTGAAACGGTTTTTTTTTATCAAGGGAAATTTTTTTTTTTTGGCAAACGATAACAGCCGCAAATTCAAACAGAATTAAATAATGTTTCGTATACAGCCCTGAATTGTAGAGTTCTCAAGACCTATTGTTTTTGGTGAAGATCGGTTAAGGGAAAGGGGTAGTTTACTGGTAACGTTTTATGTTTTAACAAGGGTATTTCCTATGGCAAACGATAAAAGCCGCAAATTCAAACAGAATCAAAAGATTATTTGCATACAGCCCTAAATTGTAGAGTTCTCAAGACCTATTGTTTTTGGTGAAGATCGGTTGAGGGAAAGGGGTAGTTTACCAGCAACGTTTTTTTAACAAGGGTATTTTCTATGGCAAATGATAACAGCTGCAAATTCAAACAGAATAAAAATAATGTTTTGCATACAGCCCTGATTTGTAGAGTACTCAAGACCTATTGTTTTTGGTGAAGATCGGTTAAGGGGAAGGGGTAGTTTACCTGCAACGTTTTTTTATCAAGCGTATTTTCTATGGCAAACGATAACTGCCACAAATTCAAACAGAATCAAATAATTTCTTGCATACGTCCCTGAATTATAGAGGTCTCAAGGACTTTCGATTTGGTGAAGATCGGTTAAGGGGAAGGGGTAGTTTACCTGCAACCTTTTACGTTTTAACAAGAGTAAAGTACTTGAAAATTTATTTAAACTTTTTCAAACAATGGTAATTGTTAAAAATAAAATAATTTTGTTGCCAGGCAATAAAATTAAAATTTTGTCATTTTAATGTAAATCATGTATAAGAGAAAATATATCGCGCTTGGCAGGCGATATTAAGATTTAAATATAAATCTTAGAATATGGAAGTCATGTATGGTTCTCCATACCGATATTTTTCTTCTACCATCAGCTTTTCTTTCGTTAATTATAGTGATTTTGTAACAGTACATAATGACCCAGTACCAGAATTATGGGAATTAAGGGTGATTTGCAATGTTTTGTATTATGTAATTATTAAAACATACAGAATGGTTAGGTCCATTGTCCCTCTGGAAAAAGGAACAACACAATTTCAGCCAGCAGAAGACACCAAGGTCGCCGATGAACGTGCTGAATTCAACAAAGGCTATGGCGGTGTTTATGACGAAGTACTACAATATGAATTATGATTGGGCTATAGCACAGCTCCGTCATCGCTAAGAACAATGACGCACTGAGTACAATGTGTGCAACGAGGTGTTGTCCAGCAAGACAAAGCTGGATGACGTAAGAACTGCACACACAAGCGCAATTTTACATTTGCCTCGATCTCATTTCAACGCCATTCTTCATAGCAGCCACAGCGATGTATCGTTGTGTGCATAAAATTTCACCATATTTTAAATATAATTGGCAAAATGTTAGCCACAGTAGTGGAGCAAGAAAGGCTCATATAACTTGATAATATAAAGATACAAAATATGTAAATTCAGTGTAAACATCAATCTAATTGAACGGCAGACTAAAAGGCGAACACCGGCCATCACCGTGGGCAGCACCTACAACCAACGGATGGACATCAACACCGACTAATCAGAGAAGTTCCTTGTATTATTTTATATCTCATGAGCTCATTAATATCAAATTGTTAATCAAAAGAATGTACGGGTCTAAAATTGAATGTGCGAATGAGAGAGTGAATGTATGGCCATAAACACATATGCCGAGGGCATTGGTTTGTGTAAGAAATCATTAACTATTAATTAATAATGTTGAAGCTGCAGCAGTAACGTTAAATTGATATCAATCCAGTAAATAAAGAAATCAAAAGAATACCAAGAGATATAGAAAGTAACCGCCATTTTGTTTTGGGTCAGATCACATGACGTTATTATTGTGAACACATGGTTATGTATGTATTAACTTAGAGTGAATTAAAATTGATGGTTAACCTCCAGAATATTTTGTTATCAATTGTGTCATCAACTGTGTTTCGAAATCTTCCTGTACCCGAACCTTGGAACCCCTTAGGTATAAAACAGTTTATAAAAGAAGAAAATAAGCCCGGCGAATAATGAATTTGGTAAGTACCCAGAAATACCAAATTATGGTATTTGTCATACATATCTTGTTAGATATATGTAATAATATTATTAAAGAGTAGAGTAGAGTTTTATATTACAATTGGCGCCCGAACAGGGACTTTATATAAAATTAATTTATATAAAACAGATAGATGGAGAAACACAGAAGACGATATATAATGAATGAGAGGTTATGTTGTTGAAGTTGAATAGTTAAGTACGAGTTGAGTAAATTCCGTAGTCAAATACAAATAAAGATAAATAACCATTTAAAATATTAAAATACAAAATGGCAGAAAATAATAATAGCATGGAAATGGAAAATACAGAGACAGAATCCATTTTATTGGAAAGACACGTTAGCTCAACACCTAAAGTAGTTGAAAATAAAATCTCATTAGAAAATTTATTCACGTTAATCAGTGACAAATTCAATCAAATGAATGGTACACTTAATGCAAAATTAGATAGTTTTGAGAGTGAGCTAAAAAAGCAGAATACTTTACAGAATGTCAAATTAAATCAAGTAGAAGAGAAATTTGAAGAATTTGAAAATGAAATATATAAACAAAACGTTGAAGTTAACAACAAAATTAGTAAAATAGAAACATAATGTAATGATATTAAAAAGCACACAGAAACTGTAGATGAGCAAGTTAAAACTAAGATAAGTAATTTAAATGATAAAGTCAAACAAATCAATGAAACCGTTCAAAGTCAAAGAGAAACCCAGAGTAGATAAGTGGAAAATAAATATGTAGAGAATAGTAGAGAATCAAATAAATTGAATGAAAATAAAGACAAGGTAAGTAGTGGTGAGAATTATGATAATAGAATTAAAAATATGGTGTTAGAAAATAATTGTGTGAGTATTGAGAGTGGTGATAAAAGTATAATGGGAGTAGAATTTGATAATGAAGTGATAAAAAGTGTTGATGAATTAGAGAGAAAGTATAGAGAAAATTTACAGATAAAGGGGTTGCAGGGGGTAAATTTTTCCCTTAATGTTGTAGTGGGGGGTGAAGAAATGGCTTCACGTGAGTATGTGAAAGACGATAGGTCTACAGATAAATTTCCCTTGGTTTTTTGTGCACTTCATAGGTGGTGCTGTAATGATAAGTTAGTATCCCCTGAATGTTTTGAGAGAGAGTGTATAGCTTGGTATGATGGTGAGAAAGGTTTTGAGAGAGAGAGAAAGAGAGAAATTGAGATATATAAAGTAAAGAAAAATTATGAAGAATTCATAGAAAGGCTAGGCATAGAGAGAAATAATAATGATAACGAGTACTTACCTTACAATGACATTGAGATAGCAGTAGATGAGGTTAACAATGATGATATAACTTACCTAATGTTAACAGAAAATACCAACGGAGACTGGACAAAATTGACCAATATTGAACAGGTATATGAACCAACAGAAGTGATAATGAATGAC
The DNA here is from genome assembly GCA_034769895.1 of Magicicada septendecula. NCBI lineage: Eukaryota > Metazoa > Arthropoda > Insecta > Hemiptera > Cicadidae > Magicicada > Magicicada septendecula. The sequence goes on along the minus strand of CM068369.1, from coordinate 299,834,128 downwards.
ATAGAAATAAGAGATTATTATAATAATAATAATAAATTTGATATAAATAAGAATGATCTATGTTACAAATATGTTAGACTATTGTTCGACGATATGGGGTAATTGTTTATTGTGTTATGAACATTTAATTGTGTGGACAGTGTTTTTAAAAATGGACTGATTAGGACTGATTATGGTAAATGATTTCATGATTATGTGAATTGTATATTTTGTGTATTGATGTCTATGTATTTGTGTATTTTTACTGTTGTGTATTTTATGTATTTTTTAGGTAAGCACGTATTGTACGATTTTAAATAACTGAAGAAAGTTTAAATGATATTATGAGATTTTGATTCTAAAGGGTTAGTAAATGATTAAGCAGGTAATAGATTTGGGTATTGAGAGGTATTGTTGTTAGTTGGTAAGTGATGAATTTTGTAATGGTGTATTAAGTTGAAATGTTGTAAAGAGTTTGGGAATGAGGATAAATCAGGGCATTGGAGTTAGTTAAATAGAGTTATTGGGAGTTAGGGAAAATAAAGTGTTGAGATGTTGATAATATATAAAGAGGTGTTGGATATTTTAGGGACACAGTGGTTAGCGATTATATGTAGAGTTGAGTGATGTGAGTGGTAATTATATTTGTTGTTGATGGTGATATTTTGTAATAAGGGTATTGGTGTAGGAGTCCAACGAGAGATGTTGAGACAGGAAGGGATCGTTGTGTGCCGGAAAGGGTTACCTGAAAGGGTCAGGAACCGATAAGGGAATGAGCATAGTGAGGGAATACACACATACTAGTACAAAAAAGGCGCGGTGCCAGAGGTTTTAAATGGGATTTGTGAAGGGGGTTATTATAGAGATATTGGTGTCAAAATATATTAATGGTTAGAAGCGGCTAGTGTAAAAAAGGGGTAGTAAGGTTAGGTTGACAGATGCCAAAATAAGACAGAGAAAATAATGAATAATAGAGAGTCACCCAAATGAGTAAGGATAGAAGGGTTAGAAAAGGAGAATTCATGGTAGGAAGGTGAGATAACAAAGGAAGGTAATTGTAACAGAAGGGTAAGGATAAATTTGAAACTGTTGCATAGAATACGATGAATGTCAAATAATTAAAGGTTAATAGAGAATTGTTGAAGTAGTAATGTGATAAAGTTTGGTACAAATCATGTAAATTTAAATTGTTTAATGTAAGGTAAATGTAACAATGTTAATATGTAATGTACAATGTTTTATGATGTTTTATTATGTTGATGGCAATAGAGTGTGTGGTTAGGAGGTCGTTACAGGGGTAATGACGATAACAAGTGTTAAGAGATAGTATATTTTAAAGTTGAAAATCTAAAGTTACAAATGAAGTTGATAGAAATATTATAGTAAGCTGCCATGTACAGAATAGAAGAAGTGAGTCTAAGTTGAGTAACAAAATTTAAATAAAAGTGTCTGCCATGATAGTTGTAAGCTGAATTTGTAGAAATAATTAGGTGAAGGTATTTTGGGGGTATATTAAAGAATTGTTGATATATTGTGTTATATGTGTAGTTATAGATATGTTGTTATTTTCTTACAAGTAAGAAATTGAGTTTGGTGGTGGTAAAAAATCAATGTGGTTTAAGTCTTGTAGTTGTGAGGTTGAAACTTTTGAATTAACAACAAACCAATGCCCCAAACACAAACCAATGCGTCTAAAAGGGAACATATCAGTTGTAGATATGTAAGTGTATTAGACCACTATTTTGAATTTTGTATTGGATGTTTCAGAGTTTTGTGGTGTTGTGACCGCAGTCCTGGGCTGGCTGGAGCGTCAGAACAGGAGTGTAGTGCCTCATGGCCTTATGGTGTAAGGATCTCTCAGGAGAAGTCCAGTAAGGTCAGAGGGTGCGACCAATATCATGGGACCAAGGGTAAGTAATGATAACAAATTTTTTTTGTAATTTTACAGGGGGTTGTGGTGACGTATCTAGACTGATCCTTTTAGGAAAGTGTGAATGAGTCAAGGAAATTTTTTGTGTTCCGACACAAAAATTTTCCTTGAGGGGGTTTGTAACAGTACATAATGACCCAGTACCAGAATTATGGGAATTAAGGGTGATTTGCAATGTTTTGTATTATGTAATTATTAAAACATACAGAATGGTTAGGTCCATTGTCCCTCTGGAAAAAGGAACAACGCAATTTCAGCCAGCGGAAGACACCAAGGTCGCCGATGAACGTGCTGAATTCAACAAAGGCTATGGCGGTGTTTATGACGAAGTACTACAATATGAATTATGATTGGGCTATAGCACAGCTCCGTCATCGCTAAGAACAATGACGCACTGAGTACAATGTGTGCAACGAGGTGTTGTCCAGCAAGACAAAGCTGGATGACGTAAGAACTGCACACACAAGCGCAATTTTACATTTGCCTCGATCTCATTTCAACGCCATTCTTCATAGCAGCCACAGCGATGTATCGTTGTGTGCATAAAATTTCACCATAGTTTAAATATAATTGGCAAAATGTTAGCCACAGTAGTGGAGCAAGAAAGGCTCATATAACTTGATAATATAAAGATACAAAATATGTAAATTCAGTGTAAACATCAATCTAATTGAACGGCAGACTAAAAGGCGAACACCGGCCATCACCATGGGCAGCACCTACAACCAACGGATGGACATCAACACCGACTAATCAGAGAAGTTCCTTGTATTATTTTATATCTCATGAGCTCATTAATATCAAATTGTTAATCAAAAGAATGTACGGGTCTAAAATTGAATGTGCGAATGAGAGAGTGAATGTATGGCCATAAACACATATGCCGAGGGCATTGGTTTGTGTAAGAAATCATTAACTATTAATTAATAATGTTGAAGCTGCAGCAGTAACGTTAAATTGATATCAATCCAGTAAATAAAGAAATCAAAAGAATACCAAGAGATATAGAAAGTAACCGCCATTTTGTTTTGGGTCAGATCACATGACGTTATTATTGTGAACACATGGTTATGTATGTATTAACTTAGAGTGAATTAAAATTGATGGTTAACCTCCAGAATATTTTGTTATCAATTGTGTCATCAACTGTGTTTCGAAATCTTCCTGTACCCGAACCTTGGAACCCCTTAGGTATAAAACAGTTTATAAAAGAAGAAAATAAGCCTGGCGAATAATGAATTTGGTAAGTACCCAGAAATACCAAATTATGGTATTTGTCATACATATCTTGTTAGATATATGTAATAATATTATTAAAGAGTAGAGTAGAGTTTTATATTACTTTTTTTTGGTGCTATCTTATGTCATGTTACATAATGCATCGCCGCCAAAATTAATTATTTCAAAAATAAAGATTGTTTTCTGAAATCATCAATTACCATTTCTTCTTGTTTACATAGTAGTTTATTAGATAAAGTTGTTATTATTGTGGAATTCATCAATCATCATATTTTAGTTTATCTTTATTGATTCCATGGTTCATGAGTCTGGATATGATATTATTCTCCTCTTCTATTCTTTTATAATGAGTGTTGTATCCCTTGAAAGTTTTATCTCCCTAAAATTTTCTTCTCTTCCATTCATATAAACTGGTACTAGTCAGAGGGCATGTGTGGCTCTATTACTCTGCTATCCATTTATACATATTTTGAGTTCAGAGGTCATGCCTATCTGCTCAATAAAATAAAATGATTGTTGGACTTATCTCAACATACAATCACCATTTAATAATAATAATAATCGCCTATTTGTGACTCATATAATATAAATATAATAAACCACTCTTGGGATTAATTATTCTGTTTTTATTCACCTCATGACCTTCTCTTCCCATTGATTTATTTGGATTCCTTCTCTATGTTTGTGGCGATGTTCTTAACATATATTTTGTATTATTTCCTTAACTTACTTCATATGATAGTTGTTTTACATGTTATTACTTCTCTTCTCATTTATAATTAATGTTTAAATTGTAGCTGTTTTTAGGGTTACTTATTCAATTCTTCTTATTATTGATAGTCCATTTAGCAGTTCACTGTCCTCCTTTATTTGATGGTCTTGTTGGTTCTTTTTAAAATGTTATTTCTTTGTAATCCCCTTTCGCCATTTGGTTATTTAATTATGTTAAGTAGTGTCATCACTTTTGTTAAAATTTTAGTATTTTATGTCAGTTTTTTATGATGCCTCAATATATTTTTTCTTTAAAATTAAATTGTTTCACTTACTTTGTTTCACACACGTAGTCGTAAGTTGTTCTTACTTTTTTTTTCATAAATAAATCGCTTCAAATATTTTGGTTGTAAGTTGTTCTTACTTTTGTTTTTTAAATTTAGGTAATTTTTTATTTCTTCTAACAGTCTTATATCACCTCATAATATTTCTTCAAAGAAGACTGGTTGTAAGTCCCTTTGATTCTTTTGGTAGCTATCTCACTCATTACATATGTGTTATTTTGGTTATTCTTAACAATTGCATAGGGGCCATTATAAAGTAGTAATAGCTTCTTCGTGATACCTTCTCTAGAACTGGGTAACTCTCTATTCTGTATCAGTACCTTTTCTCCCTCTTGGTATTGTATTACTTTAGGTTGGATCTTCCGATACTTGTCCTTCCTCTTCACCACTTGTTCAGCTATTTTGCTATAGAATCTTACGTCATCAAACTTGTACTCAGGGTTGGTGGGAAAATTAATAAGTTCTTCAATTGCTCGAGGTGGTGGCCTTCCATACATTATGGTGTAAGGGGTATCTCTGATGGATTCTCACTGCCGCTGCTCGTTTAAATGTTCGGTGGTCCCTTCTGCACGGTCCTCTGGTCTATTGGGGTGGTTACCATCCGTTACTTCCATCCTTTCAACCAGGTTGTTAGTGAATGTTACCCAATCACGGCTTCTTCTATATTCTTCGGCGCTCCTGCTCATCGGTCCTTGGTAATACTGCCTCCCATCATTCTATTTTCTGCACTTATGTAATTGACCCGTCGACTGTATGTTTGATTTTGACCGTGGTTGTTATTATTATTATACTGGTGGTTGGGCCTATTGTAAGTTCCACCATTATTGTAATTTCCTTGGTTGTAATTATTATTGTTATTACCATTATTATGATAGTAATTTTGATTGTTAGTTCATGGATAATTGTTGTTGTTATTGTTATTGAAGTTGCGATAACTATTGGGATTGTTCGGTGGGTTATTCGCCAGTGCATTATTTCCCTGTGGCCCATTTTGGTGGTTTCGTACATCATAGTTTCTGTTATTTGGGCTGTTCTTCTGCCGGTTTTGTAGGTAATGTTTTTCTCGCTCATACTCCCCCAATAAAAAGGCCATATCCTGGATTGTCTTGATCCGCCCGCTCAGTCTACTCTTCGTGATCTCCCCGTCATAATGGTATGCCAGCTGAGTTACCAAGCATTCTTCAGGGATGTTCGGCTCTAAATTCCTTGCTATACTGACCTTACCCAAAAAATAGGCTTTTGGAGATTGTCCTAAATACGGGTCGAATCTGCCGTTGCTAATGTTGTTACGTACTAGATGTTGCTTCGCCTCGGACCAGTATTTATTTTTGAAGAGATCTTTAAATTCAGCAAAGTTGTGGATGTCCGGCCGCACTGCCGTCCACCAATTGTTGTGGACCTCCTTAAACATCTCATCCAGCATGCCCTTAATAACTGTCCATCGTGTCTCTCAGGTTCTGGCTAGACTCTCTTCCACTCGCTCTAGGAATTCTATCGGGTTACGCTTATAGTTTTTGAAATTAACTATTTCTATGTTTTCACTACATGAGACATGTGAACTTATTAGTGGTCTGTCCTTCAGTGCGTTGATTTCTTCTTGGAGGCACAACTCTCGTACTCGGGATTCTTCTACGTTTTCTTCATGGGCTGTTGTGGTACCCTTAACTTTGCTTACGGACACATATAATTGGTTGTATCTCTCTTCAACTCTTGTTTGTACTTGCTCGAACTTCTCTGTTGTTTCCTGTTGGAGTCCTTCAACACTCCTTTTGCTTTCACCTTCAGCTTCGTTTACTTTGTTTAATATTTCCTCCCGGACTTGTATCACTATTTCATGGGTCCTTTCTATTTTCTCTTCGGTCTCCATTACGGTCTGCTTTATTTCTTCCCGATACTCTGTTATCTGTTGTTGCAATGTTCTTGGTTATATTCGATTTTATCATTCAATGTTTCTATATCTTCTTTCACCTGGTTCAAGGTTTCGTTGGTTTTCTCATAATTTTATCTATTTTTTGACTTATCACTTTTTTCTCCTCCTTCATTTGTTTCTTTAACTCCTCGTTATTTTGATTTAATAATGCTTCATTATCTTCCTTCATTTGCTTCTTTAACTCCTCGTTATTTTGTCTTAATAATTTTTCAGTATCCTCTTTCATCTCCTCTTTATTTTTGTCCAATTTTTTATCCTGTTTCTTAAAATTGTCATTTATTGACTCAAATTTCTTATCTAATTCTTCTTTAGTGCTGTCCAATTTTTTATCCTGTTTCTTAAAATTGTCATTAGTTTCTTCCTTCTGTTTCTTACAATTGTCATTAATTAATTCCCATAGTTGTTGTAAGTTCATGCCTCCTCTGGCTTCCTCCTGCTGTGTGGGTTTATCTGGTTCCACGGGAGTTAATAATTCTTCCACATCTTCAACCGATGTTACTTCCCTTTCTTCCATTCTGACTTCTTTTTTCTCAGTCTCCTTTCCTAACATCTCCGCTTCCTTGTCAGCCTCCTTCTCGCGTTGCTTAGACTGTATCTTGTGTTGTGCATTTTCTGTTCCGATTTTCTGCAGTCGCCGCTAGAATCTATTTAATTTAATTGTATAGTTTATCAATTAACTCTAGCCCTACAAGTTGGTCACCACTTTGTAATAGATCTGTTTTGTATGCTTTACAATTATTAGTTCTTTAATTGTACTTACTTTGTTATTCATTAAATAGTAACGAGTCGTTTATTACATTTTCTAAATACTTACGAAGTTGACCGTATGCTCGCCGTTCAGATTGAATTCTCGTCCTCGCCGTCTGATTGGTTCACACTGTTTGGCGAAGTCGAATTCGTCAACTAATGTATTTTTATCTTTTTATTTACCCCGACCCTTTATATTACTCCTTGAATAAATCAAACATACAGTTGTTGATAGGTACGAGGATTTATTAACACTTTATATAATTTGGTCAATTACAATTCTGAAATAAGACATAACATTTATCATAGCGCCGGTGTTTACTTGTTACGTAGTTGGCGGTCTGCTCAATTTGATTTGTGTGTGTACAGACGCTTAGTAATGGCGTATGTTGCTTCGTTTGGATATTATCTCAGAGAAAAGTTCTTTGGACTACAGAATGTTGGTTTACAGACTAATAAATGCACAAAATTTCATAATATACCTTATAACTAATACACAATATGTGATATCTTTACATATGGAAAGTAAGTTACCGCAAATGAGAATTAGGTTGCTGCTAGGTTAATGTTTACTTAGCAAGTTTACGTTTTTTTTTAAACATATTAATATAAAATCAAAATTCAGCGATCTTTTTGTTTTATCAGAGGTGATTATTCAATAAAGTTCAGTTCTAAAAGTTAGTTAAGTGGCTGGTGAAGTGAAAATAAAATTGTTCAGTTACGGCTGATTATTTAAAGTTTTAATTTTGGTGAAGCATTTAAATTATACTCAACACATCCTTAATGCTGCTTCTCTTGGGCGATCCTCTTCTTCTGGAATACTTCTAATGGTCCCTTCTTGTATGGTTTATTGAGATCAAGGTTCAAATAATCTAATTTCGGTGTTCAGCTTCCATCAGTCTTGCAGGTTCAGCTGTATCCACAGGTTTAGTTAGGCTTCTTCTGTTCTTCCTTCAGTAGTTGGTCATTTATGAATTTTGTTCGCTTCTTCCAAGTTTTTTTATAATATTTATAATATAATTGGTTGATTTATTGGATATCTCATCAGTAGTTAATTTAGGATTGCTTCTTGTATCTCCTTAATCACAATTTAGTAAAATTTATTGTTTTTATTACTTATTTGTCTTCATGGGCTACATACATCCACCCTCTATGCTGGTCAATAATCATAGGCGTGTGCAGGACTTCAGGGGGTCTCCTCCCCCGGAAGATTTTTGAAAATTTATTGCTTAAAAACGTGTTTTAATGCAATCTGGAGGCCATAAAAAACATTTTGAAAAGCGAGGTTTTTTGAGGGCCTTCAAATAAATTTTTACTTTTTTAAGGGACTCAACTCTTTGCACTTACCGGACCGATCAAAAGTTGACAACACACACATGTTTAACAAAGTAGCTTTAGAAATATCAATTTTGACGAATTTTGTCTTTTAATGAATGATCCAGTTAGCCTATCTGGTTAATTTGTATAACAAAATGGAAACAACATTGATTTTTAGAATATTTATTTATATCCAATGTACAATATTAGTGAAAAAAAACACAGAATTGAAAAGTTGATTAATTTTTACTGTAGAAAAATAAAGCTGCAACAGGTTCAGGTTTAGTATTTAATAGTTAGTAGTGTCCAGAACAAAATATAAAAGTAAGGAAATATTTTACTTTACATTACAGGGTCATCCGACGGTCGATTGCAACACTGTTTTTGAAGTTGTCAATTACATCACATGTTCTTGCGTTAGCAGCCAGTTCTTGTTCCACAAACGGAATGTTCAAGTTTTCCAAACGATCTTGACACATCGTAGATCTGAGCTTGGATTTTATGATACTCAGCTTTGAGAAGGTTCTTTCACTTGTACAGCTAGTTACAGGCATCGTGGAAAATTTATTAATAACAGCACTAAAGTTTTCAAAGGTTAGCTGGAACTTCGATAACCGGTTAATCCAGTCCGGAACACTTTTAGGCGGAAAGTTTGAATCAGTTTCTCCACGCTTCTTTGATTTCAACAGCTTAAATTCTGCCTCTAGTTCTGCAGCATTGACATTGAATTGTTTTGTGAGAATTTCGAAGTCCTTATTTTCACACTTGTAACAATCATTAAGATTCAATCCCATCAGTTTCCATGTGGCAGAGATTACGTTTGTTGTTTCTTGAGCAAATCGAGAATTTAGATTTTCCACAAGGCGGTCCAAAACAGGATTCTAAGTGAACAGTTTCAATTCCCCTTTTTTTGTGTCTGCATAGAAAGCAGAAGAAAGGCAACTAGTGCCTTCTAAGAGGACTGATACTTTCCTTTTCCAAACATTAGGGATTTGAACATCTAATGTACTACACATTTCCTTTGTTTTGATAAAAATATCCTCAAACTCTTCTTCACTATTTCTCATTTCAACCAAAGCAATACATATTTCTACCGCGATTAGCTGGCGCCGCCACCCTGGCGCTGAGTAAGGCCTAAAAACACGGCAACTACACTATTCATGCAGCCGCTTCCCGACGCGGCGGCCGACGCCAGATTATGTGTCAAAAGCTATACGAAATTAAAGTTGATTAGATTCATATATTTATCGGTTTAATAGGAGTGCTGTCACGGAAATTATGCAGTTTATACGTAAAAAATTTTCTGCACGTAAAAAAAACAAAAAACAAAAATTCTCAGTCTAGTGGTGGTGCCACGGCACCGGTGGCACCTTCGTTGGACACGCCTATGTCAATAATGGAATAATCAGTTTTCAACGGTTATTCATGTAACAAACTTTTGTTGTCATGGCAACTCTACAAGATACTCTTATTCTCATTGGCTAATACCTTATAACATTGTTATATTCTAACGTTTTTTCTTGCTCAAAATTTATAAAAATCCTTTAAATTATTATTACTTTCTTATGCTAATTGTAATATTAATTACACTAACACCATTGTTTTGCTTTTTTCTCAAAGATTATTTTGATATCACTTATAGTTACATTTGGTTCATTTATAACATATTTCTTATTTTTCCAATTGATATTTCCTTATGTAATTATCTTTAAACTAAAGATTATGTATCCATTTTTGTACCTTACAGTTTTACTTAAATACCTAAACATCTTATATATACTTTAATTGACTTTTTGCTATTGCTTTATCTTGAAACTTACTAAATTCATTTCATCCATGCTAGGCCTAATGCCTAGGTTTCATAATATTTCTATTCAATACTCTTTACAATCTTTTATACTTTATTAATTCTATTTATTTGGTTATTGAACATTTACCAAGGAAACAAACTAACTTAATTAAAACAGTTGTGCTTTTAATCATCACATATTTCATATAATTAACTTATCTTTCTTCATATGTCCATTCCTGAAACTAAGCTTCTAACTATCATCGTTTTCTGACCTTAACATTGCTTGTCATTTAAATTTACTAATACTATTTCGTTCATTTACCAACAAAACTCTTATAACAATTTTTAACATTACTCTAATCACTATTACTCCCATACACATTCCTTTACTAAGATATAGTGTCTCTTTCTCCCAATTTCACTCCGCCATATTACTTGTTATCTTATTTTAAGTATTTATTATTTTCTATTACTTAAATGAATAACACAACAAGTCTTAGATACTTACTAGCTAACATAATAATAAATATTGGTTTGCTATATTAATATAGTTTGTTGTTTATTGTATTTCACAATTTAGACACTTACACTTCACTTTTCCTTTCACATAGGGTTTATTTATTTAATATAACTATCACTTTTTATTCTATGTTATTTACATAGTTTGTGGTCATTAGTTTCTACTTATATGGTTCTACACTTCACCTTTCATTTCACATATTTTTTATTTATTTTAATATATTGTCACTGGGTTGCTATCTGTCATTAACATTTTCTTTATTATTTTTTTTCATTTGTCACCTTTGTATTCATAATTACAATTGCTAAGCTTGATTTTATTCTACTTGCTTTTGGCTAATTTATTACTTAATAGGGTATTTTTATTCCTATCTTCCTATCTTGGGTTTATACATTTATCTTTCTTTTCTTTTCTTTTAAATCAGATAATATATCTATTTACATTGATTTTTCATATAGTTTACATCTCAATTATGCCCTATCTGATTTTGTACATTTATTTTACATTTTGTTTTAGTTACATTTCAGGCTATATTGATTGTAGTCATGTTTTGGGTTGTATCATGGTTTCTTGTTCTCTCACCTTATCCAATCTATTTGGTTAAGTCTTTGTCAGTGTCTTAGTCAATTTTCTATTTAGTAGTGTTGGGCTATCAATCTTCAGGTTATAAGTTTTTATTTTTTTCTTCTACCATCAGCTTTTCTTTCGTTAATTATTAGTGATTTTTTGGTGCTATCTTGTCATGTTACATAATGCATTGCCGCCAAAATTAATTATTTCAAAAATAAAGATTGTTTTTCTGAAATCATCAATTACCTTTTCTTCTTGTTTACATAGTAGTTTATTAGATAAAGTTGTTATTATTGTGGAATTCATCAATCATCATATTTTAGTTTATCTTTATTGATTCCATGTTTCATGAGTCTGGATATGATATTATTCTCCTCTTCTATTCTTTTATAATGAGTGTTGTGTCCCTTGAAAGTTTTATCTCTCTAAAATTTTCTTCTCTTCCATTCATATAAACTCGTACTAGTCAGAGGGCATGTGTGGCTCTATTACTCTGCTATCCATTTATACATATTTTGAGTTCAGAGGTCATGCCTATCTGCTCAATAAAATAAAATGATTGTTGGACTTATCTCAACATACAATCACCATTTAATAATAATAATCATCATCTATTTGCGACTCATATAATATAAATATAATAAAACACTCTTGGGATTAATTATTCTGTTTTTATTCACCTCATGACCTTCTCTTCCCATTGATTTATTTGGATTCCTTCTCTATGTTTCTGGCGATGTTCTTAACATACATTTTGTATTATTTCCTTAACTTACTTCATATGATAGTTGTTTTACATGTTATTACTTCTCTTCTCATTTATAATTAATGTTTAAATTGTAGCTGTTTTTAGGGTTACTTATTCAATTCTTCTTATTATTGATAGTCCGTTTAGCAGTTCAGTGTCCTCCTTTATTTGATGGTCTTGTTGGTCCTTTTTAAAATGTTATTTCTTTGTAATCCCCTTTCGCCATTTGGTTATTTAATTATGTTAAGTAGTGTCATCACTTTTGTTAAAATTTTAGTACTTTATGTCAGTTTTTTATGAAGCCTCAATATATTTTTTCTTCAAAATTAAATTGTTTCACACACTTAGTTGTAAGTTGTTCTTACTTTTATTTATTTATTTTATTTATTTTTTTTGATTTTGGTAATTTTTACTTCCATGTTCCTTAAGGAAATGGAAGTATGGTGATGGCAAAAAAAATCGTGTTCGAGGTTATTGCAGATTCTGATTCTACTACACTCAAAACATGAAAAAAAGTCGTTTTTCAAAAAGTGTCTGTGTGTGTGCCTGTGTGTCTGTCTTAGATTTTTTTCTATGGCAAACGATAACAGCCGCAAATTCAAACAGAATCAAATAATTTTTTGCATACAGCCCTGATGTGTAGAGTACTCACGACCTATTGTTTTTGGTGAAGATCGGTTGAGGGAAAGGGGTAGTTTACCAGCAACAGTTTTTTTTTATCAACGGTAATTTTTTTTGTTTGGCAAACGATAACAGCCGCAAATTCAAACAGAATCAAATAATGTATCGCATACAGCCCTGAATTGTAGAGTTCTCAAGATCTGTTGATTTTGGCAAAGATCTGTTAAGGGGAAGGGGTAGTTTACCAGCAACGTTTTATGTTTTAACAAGGGTATTTTCTATGACAAACGATAACAGCCGCAAATTCAAACATAATCAAATAATGTTTTGCATACTGCCCTGAATTGTAGAGTTCTAAAGACCTTTTGTTTTTGGTGAAGATCGGTTAAGGGAAAGGGGTAGTTTACTGGCAACGTTTTATGTTTTAACAAGGGTATTTTCTATGACAAACGATAACAGCCGCAAATTCAAACATAATCAAATAATGTTTTGCATACTGCCCTGAATTGTAGAGTTCTAAAGACCTTTTGTTTTTGGTGAAGATCGGTTAAGGGAAAGGGGTAGTTTACCAGCAACATTTTATGTTTTAAAAGGGTATTTTCTATGGCAAATGATAAGAGCCGCAAATTCAAACAGAATCAAATAAGTGTTTGCACACAGCCCTGATTTCTTGAGTACTAAAGACCTGTTGTTTTTGGTGAAGATCGGTTAAGGGAAAGGGGTAGTTTACAAGCAACGGTTTTTTATCAAGGGTAATTTTTGTCTATGGTAAACGATAACAGCCGCAAATTCAAACAGAATCAAATGATGTTTTGCATACAGCCCTGTATTGCAGAGTTCTCAATACCTATTGGTGTTTGTGAAGATCAGTTAAGGGAAAGGGGTAGTTTACCTGCAACGTTTTATGTATTAAAAGGGTATTTTTTATGGCAAACGATAAGAGCCGCAAATTCAAACAGAATCAAATACGTTTTTGCATACAGCCCTGATTTGTTGAGTACTAAAGACCTATTGTTTTTGGTGAAGATCGGTTAAGGGAAAGGGGTAGTTTACCGGCCACATTTTTTGTTTTGTCAAGGGTATTTTGTATAGCAAACGATAACAGCCGCAAATTCAAACAGAATCATATAATATTTTGCATACAGTCCTGAATTGTAGAGTTCTCAAGACCCATCGTTTTTGGTGAAGATCGGTTAGGGGAAAGGGGTAGTTTACGTTCAACATTTTATGTTTTAAAAGGGTATTTTCTATGGCAAACGATAAGAGCCGCAAATTCAAACAGAATCAAATAAGTTTTTGCATACAGCTCTAATTTGTTGAGTACTAAAGTCCTTTTGTTTTTGGTGAAGATCGGTTAAGGGAAAGGGGTAGTTTACCTGACACGTTTTTTTGTTTTATCAAGGGTATTTTATATGGCAAACGATAACAGCCGCAAATTCAAACAGAATCATATAATATTTTGCATACAGCACTGAAATGTAGAGTTCTCAAGACCTGTTGGTTTGGTCGCACTCGAATTGCGCTCAGATTAATGTCAGGTAGGTTTGCTAGGAAAAAGGTTACTTCATCCCCTACTGAACTGCGCTCACTGGCCCCAGGTACTAAAAGTAGGAATACCTGGAAACTGCGTTTATTGCTGCTATTCGGCCAACTCTTCACTATACATGCGTATGCAATGAATTTTTATGTACCCGTCGTATTTTGCTTATTAAAAGACAAGAAGAAGTCTACGTATAGCAGAGTTTTCCAATTATTAATAGAAAAGTGCACACTGCTGGGTTATGTTTTAAATCCCAGTACTGTAATAATAGATTTTGAAGTTGCAATTCACGCGAGCCTGCAAGAAATTTTTCCAGAAGAACTCAAAATTATTGGTTGCCGTTTTCATCTTGCTCAGTCTTGGTACGTTTAAAATGTTATATTTTAATATAACCATTATTAAATTTAATGTTAATTTTATTAAATTATTAAATAACTAATGTTATATTTTAATGTTATCATTACGAACGTATGATAAGCTCGAAAAGCTACGTAACCTCAAAATTTAGCGTGTCAAAAACTAGTTATAGTATTTCATCATCAGAAATACAAATGAAATATTATACGTATATATTTCATTTATAATATATAAATATTAAATATTAAACATAATATTTCATTTGTATTTCTGATGATGACGTCTCATGACGTCGATTATGTTTACATACCTATATATAATACAAAGAAAACAGTGAGTCTTATTTCAACAATATATATATATATATATATATATATATATATATATATATATTGCGACAGTACAAATAAGTGATGTACTGAGCATGGAATATAAAAAATTTAAATTTACCTAATAAACTGTAAATAATTAATAATATGTTAGAAATAAGCATGTTAGGGATTGCAAGCTTGACTCAGACAAAAATATGAACAGGTGTTTCGACCTGAATCGACGTGCACACACACACAAATGTAACTGAAAGTGTGTACACCAGTATTTTGCTAGTGTGTGTGAACGCAGGTCTCTGCAGGCGAGTTTGCCACCCCAAGATGAATAATTGCACAATTACTGTTTTTCCGTAATTATTCATAAACTATAATTAAGAATTAAAATCCAAAACCACAATAAAATGAACACAAAACCACACAAAACAAACTAATGCCAGAACAAATACAAATCAATACAAAACATGCCATAATATTCAAAGCACTGAACATCGAAAATACACAAAATACAAAAACATATACCACAATCACACACAATAATACAACTTTAAAATACCAAAGACCAACAAACAATCTTAATAGCAACCAGCAGCCAACACACAAATACTTCACCAGAAACAAGATTGCGAAGGCTGAAGATGAGAGAACAGGAACTCTCGAAACATGTTCCAAATATAAAAATAACATCTTGAGGTAAATTTAATTATACATATTAAATTTAATATATATATATATATATATATATATATATATATTTATTAATTGATTGTTCTTTTTTGTACATGCAAGATATATTGTCACTTACTTTATGAGACACGTGTTTCGAAAACAGGCATTGTTTTTATTATCAATCCGAGGTGCTACGGATTATATATACAGGGTCCGCCAGTGAAGCGGGAAAATTAAAATACCCAATTTTTTTATGAAAAATTTATTATCAGAATTTTTTTTTACAGATTTGAGTTGAGTAAAGTATGCCATTATTTTACTTTTTAAAAATAACGCCGCTCAAGTGAGAGCCATTTCTGTGTAAACATTCTTCTAATCTTGACCGAAAATTTTCCATCACTCGACGAAGCAGGTCAGGTTGAATCCGTGCAATTTCTTGTCTGATATTCGTTTTTAATTCCGGTATGGTGTGCGGTCTATCAATGTACACCCTGCTCTTTAGAAATCCCCAAAGAAGAAAGTCGCATGCGGACAAATCTGGGGATCTTGCAGGCCACGAGATGTCGCCATATCTGGATATGTGTCCGTCCGGGAAGAGTTCTCTTAAAGCAGCCATGGACACACGAGCAGTATGACTTGTGGCACCATCCTGCTGGAAAAAATTAATTTCCGGAAACCTAGGGAGCTGTTGCATCAAAAATGTTCTGACCATGTGTGTGTAGCGGTCTGCATTGACAGTTGTGGTGTTTCCTTTATCGTCTTGGAAAAATATGGCCCAATAATGCCATATGATGAAACTGCACACCACACCGTAACTTTCGGACTATGTAATGGCTTTTCATGCAACTCACCTGGGTTTTCATCATTCCAATATCGACTATTTTGTTTGTTTACATATCCATTCAAATGAAAATGTGCTTCATCTGCCATAAACATGCGGTGAATAAAGTTTTCATCATCATTTACACGTCGCAATATTTCTTCGCTGAAAATCCTGGAGCCAGCATATCGCCATCTTTCAACTCCTGGATTACTTGAATTTTGTAAGGATGAAAAGATAAGTCTTTTAGTGCGGATGCATGTTTCATTTCAGAACGCTGTGGACTACGCGTCAATGCTACTTGAACTCTTTCAATGCTTTCCTCTGTTCCTACAGACCTTGTTGCTCCTCTATGCTTTAAGTTTAATGTGGAACCAGTTTCTTCAAACTTTTTCACCCATGACATAATTGCATGAGCGGACGGCACTCTTCCATGTCGTGGAATATTGAAATGATTACGAAACAATCGTTGTACAGAAGTCACATAGTCACAATTCTTATAAAACGATTGTACGCAGAAAGCACGCTGTGCACCGGACCACTGCTCCATGTTTAACAAATGGCATTAAATGTAAAACAACAATCGAAAACCTCCACGCCCTCTCGTGAGCAGAAAATGAACTATTGGACTTTCAAAATTTCCCTCTTCACTGGCGGACGCTCTATATATATATATATATATATATATATATATATATATATATATATATATATAATTACATGCAATGAAAATAATTTTACAGATACTTGCAATTAATAGAGAGGTTAGAATTAAATAAAAGAAATTTCGACGACGTATTTCATAATTATTGAAATGTTCTTCTAGTCTTTAAAATAATCATTCTCACTAACAGTGAGTCTTATTTCAACAATATATATTCACTTCTTGCGCGTGTACACAAGTTAGTGATTTTTTGAAAAACATTACAGGTGGCGCAAAATACAGCAAGTGGGACTAACCCAGGAATATAAAAATGAAGAAAGTTCAATAGGAAATATGGCTGAGACATATATTTGGACTTCCATTTCTTCCAGCATCCGAGGTAGGAGAGTGCTTCGTTGAAGATTTTATAAGCGAAAAACCACAAGACAGTCGAGTGGATCAGTTTTTAGATTATTTAGTGGAAAATTATATCGAAAGTGACTCTATATTTCCCCCGACAATATGGGCTGCAAAAACAGCAAGTATTTTAAGGACCACAAATGCATGTGAATCATTTCTTTCATTCAAAGTTTAAAAGTGAAAATTTATCGTCTCATCCAAATATTCATTCATTTTTAAAAGTTTTATTAGATATGCAGACAGATACCTACATTAAGTTAAATTCTATAAAGAGGAATGACAGAAGATATGTAAGACGCGAAGTTTTATTACGGCAACAATATATACAACAAAAAATTGCTCAGTTAGACAGAGATCAAATATCTAGATATAATTTTGTAAAATGTGTTTCATATAAATTTGGAAAAATTGTGTTATCTTAACTAAAAATAAAAATTTAAGTGTCTTGAAAATGTGTTTTTTTTTTAGTTTGATTATACAATCTTCCCCAGGTATAACACTGAGCGCAGCTCGAGTGTCTCTTCAAGGACCTTCGCAGGTATTAGAAATGGTGAGCGCAGTTCGGGTGTTGGATTAGCGATCTATTAGGCATGTGAGCGCAATTCAGTTGCACCGGTTGGTTTTGGTGAAGATCGGTTAAGGGAATAGGGAAGTTTACCTGCAACATTTTATGTTTTATCAAGGGTAATTTTTCTATGATGAACGATAACTGCCGTAAATTCAAAGAGAATCAAATAATTGTTTGTATACAGGCCTGAATTGTAGAGTACTCAAGACCTGTCGCTTTTGGTGAAGATCGGTTAACGGAAAGGGTTAGTTTACCAGCAACGGTTTTTTATCAAGGGTAATTTTTTTCTATGGTAAACGATAACAACCACAAATTCAAACAGAATCAAATGATGTTTTGCATACAACCCTGTATTGTAGAGTTATCAATACCTATTGGTGTTGTTGAAGATCGGTTAAGGGAAAGGGGTAGTTTACCAGCAACATTTTATATTTTAACAAGGGTAATTTTTTATATGACTAACGATAACTGCCGTAAATTCAAACAGAATCAACTAGGTATTTGCATACCTTTTTGAACTAAAGAGAACTCAAGGTCTGATGAAATATCTATAAATGAAGAGGGTAGGTGAACGGGGTGGGGGTAATTTTCTATTATTAAAAATTATAGTTGAAGGTGGAGGGGAGAATTTTTTATATGTTTACTACGTTATCGGCAACAAAGAAGTAGTTTTTTTGTTAAAATTGCTTCCCGGGCTCTTTAGCCGTAGTCCAATGTTTCCTGCAAAACCAGACTTTTCGGCAGTGCCATCGACTGCCATCATCGGTGAAAATCGAGTGCGAAAACGTGAGGTGGTATACGTTAGTGACCACAGTAGTGTGGTTAATGCTGAAGCAATAAGTAGAAAGACGTAGTTTCTATGGAAATATTTCATTTCGAATATGATTTTAAATATAAAACTTAGAACATGGAAGTCATGGTTCTCCATACCGATATTTTATTCTCAAATTCTTTTTTCATAAATAAATCGCTTCAAATATTTTGGTTGTAAGTTGTTCTTACTTTTGTTTTTTAAATTTTGGTAATTTTTTATTTCTTCTAACAGTCTTATATCGCCTCATAATATTTCTTCAAAGAAGACTGGTTGTAAGTCCCTTTGATTCTTTTGGTAGCTATCTCACTCATGACATATGTGTTATTTTGGTTATTCTTAACATTGCATAGAGACCGTTATAAAGTAGTAATAGCTTCTTCGTTATACCTTCTCTAGAAATGGCTAACTCTCTATTCTGTATCAGTACATTTTCTCCCTCTTGGTATTGTATTACTTTAGGTTGGATCTTCCGATACTTGTCCTTCCTCTTCTCCACTTGTTCAGCTATTTTGCTATAGAATCTTACGTCATCAAACTTGTACTCAGGGTTGGTGGGAAAATTAATAAGTTCTTCAATTGCTCGAGGTGGTGGCCTTCCATACATTATGGTGTAAGGGGTATCTCTGATGGATTCTCACTGCCGCTGCTCGTTTAAATGTTCGGTGGTCCCTTCTGCATGGTCCTCTGGTCTATTGGGGTGGTTACCATCCGTTACTTCCATCCTTTCAACCGGGTTGTTAGTGAATGTTACCCGATCACGGCTTCTTCTATATTCTTCGGCACTCCTGCTCCTCGGTCCTCGGTAATACCGCCTCCCATCATTTCTATTTTCTGCACTGATGTAATTGACCCGTCACCTGTATGTTTGATTTTGACCGTGGTTGTTATTATTATTATACTGGTGGTTGGGCCTATTGTAAGTTCCACCATTATTGTAATTTCCTCGGTTGTAATTATTATTGTTATTACCATTATTATGATAGTAATTTTGATTGTTAGTTCGTGGATAATTGTTGTTGTTATTGTTATTGAAGTTGCGATAACTATTGGGATTGTTCGGTGGGTTATTCGCTGGTGCATTATTTCCCTGTGGCCCATTTTGGTGGTTTTATACATCATAGTTTCTGTTATTTGGGCTGTTCTTCTGCCAGTTTTGTAGGTAATGTTTTTCTCGCTCATACCCCCCCAATAAAAAGGCCATATCCTGGATTGTCTTGATCCGCCCGCTCAGTCTACTCTTCGTGATCTCCCCGTCATAATGGTATGCCAGCTGAGTTACCAAGCATTCTTCAGGGATGTTCGGCTCTAAATTCCTCGCTACACTGACCTTACCCAAAAAATAGGCTGTGGGAGATTGTCCTAAGTAAGGGTCTATTCTGGCGTTGCTAATGTTGTTACGTACTTCATGTTGCGTCGCCTCGGACCAGTATTTATTTTTGAAGAGATCTTTAAATTCAGCAATGTTGTGGATGTCCGGCCACACTGCCGTCCACCAATTGTCATGGACTTCCTTAAACATCTCATCCAGCATGCCCTTAATAACTGTCCATCGTGTCTCTCAGGTTCTGGCTAGACTCTCTTACACTCGCTCTAGGAATTCAATGGAGTTACGCTTATAGTTTTTGAAATTCTTTTTCGGTCTCCTTTTCTAACATCTCTGCTTCCTTGTCAGCCTCCTTCTCGCATTGCTTAGACTTGTTTCTTGTGTTGTGCATTTTCTTTTCCGATTTTCTGCAGTCGCCGCTAGAATCTATTTAAATTAATTGTATAGTTTTTCAATTAACTCTAGCCCTACTAGTTGGTCGCCACTTTGTAATAGAACTGTTTTGTATGCTTTACAATTATTAGTTCATTAATTGTACTTACTTTGTCATTCGTTAAATAGTAACGAGTCGTTTATTACATTTTCTAAATACTTTGTCACAGGACAAATGGCGCCACTCATACACACTATCGTTTTTATGGTCCTTAAAAGGACCGTTTGTCGGAGACGCTACATCATTTGCGTACGCTGCCCGAGACGCGCTGTGATGTTCGGCGGCAGCGTCCGGTGTTCCGGGCGTACTGCTGTCCTCTTCTTTCAGCAGCGGTATGTAGAGCCCGCTGCTGTCCCAGTCGATTTCCATCACTGGCTCTCCTGTGCTCTCCATTCTTCCTTCTTCCTCTTCTTCCGGCTAGCTTCAAGGCGTCCGATGGAGTGCGCCAAAAAGTGGTCAGAGCTGTTGGGTTGCGCGTCGTGAGACGACCCAATGGTATCCTAGTACCGAGCCTCCTATGAGGGGCTCCTGACTAGTGGTCCTGTCCAGACGGAATATTGATTATTTAATTTTTATTGGTCGTTACAACGACATGCTCGTACTAGGTCGACTAGTACAGTATTTGTCGAGGCCGTTTCCAAGATTCACCTGGACGTATTCGGTACTTGCCAAGGCCAGCTATGAGAGGGTTTGTCTGGGTCCTCGCAGCTCGGACGTAAAATTTACGTGCAAGTCGCCTTGCGGTGTCATCCAAGGAGCGGACACCGAGTCCTCTTCTCAGGAGACGAGAAGAAAACCGATAGGGGACTTTGGCCGCTAGCCGAAGCCCTCTATCGAGAACGCTTTGCAACCTTCTTTTATGAACGGTTGCGAGGTAACCCCAGACGGGAAGAGCGTAGGTAATGATCGGCAACAGATACGCGTTGACAATCAACTTACCCAGCTTGCGGGTCATAGCCTTGTTGGCAAGTATCGGAAACAGTTGCGCGAGACGAGCGGACGCTTTCCTTCGCATCGTCTCAGCGTGGGTACGCCAGGTGAGCCGACGATCAAGGTGGACACCGAGGTACTTAACTTCCCTCGACCAGGGCAGGTACGTTCTACCGAGTCTCACTCGGCCTCGTGGTTCTTTCCGGCGCTTTGTGAATAGCACCGCGGAGCTCTTGGTTTCGTTGACGGCAACTTTCCAGCTTTCCGTCCACGTCGAATACGCATCGAGTGCGCGCTGAAGTCGTGGGATAGCAAAGTCTGCGTTCCGATCGGCGGTATAGACCGCCGTGTCGTCGGCAAACAAAGCCATCTGGACTCCAGGCTCTCTGGGTGCGTCGTTGACATACACGGAGAAGTGCGCCAAAAATTCTAGCGGCGCTCTTTTTATGCCCTGACAGGTCGTGTGCCATGAACCTATCAGAGTGCCGCTGGTCCCAGGTTGGCTCGCCTCGAGCACGTTAGATGGTCACGTCGAGGCCAATCAAGCTGCTGCTGATCCTTGTTTGGCTCGCCTCGCCTTCTCGTGTCACGTCTCGGCTGGCGCCGAGAGCAGATCTTCGCCTCGCTACGTCACTACTCCCCCGGGTCTTGAATGCTCTCCGGTGGCCAGCCCATTGTTCTTCTCCGGCGGGTTTGAGCCGTTGGCGGTGAACCTTGTATGGGCGTCCGTCCTTCTCCGCTGTGTAAATCTGGCCGCCGAGGTTTGCGGCAACGCTAAAGGGACCTTCCCAGGCTGGCTCCCATCCAGCGTACCTCCGTCCTTTGGCTGGTCCGGCGTGACTCTTGACGTACACCAGCTGCCCTACGGCCAGTGTAGGAGTAGGATCCTGTGTCCTCCGTTCCGGATACCGCCGTTGCTGATACTTGGTCTGGTGTGACCTGGCTGCCTCTTCTCGCTCCTCAATTGGCCGGACGTCCTGTTCTGCGTGTGGCCGACTCCAGTCGCCGGGTCGGCGTAGGTCTCTGCCCAGCAGAAGCTCGCTCGGTGTCACTCCAGTGGCGGCGTTTGCACGACTCCGCAGCGAGAACAGAACCGCCGGCAAACGCTTGTCCCAGTCGCTATGGTCCTTGCAGTCATGGAGCTGGTTCCGCAGCGCCTTCTTGATCTCGCCGTTGCGCCGCTCGGTTGGGTTCGCCCTGGGATGGTAGTTGGCTGTAGTCCACGGTCGTATGTGCAGCTTGTCGCACATCTGCTTCCACTTGTGACCCGTGAGCGGCTTCCCGTTGTCGGTGAGCAACGCCTTTGGGTATCCCCAATGAGGGAACACTTCTTCCTCCAGGTAGCGGATAATGGTGTCGGCGTCCGCCTTGCGCACGGCCTTTGTTTCCACCCATCTCGACATCATATCCGTGACCACTACGATGTACCGGTTGCCAGCTCGAGTCAGCGGATATGGTCCCATGACGTCCAGGGCGACAGTATTCCAACATCTCCTGGGTCGGTGAGGTCGCTGTTGGTCCTGTTCGGGATTTGCGCCGCGCTTGTGTAGGGCGCATATTCTGCAACTCCGGACGTATCTGCGGACATCAATGGTTAGGCCGGTCCAGACGAAGTCCTTGCCGATGGCCCCGAAACGTTTCTTCGGCCCCCGGATGGCCGGCTTCAGGGGAGTCGTGGAAGTGCCTGATGACCTCCATGCGGACACTCGGCGGCACGTACAATCCTGGTTCCTGGTTGCGTCTGTCCTTCCAAACCAGGCCGTTGTCCACCCGGTATCCTCTCACTGTAGCCGCCGCAGGGTCGTTTCTCCACGCTTGGCACTGCTGGTCGCCTTCTTGCGCCTCCTGCACTGCCTGATGGATGCCGACAGCTATGATTTCTTGTAGTCGCGGTGCAGCTGCCGCAACACTGCGAAGTGGCCTCTCTTCAGGGTGCATCCGTGGTTCTTCTTGGACGCCGGCAGTATCTTCAAGCCCAGGTTCCCTCGAGAGGAAGTCCGGCAACTCGTTCTCCTTGTCCGGGCAGTGGACGACGGTGAATTTGAAGCTCTGTATCAGTAGAGCCCAGCGAGCGTACTTCGTCTTCTGCCCCGTCGCCTGCTTCTGCCAGGTTAGCGCCTTGTTGTCGGTCCTTAGGGTGAAATGGCGATCCTCCAAGTATGGCCGGTATTTCTTGATGGCCCAGACGACTGCCAAGCACTCCAGTTCGTTGGAGTGGTAGTTCTTCTCCGCCTCGTGGAGCTTGGCATTGGCGTACGAGATGATACGCCTCTCTCCGGCTTCGGTGCATTGATAAAGCACCGCTCCAAGTCCCTTTTGGCTGGCGTCAGTCTGCAGAAACATAGGCAAGTCTCGATCCGGTTGTGAGAGTTTTAACGGCTGCCGGAAAGCGGCCTTAACCTCTTCAAAGGCTCGCTGAGTTGTGTCGTCCCAATGCCACTTTCTTGTCCGCAGCAGGTCCGTTAACGGTTCCGAAATCATGGCGAAGCAGGAGATGTACTCTCGCAGCCAGTTGCAGGTTCCCAGGAAGCGTTGCAGCTATTTCTTGTTGCTGGGGGCCGGCTGGTCTTCGATTGGTCTGAGATGTTGCTGCTGCGGGAGGTTGCCGTCCGGAGTAATCTCGTGGCCCAGAAAGGCGACTTCCTCCCGGCCGAAGTGATACTTGTTGAGCGAGCAGGTCAGCTGGTGCATCTGCAGCTTTTCCAAGACTTGATCCAGGTGTCGCAGGTGCGTTTCCCAGTCGGTGGAGTAGACAATGATGTCGTCCAGATAGACGAGGCAGTACTCCCGTAATAGCCCCGTGAGAACATCCTACATCAGCCGTTGGAAGGTGCTGGGCGCGTTCTTAAGCCCAAAGCACACCATCCGGAACTGGTAGCGACCTCCGTCGGGCACCGAGAATGCTGTGTACTTCTTTGTTTCTTCGTCCAGCGGGATTTGCCAGAAGCCGCTCTTCAGATCTAGGGTCGAGAAGACTTTGGCCCCGCTGAGGTCCTTGATTGTTTCGTATATCAGCGGCAGTGGCGAGTCCACATCCTCGGTCTGATCGTTCAGCCTCCGGAAGTCCACGCAGAACCGGGGTGTGCTGTCCTTCTTCTTCACAATCACCACCGGAGAGCTGTATGGCGAGGTGGCCGGTTCAATGATACGCTGCCTCAGCATCTCTTCTACCTGTTCCCGGATGGTGCTTTTCTTCTCGTCGAAGTACCGGTACATTGGGAGCCGGAATGGCTGGCTACCTTCTTTCAGCCGGATCTCGTGCTTGGCCGCAGATGTGGTGCGGAGCGGGCCACGGGAGAACAAACTGCGATGACGGTGTAACATTTCCAGAAGCCGTTTATGGTGTTGGCCACCTGCTGACGTTTGAAGACTAGTTTCCTCAATGTCCTCTTCCTCAGGCTCCGCGCGGTCATTCCAGAAGACCGTCTGTCGGTTCTCGCTGCCAATGTGAAGGCAGCCCCGTCGGAAGTCCACAACTGCTTGGTTGGCCGTGAGCCAGTGGTGGCTCAGTAAAAACTTCTTCTTGCAGTCCGGGCACTTCTAGCAGACTGGTGGTGGTCGCGAGACTTCCAATTATAATGTCTGCGACGACGGCGGCCGTTGAGTGACATTGCTGACCGTGTAGCGCTAGCTGGACAACTCGGGGCTCCGTCTTCCTTCCGCCGGGCAGCAGATCGGCTCGTACGAAGTCGTAGTTTGCGGCGGAGTCCAAGGCTGCGGTCAGTTTTCGGCCGGCGATCTCTATTGGAATGCGCGGTATGTCCGCACCTAGTTGGTTCACGCGCCCCGGTGGGCTATTTACCGGGGCGCTTAGTCGTTTCCCTGCCGGTTCTTCACAGGGGAGTCCCGATGGAAGTGTCTTCCCGGGCAGTAGCGGCACTTGGGCGTTAGGCTGTTCATTCTTTGTTCCTCTTTCGTGCTTGAGGCAGATCGACACTGCTTCGACCCCCCCCTACTCGATCCAGGGAGTTTTCAGCAGAGTCATCCCGACCTCGCGCACGACTATCTTGATCCAAGTCCGCATCGATGCTCATTGCCCGTTGTAAAAGTTCTTCTAAAGTCGTAGGCTGCGGGAACCTCAGCGCGGGTCGAAGACGTGGCTGCAGCTGTTGTGTAAGCATTCCTCTCGTCACCTCCGGGGTATAGACTGCGAAACAGCTTGATTTTTCTCAGGATGAAGATTTCCGCCGATTCCTGCCGTTGCGTTTGTCCGTACAGCTCGGCCAGCAGCTCTGCGTCGCGTTGCATCCCGCAGAAGTGATGCCGGAAGCGGTCGCAGAACTCGGACCAATTTATCTGCAATCCCGTGTATCTCTCTGCCCACGTGGCAGCTTCTCCTCGGAGCTGTCGCACTGCGTAATCTGCCCACTCTTCAGGTGGGACTCTGTAGTCCCGCAGCTGTCGCTCTAGCTGTTGAAGATATCGTTCTGGATCCTCGAACTTGAGGCCATGGTAAGTAGCGGTGATCACCGGTGGCAACGTGCACCTCAGAGCTGCGGCGAATTGCGCAAAGCCTTGCTCTACCTCGAACCCGGTGTCCCGCTGGGTGTAGCTGTTGGGCGCCATGTTGTTTTGTGTGCCGGCTGGTAGCTCTCTGGTATGGCTGGATCCTGCAACCGCAAGATGATCGTCGCCCCACGTTGGGCGCCACTTGTCACAGGACAAATGGCGCCAATCGTACACACTATCGTTTTTATGGTCCTTAAAAGGACCGTTTGTCGAGGACGCTACATCATTTGCGTACGCCGCCCGAGACGCGCTGTGATGTTCGGCGGCTGCGTCCACTGTTCCGGGCGTACTGCTGTCCTCTTCTTTCAGTAGCGGTATGTAGAGCCCGCTGCTGTCCCAGTCGATTTCCATCACTGGCTCTCCTGTGCTCTCCATTCTTCCTTCTTCCTCTTCTTCCGGCTGGCTTCAAGGCGTCCGATGGAGTGCGCCAAAAATTCTAGCGGCACTCTTTTTATGCCCTGACAGGTTGTGTGCCATGAAACTATCAGAGTGCCGCTGGTCCCTGGTTGGCTCGCCTCGAGCAATGGTCACGTCGAGGCCAATCAAGCTGCTGTTGATCCTTGATTGGTTCGCCTCGCCTTCTCGTGTCACGTCTCGGCTGGCCCCGAGAGCAGATCTTCGCCTCGCTACGTCACAACTTACGAAGTTGACCGTATGCTCGCCGTTCAGTTTGAATTCTCCGCCTCGCCGTCTGTTTGGTTCACACTGTTTGGCGAAGTCGAATTCGTCAACTAATGTATTTTTATCTTTTTATTTACCCCGACCCTTTATATTACTCCTTGAATAAATCAAACATACAATTGTTGATAGGTACGAGAATTTATTAACACTTTATATAATTTGGTCAATTACAATTCTGAAATAAGACATAACATTTATCATAGCGCCGGCGTTTACTTGTTACGTAGTTGGTCTGCTCAGTTCGATTCGTGTGTGTAGAGACGCTTAGTAATGGCGTATGTTGCTTCGTTTGGATATTATATCAGGGAAAATTTCTTTGGACTACAGAATGTTGGTTTACAGACTAATAAATGCACAAAATTTCATAATATACCTTATAACTAATACACAATATGTGATATCTTTACATATGGAAAGTAAGTTACCGCAAATGAGAATTAGGTTACTGCTAGGTTAATGTTTACTTAGCAAGTTTACGTTTTTTTTTTAAACATATTAATATAAAATCAAAATCCAGTGATCTTTTTGTTTTATCAGAGGTGATTATTCAATAAAGTTCAGTTCTAAAAGTTAGTTAAGTGGCTGGTGAAGTGAAAATAAAATTGTTCAGTTACGGTTGATTATTTAAACTTTTAATTTTGGTGAAGCATTTAAATTATACTCAACACATCCTTAATGCTGCTTCTCTTGGGCGATCCTCTTCTTCTGGAATACTTCTAATGGTCCCTTCTTGTATGGTTTACTGAGATCCAGGTTCAAATAATCTAATTTCGGTGTTCAGCTTCCATCAGTTTTGCAGGTTCAGCTGTATCCACAGGTTTAGTTAAGTTTCTTCTGTTCTTCCTTCAGTAGTTGGTCATTTATGAATTTTGTTCGCTTCTTCCAAGTTTTTTATATAATATAATTGGTTGATTTATTGGATATCTCATCAGTAGTTAATTTAGGATTGCTTCTTGTATCTCCTTAATCACAATTTAGTAAAATTTATTGTTTTTATTACTTATTTGTCTTCATGGGCTACATACATCCACCCTCTATGCTGGTCAATAATGGAATAATCAGTTTTCAACGGTTATTCATTTAACAATCTTTTGTTGTCATGGCAACTCTTCAAGATCCTCTAATTCTCATTGGCTAATACCTTATAACATTGTTATATTCTAACGTTTTTTCATGCTCAAAATTTATAAAAATCCTTTAAATTATATTTACTTCTTATGCTAATTGTAATATTAATTACACTAACACCATTGTTTTGCTTTTTTCTCAAAGATTATTTTGATGTCACTTATAGTTACATTTGGTTCATTTATAACATATTTCTTATTTTTCCAATTGATATTTCTTTATGTAATTACCTTTAAACTAAAGATTATGTATCCATTTTTGTACCTTATAGTTTTACTTAAATACCTAAACATATTATATACTTTAATTGACTTTTTGCTATTGCTTTATCTTGAAACTTACTAAATTCATTTCATCCATGCTAGGCCTAATGCCTAGGTTTCATAATATTTCTATTCAATACTCTTTACAATCTTTTATATTTTATTAATTCTATTTTTTGGTTATTGAACAATTTACCAAGGAAACAAACTAACCTAATTAAAACAGTTGTGCTTTTAAACATCACATATTTCATATAATTAACTTACCTTTCTTCTGTAGCGCGACAGAAAATCCACTACTTATTAAGTCATATAAAATCATAAAAATTAATTACACCACATATGTTAAAATAATATTGAATGAGATTTAATGAAATCAAAGGAATGAACCACAATAAAATAAAAATCCTCATTACATTATATAAAAACCACTTTTTAAATATCAAAGAAATTATTAAAAGCAACTCATATTATAAGATCAGGAATTTACCCACGAAGTTAGGAGCAGTAAACAAATTAAATAACACCATATCAAGAAGAAAGAGAATCAGTTTAAGAGTGGTGAACACCAAAATACCCCAAAGACAAGAAGAAGGAAGAATAAAGTATGTGATCAGGAAGAAAACAATACCCTGAAACCTTTAGAGAAGAGCAAGGTCCATGTCAGTAAATAATTTAGATGCTCCAAACTAAACATCAGTCGAGATAACACGAAGTACCTTGGTTTACCCAAGAGTGAAGAATGAAGACAAGGAGACCAGAGAATGAAGACTAGAAGAAGGACAAGAATGAAGACAAGAAAGAAGATAAGAAGAAGGAGAAGAAAGAAGATAAGATGAAAGACAAGAAAGAAGACAGGAGGAGAGGAAGAAATAGTATGAAAGAAACACCGTTGTAAAACCTATTATTATTATTAACTACCATCAACCCCAAACCCACAAAAACGATTAAAAAGAAAGTATAACATACCAAAATCCTATAAAAATGTAATTATTTAGAAACCTAAAGTGTTGTATAGTATTATAAGAAGTGAACCTACTAAAGCTATTGTGTGATAAAGAAAATAGACAAGTCTTAACAGTCCATGATTACTAAAGGTCTGGTCTGAGATAGTGAGACTCAAAATATCAGAACCACCAGTGAAAGTGAATTTGTGTAAGTGTTTTTTGGAAATGCAATAAACTTAAAGTTAGTGATACTATGACTTATCAATATGCTATATAACAACTTTAATATCCAATAATAAACAGAATCGTAAAATAATAAAATGGAAGATTTCCAGTATTTTATTATTTTAATGTAACTCTTTATTTACAAGACATTTGTAAAAAATGCTAATAACTAGAGTATGGGTGGTCATGTTTACTGATGAAGGGGATCATAAATAATAATGGTTTAGACCAGAAAGGACTGGCATTAATTTAGTATTCATAGGTTTAAAATGTTTAAATAGGCTGTTTGTTCACAGCCATAAAATCAATGTATTTGTAAGAACTATTAGAAAATAAGATTTATATGTGTTAAAAATAAGTTATGTTTGCTAAATAACAGCATACATACCATTAATAATGTTTCAGTAGGTATGCTGTGTTAATTCAAAAGGAGTTAAATGTATATGTTCAAACCATGTCAGCAATATGTTCAATTGTACAGATTGCTAAATAATGTTCATAATTATTTTTTTTATAACAGTAGTGTTAACTAAATACTACACCTCACAATTAGTTATAAACCATTTTATTTTCATGTAATAATAACTATGTAAAGTCAGAGGAGTGGTAGGATTAAATTTATTTGAGAAAGACAGAAATGTAAAATTCTAAACTCTAGGCCATTTGGTGAATTCACAGAAACCATATAAACCAGTATAATTCACTTATAAATCCTGTAAACTAGCAAGATTTAGATAAGGTAAATCAGTTAACCATTACTGGGAATGATCCTATGAGTTAAAATGATAATAAGGAAATAGACCTTAAAATATTGTAAATTTTCAAAATATATAAGTTAATTAATTTTAAAGAGCAATGTCAAATTCAGAGATTAACACAAAAAACCAGTTCAAAGGTTCAATTTATATGTATTTAGGGAAAGGAAGAGAAATATGACTAATTAAAATTTATTATAATAGAATTAATAACAATTAAAATGGAAGAAAAATTGTATGAAGGCGGAAATCAAATTTTGAGCCTATATTTCAAAAAAGAAAGAAATTTGGTGATTTCCACAAAATGTCTACAGATATGGACTATAATATAGCAATTTAAAAGGAATGAGATGATTAAACCAATGATAAGGTTCATAATTCATGAAAGTGATGAATAAAATAAATAAATTCCATATATAATGTAATTTTGTATCATGTGTATGGGTAATCGAAATATGTTAACAATACTTTTTCAAAGATTAACTGGGCCAGATTTTGACCAAGTTAAAATAGTCTTTTGTTGAATATCAAGCTGAATAGTTGTGTGAAAAAACGTTCCTTAAAATCGAGTAGAAAATGGTACTACGGTTAGCCATTAATATAAATGAATCGAGAGTTAGAAGAATTAAACACTTTTTTAACTAAATTTACCAAAACTTTAACGACAATAGTGAAAACTAACACCTAACTTCATCATACGAGTGATCTAAAACAGTAAAACAATATATTTGATATAATTCACGCTACAAATCATAACCACTTTTTTAACAACTTAACCAACAGAAGTGAACACATACTAAATAACCTAATTAACACAAGTATACACGGAACACTTCTTCAGAACACACCAAACAACCTAATAGACAGATTACACCAGTGCGGGGACATTTCATACAGTCATGAAGGTAATTTTGCTGTGAATTTTTAACACGACGACTTTCTCAGTAACCTTGCCAGATCTAATAGCGGCCATCTTTGAAATTTACGAATCTGCCTACCTCATCGAGTGACGTCAGCAGCTACATATGGTCTGACAAATCAACTTTCTTAAACATTATATATACATTATTTAATATTGTTAAATAATAATTAATGAAATTACTTTAATTGTTAATGTTATACTTTCTCGTTACCCTTCTCTGACTATTAATTTAATCGCTCAAAGAACCTGTCCTTTTTACAATACTTATAATAATTTTTCTACTGTATGCACGAATCGATAATTCCCTGAGACGGAGTCGATAATTGTTCTCAATCGATAAAAAATCGATTATTTATTAAATTGTTTAATAAATCCATTTATTTCAATTGTATTTATCTGTTATTATTTCACAGGCTAATTTAAGGTTATTTATTAAGGCAAAGAGACTTCAAGAAGAAGAAAATATTTTTTTTTAGTGAGATATTGGACCAGCAAGAAAAATCATCAATCGATTGCTGACTGGAGTTAATCTGGTTAACTCCAGACTTGGTTCAGATCTTCCAGAAGTGCTCAATAGTTAATAAATACCTTCCTGATTCTTAAAATTTTTACAGAACATTTAAAACAGCATTATTTCTTAATTACTGACATTGATTAAACATCTATTAAAACATAAAATTTATTTTTTTTGTTTCTCTATTATTATTATTATTTTTTTTTTTTGTAAAGACCGGCATACAGGGTCTATTACACTTCATATGTCCATTCCTGAAACTAAGCTTCTAACTATCATTGTTTTCTGACCTTAACATTGCTTGTCATTTAAATTTACTAATACTATTTCGTTCATTTACCAACAAAATTCTTATAATAATTTTTAACATTACTCTAATCACTATTACTCCCATACACATTCCTTTACTAAGATATAGTGTCTCTTTCTCCCAATTTCACTCCGCCATATTACTTGTTATCTTATTTCTAAGTATTTATTATTTTCTATTACTTAAATGAATAACACAACAAGTCTTAGATACTTACTAGCTAACATACTAATAAATATTGGATTGCTATATTAATATAGTTTGTTGTTTATTGTATTTCACAATTTAGACACTTACACTTCACTTTTCCTTTCACATAGGGTTTATTTATTTAATATAACTATCACTTTTTATTCTATGTTATTTACATAATTTGTGGTCATTAGTTTCTACTTAAATGGTTCTACACTTCACCTTTCATTTCACATATTGTTTATTTATTTTAATATATTATCACTGGGTTGCTATCTGTCATTAACATTTTCTTTATTATTATTTTTCATTTGTCACCTTTGTATTCATAATTACAATTGCTAAGCTTGATTTTATTCTACTTGCTTTTGGCTAATTTATTACTTAATAGGGTATTTTTATTCCTATCTTCCTATCTTGGGTTTATACATTTATCTTTCTTTTCTTTTCTTTTAAATCAGATAATATATCTATTTACATTGATTTTTCATATAGTTTACATCTCAATTATGCCCTATCTGATTTTGTACATTTATTTTATATTTTGTTTTAGTTACATTTCAGGCTATATTGATTGTAGTCATGTTTTGGGTTGTATCATGGTTTCTTGTTCTCTCACCTTATCCAATCTATTTGGTTAAGTCTTTGTCAGTGTCTTAGTCAATTTTCTATTTAGTAGTGTTGGGCTATCAATCTTCAGGTTATAAGTTTTTATTTTTTTCTTCTACCATCAGCTTTTCTTTCGTTAATTATTAGTGATTTTTTGGTGCTATCTCATGCCATGTTACATAATGCATCGCCGCCAAAATTAATTATTTCAAAAATAAAGATTGTTTTTCTGAAATCATCAATTACCATTTCTTCTTGTTTACATAGTAGTTTATTAGATAAAGTTGTTATTATTGTGGAATTCATCAATCATCATATTTTAGTTTATCTTTATTGATTCCATGGTTCATGAGTCTGGATATGATATTATTCTCCTCTTCTATTCTTTTATAATGAGTGTTGTATCCCTTGAAAGTTTTATCTCCCTAAAATTTTCTTCTCTTCCATTCATATAAACTGGTACTAGTCAGAGGGTACGTGTGGCTCTATTACTCTGCTATCCATTTATACATATTTTGAGTTCAGAGGTCATACGTATCTGCTCAATAAAATAAAATGATTGTTGGACTTATCTCAACATACAATCACCATATAATAATAATAATAATAATCGTCTATTTGCGACTCATATAATATAAATATAATAAACCACTCTTGGGATTAATTATTCTGTTTTATTCACCTCATGACCTTCTCTTCCCATTGATTTATTTGGATTCCTTCTCTATGTTTGTGGCGATGTTCTTAACATATATTTTGTATTATTTCCTTAACTTACTTCATATGATAGTTGTTTTACATGTTATTACTTCTCTTCTCATTTATAATTAATGTTTAATTTGTAGCTGTTTTTAGGGTTACTTATTCAATTCTTCTTATTTTTGATAGTCCGTTTAGCAGTTCATTGTCCTCCTTTATTTGATGGTCTTGTTGGTTCTTTTTAAAATGTTATTTCTTTGTAATCCCCTTTCACCATTGGGTTATTTAATTATGTTATGTAGTGTCATCACTTTTATTAAAATTTTAGTATTTTATGTCAGTTTTTTATGATGCCTCAATATATTTTTTCTTCAAAATTAAATTGTTTCACTTACTTTGTTTCACACACTTAGTTGTAAGTTGTTCTTACTTTTATTTATTTATTTTTTTTTGATTTAGGTAATTTTTTATTCTCAAATTCTTTTTTCATAAATAAATCGCTTCAAATATTTTGGTTGTAAATTGTTCTTACTTTTGTTTTTTAAATTTAGGTAATTTTTGATTTCTTCTAACAGTCTTACATCGCCTCATAATATTTCTTCAAAGAAGACTGGTTGTAAGTCCCTTTGATTCTTTTGGTAGCTATCTCACTTATTACATATGTGTTATTTTGGTTATTCTTAACAATTACATAGGGGCCGTTATAAAGTACAGTAGTAATAGCTTCTTCGTGATACCTTCTCTAGAACTGGGTAACTCTCTATTCCGTATCAGTACCTTTTCTCCCTCTTGGTATTGTATTACTTTAGGTTGGATCTTCCGATACTTGTCCTTCCTCTTCTCCACTTGCTCAGCTATTTTGCTATAGAATCTTATGTCATCAAACTTGTACTCAGGGTTGGTGGAAAAATTAATAAATTCTTCAATTGCACGAGGTGGTGGCCTTCCATACATTATGGTGTAAGGGGTATCTCTGATGGATTCTCACTGCCGCTGCTCGTTTAAATGTTGGGTGGTCCCTTCTGCACAGTCCTCTGGTCTATTGGGGTGGTTACCATCCGTAACTTCCATCCTTTCAACCAGGTTGTTAGTGAATGTTACCCGATCACGGCTTCTTCTATATTTTTCGGCGTTCCTGCTCCTCGGTCCTCGGTAATACTGCCTCCCATCATTTCTATTTTCTGCACTGATGTAATTGACCTGTTGCCTGTATGTTTGATTTTGACCGTGGTTGTTATTATTATTATACTGGTGGTTGGGCCTATTGTAAGTTCCACCATTATTGTTATTTCCTCGGTTGTAATTATTATTGTTATTACCATTATTATGATAGTAATTTGATTTTTAGTTCGTGGATAATTGTTGTTGTTATTGTTATTGAAGTTGTGATAACTATTGGGATTGTTCGGCGGGTTATTCGCCGGTGCATTATTTCCCTGGGGCCCATTTTGGTGGTTTCGTACATCATAGTTTCTGTTATTTGGGCTGTTCTTCAGCCGGTTTTGTAGGTAATGTTTTACTCGCTCATACTCCCCAATAAAAAGGCCATATCCTGGATTGTCTTGATCCGCCCGCTCAGTCTACTCTTCGTGATCTCCCCGTCATAATGATATGCCAGCTGAGTTACCAAGCATTCTTCAGGGATGTTCGGCTCTAAATTCCTCGCTACACTGACCTTACCCAAAAAATAGGCTGTGGGAGATTGTCCTAAGTACGGGTCGAATCTGCCGTTGCTAATGTTGTTACGTACTAGATGTTGCGTCGCCTCGGACCAGTATTTATTTTTGAAGAGATCTTTAAATTCAGCATATTTGTGGATGTCCGGCCGCACTGCCGTCCACCAATTGTCGTGGACCTCCTTAAACATCTCATCCCGCATGCCCTTAATAACTGTCCATCGTGTCTCTTGGGTTCTGGCTAGACTCTCTTACACTCACTCTAGGAATTCTATGGGGTTACGCTTATAGTTTTTGAAATTAACTATTTCTCTGTTTTCACTACATGAGACATGTGAACTTATTAGTGGTCTGTCCTTCAGTGCGTTGATTTCTTCTTGGAGGCGCAACTCTCGTACTCGGGATTCTTCTATTTTTTCTTCATGGGCTGTTGTGGTACCTTTAACTTCACTTACGGACACATATAATTAGTTGTATCTCTCTTCAACTCTTGTTTGTACTTGCTCGAACTTCTCTGTTGTTTCCTGCTGGAGTCCTTCAACACTCCTTTTGCTTTCACCTTCAGCTTCGTTTACTTTGTTTAATATTTCCTCCCGGACTTGTATCACTATTTCATGGGTCCTTTCTATTTTCTCTTCGGTCTCCATTACGGTCTGCTTTATTTCTTCCCGATACTCTGTTAACTGTTGTTGCAATGTTCTTGGTTATGTTTGATTTTATCGTTCAATGTTTCTATATCTTCTTTCACCTGGTTCAAGGTTTCGTTGGTTTTCTCATTACTTTTATCTGTTTTTTCACTTATCACTTTTTTCTCCTCCTTCATTTGTTTCTTTAACTCCTCGTTATTTTGATTTAATAATGCTTCATTATCTTCCTTCATTTGCTTCTTTAACTCCTCATTATTTTGTCTCAATAATTTTTCAGTATCCTCTTTCATCTCCTCTTTATTTTTGTCCAATTTTTTATCCTGTTTCTTAAAATTGTCATATATTGACTCAAATTTCTTATCTAATTCTTCTTTAGTGCTGTCCAATTTCTTATCCTGTTTCTTACAATTGTCATTATTTTCTTCCTTCTGTTTCTTAAAATTGTCATTAATTAATTCCCATAGTTGTTGTAAGTCCATACCTCCTCTGGCTTCCTCCTGCTGTGTGGGTTTATCTGGTTCCACGGGAGTTAATAATTCTTCCACATCTTCAACCGATGTTACTTCCCTTGCTTCCATTCTGACTTCTTTTTTCTCGGTCTCCTTTTCTAACATCTCTGCTTCCTTGTCAGCCACCTTCTCGCGTTGCTTAGACTTGTATCTTGTGTTGTGCGTTTTATGTTCCGATTTTCTGTAGTCGCCGCTAGAATCTATTTTATTTAATTGTATAGTTTATCAATTAACTCTAGCCCTACAAGTTGGTCACCACTTTGTAATAGAACTGTTTTGTATGATTTACAATTATTAGTTCTTTAATTGTACTTACTTTGTCATTCATTAAATAGTAAAGAGTCGTTTATTACATTTTCTAAATACTTATGAAGTTGACCGTATGCTCGCCGTTCAGTTTGAATTCTCCGCCTCGCCGTCTGATTGGTTCACACTGTTTGGCGAAGTCGAATTCGTCAACTAATGTATTTTTATCTTTTTATTTACCCCAACCCTTTATATTACTACTTGAATAAATCAAACATACAGTTGTTGATAGGTACGAGGATTTATTAACACTTTATATAATTTGGTCAATTACAATTCTGAAATAAGACATAACATTTATCATAGCGCCGGCGTTTACTTGTTACGTAGTTGGCGGTCTGCTCAGTTCGATTTGTGTGTGTAGAGACGCTTAGTAATGGCGTATGTTGCTTCGTTTGGATATTATATCAGGGAAAATTTCTTTGGACTACAGAATGTTGGTTTACAGGCTAATAAATGCACAAAATTTCATAATATACCTTATAACTAATATACAATATGTGATATCTTTACATATGGAAAGTAAGTTACCGCAAATGAGAATTAGGTTACTGCTAGGTTAATGTTTACTTAGCAAGTTTACGTTTTTTTTAAAACATATTAATATAAAATCAAAATTCAGCGATCTTTTTGTTTTATCAGAGGTGATTATTCAATAAAGTTCAGTTCTAAAAGTTAGTTAAGTGGCTGGTGCAGTGAAAATAAAATTGTTTAGTTACGGTTGATTATTTATAGTTTTAATTTTGGTGAAGCATTTAAATTATAATCAACACATCCTTAATGCTGCTTCTCTTGGGCGATCCTCTTCTTCTGGAATACTTCTAATGGTCCCTTCTTGTATGGTTTACTGAGATCCAGGTTCAAATAATCTAATTTCGGTGTTCAGCTTCCATCAGTTTTGCAGGTTCAGCTGTATCCACAGGTTTAGTTAAGTTTCTTCTGTTCTTCCTTCAGTAGTTGGTCATTTATGAATTTTGTTCACTTCTTCCAAGTTTTTTATATAATATAATTGGTTGATTTATTAGATATCTCATCAGTAGTTAATTTAGGATTGCTTCTTGTATCCCCTTAATCACAATTTAGTAAAATTTGTTTTATTACTTATTTGTCTTCATGGGCTACATACATCCACCCTCTATGCTGGTCAATAATGGAATAAACAGTTTTCAACGGTTATTCATGTAACAATCTTTTGTTGTCATGGCAACTCTTCAAGATACTCTAATTCTCATTGGCTAATAACTTATAACATTGTTATATTCTAACGTTTTTTCATGCTCAAAATTTATAAAAATCTTTTAAATTATTATTACTTTCTTATGCTAATTGTAATATTAATTACACTAACACCATTGTTTTGCTTTTTTCTCAAAGATTATTTTGATGTCACTTATAGTTACATTTGGTTCATTTATAACATATTTCTTATTTTTTCAATTGATATTTCTTTATGTAATTATCTTTAAACTAAAGATTATGTATCCATTTTTGTACCTTATAGATTTACTTAAATACCTAAACATATTATATACTTTAATTGACTTTTTGCTATTGCTTTATCTTGAAACTTACTAAATTCATTTCATCCATGCTAGGCCTAATGCCTAGGTTTCATAATATTTCTATTCAATACTCTTTACAATCTTTTATATTTTATTAATTCTATTTTTTGGTTATTGAACATTTACCAAGGAAACAAACTAACTTAATTAAAACAGTTGTGCTTTTAAACATCACATATTTCATATAATTAACTTATCTTTCTTCATATATATATTCCTGAAACTAAGCTTCTAACTATCATTGTTTTCTGACCTTAACATTGCTTGTCATTTAAATTTACTAATACTATTTCGTTCATTTACCAACAAAATTCTTATAATAATTTTTAACATTACTCTAATCACTATTACTCCCATACACATTCCTTTACTAAGATATAGTGTCTCTTTCTCCCAATTTCACTCCGCCATATTACTTGTTATCTTATTTCTAAGTATTTATTATTTTCTATTACTTAAATGAATAACACAACAAGTCTTAGATACTTACTAGCTAACATACTAATAAATATTGGATTGCTATATTAATATAGTTTGTTGTTTATTGTATTTCACAATTTAGACACTTACACTTCACTTTTCCTTTCACATAGGGTTTATTTATTTAATATAACTATCACGTTTTATTCTATGTTATTTACATAGTTTGTGGTCATTAGTTTCTACTTAAATGGTTCTACACTTCACCTTTCATTTCACATATTGTTTATTTATTTTAATATATTATCACTGGGTTGCTATCTGTCATTAACATTTTCTTTATTATTATTTTTCATTTGTCACCTTTGTATTCATAATTACAATTGCTAAGCTTGATTTTATTCTACTTGCTTTTGGCTAATTTATTACTTAATAGGGTATTTTTATTCCTATCTTCCTATCTTGGGTTTATACATTTATCTTTCTTTTCTTTTCTTTTAAATCAGATAATATATCTATTTACATTGATTTTTCATATAGTTTACATCTCAATTATGCCCTATCTGATTTTGTACATTTATTTTACATTTTGTTTTAGTTACATTTCAGGCTATATTGATTGTAGTCATGTTTTGGGTTGTATCATGGTTTCTTGTTCTCTCACCTTATCCAATCTATTTGGTTAAGTCTTTGTCAGTGTCTTAGTCAATTTTCTATTTAGTAGTGTTGGGCTATCAATCTTCAGGTTATAAGTTTTTATTTTTTTCTTCTACCATCAGCTTTTCTTTCGTTAATTATTAGTGATTTTTTGGTGCTATCTCATGTCATGTTACATAATGCATCGCCGCCAAAATTAATTATTTCAAAAATAAAGATTGTTTTTCTGAAATCATCAATTACCATTTCTTCTTGTTTACATAGTAGTTTATTAGATAAAGTTGTTATTATTGTGGAATTCATCAATCATCATATTTTAGTTTATCTTTATTGATTCCATGGTTCATGAGTCTGGATATGATATTATTCTCCTCTTCTATTCTTTTATAATGAGTGTTGTATCCCTTGAAAGTTTTATCTCCCTAAAATTTTCTTCTCTTCCATTCATATAAACTGGTACTAGTCAGAGGGCACGTGTGGCTCTATTACTCTGCAATCCATTTATACATATTTTGAGTTCAGAGGTCATGCGTATCTGCTCAATAAAATAAAATGATTGTTGGACTTATCTCAACATACAATCACCATATAATAATAATAATAATCGTCTATTTGTGACTCATATAATATAAATATAATAAACCACTCTTGGGATTAATTATTCTGTTTTTATTCACCTCATGACCTTCTCTTCCCATTGATTTATTTGGATTCCTTCACTATGTTTGTGGCGATGTTCTTAACATATATTTTGTATTATTTCCTTAACTTACTTCATATGATAGTTGTTTTACATGTTATTACTTCTCTTCTCATTTATAATTAATGTTTAATTTGTAGCTGTTTTTAGGGTTACTTATTCAATTCTTCTTATTTTTGATAGT
This sequence comes from Magicicada septendecula, assembly GCA_034769895.1. NCBI lineage: Eukaryota > Metazoa > Arthropoda > Insecta > Hemiptera > Cicadidae > Magicicada > Magicicada septendecula. The sequence goes on along the minus strand of CM068369.1, from coordinate 299,794,421 downwards.
CCGTTTAGCAGTTCATTGTCCTCCTTTATTTGATGGTCTTGTTGGTTCTTTTTAAAATGTTATTTCTTTGTAATCCCCTTTCACCATTGGGTTATTTAATTATGTTATGTAGTGTCATCACTTTTATTAAAATTTTAGTATTTTATGTCAGTTTTTTATGATGCCTCAATATATTTTTTCTTCAAAATTAAATTGTTTCACTTACTTTGTTTCACACACTTAGTTGTAAGTTGTTCTTACTTTTATTTATTTATTTTTTTTGATTTAGGTAATTTTTTATTCTCAAATTCTTTTTTCATAAATAAATCGCTTCAAATATTTTGGTTGTAAATTGTTCTTACTTTTGTTTTTTAAATTTAGGTAATTTTTGATTTCTTCTAACAGTCTTACATCGCCTCATAATATTTCTTCAAAGAAGACTGGTTGTAAGTCCCTTTGATTCTTTTGGTAGCTATCTCACTTATTACATATGTGTTATTTTGGTTATTCTTAACATAGGGGCCGTTATAAAGTACAGTAGTAATAGCTTCTTCGTGATACCTTCTCTAGAACTGGGTAACTCTCTATTCCATATCAGTACCTTTTCTCCCTCTTGGTATTGTATTACTTTAGGTTGGATCTTCCGATACTTGTCCTTCCTCTTCTCCACTTGCTCAGCTATTTTGCTATAGAATCTTATGTCATCAAACTTGTACTCAGGGTTGGTGGGAAAATTAATAAATTCTTCAATTGCTCGAGGTGGTGGCCTTCCATACATTATGGTGTAAGGGGTATCTCTGATGGATTCTCACTGCTGCTGCTCGTTTAAATGTAGGGTGGTCCCTTCTGCACAGTCCTCTGGTCTATTGGGGTGGTTACCATCCGTTACTTCCATCCTTTCAACCAGGTTGTTAGTGAATGTTACCCGATCACGGCTTCTTCTATATTTTTCGGCGTTCCTGCTCCTCGGTCCTCGGTAATACTGCCTCCCATCATTTCTATTTTCTGCACTGATGTAATTGACCCGTTGCCTGTATGTTTGATTTTGACCGTAGTTGTTATTATTATTATACTGGTGGTTGGGCCTATTGTAAGTTCCACCATTATTGTTATTTCCTCGGTTGTAATTATTATTGTTATTACCATTATTATGATAGTAATTTGATTATTAGTTCGTGGATAATTGTTGTTGTTACTGTTATTGAAGTTGTGATAACTATTGGGATTGTTCGGCGGGTTATTCGCCGGTGCATTATTTCCTTGGGGCCCATTTTGGTGGTTTCGTACATCATAGTTTCTGTTATTTGGGCTGTTCTTCTGCCGGTTTTATAGGTAATGTTTTCACGCTCATACTCCCCAATAAAAAGGCCATATCCTGGATTGTCTTGATCCGCCCGCTCAGTCTACTCTTCGTGATCTCCCCGTCATAATGATATGCCAGCTGAGTTACCAAGCATTCTTCAGGGATGTTCGGCTCTAAATTCCTCGCTACACTGACCTTACCCAAAAAATAGGCTGTGGGAGATTGTCCTAAGTACGGGTCGAATCTGCCGTTGCTAATGTTGTTACGTACTAGATGTTGCGTCGCTTCGGACCAGTATTTATTTTTGAAGAGATCTTTAAATTCAGCATATTTGTGGATGTCCGGCCGCACTGCCGTCCACCAATTGTCGTGGACCTCCTTAAACATCTCATCCCGCATGCCCTTAATAACTGTCCATCGTGTCTCTTGGGTTCTGGCTAGACTCTCTTACACTCACTCTAGGAATTCTATGGGGTTACGCTTATAGTTTTTGAAATTAACTATTTCTCTGTTTTCACTACATGAGACATATGAACTTATTAGTGGTCTGTCCTTCAGTGCGTTGATTTCTTCTTGGAGGCGCAACTCTCGTACTCAGGATTCTTCTATTTTTTCTTCATGGGCTGTTGTGGTACCCTTAACTTCGCTTACGGACACATATAATTGGTTGTATCTCTCTTCAACTCTTGTTTGTACTTGCTCGAACTTCTCTGTTGTTTCCTGCTGGAGTCCTTCAACCCTCCTTTTGCTTTCACCTTCAGCTTCGTTTACTTTGTTTAATATTTCCTCCCGAACTTGTATCACTATTTCATGGGTCCTTTCTATTTTCTCTTCGGTCTCCATTACGGTCTGCTTTATTTCTTCCCGATACTCTGTTAACTGTTGTTGCAATGTTCTAGGTTATATTCGATTTTATCGTTCAATGTTTCTATATCTTCTTTCACCTGGTTCAAGTTTTCGTTGGTTTTCTCATTACTTTTATCTGTTTTTTCACTTATCACTTTTTTCTCCTCCTTCATTTGTTTCTTTAACTCCTCGTTATTTTGATTTAATAATGCTTCATTATCTTCCTTCATTTGTTTCTTTAACTGCTCGTTATTTTGTCTTAATAATTTTTCAGTATCCTCTTTCATCTCCTCTTTATTTTTGTCAAATTTTTTATCCTGTTTCTTAATATTGTCATTTATTGACTCAAATTTCTTATCTAATTCTTCTTTAGTGTTGACCAATTTTTATCCTGTTTCTTAAAATTCTCATTGGTTTTTTCCTTCTGTTTCTTACAATTGTCATTAATTAATTCCCATAGTTGTTGTAAGTTCATGCCTCCTCTGGCTTCCTCCTGCTGTGTGGGTTTATCTGGTTCCACGGGAGTTAATAATTCTTCACATCTTCAACCGATATTACTTCCCTTTCTTCCATTCTGACTTCTTTCTCGGTCTCCTTTTCTAACATCTCTGCTTCCTTGTCAGCCTCCTTCTCGTGTTGCTTAGACTTGTATCTTGTGTTGTACATTTTATGTTCCGATTTTGTGCAGTCGCCGCTAGAATCTATTTAATTTAATTGTATAGTTTATCAATTAACTCTAGCCCTACAAGTTGGTCGCCACTTTGTAATAGAACTGTTTTGTATGATTTACAATTATTAGTTCTTTAATTGTACTTACTTTGTCGTTCATTAAATGGTAACGAGTCGCTTATTACATTTTCTAAATACTTACGAAGTTGACCGTATGCTCGCCGTTCAGTTTGAATTCTCCGCCTCGGCGTCTGATTGGTTCACACTGTTTGGCGAAGTCGAATTCGTCAACTAATGTATTTTTATCTTTTTATTTACCCCAACTCTTTATATTACTACTTGAATAAATCAAACATACAGTTGTTGATAGGTACGAGGATTTATTAACACTTTATATAATTTGGTCAATTACAATTCTGAAATAAGACATAACATTTATCATAGCGCCGGCATTTACTTGTTACGTAGTTGGCGGTCTGCTCAGTTCGATTCGTGTGTGTAGAGACGCTTAGTAATGGCGTATGTTGCTTCGTTTGGATATTATCTCAGGGAAAATTTCTTTGGACTACAGAATGTTGGTTTACAGACTAATAAATGCACAAAATTTCATAATATACCTTATAACTAATACACAATATGTGATATCTTTACATATGGAAAGTAAGTTACCGCAAATGAGAATTAGGTTACTGCTAGGTTAATGTTTACTTAGCAAGTTTACGTTTTTTTTAAAACATATTAATATAAAATCAAAATTCAGCTATCTTTTTGTTTTATCAGAGCTGATTATTCAATAAAGTTCAGTTCTAAAAGTTAGTTAAGTGGCTGGTGAAATGAAAATAAAATTGTTCAGTTACGGTTGATTATTTAAAGTTTTAATTTTGGTGAAGCATTTAAATTATAATCAACACATCCTTAATGCTGCTTCTCTTGGGCGATCCTCTTCTTCTGGAATACTTCTAATGGTCCCTTCTTGTATGGTTTACTGAGATCCAGGTTCAAATAATCTAATTTCGGTGTTCAGCTTCCAGTTTTGCAGGTTCAGCTGTATCCACAGGTTTAGTTAAGTTTCTTCTGTTCTTCCTTCAGTAGTTGGTCATTTATGAATTTTGTTCGCTTCTTCCAAGTTTTTTATATAATATAATTGGTTGATTTATTAGATATCTCATCAGTAGTTAATTTAGGATTGCTTCTTGTATCCCCTTAATCACAATTTAGTAAAATTTGTTTTATTACTTATTTGTCTTCATGGGCTACATACATCCACCCTCTATGCTGGTCAATAATGGAATAAACAGTTTTCAACGGTTATTCATGTAACAATCTTTTGTTGTCATGGCAACTCTTCAAGATACTCTAATTCTCATTGGCTAATAACTTATAACATTGTTATATTCTAACGTTTTTTCATGCTCAAAATTTATAAAAATCCTTTAAATTATTATTACTTTCTTATGCTAATTGTAATATTAATTACACTAACACCATTGTTTTGCTTTTTTCTCAAAGATTATTTTGATGTCACTTATAGTTACATTTGGTTCATTTATAACATATTTCTTATTTTTCCAATTGATATTTCTTTATGTAATTACCTTTAAACTAAAGATTATGTATCCATTTTTGTACCTTATAGTTTTACTTAAATACCTAAACATATTATATACTTTAATTGACTTTTTGCTATTGCTTTATCTTGAAACTTACTAAATTCATTTCATCCATGCTAGGCCTAATGCCTAGGTTTCATAATATTTCTATTCAATACTCTTTACAATCTTTTATACTTTATTAATTCTATTTATTTAGTTATTGAACATTGTTAGAGTTTCGTCCCGTAGGACCCTTAAATGTTAGGAAGAATGATGCTTCATGAAGTTATTGCCAGGATGCTGAATAATGACGATAGTGGACTGTATTTAGTACAATCATATATATTGCAACTCACCGTCTGCGGCTTTTTGAAACAACGTCTTCACTATAAAGTTGACATGTTTCAGGACACTTGTCCCATCCTCAGAACTTAAAATATTCGTGTATCATTTAACGTTGATACAGTTGTCAAATAATTAAAATATTAAAATCCAATACAAATGTTTAAAAAACGAGCACCACGGTTACACGATGTACATCGTATGGTGACTGACCGCGCACTGAATTATGTCTGGCTCCCACCACGACAATAACGCATGGCAGTGTCGTACAATACATTCGACTTGAAAAGCAGTTGATCATTTAAAACACGCGGCTTGGTATCAGTATTATTGTACGGTTTATAAATTTTGTACTCTTCAAGGGCGTTCATATATCGCCCTTTCTTACATATGTGAATAGGTATAAAGTTAGTTTTAAAATTAGTGTAATTATGATTTTCGGAAATGAGGTGTTCTGCAAATTTCGACTTGATATTGTCCAAGCTGTGACAGTGTGTAGACGGCCTATGTTCTATAAACCTTTTTAAAAAACCACGACCTGTCTGGCCCACATAATCTTTAAAAGATTTATAGAACATAGGCTGCCTAACACTGTCACAGCTTGGACAATATCAAGTCAAAATTCGCAGAACACCTCATTTCCGAAAATAATAATTACACTAATTTTAAAACTAACTTTATACCTATTCACATATGTAAGAAAGGGCGATATATGAACGCCCTTGCAGAGTACAAAATTTATAAACCGTACAATAATACTGATACCAAGCCGCGTGTTTTAAATGATCAACTGCTTTTCAAGTCGAATGTATTGTATGACACTGCCATGCGTTATTGTCGTGGTGGGAGCCAGACGTAATTCAGTGCGCGATCAGTCACCGTACGATGTATATCGTGTAACCGTGGTGCTCGTTTTTTAAACATTTATATTGGATTTTAATATTTTAATTATTTGACAACTATATCAACGTTAAATGATACACGAATATTTTAAGTTCTGAGGATGGGACAAGTGTCCTGAAACATGTCAACTTTATAGTGAAGACGTTGTTTCAAAAAGCCGCAGACGGTGAGTTGCAATATATTTGATTGAATAACACGTGGCTTGGTACTAAAATTGGGATTTATTCCTTTTAAACATGTATTTAGTACATTTATTAAATTTCGTATTACAATTAAATCGGCATGCTAAGGTTGGCTATGTCTGAAAGACATTTAAATTTGGAAAAACCAAGTCGGTTACGAAAGCTACATGGCAAATGAGGCGCAAATGTGCAACACTCCACACTACATAAAAATGTTAAGGCCTAAGGCCTAGATAAATTGTCGTATGAATTGAGGCGCGAGTACGCGGCACTCTAAGCTACACGAAAACGAGAATTAGCAATGTATTGCCAATATATATTGTAAGTATACAATATAATGTTGTAGGGTTTAAAACCTACATGAATTTTCGCGACAACAAGAAAAAATGAAAAAGGCAGAACAAGACAGCAAACGCTCTGATGTCTGCCGCCCGCCGACGCACGTTGTACTGTGACGAAGCATGAACGTGATAAACACAATTTAGAAAGTGCAGATTAGCCAACCTTTAAATATGAAAGTTACCACATTACTGTCCATAACTGCCCGCAATAAATCAAAAGATTTTTTAATACATTTTAATAACTTATTGTACGAAAACACAATGTGTTCTTAATAATAGATGTCAACCTCAATAAATTGTATTGAACCTTGAGATTGAAATGTTAGATAACAGTTATAACATTAACTGTTTAGAGATAAACTTGAGTGATGATGATAAGAGTTGAGCAGGCCACAGTTGGCTTGCAAACTGATTTATACCTGAGTATAAATGCAAAAATTAGCAATGTGTTGCTAATATATATTGTATGTATACAATATAAAACAATATAAGACATGAAAAATACATAGTTTGACAATGTTTGATGATGAATAATCGGTGACTCATCACATGATGGGCCCAATACAAATTGCAAATATTTTATGCAAGTCATGATGGTTAGCTTGAACCAGTCAAGGCCAGTTGACCTATACAATAGTATTGAGTGTAAAATGAACGGACAAAATTATTATAAAATTATACATGTAAAGACATAGATTTAGCATAACGCTTTATAATAATTGAACGATGCATGCTATACCTGAAGTTTCAGGAATGTACAATAAATTGTCATGTGAAAACAGATTATACATTGTTGAATGATTGCAAGCACAAAGTGTAATGACATGTATGTCATAATTAAAGCATGAATAATAATTGTGCAATACGTGATTGCCAAATACAAAATACACAATATAAAAATATATGCGTGGCGTATGGTTATAGACAGTAGATGCGGGTAAACCAATGTGTTTTACATAGATACAAGTTATACATAATAAATCAATAGAAATCGGTTTAGATAATTACAAATACATGAATACAAGGCTCAATAGCATAAGTGACAAGTACAACAAATGTGTTTATACAAAATGTAATACATGTGTTGAGCAATTGCGAGTAATAAATTCATAGAGTAATAAAATATCACACATATTGACAAAAAAAGTGCAAGAAAATGCATACATGGTTTGTATAGCTGCAGACCATGCGAATATTATATAACAAAATTTTTACATAAGAACAATACCACCAATGACATGACACATAACCCATTACCGATATCAAAATATAAGTATGTAAAGGACATAGTATGCCTCACAAATTATTAATATATAAATACAAAAATAGTAAAGTATACCACCATAACAATATGATAAGCATAGATATAATAACATAGTGCATGGTTGTAAAATTACAAGTCAAGTCACATGCGAATTTAGTATGTAAAATATGCAATGATGCAAATTAACATAAATGTTGTGATAATACATATCACCAATTAAAGTTGACCAAATTGTCAGACAATAAGGTAATGAAAGCCAGTGGCCAGGTGAAATATAGCATTGTGCTAAGTAATTATATTGACCTTGTGTCTAAGCCTCGTCCCGCGCTGGCAACAAACATAGCTTGTGAACTGGTCTGCGAAAAATGCCAGTAGGCGTGCGAATGTCTACTACTCTAATTAAGTTGTCTGGGCCGGGAAATGTGGCGGTAATTACACCAAATTTCCACGCTAATGGAGGTAAGTTATCCTCGATCAGGAAAACCAGGTCACCAATGGAAACGTTTTCCTTAGCGAATTTCCATTTGTGACGTTGTTGTAATTGATGTAAGTAGTCGCGAGACCAAGCCTTCCAAATGACTTGGACAAACTTCTGGAGAAGTTGCCAACGTCCAAGACGAGAGATGGGAACGTGAGATAAGTCAGGATCAGGTATCGTCGTTAATGGTGCGCAAATTAAAAAATGGCCAGGTGTAAGTGACACTGGGTCATTTACATCGGATGAAACGGCAAATAATGGACGTGAGTTTAGACATGCCTCTATCTGAGACAAAACCGTCGTGAACTCCTCGAAAGTGAGTATAGACTTGCCGACCACGCGGCGCGAATGATACTTTAAACTCTTTATACCGCTCTCCCAAAGACCACCAAAATGAGGTGACGAGGGCGGAATAAATGACCATGTAATACCATGAGAGGTCGTCAAGGATTGGATTGATGAGGTGGCATCCTTATTATGCCAAAGATTGTAAAGGTCATGCAAAACGTTGCGGGCCTTCCTAAAGTTCGTGCCATTATCAGAATATAACTGGCTGGGTATGCCCCTACGGGCCATGAAACGACGTAAGGCAGCTATAAACGCGTTGGCCGTAAGGTCGGAAACCAATTCCAAATGAATGGCCCTGGTCGCTAAGCAAATGAACAAAGACACATAGGATTTTGACAGAGTCCTAGATTTCTGCCCGCCATGACGAATCATGAAGGGACCACCATAATCAACTGCGCAGAATAGAAACGGCCGCGAAGGAGTGACTCTAGGAGATGGCAAAATACCAAGCCTTTGAACCTGATGTTTGGCACTAAACCTGAGACACTTGACGCATCTACGAATGATGGAGCGAATCTTGGCGTTAATGATACACCAGCGTTGACGAAGTGAATGATGCACGAGTTGAGCACCAGCGTGGAGTAGACGAATGTGTTCGCGTTCGATAATAAGGCGAGTGATATGAGCCGATTGATGCAAGACAATAGGATGCTTTTGTCATAAGGTAGTTGCGACTGCTGTAAGCGTCCGCCGAAGCGTATGACGCCAAACTCATCAAGAAACGGGTCCAGAGAAGACAGCTTACTCCTGATAGAGACAGAAGACCCATTACGAAGGCAATTAAGCTCAACAGCGAAGTGGATTGACTGGGATTGTTTTATGAAGAAATTAAGAGTGGAATGAATTTCAACGGAGGTAAGAGCGCCCGAAATTTTCTCAGCCCTGGAGAGTCTAATATTTTTGACGTAGGTCTTCCACCTAGAAGACTGGGCATGAATCCAGTAAAGGGACACCATGGAGTCAGAATACAGGTGAACACTATTGATAAAGGAATGAAGAGCAGGGGTGACCTTGAATAAGAGTCGCGATAACAACAAGCAAGCGCAGAGTTCAATTCGGGGTAATGACACCTGTCGTAGGGGGGCCACGCGAGATTTGGAACACAGAAGGTGACAAGAGGCCGATGAATCTTGATAAATGACTCTAACGTAAACACAACACCCATAGCCCTTTTCAGAAGCATCCGCAAACCCATGTAATTCAACTATCTTTGCCTTAGACTCGCATAATGAATGCCAATGCAAGTGTAATTGCCCGGAGATTGGCTCATCCCAACCAAGATTGCACAGCCATAGTTGCTGCATAAACTGTTTGTAAAGGAAAACAATGGGACCGACGAGTCCGAGTGGGTCGTAAATACCCGCGATAATCGATAGGATTTTCCTCTTAGAGATGCTTGATTCAACTGGGAATGACTTGATGTCAAACAAAAATGAATCTGTAGAGTTATTCCAAAGAATGCCCAACGTACGCACATTAACTTGTTTGTTTAACGGGAGTGATAAATTATTATGATCTGCGACCACATTGGGTTCATTTGATGCCCATTTATGCAGAGTGAGGCCGTATTGACTCAACAACGTACCTAAGTCAGATTTCAACTTGGTCAGATTATAAATGGTGTCTGCACCGGTTAACAAATCATCGACATAGAAATCATTAATTATAGCTGACGCAGCGTCAGGAAAAGAAGCTTCATGATCCTTACCAATCTGAATAAGACAGCGAGTAGCCAAAAATGAAGCACTAGCAGTACCGTATGTTACAGTTCGCAATACAAAATGTTTAAACTGTTCGAGGGGAGAGTTACGCCACAGAATACGTTGATAATGACAATCCTTATCAGATACCAGAATTTGTCGATACATCTTCTCGATGTCGGCGATGAGAACATAGTTGTGCATACGAAATCGCAAAAGAATAGAAAAAAGGTCTTGTTGGACGTTTGGGCCTACCAACAAAATATCATTGAGAGAAAAGCCATTGGTAGTATTGGCCGAGCCATCAAAAACGACGCGAAGTTTTGTCGTAGAACTAGAATGTTTAAAGACGGCATGGTGAGGCAAATAGTAGGTATTTGAAACCCCGGAAGTGATAGAACAATCGTCGACAAGCGTCATGTGGCCAAGATCCTTATACTCCTGAATAAAGTTTGCGTATTCGCGCGCAAGCTCAGAATCACGCATGAACCGGCGTTCTAAACTCAAGAATCTCGCTTCAGCGTTAGCATAGGACTCACCCAACTGGGGATTGTCAGACTTAAATGGTAGCGAAACAACGAACCTACCCTCATCATTGCGATGAGTGGACTTAACAAAATGCTCCTCACAAGCTGAATCGTTACTAATGGGTGCATTATCAGGGATAGTTTCGGTCTCCCAAAATTTCTCAAGAGAAGCCAAAATTTGACTGTCGTTGTTCCTAGCCAGGAACGAAACAGCAGGACCCTTATAACGGCAGTGTTTGGGCAGATTGCCTGCTAGAATGTAGCCTAACTTTGTTTCTTGTATAATAGGAAAGTGAGAACCGCGTACATATTTGTTAGCTAAAATTAAATCTAAATAAAATTGCGCTCCTAACAGTATGTCGATATCAGCTGATATGTTGAAATGTGGATCGGCGAGAAAAACGTTATCTGGAATGTTAAAATGATTTATGTCGAAAGATTGTGCTGGCAGTTTATGGGTTAATGTAGATAAGACCGCACATGTTGCTTCAAAGCTGAATCTTTGATAGCGAGAAATAATGCGAATAGACGCCAAGTTAGTGGCACAACACGCCGCATTATTAATACCTGTAATCGGTATGTTAGATTTAGTCAAGTTAAGCCGTAATTTCTTAGCAAATGATTCCGTACAAAAATTCACTTGTGACCCAGCATCCAATAGAACTCTTGCAAGTTGTCTGTTACCAGCCCGGTCGATGACAAACACAAGTGCTGTCGATAAGAGAACATTGTTTGTAGACTAGCTTAAGTGAACAATAATTGCTACTGCTGGCAGAACCTGGTTTTGACACATTATTTATGTGCAGCAATGTATGGTGTCGTTTTGAACAGATCTTACATGATTGTTTGACCTTACAATTAGATGAAAAATGATCTGGTCTTAAACAATTGGTACAGCATTTATGCTTTAATATAAATTGCCCTCGTTCTGATGTGCTTAATGCATGAAATTTGTCACACATGTAAATTGGATGACTAGATTTGCAGCATGGGCATAAATAATTATTTGAAGCTGAGTGATAACTTTTAAATGCAGTGCTGCCAGCAAAGTTTCGTAATTTATGTTTGTCAGATTTATTATTGAACCTTAAAGTTAGCTTGTTGAGCTGCTGTCCGGCGTCGATCGGTAATGTATTTTCTAACAACTGTCTACGTGCGTTTAAAAACTGGGTGAAGCTTTGAAAGTTAGGAAGATTATCGGGATCTATAGACTCCTTCCATAATTTAAACGTGGAATGGTCCAGTTTTGCTGACAATAATTGTACAGTAATAAGCTCAAATGAATCCACTGACAGTTGCATGGCTGCCAGCGAATTAACTGAAGACGTTATTGTATTTATGAATTCTGCCAAACTTTGGACAGAGTCCTTGATTGTTGACTTTACTTCAAGCAACTTTTGAATATAATACTTCGCTAATATGAATTTGTTATCATATCTAGCGGACAGCAAACTCAACGCTATGGAATAGTTCTCATTACAAATAGGTAATGCCTTAATTAGATCTAGTGGCTCATTTTTAAGAGATGAATACAAATAATGCAATTTCTGCACTGACGTTAAATCAGATCTGGCGTGTACCAAGTCCAGAAATATTGAATAAAAGTGCTGCCATTCTAAAATATTGCCTGTGAAGCAGGGCAAACTTATAGGTTTTAATTGCATATTGCTCGTTAATACTGGAGATACACTCTGAACGTTGAAAGTTTCTATTAATTGCAATATATTGGCTTCTTCGTATTGTTTAAATTAGCAGCCATCCTTACTATTTCTTTTATGAATTTGCTAACTGCTAAAATTTTTTATTGTTCGACTAAGCTTTTCGTCATTACTGACATCTTCAGGTCTTAAACAACAATTGGCTTCTGTTGAATATAACAGCTCTTCAACCTCAACTCGGTCTTCTTGAGCAGCGTTTATGTCCTTAGAAATGAGTTCAATTTCAGACTGTACCTCATCGTATTTTGTTGCCAAACTTTTTAGACTTTCGAGTCTAACCGTTAAAAAATGTTTTGTATTAGTGTTTTTATCAAAGTTAGTTATAGCCGAATTGATTCGCACTATGGCAGACTTTTAGCCGCCTCTCTTTCTGACCAACACTTTGAGGCCTTCTTCAGCCATTGTACGCACCTGTTAATGATGTCGTTGACGTCGTACCTGGTATGCGATGTCCTGGAGCGTCGAGGCCGTGGAATAGATGGCAGACACGCACGGACTGGATAGATGACTGCTCAATCTGGTGTGTAGACGCTAGCACATGGATGGTCTTGCAGTGGTGTCGTCACGAGGCTCAATGGCGACGAAAGAAATGCTGACTAAGTCCCGACACGGTCGGATCAGCGAATATGCTGAATCGCCCGTGATGGCCAGAAATTGGTAGAAAAAACCGCTCTGATATAAGTTGCAGAAAAGCAAAATGACGAATCCAGGCACGGAGCGACCAAAAAATGTTAGAATTTCGTCCCGTAGGACCCTTAAATGTTAGGAAGAATGATGCTTCATGAAGTTATTGCCAGGATGCTGAATAATGACAATAGTGGACTGTATTTAATACATTTATTAAATTTCGTATTACAATTAAATCGGAATGCTAAGGTTGGCTATGTCTGAAAGACATTTAAATTTTGAATAAACCAAGTCGGTTACGAAAGCTACATGGCAAATGAGGCGCAAATGTGCAACACTCCACACTACATAAAAATGTTAAGGCCTAAGGCCTAGATAAATTGTCGTGTGAATTGAGGCGCGAGTACGCGGCACTCTAAGCTACATGAAAACGAGAATTAGCAATGTATTGCCAATATATATTGTAAGTATACAATATAATGTTGTAGGGCTTAAAACCTACATGAATTGTCGTAACAACAAGAAAAAATGAAAAAGGCAGAACAAGACAGCAAACGCTCTGATGTCTGCCGCCCGCCGACGCACGTTGTATTGTGACGAAGCATGAACCTGATAGGGATGAGCATCGATGGCCGATGTTCCAAAAACATCGATGGTTAACGTTCGATGTTCGATGTTTTAACCATCCATGGTTCAGTTGCGATGTTTTGAGACTATCGATGGTTTCGTTTCGATCTTTTCCTTTGAACACTTTTTTTTTTGTAATGCAGACTTTAAGTTGTTGTTAAATTTAGTTTATTTAAAATCAACACCCCAAATTTTTATTTTAGATATTAATGGCTACGTAGTTTGCTCACTAAACTAGGTAAACGATAAGTACCATGTATATGAGCTACGTAGTAGCGTAGTGATGTAATAATATGGTAAAACTAAACAAAACCATTTTATAGGAGACTGTTACATAGGTTTCAACAGTTTCAAAGTTAACTTTAGCTTACATACATGACATACGTACGAAATACGGTTTACCCTTTACGTTAGTCGTATTTAGTTTTCATTCAGATTTAGTTATCTTTAAACTAAAGATTATGTACCTTATAGTTTTACTTAAATACCTAAACATATTATATACTTTAATTGAATTTTTGCTATTGCTTTATCTTGAAACTTACTAAATTCATTTCATCCATGCTAGGCCTAATGCTTAGGTTTCATAATATTTCTATTCAATACTCTTTACAATCTTTTATATTTTATTAATTCTATTTATTTAGTTATTGAACATTTACCAAGGAAACAAACTAACTTAATTAAAACATTTGTGCTTTTAAACATCACATATTTCATATAATTAACTTATCTTTCTTCATATGTCCATTCCTGAAACTAAGCTTCTAACTATCATTGTTTTCTGACCTTAACATTGCTTGTCATTTAAATTTACTAATACTATTTGGTTCACTTACCAACAAAACTCGTATAACAATTTTTAACATTACTCTAATCACTATTACTCCCATACACATTCCTTTACTAAGATATAGTGTCTCTTTCTCCCAATTTTACTCCGCCATATTACTTGTTATCTTATTTCTAAGTATTTATTATTTTCTATTACTTAAATGAATAACACAACAATTATTAGATACTTACTAGCTAACATACTAATAAATATTGGTTTGCTATATTAATATAGTTTGTTGTTTATTGTATTTCACAATATAGACACTTACACTTCACTTTTCCTTTCACATAGGGTTTATTTATTTAATATAACTATCACTTTTTATTCTATGTTATTTACATAGTTTGTGGTCATTAGTTTCTACTTATATGGTTCTACACTTCACCTTTCATTTCACATATTGTTTATTTATTTTAATATATTGTCACTGGGTTGCTATCTCTCATTAACATTTTCTTTATTATTATTTTTCATTTGTCACCTTTGTATTCATAATTACAATTGCTAAGCTTGATTTTATTCTACTTGCTTTTGGCTAATTTATTACTTAATAGGCTATTTTTATTCCTATCTTCCTATCTTGGGTTTATACATTTATCTTTCTTTTCTTTTCTTTTAAATCACATAATATATCTATTTTACATTGATTTTTCGTATAGTTTACATCTCAATTATGCCCTATCTGATTTTGTACATTTATTTTACATTTTGTTTTAGTTACATTTTAGGCTATATTGATTGTAGTCATGTTTTGGGTTGTATCATGGTTTCTTGTTCTCTCACCTTATGCAATCTATTGGGTTAAGTCTTTGTCAGTGTCTTAGTCAATTTTCTATTTAGTAGTGTTGGGCTATCAATCTTCAGGTTATAAGTTTTTATTTTTTTCTTTTACCTTCAGCTTTTCTTTCGTTAATTATTAGTGATTTTTTTGGTGCTATCTTATGTCATGTTACACAAGAAGAAAAAGGAAAAAATTATATATAAACGATAATTTCATAAAAAACTATGCTAGTGTTTTACCAAAATGATCAATTCTGAAGGAGAGGCATTATGTTACAACACAAATAAGCCACCCCAATACCAGGGAAAAAACAATGAATCAACTATATAAATGTTTAAATAACTAATGAAAATAAAATGACTAAGACGCGACAAACGACTATGACCCAACCCAAGTGATTGACTCAATAAAACGAAATGAAATGAAACCAATGGAGAAGGTGAAAACCAAAATATAAATGAAATAAAATGAAATCAAAGGAGAAGGTAAATGAAAATGAAACACAAAGTATAAATGAAATAAAATGAGAAGAAATGAAGAGACACAAACGAATAATATAGAACAGAAAAGGGAGAAATGTTACACTCAAATAAAGTAATGAAAGAGAAACCAATAAATAATAAATGTAAATGATAATTATTAGTATCAATCAAATAATCAATGTAAATGATAATTGATAAAATCTAATAAAGTAAAAAACAAACAAAGTATACTAACCAAGTAAATAGAGATTAAATATAATAAATAACTCTATAATGACACAAACTTGTTAACAGTACAACTAACCACGTAAAGTGAGAGATAGAGAGGTAGATATAGAGATAAGTGAGAAAGAAAATTTAATGTTAGGGAATACCCACTAGTAACACTTAAATAAAATAAAAAGTGCAAAGTGACAGTGTAAAACCCCAAAATAAATAGAAACCCTATTAATAGGTATAAACACCTAATAATCAGTGATAAACACTAAAGGTTTATTGGTGAAAAGTGTTATTAAATAAGAATTTTGTTATTATCAGTAGAATTAAGATTAGTTATATGTAGAGAATACAATTAGTTATCAGTAGATGAGGAATACAATAGTATTCAAGGAAGAATTCCAAGTAGAGTAAAAATGTTAGTGTTACCATGGATAGAGAGTAAAGTTTATTTAAGAAAAATGTGGTAAAAAAATATAAAGGCAAAATCAATAAACCTCCTATGTTCTAAGGGATAGTTAGTTAGATAAATTTAAATGGTGGGTGTGATGATGTTTGTCACCAAAAAATAAGTAAAAATAAACCAAATGTAAATGTAAGTAGCATAACTGTTAAAGAATTATTTGATTAAGTTTATGAATAGGAATATGGCTGAAGGAATTATACAGACCATAAGCCTAAATGTTATGTTATATTTAATAGAGAATAGTAAATAATAGACTAATTATAAACAATGGCAATATAAATAAGAAAAAAGATAAATTAATATAAATCTAATAATATTGGAAAGGCAGTTAGAAAATAATAGACAAACCATAATATGGAAACTAATGAAAACATACACTTATTATAAAACAGACCCAAAACAATTCAACAAGTAAACAAATCAATTGTAACACAAAACAAAACATGTACAAAGATAAAATAATAGAATATGTAATTTGTATAAAATAAGAAAAATAGCCAATTACTACCTAGGCCTATGAAATGCCTAACTGTATAAAAACAATAACTACAAATTGTAAGAAATTAACAAGGATATTAGTAAATCCAAGGCAAATTACTAGTCAATGATAATTAGTGAATCATATTAAGAGATAAATGTTAAATTAAGGACATAAAATAAGAAAGAAATGTAATTAGATAATATCAACATAACTGTCAAAACAATAATACATAAGCAAACCCAGCTTTATGGGATGTCAAAATGATCTTTGAAAGAAAATACGAACATTTGAGGTAATATTTCATACATAGAGAAGAAGACAGAAGAATAATAGCAATCAGAAGATATACACTCTTTTTGAATAAAAATTCAAATATAACAATGGTCTTAAATCATGAACAGCCAATGAGAGTCAATCAGTTACCATGACAACTGAACGTTATTTATGGATATTCCGTTAGAAACTGTTAGTCCATTATTAAAGCTTCAGACAAAGAGACGCCAAGCCGTAAATGACTCAAATTTTAACATAAAACGTTTAAAAGTAATTCAAATTTGATGAAACGAATAAGTAAGAAGATGACGAAGGACTAGTACATCCAATTGAGGCCAAATACCAGATTAATAAAATTCTAAATTAATAAATTTCAACCAACTAATACAAAAAAGACGCAAGGTGTACCTAAAGCCCAAAATGATGGAAGACTGATGACTACCGATGACCACAACCCATTTCAACTGAATGACATTATTACACCTCAAGTCAACTGATTTGATAAGTATTGTGGAGTTACCCGAATTTATGAAATAAATTCTCTTTAATTTTTTCTCATAACACTTTGAACTCTCACTATAAACTGATAATATTATTTCTTTCAAAGATTAATTAATAAAAAAAAATAAAACATTATACTTATGTAAACTAGAAAAAAATTTAAACCTGGTAGTTGTGGGACTACCGGTAGACATGGAATCATGGGCAGACTTGTGCTTTGGGAAGGAATGAAGGGTTGGTTAAATAAACAGCTACATAAGTTTCAATGTATTTTATTTATTCAGAATTTACAGAGTCACCTAACGCTAGTTGATGGAATATGGAGCGATGGTAGCTGAAGTACGATACGAATATCTGGGCGAAGAGTTGCATGTTGCGACTGAACGTCAGGTCTATGCTCGTGTTTCCGAGTGTAGTTGATGGTAAGCTATGGAGTTGTAGGCCGTACTCGTCGTTGATGTCCTGTAGTAGGTTCTCGTGATCCGGTGCATGCTTGTTGAAGTCGCCGCAGAGCATTATTGGTGTAGTCATGTCGGCGATCATCTTAGGGATCACTTTACTGATGGACTTGCCGTATCTGCCGAGCCCGCGATGTATAAGATACAAGACTTCGGTGTCGGGCGAACCAGGGTGTATGTAGGTAGACTCCGACTAGAACGAATTTGTACATGTTCTGGTAAGTGATCTCCACGGCTGTGATGTCGCCGGCGATGTCTCGTGTCTTGTCAGGAGGTTGGATAGTTAGAGGGTTACAAGTGCTCGTGCTCTCAACGCTGCGGTAGATGGCCACGCCGGAGGCCTTTCGTTTCGTTTTCTTAGAGTGGCGAGGCATGGCAGTGTTCTCTTGAGCTACCAAGACGAAATTGTTTAACTGTACCGGGCGATCCTCGGCCATCCAAGTCTCGGAGGCTACGAAGTAATCGCAGTTAGGCAGTAGCGAATCAACCAAGGAGTCAGTACTGACTTGCGCACAGTCCCGGAGAGATATGAGGACTTATGTGAATTATTTGCCTCTTGATGTTAACGTTGATGGCGTAATCGTCTTCGAGAGTGCGAGGCAGCACGTTAACCATGTTGTCTACCTTCACTGGCACATTTATGACTTGGCCCACGATCCCATACATACCGTCTACATAGCGGAGCCGACGAATCTGCATGAACGGTAACCGCGGGCATATAAGTCTCTCTTCAACGGGATTCAGAGGCGCCAAGTTTGGCGGGATCGGTGGCTATTGGAAGCCGTATGATTTGCACAGCGGCGGTACGTTGCCTTGTTTGAGACTTGCAACACACGTAGAGCACACGCCTTCCATATTACTCGCACTTGAGTACTCGTCCGCTCCGAACACTGTGGCCAAGAGACTTATGTATGATGGTACGCACGGTCTTAGATCACTCTTGAACCACAAGCGATCGCAGATACCACACACCGAGCCGAACGGATTGTTAATAAAGTGCTTAGAGAATTCCTCGTCGACTCCTTTGAAGCGGTGACTTGGACCGGGCTGTTCTGCGCAGAGCATCGAGGGTCCAATGTTGTCGAAGCACAAGTTATTAATGTTCTCATCGTCTGTTTTCTTGCTAGCTAGCCGTACGCTCGATCTGAGTCGCTTTGGGGGCACGCCGGATGACCCAGGTATCGGAGATGCGGACCGCTTGGGCGCTGACGGGGTTTCGTCAATCTTCAAATGGTTGCCATTTTCTAAGTTCTCGGCCGATTTCTTTGATTTTAGTCTCAAACGATAGGCCTGTTGACGCTCTGCATAGGATTTGCCGGTTTTCGGTTTGAAATTTTTGGTTCGAGTTTTATCGCGATTTTTAGGTCGAGGCATTTCAAATTTTTGAGTTCAAATGTTATTATTTTCTGTGAGTGCTTCTGGTAATCGGAATTGGTGTTATTGGAGAGATTTAGTTCTGAGGATCACAACGCACTTTGTATTTTCGCGATCGGACTTGTAGTTCCCGAGATATTTAAGTTTTAGTGGAGCAATTTAGAAATTTTCGGCGCAAAAACACCCTCACGCAGACAAAGCCTAGAGGCGACTGAAGTCAGTTGTCAAAATTCTCAGTACTATTGTTGGAAGGGGGCCGAGTGACTCGATCACCTGACACCTGGTTTGCTGGGATTGGTTGAGCGGTTCGTGAGATAGTGGTATGCCGAAAGTAGCCTACATTTGAAACATAACGGTCGATTTTCGCGAAACGTGCGAGTAAGATATTACATAGCTATGGATTCCATGTCAAAAAATAACCTGTATAAAAATTACAAACTTTTGAAACACATTTTATAACACTTCATGAACAAATTGGAATTACTCCTTATAATATATAAGTACTAGTAACGTAAGGTAGTGTACTTTATTGTAATCAAGTTGATATTTTTTCGTAAACCAAAAGAATCCAGATTCATGAACGAAATTAACAGTAAACAACAAAGCAAGCGCCATGTCTGACTAAATAGTTCGTTCAGAATCGTTTCGCCGAAACCTTGAGAAAGTTGTCTTATAATAATTGCCGGTGCAAATTTGTTGAATAACAAAATATAATTTTGTATAATACTGAATAAATACCAATCACAATTTAATAAACTAGTAAGAGTTGTAACCACTGTTCTTTATTCCATAGGAAAGTGCATTATATTATTTGTGTATTTTAGTGACAAGCAAAGGTGACGGTAAGCGCTCACGTCGGAAACTCGGTGAACTAACAGCTCGATTAAGAAGGTCGAACGAAGGCGGGAGTAAATTTGAATTCACCATACCGTCATAGCTAAGAACGCTCAATCATTCTATTTTTTTTTTAATTGTTTGTATTTTAAACAATTTGGCGCCACCCAGGATTTATGAACAAATATTGAAGAACAGGTAAGGTTCCCACTCCCGTGTACTGGTAATTCGAAGGATCGCTACGGACATCGTCAGCGCAACATAAAGTAACGACAACACTGTGTGTGGCGACGAACACACAAAACTTACACATTGTTAGAACACGTACAAATTATATCGCTACAGATTGGCTTCCATCGCGGGGCTTAAACAAGGCAGATGTCATACATTGTTACAATATATATATTGTAATGCGACAGAATAGTAGCCCCATCCCAAAACTGAAAACCGCTCAATTCAGTAGGTAGAATCACCAATACTACCCAAATAAACCAGATAAAGACGAACAACCCATACTTACAGAAAAGCCTGTACAATATAAAAGATAAAGAAAAAATACAATACAAATAATAAAATAAATAATTAAAATGTATTATAGCAAGTAAAGAAAATACATACAAACCTTTATGTAAATGAGTGAATGTGAAAGAGTGGGGAATAAAGTTAACAGTCCCTATTATTATTTAAATATGTTATAAATACAATAAGTGTCAGTGGAGTGGTGACAAAATAAGTGCGGGTTAATTACTTTAAAAAAAAAAGGAAAACCCATAAATAACACCAATAGTGAATGGTGGTGAAGGGTTTCATCTCAGATTGAGATGTTAGTGAAGGCTTTGGTGTAAGTAGTTGTATCTGTGTTCTACACCAAAGCCTATAGTTATTAACATTTATAAACTACATTATAAGTTTGTGTGAGCCTACTGGCAAAATAAGAAAATGTGTATTAGAAACCAGGACCTATGAACAATAATCTATTCATTAGCCAGTAATGCTTGATAAGATTGATAGGATGGAAGAATGGTACACCAAGTAGTTTATAATTATTTGTCAATTTATAAATGTAGAATTTGGCCGTGAAGGCAATACCTCGAAGGTAACATGTTAAAGGATTTTGTTCTAATTATATTATTTGTTAATTTATGATTGTAAACTTGTCCATGTAAACACTACTTTAAGTAATAAGTCAAAAGATGTCATTTTCAACTATTGTGAAAACATGTTAAGGGTCAAGACTCATGTAATAAAATGTAACTCAGGAAAAAGGGTTCAAAACCAAAAACCTAGGTAATAATAAATGTTATTTAGAATATTTTAATGAAATGCTATTGATGGCCTAGGCCACAAATTCCATACAAGGGAAATAATGTCAGAAATGAGTAGATTAGCAAACCAATGTGATAAAACAGGAAAGGGACAAAATTTATGTGATGAAGCTAATTGTTTTAACAGTAATATTACAGATCAGATTAATTTAAGGAATTGTAAAGTGATATAACAAATGTATAATTAAAGTATAGGCCCAACATTAGAATTTTTGTAAGGTGAAAAACCACCCTTTATAATTAACCAATGTAAGTAAATGAGGTAGCAAAATGTTCATAATGACATAAAGAAAAGAATGATGTAATTTAAATTTAAGAAAACTTAAAGCTGAAAAAGGAGTATTTTTCTTATAGGCAGATGAACATTTAAATCTTGTAAACTGACCACGTGACCTTATGAACTCTCTGTTTTGACCAATCACAGGCCAGTATTGTGAGGGCACGGAACCGTTGAATAGTAAGGCAGGAATATAGAAATATAGTATTGTATTGTTAACTAGTGCAGTAAGCAGATGAGCTCTAATGAAGAAGTTTTTAATTAAACCAAAGTAATGTTTTTTGGACCATTGGTGATGAAAAATTATAACTAATAGAAGCTACAAATACTGTGGAAGATTAGAAGACGAAAATATTTAAATCAAACCAACAAATAAATGCAGAACCTTTGAAAATCCTGATTGCCCACCATGAACACATTTTTATAACGCCTGTGAGTGACGTCAACTGTAACCATTAACCACACTACAGGTACGATTACACAACACTACCGTAGACACTATCTACACTTACAGAATAACACCAGGGATCATTTATTGAAGAAAAATCTTAAAAACTAAAACAGTGAACACTGAAACATTTAATTTAAAATAACTTGTGACAGCACGTGGCCAAACGTTTTTGGCAGCCATTTTGCCTATAGTCTGGTTGCCATAGCAACCAATAATAACGAAATATAGTATTAAGATTTTAAAATTTTACTTACCTTTGTAATGTATTGTATTTTTGTATGTATTTGCTGAATTCAATGACAGTCTAAAAGAATCCTTAAACCCTGAGAATTAATATAAAATTATAAACAATTTGTTATTTGGAACTTGTTAGTGTAAAAGTCGAATTGAGCGCTAGAGTCGGCCCGACCCATAGTTGTTTTTGACACAAGTCGACTGTTCGTTTCTCTGAATAACTTTAATGAAAATAAATATTGTTATTTGGAATCAAAGGAGTTGTCATTGTAGATAATTTGAAGGTTTACAGGACAATTACATGTAATCCAACAGGAGAGTGAACAGCGAACAGACCGAAGCATTTGGAAAAGCTCGAGGACAAAATCGATTGCGGGAGCCGATCCATATTTGACATAAGTGGAGGCAATTTACACTAAACTAAACTCACTACAAAATAAAAAAATAAAAAAACAATAAAAATAAAACCCACAATAAACTGATATATTAAAAAAAATATATATATATTATGTTACAACACAAATAAGCCACCCCAATACCAGGGATAAAAAAGATAATTCTGAATATAAAATAATACTTCATATAAAATAAAATGTTTAATATAAAGAAAACAAAAAGACAATGACACGACAAACGACGACATGACCTAACCCAAGTGATTGACCCAACAAAAGGAAACAAAAGAAGAAGGGAACCACAAAAAACAAACAAGAATAAAACCAAATGAAGAAGAAAGTGATTGACCCAAACCAAATGAAGAAGGGAAAAAACCGTAACCAAACAAGAATGAAACAAATTAAAGGAATTGAATGACTCAATGCAACATATTAAAATGAACCCAAAGGAGAAGGTGGAAAACCAAGGTATTAACCAAATACAATGAAAATGAAGAAGGAGAGAAATGAAAAAGAAACAAACCCAAGATAAAGGGAAATAAATAAGAATGAAAACAAATGATAAGACACAATCAAGTAATAAAGAACATGAGCAGGAGAAATGATACAGTCAAATGTAATATTGGAAAAGAGACCAATAATTAACCTATGTAAAAAAGTAAATATTATTATCAATTAATGGATAAAAAAGTAAATGACAATTGAAAGAAACCCAATTAAACAATGTTAAATATAAAAAAGCAAACTAACCCACAAATTAGAGTTAGATGTAATGATAAAATATAGAGACATAAAATTGTTAATATTATTAATGATATTTGTAATGAAAGAGATAGTACGGTAGTGAGATAGTAATTAGAGGGATTATCCATTTAGAAACACTTAAAAACAAAAACATTTGTGAAGTACAAAATGAAAGTGTAAAAACCCCAGAGTACAGTGATAAAGAAAAAACACTAAATAAATTATAATAAACAATAAATAATTTAAAAGTGAAGGTGATGATTAAATGAGAATAGTGTAAAATAAAGAATGTTAATATAGTGAAAAATAGTGAAGGATAAAAGCATAAACACTCAATAAATCAAAAGGAAACACTAAATGATTAACAGTGAAGAATATTAGTAATTAAGAATAGTAGTAAGTGTAAACAGTTAATTAAGGTATAATGAACGCTGAAAAGTGATGAAGACAGTATTAGTTAAGAAAGAATATTATTGTTAAGTTTAATGGAATATAATTATAATTAAAAGGGAGAATCCCATGAAAAAGAAAATAGATAGTGTTACCATGGAGTAGAAGTAAAGATTGTTTAAAAATTAAGTAGTTAAAACAAATCAATAAACACCCATGTTATAAGGGATCATTATTAAGGTAAGTTCATAAAAAGTGATGTTGTTTATCACCCAAAAAATGATATAAAATGAGATGAAATATAAACAAATATTATCAAATAATAGTTAAATAATTATTTAAGCAAGTTTATGAATAGGATATGGCTGGAAGAATTATACAGACCATAAATAAGCCTAGATGTTGTATTTAATGTGATCAAAAAATAGTAAATAATAGCCACATTGTTATTATTGGCAAACTAGATAAGTAAGAAAGTTAAGAAATGTATGACTTAAAACACGAGGAAACCAGATAGTAAACAATTAGCAATTCATAATGTATAAAATAATAGTGACATAATAATAACACATAAACAGACCCAAAACACAACAATAAATAACACAACCAATTATAATAACAAAATAAAGCCCATTAGGCTAAAATGAGATGTAATTTGAATGAAATAAGTAAAATACCATAATGGCTACTTAGGCCTATGAAAATGCCTAACTGTAAAAAACAAACAACTACAAATTGTAACAAATTAACAAAGAAACTAGCTAATCCAAGGTGAACAAATAACCAAGGATAATTTGTAAATCAAAATACAGTAAAAGCAAAATATTAGAATAAGGATTTAAATTAGAAGAGAAATGTAATTAGCAAATATGAAAATAATTGTAAAATCATAAAACATAAAATAATCCCACCTTGAGGGATATCAAAATAATCTTTGAAAGGAAATACATACTATAGTGACAATATTTAATAATTAGGAAGGAAGAAATCTGTAACGAAAATTAACGTCCGTCTTGTTTAAGCCCCGCGATGGAAGCCAAACTGTAACGAAGAGACTGGTGTGTCTCTGTAAAAGACGTGTATATGGTGTTCTGTGTGAGTGCATTCGTCTCGCACTGGGGTCATTACATCTATTTTGCGCTATCGATGTCCGTAGCGATGCTGCAATTACCAGTACAACACAGCAGTAACCTTACCTGTTCTTAAATAGGGGTGTGTTAATCCCGGGTGGCGCCAAATTGTTTATTAAAACAAACTTATTAATTAATATCTTGATAGGGTGTTCTCAGCTATGATGGTCGGGACGTTCAAATAATTCCCGATCGTTCAGCCTCCTGAATTGAATAGGTAGTTGTTCGAATTGCAACTTGAGCACTGGTCGTCAAATCTAGCTTTCGTAAACAAACACAAGTAATACAATACACTCCCTATGAAATAATAACAACGGTTACTCCCTGTACTAGTTGTTTTAATGGTTGATAAGTAAAATTTTCAATTTGACAATTAGATTATATTGGTTGATTAACAAATTTGCACAGACTTTTTACATGAAACAATATTTCTCAGGATGACGAATCGTTTATGGTAACGATGGGTTCGCATCAGTATGGCTGCTGAGCGGTTTAGTTATTATAATTAATTTCGTTCCAAAATCGGGGATTCTTTTGATTAGAAGGCAAAGAATTCCTATGATTACAATAAAAGTACTTTACCTTACTCTATGTGTACATAAATAATAAGGTGTGTGGTTACAATCTGTTCTGTAGTGTTCTGTAAAATGTTTAATATAAAGAAAAACAAAATTAATTGTAAAATCATAAAACATAAAATAATCCCACCTTGAGGGATATCAAAATAATCTTTGAAAGGAAATACATACTATATGACAATATTTAATGATTAGGAAGGAAGATAGAGGAATAACAGCAATCAGAAGATATCCAAGGATTTTGAAAAGAATTCAAATTTTGATAACAATGGATTTATGTCAATCTAAGCCAATCAGATTTAATTGGTAACCATAGAACGAACGTTGGTGGCGAAGTTACTCGTAAAGTGTCACTTTAACAGAACAGAAGCCGAATTTTGGAAGACTAATTTTTAATCAAAAAATGTAAAAACAGTGAACAAAATTCAAAACCATGATTGAATAAGAAGCAGACGAACCACTGGAGCAGTTAACTAAAGACCAAGGACCATATTACCAGGAAAATAAAAGAAAAATATGACCACATCCAATATGAAAAGGACGCCAGACCTACTTAAGTTCAAAGATCAATGAAAATAGAAAATATTGCAGCCCAATCCTCTTCCGACTCAAGGAATGATAACACCAAGTCATCTGATGTGTTAAGTACCCTTGAATTACCTTATTTCCAAAAAATAAAATCACTTTAAATATTACTAAAAGTAATTTGATCTCTCACTATAATACGAATATTCTCTTTCAAAGATTAATTAAGAAAAATAAACACACTGAAAATTTGTTAACATAAAATATAACCTATTGTTTGAATACGAACATTAGAAACACATTTAACGACACTACAGAACAGATTGTAACCACACACCTTATTATTTATGTACACATGGAGTAAGGTAAATTACTTTTATTGTAATCATAGGAATTCTTTGCCTTCTAATCAAAAGAATCCCCGATTTTGGAAAGAAATTAATTATAATAACTAAACCACTCAGCAGCCATACTGATGCGAACCCATCATTACCATAATCGATTCGTCATCCTGAGAAATATTGTTTCATGTAAAAAGTCGGTGCAAATTTGTTAATCAACCAATATAATCTAATAGTCAAATTGAAAATTTTACTTATCAACCATTAAAACAACTAGTACAGGGAGTAACCGTTGTTATTATTTCATAGGGAGTGTATTGTATTGCTTGTGTTTGTTTATGAAAGCTAGATTTGACGACCAGCGCTCAAGTTGCAATTCGAACAACTACCTACTCAATTCAGGAGGCTGAACGATCGGGAATTATTTGAACGCCCCGACCGTCATAGCTGAGAACACCCTATCAAGATATTAATTAATAAGTTTGTTTTAATAAACAATTTGGCGCCACCCGGGATTAACACACCCCTATTTAAGAACAGGTAAGGTTACTGCTGTGTTGTACTGGTAATTGCAGCATCGCTACGGACATCGATAGCGCAAAATAGATGTAATGACCCCAGTGCAAGACGAACGCACTCACACAGACAACACCATATACACGTCTTTTACAGAGACACACCAGTCTCTTCGTTACAGTTTGGCTTCCATCGCGGGGCTTAAACAAGATGGACGTTAATCTCGTTACAATATATATATATTGTAACGTCCCGCGGGTATCCGTAAGTATCGTTTATTTGTTAAGCTTTCCTAATTAAACCCCACGTTAGTACGTCATTCTGTAACGTGTCGCGGGTTTTTATCGTGAAAGTCTCGGAGCAGTCAGAGTACCTTTTGCGATCGTCACTTATGAATTATATTTGCTAATGTTCAAAGCGGTTAAATTTTATGTTTACCAAAAATACTGAAATCGAGCGTGTGATTTGGGAGAGATCAATGGAGTTGTTTAATCATAGTTAGGAGAGAGAGGAGGGCCTAGGATATTAACCCCGGAGTATACAATGACTTAGTTTATATTCGCCGCTCATAAGACCAGCTGATTTTGACGTCTGTCTCCAAATTTTAGGTTAAAAAACACCAATTGTCGGTGATACTTCCCGGCGGTTCGTCCTCTTCTTGGCTTCCTGAAACTCTGTAACAACTACCTACCCTCTACAAGAAATAATACACGTTTTATTATTTATAACAAAATGTTCAGAGTATTTATGTTTATGGAATACACTGATTTTCTCTTCTCCCAGTACAAAAATATTATAATCGATTTTTTCTGTCAACACCACATTGGTTCGATCTAATTAAGTAAATTACGTAAACATTGGAATTATAATAAATTATTTTTTTATCCTTGATTAAACATTAAACAATAAAGAATTCATTTATTAATTTCCCCAGGGTTAAGGGTAAGTTCTTTGTGTTATGAGACGGTCAGAAATGAATAATAATATACTACACTTAACAAGAAAAAAAATAAATTTCTATTTTTTGGTTTTTTCATAGTATGTAGTTCCGGGCTTATCCGCTAGAGTACAGGTTATGTCTTTATTATAAACATGAAATCAGTTACTAAATATTGGAACTGCACAAAGATTCGATATGAGGATTTCTTGGTTAACAATTATTAATAAAGTTTATTTTACCTCTTTTCTCGAAGTGTTTACTTGGATTGTGCTGTTTCTAGTGTTGGAGTTATAGTTGTTTTGTAATTTCGTTAAATTTTCACAAGATACAATCTCACCAAAATCTCGAAGTGCCATCCAACTAGGCCTGATCTGGTAGCTGGGTTATTTCAAATTTTCATCGAATAAAGGACGTTAAAGTTGATATTTGAAGGAGTTCTAACATAAGGTGGATACTACTAGTTAATTTTTATTAAATTTAGCACTGTTTCCAAAAGTTTTCATAAGGTTTTATTAAATTTTTGATGGCATTCCACTTTTTCCAAACGAACGGTTTTCAATCGTTTTAACAATTAATTCATATCTTGTTAGGTGGTTACTGTTAGTAACCAATAATTTTTATATCATTTTTTATTGGTGCATCTATATACTTTTGAGTATATAGGCTGTTTTTAATTATTATAAATTTATTTCTTATTTATAGAAAAATAATCCTTTTTAACTTTGGTTTATTATCCAATTTGATTTATATAAGGTTTTCCTTTTACTTCCTCTTAACTTTAGATATAGGTCTTTAATATTTTTATTTCCTTTAATTGTATTTATTTATTATTTATTAATTTCTTATAGTATCCTTACACTAAACTATTTTCTTCTGCCATTTTACTCATACAGTATTATTTTTTATTTTTATTATTATTTTATATTTAACCCTGGGTTATCTTATATTCAAACACAATTATTCTATTAAATATAAAATTAGACCTAGGTACAAAATCTTTGTGGCCTACATAATACAAATTATACAATATTCAAACAAAACACATAATTGGTCAGTAGCCATATAGTCTACTATTATAATCAATTGTTTCTCCATCTACAGCATAAGTCTGTGAGATGCTCCTTTTAAAACCACTTATTTTCTCACTGGGTACACTATAACTCACTTTGTACTTTTTATATCACTTAATTATAGTTTATAATGTTTTGTGATACAAAGTAATCTAGAGCTAGGTATATTATACACATTTCTGACCTTTATAGTGGGGTGATTACGTTATCATTTTTGGGACTGGGTTATGTAACGTTATATATATATTGTAACGTAACAGAGTTGAGGTTCCCGACGTTACATAAAAAAAACTTTGTGAACTTGACTTAAAATAATGCCCAAAGTATGTTATAATTAAATACAAGAGGGTCCATCTCACCTGAAGAATGCATTAAAGGTACCTAGTAAGGTTACTAAGTAATAAAACATCAAAAGTGTACCTAAATCTAAAATATGTAATGAGATGTAAAACATAAACATTGTGTCTAGTGGGATGAGTTTAATGTGTAGGAGTTAAGTATAAAATATTGTTCAATTAATATTTAATGTGTTATAAAATGTACTTGGTGTTGTACTGTATCATAATATAGTGTTTACAGGATATTTATTTTATGTTTTGGGTGTAGTAAGTGTGGAGCTGATGCTTTAAGGAAGTACTAAGTCATAGGTACTCATTTTATTCATGTTAAAACTGTATTTAAAATAATTAAGTACCAGTACACTTATTAGGTATGATATTATGTTAAATGTATTTACTTTAATTGATTAATGAAGATGTTTAAAAGAATATTTGTAAACTTGGCCAGAAAGACAATAAGTGTTAATAAGTTGGCAAGTAGTTCTTATAATTATGTTAAAAACCAATGCAGGGTTCAATTATGAACTAAATAATATAATGAATTGAAACCAGGAAATTAAAATTGATATAAGTGGCCATAAGCCAGTGACTATTTGTACAGTAGGTCAGGTAAAGAAAAATTAAGTTAAAAACAAAACAAAATTATAACAGGTGTAATAAAACCAATAGGCCTAAATTTAATATTTGGAAAAGGAAATTAATACCTTTTTAATAAGTCCAGTCAGATGAAATTGTAGTAAAATGTATATGGTTTAATAAGGCAGATTAAGTGAGAGTTTTATGTGATTTGGTGTAATTCCAAGCATGGAGTATTTTATTAAATAAGAGTAGTAATATTTTCTATTTCTGGCTCTAGGATATCACATATTATCCAATGACAGGAAAAGTAATGGTTGTTAGGGTAACAGAAATGCAAGAAAATTTGTTGATTTCAACATTCAATTGTTACATGTGAATGGGTTAAGTTCAATTAATACGAATCCAGAAAAGAATTTAAAAAAAACCTTTCAATTCGATTGTTATATGCTACTGGGAACAGTTCAGTAGACAAATTTAAAAATAAACTAAAATAAAAATGAATAAATCTTAATAAATCCAATGTCTTAAAGCCAATCCATTAAAAAGGAACTGAGTAATAATTACTGAACTAGATTTCGGGAAATATAATTCTACACATCCTCAAAGTGGCGGAATTAATAAATCCTTCTTCAAACTAATTCCATTAAAGGAATGATGATGAACCCGAGTTACAATTAAACCAAGATTCTTCTTGAATGGACAAGAAGTCAAAATTAATGCAAATCTAAACCAAACATACACAAAGAACCTTTGGTATTGAAGTACTAAACCTCACTTTCAAGAGATTGAAGAAGTTGTAATACTACACCAATTCCACTGGGACCGGCAACCACTAGGATCGCGAAGAAGAACGAAGAACAGAACCGAACTCCTGTTACACTCCGGGACATCACCTTTCAACTTTTATTGATAATCTGGACGTATTTTTTGGTCAAGAGTAACCTCATCAGTACATCTTCAGTCGGTTATAAAAAGATGTGGCTACCTTGAGTATCGCATTGTACGGTAACTAACCAGCTTATATTTAATTTTATACATTAAGAATTAATAACCATTTGTAATACTTAGTAACCTTAATTTTGCATTACCTGGCCTTACTAATCGTTAAAAGAATCACATGTACCCTGGGATAAGAGATAAATAGAAAATTATATTTAAATTGTATTATACATCATTAGTCCACTAACAAATCGATTCAGCATTGTACGATCAATATTACGATCCAATAACCTATGAAGACGAATGTTGAAATTTAAAAAATAATATAAATAAAGAATCCTTCTTGTATGTGATGATGTTCTGTGTTATTGTAGAATAGGTATTGTATTTTGATTGTGGAGTAACTTACAGAGAAAGAAAGTGATAAAACCGTCAAGTGAAGCAAACTAACCTATAAGAACGAGTCAATTACTAATAACAGCGCTCGTTGCAGACAGCTGGTGAATACGGGAAAGTGCAGAACTAACGTATTCTCTTCGCCAAACTTGGGTCAATTTAAATGATACAGACCGAATAGGGTTGGAGAGAATTCCCGAATTATTAACAATAATACCCGTAATATAGCATTATTCTCTGGGAAAACACATGGTAATTAACTAACACAGATTTATGTTCAACATACGAGTCGTAGCAACTATATAATAAATAATTGTTTTTTTTTATATAAATTAATATTGAGGTTCAGGAGGTCTCATCTGCAACAACATAATACATATTTTCCTTATAAACAGAGTTTCTTTACAAATTGGCGCATACCAACGTGGAGCTTGATTAAACCCTAAACCAGATTAACTTGGTTGCTTTACAAATTGGCGAACCCAACAGTGGGGCTTTTAAACATCCTCGAATATAATTAATAACGTAATCATTTAGTGCTTTACAATATATATATATTAAATTTAATATTTATACATAAATTTACCTCAAGATGTTATTTTTCTATTTGGAACATGTTTCGGGTACTATCTTGTTCCCATCCTCAGCCTTCCGGTTTTTTTGTCTGGTGAAGTACATATGTGTTGTTGGTTGATAATTGTGGCTTCCTGTTGGCTTCTGGTATTTCAAGTTGGTTTTATTGTGTGTGATTGTGGTGTATGTGTTAGTTTTTTGTGTATTTTCAACAATTATCAACCAACGTGGAAGCCACAATTATCAACCAACAACACATATGTACTTCACCAGACAAAAAAACCGGAAGGCTGAGGATGGGAACAAGATAGTACCCGAAACATGTTCCAAATAGAAAAATAACATCTTGAGGTAAATTTATGTATAAATATTAAATGTATTATATACATCAAGAAACGGACTGTAGCAGAAAGTGATTGAAATATATATATATATATATATATATATATATATGCATTTTAACAACACAAATTACCAATTTAAATGTAATTTAAATTGTGTAGCCTCACGCTTTTGGGAGACAATTTATACAACAGTATTTCTTTGTGTATATAGGTTGCAAATACAAATTTATTTGTGTTTCAGGAGCCCTACGCTCTTGGGATGTCTAAATTTTATAACACTACAAATTGATATTTATTTAATGTAATTTAAATGTGTGTGTTATATAACATAACAAATTCAATTTAATTTATTGAATTGATTTCATGGGTGTAATCGTAATAAGAATATGATACGTTATGTAAGTTTTAAATTGTTCCATAATTTATTTATTAAACAAAATCTTTCATATCGCATATTAAACATTGACTCATTATTATATCGTTTGTACGAAGTTTTCGTACATAACTTATTGCTAACAAATTACATACACAAGTTATACACAAAACTTATTATCTGATTTTAATTACTTTAAAATATTAATTTTGCTCTCGGCTTACTCATTGTGTGCTCATCTTTTTGCAATTCTGATTCATTACCTTCAAAACTGAATTTACTTCTATTCAAATTTCTTTTATATTACTTTGTTTTAACTTTCTACTGCATATGCATTCTCCATTATCATCAAAGACTTTACTAATTACGTTAATTCAAAATATAAATAATTCTCTTAGCATTTACGTTACTAATTACTAAATTTGATACAAGAAATATTATTCTAATTTTTATTCTGCTTTTACATTTATGTATAATTTATTTATTTTAATATTGGTTGAATGTCTTTCATTCCACCTTTGTTTAGTGTATTTCAAATGTCTATAATTACAATGGTTTTTTATCACCTCGTTTGATGTGGTTATTCATCTGTATGTCCTCCTTCTGGTCCTCTGGTCATGTTCTCCATGTCCTTCTGGTCCTCTGGTCGTGTTCTCCGTGTCCTCTAATCGTGTTCCACTGCATGTGCTGATTAATAGTCGTCTGGTATCACGTCATATGCTGCCGGTGTGTCCATAGACCTCATCGTATGTATTCTGTGGCTCTGGTTGGACATCTAGTTTGTCCTGTGACTCTCACTATAGATGTGAAATTTGCGTCGTCGACTGACATAGCCTCCTGCGGCAATGGTTGAATCGAGAAGAAGAAACTTTATTAGCGCGACCTGGTATTTATAGTCAGGCTGTGCAAAAATTCCTGTCTGAACAATATTTGACCTGTCAGATTCTGTCGAGTGCACTTTCCCCACTCTGGTTCAAGTCACAATTTTCGCCTATCTTCGTGAATTACAAAGTTTGTTTCACATCACTCGATGCTCAATCTATCACTAATTTTTATGTGATTACTATACGTAAATTGCACTTCTTTATGGTACTCACAAAAAGAGTTATTCATTTTTTACATATAGTAATTGCACTTTTCGTCACATCTGTACTCGTCACATCTGTACGGTTTTTAAACACTTTATTCACCTATAATTTCTATACACTTTAGTGTCTTTTGTTTTATCCTATCATACATAGTTTTCTTATAATTAAAATAAACATATAACTATTCTACTTGAAAAAGGGTTGGTTACATTTCAGGAATGGACAGGTTTCACACACACCAACAAAATACGTGCGTATACAATGCTAGCGACAGGTGTGTCGAAAATGCATGAATTCTGCGCTCCCTATTTTTACTACGATCCAGCTTATGGAATCTGAATCATGTTTATTAATTCATATTTATTTATTTTTATTATTTATTTCATTTATTTTGGCAATGCACAGTACCGTTAATGTTTGTACTGTTGCAAAAAAAAAATATATATATATAATTTGTGATGTTTTCAATTTGTTTCTTCTGCAAGTAGATAATATTGTATATTCTTTTTTTTTCTTTTTTTAGGTGTTAAAAAGCATATACAAAATTATCTACTTGCAGAAGAAACAAATTGAAAACATCACAAATTATATAATTACTGCAAGAAACATCAAGTTACTTATATAGAAAATATATATATATATATATATATTATAACTTAACGTGAGTCTCCCGTTTAATATCTTCTAAAGCACCACTGTTGTGAGTCAATTTATAACTTAACGTGAGTCTCCCGTTTAATATCTTCTAAAGCCCCACTGTTGTGAGTCAATTTATAACTTATCTCCTGTTGGCTCGTTAAACCCCACTGTTGTGAGTGCCAATTTATAACTTATCGCAATATGGTAAGGTATAATAATGTTTAAATATGTTCCACATTGGAAACGCCAATTTATAACTTAACCCTTATGTCTTCTCTTTAATTAGTATATATAATATTTGTTTTGTTGTGATTGAAAATTATGTATTAAGTGTGTAATTCTAATTTTCTCGTTCAAGCCTAGCCCGCGTTTGAAGAGAAGAGAAGGAATTCTTATCGGTTTCTCATTCTCTTTAATACAAAAGCAGTCCGCGAGTAGCGCTGTGGTTCACAGACAGCTGAAAATTGTAGGTTAGTTACCCGCGTACAATAATTCCTACGTTACACTCTCTACTTATTATAACTTGTTCACACTATACTAAGTATTATATAAATGAGAAGATATCGTTAAATTCTGAAAGGATTCTTTATTATGATTTTTATATTTCTTGCCAACAAAGTTCTTCCTTTACGGAGATACAAAAGTCTATAGTATTAGAAGTAATCGATTATCGATCGGATTCAGGGGTATATATTGTAACGTTACCAAATTTGGTAATTACATAGGTAAACAATTATTACGTCAGATGACGGGAAATCATGAAAATAGTTCTAAGTACGTAAAGCAATGGAAGAAAAAAAGTGACTATCTACAGATACATTATTGTAAAATTCCAACAAAGAAGAAGGAAGTGTAATGTAGCATCATCGAGTATGAAAGAGAGAAAGAAAATGACAACAAGCCAATATAAAATGTTAGACACCAGGCCCAATAGTTTCCAACAGTGAGGGGAAACAACAAAAAAGATAACTACTAAATATCACTATAATATTGACGACTCGGAACACAAAGTTTTTTATAAGTAAAAACGTAAAGTTTTACCTTACAGCCTAAACCGGCTTTCACCTATAGAAGGCTTCATCAGAGGCTCTGATGAAGCCTTCTATAGGTGAAAGCCGGTTTAGGCTGTAAGGTAAAACTTTACGTTTTTACTTATAAAAAACTTTGTGTTCCGAGTCGTCAATATTATAGTGATATTTAGTTAAGTAACGGACACGTCATGGACAACGAAATCCAAGAATAATAACTACATAGAATAACAAGAAGACAACAAGTTTCCCACAGTGAGGGGAAACAACAAAAATAATAACTACATAGAATAACAAGAAGACAACAAGTTTCCGACAGTGATGGGAAACAACAAAAATAATAACTATGTAAGATGAAGACGAGACAATTCAAGAGCAACCACAATGATGGCAAACCAACCAATCTATTTATAAAATATAAATACTATGGAACAGCGACTACTACAAATGGAAATATTGGAGGAGACGTTTAAACCAAAAGAAGAAAGAAAGAAGAAGAGCAAGGAAAAATGACACGAAGAGTGAAGATAATGTATGTACAATACAAGAAATCACCATTCACCAAGTATGCAAGGAGCTATACTAGTGACCGGAAGAAGAACAACGATTATCAACTATGAAGAAACAGTGTTTAGCATATTTAAGAAATCACAAACAGTAATAGTGAATACTTAATGTGAGTGTGAGAACCTGTAACCAGTTAACCAATTTTAACCTAAATAAACCCCACAGACAATACAAGTGAGAAGGTTTATAATAGAAGAAAATGTGTTACCTTTATAGTGGAACATCAAAGATTAAATAGTTAAAATGCACAGACAATTAGTGTGACCAATTTAATCAAGATTGTAATCCCAAATAGATAATCATAAGACCACCAAGAAAAATGTAAGATAGAACAGTAAAATCATTGTTCATAAAACCTGATAATAAAAGCTTTGTTAAGTTTTAAAATGAAATATAACTGAATGCCACGGCAAAACAGAATACAATATAAAGAAAGTCCAGAAAAAATAATAACAAACAAGCTAGTTTGTTAAGTATCAAACAACCAGAAATTAGGTACAACAACAAGAAATGTAATACCATTAGATTAAGAATATTTGTGTTATTGTTTAGAAAAATAGTGTAAACATGTGTATTAATCAACAATTAAACCATTGTAATAAAATACCATAATGAAGTCATAATAGTAGAAGCAACTACTGCATAAGAATATGTTGCAGCAGAAGCAGTCACCAAACTGAACAGTAATAACATCCACATATGGTAAGTGGGGAGGTGAAAAGTGAAGTGCTAAAATATTTTTTTAAATTGAGAGATTTAAACGGGAATACCCACACAACTATTAATAATCAACACTAATAATTCCATTTTAAAATATTATTATCTTATATCGTTGTGGATACCGGAGCGTATCTACAATCACCAACACACACACTCTATACCCTATCAATATCTGTTCTGTAACAGATTGGCACCCCATCGCGGGGCAGGATTGACAGAAGACAACGCTTCCAATTATAAAATATTTACAATCAACATATACATCCACACAGTATCTGTCTCGTAACAGATTGGCGCCCAACGTCTGAGCGCGGATTAGGCAGAAAACAATTAGCAATTTAGGCAATTAAACCAATAATTTCCTCACCTAATTCGTCAAGAGACAGCAAGTGCATTACCAGCGACAGGATGTACAGAAGGTCAACTTCAAAAAGGCGAGCCGCAGAGGCAGAGAGGGAGGCCAGACTAGAAGAGAAAGAGGCAACATCAACAGAAGATGTTGAAGAGATTTTATTAGAAATCGAGGATAAACAACTTGAACCGGCGGAGGAGGTTCAGCAACCCGATGATGAGCCGGAAGTCATACCCCAAGAAGTTCAACAGGAAATAAGTCAACCTGCAAAGCTGATGCTACCAGAAGGAATGAACTTCATGGAAATATTGAGGGCGACGATGGAAGAAGTTCTGAAGGAAACCAACAAGAAAATAGAAGAGGGCCAAGAATCATTAAAGGAGGACAATCGATCTTTGAAGGAAGAGTTGAACAATAAAATAGAGGAAACCAGTCGATCCACGAACCAGAAAATAGAAGAAGGCCAGAAGGAGAGCCAGAGAAATATAGAATTGCTGAAGGAGGAATTAAATGACAAGATAAATGAAACCAACAGGAGGATGGAAGACGGACAGAAAAAGACTGAAGAGTTATTGGAAAAGAAGATGGCATTAATGAAGGAGGATTTGTCTGCAGAACTGGGGATTAAATTGATCAGACCAATAAGAAGATTGACGAGATCAATGCGAAGATTAGTCGAGATATCGAATTAATGCAAAACGATAACGAGAGAATGTGGCAACAAATGGCCAACAATAGTGACAAAGTGGAAGAAGTTGCCAAAAATACAATCGAGTTGGTCGACAAAAAATTAGAAGAAAATTTAGAGACAACAGAGGAGCAGATTGCCATATTGACTGCTGAGATTCACGAAGAAGTATCAGAACTATGGAAAGAGGGAGAAAATAATAACCAAAAGTTGATACAGATGGAGATAGATGTCAACCACCGAATTAACGACATTGAGAAGATCCACAACGCCCAAATAGGAGTTGTAGAGCGGAAGCAAGCCGAGATGACGACAGCACAGACTACACTGGGTGAGAGATGTGAGGAGATTTCCGTAAAGGTGGATGCCATCAAACACCAAGTGACTAGTGACAGGGAACAATTAACAGACGCCAGCAAAGGGAATTTAACGATATTAGGGATGAGATGCACCGCTTACGAACACTCCCAAACATTTTGTCAGGACTAATGCACCTGGAAGGTAGAGAGCAGATCGACTTCCGTGCATATGTGAAGAATCCACTAGAATTTTTGGAGAGAGTGGAAGAAATTATCAACAGAAATAGGGAAAATAGATGGTCCATCATAAAAGGAATGCTGGACGAGTCATTCCGGAATACTTTTGACAACTGGTGGACGGCGACTCGACATGAAGTGGAGAGTTACGATGCATTCAAAGTAACTTTCAAACAGAAATACTGGTCTGAAACGACCCAAAACATTATTCGGGACGATATTACTAACGGTAAATTTGACTTAAACGGCAGACAATCAATGACCACTTATTTTCTAGGTAAGATCTGCCTGGCCAGAAACTTGGAGCCAGCCATCCCGGAAGAATGCTTAGTCACCAAGTTAGCATATCACTTCAATCAAGGAATATCACAAGGTAGGCTAAACTCACAAATCAAGACCATTCAAGGAATGTGCGCCCTACTGGAAAGTCATGAGCGAGAAAGATACTACCAGCGGAACCGCCAGGGTCCCGGACAAACGTATGATCGGGGAGGACCCGGAAATGTGAATCCCACCAATAATAACAGTGACAGAAACAATTATGGAAGGACGTTCAACAACCCTCCACGTTTCCAGAACCAACCAGGACCACGTCAGAATGGAGGTGGCAATCATAGTGATCATGTGGACAGAGTGAATTTAAATAACCCCCGATCAAGTGGATATCAAAGGGACGGACATTACCAACAGGGTAATAATTATTATAGACCCTACAATAATCCATCCCCAAACAACCAGCAGCGACATGGCAATGGGAACCACAACAATAATCAGTTCCGGAGAGTGAATTATGCCCACGCTAGCAGAGGGGGAGGTAGGCGGAATTACTATCAAGGGCGAAGGAGCTTCCCGAATCACCATAGGGATTCCAACCACAGCGACAGAGAAGACCGAGAGTTGGGTTACAGGTCGAACAGAAGCGACAGTAGTGAAGGCAATAGATCAGTCACTCGAACAACCGAAACCTATCACAATGCAAACGGGCAAGGAGCCCAGGAACCAATAGCGTCAACCTCAACAGACAGGCACACAAACGGTGACCTGCCTTTAAATGGGAACCGGCAGTGAAAAGCCTAACAACACCCTCACTGAACCGGACTATTGGGTCTAACATTTTGGCAACGAAATTGGCATCTAATAAAATGTACCACAATAACTATCTCAAAAACATTAGGTAGGACCTAATGGAGGAAAAAGGAGACAGTATCAGTGACACAACTAACAGCGAGATCGCATATATATCCGTAAAAGTCAACGGGATAAGTACCACAGCTATGGTAGACACCGGAGCAAATATCTCGTTAATCGACAAATTAGAATTAAACCAAATACAATCAGAAAACCAAACAACAATACCAACACTACCCATCAATAATATAATACTCATTGGAGCCACTGGGCGACAAAATAAAACCATTCGACACCAAGTACAGTTGGAAGTATCGAGTAATGAAGAGACAATTCCAATGGTTTTCCTCGTAGCAAGTGGACTGCCATTTACACTATTTATCGGATGCGACATACTGCGGAAGTATACAGCCATAATCAATATGGACAAAGATACAGTATTATTGAAGGCAGATGAAGTTGAATGGACTGCAAATCTTGTAGAACATAGGAAGGCACCCCCGGAACATGTAATTTATTATATACGGGAAGGCCATGAACATAAGAAGATGTCTATCAACCAAGAAATTCGCAGCAATCCAGAAGATGTATTATGGGTAGAAAAGATTAACGAAATTAGAGCATTCCATACAAATAACATTAACCATGAGTTAACTTATGAACAGCGTGAAAACCTGATACAGATCTACAATCGATACCGACATGTGTTCTCTGATACACCTGGCAAGATAAAGAACTTTCAATGTGAACTGAAATTTAAAGACCAAACCGAATTCAAGAGAAAGTCCTATCCAATCGCTTTTTCACTTAAAGAAGCCGTTCGTGAAGAAATGCAAAGATTAATTGAGAATGATATAATTGAAGTTAGCAATTCCCCGTACACTAATCCCATTGTAGCTGTACCTAAGAAAAACGGCGCAGTGAGGATTTGCTTGGATGCGAGGGAAATAAATAAATCCATAATTAATGACAGGACATCGCCTGGCGAAATCGACGAGATATTAAAGAGATTTTATGGCACGAGGTATTACAGTATATGGGATACTGTCTGTGGTTATTGGCAGGTGGAGTTACACCCCAATAGCAGGAAATTTACAGCATTTATTTTCGAAGGCCGTAACTATCATTTTAAAAGGTTACCCTTCGGCCTTGTGAACTCTGTGGCCATTTTTGTTAAATGCATGGATGAAATACTAGGACATAATACTTTGCAATTTACGACAGTGTATGTCGATGATCTGTTAATAGCATCAGAGAATTGGGAAGAACACTGTAACCGGGTGGGACAAGTGCTAAACAAATTAGAAGAAAACAACATAACGCTCAAGCTAGACAAATCAAAATTGATAGCCAAGGAAGTACAATTTTTGGGGTTCAACTTATCAGAAATGGGAATTATACCAGCCCAAGAAAAGATGGAAGCAATACAGTGTTTCCCGATACCGAAAAACAAAAAACAGTTACAGTCGTTCCTCGGAATTTGTAATTACTACAGAAAATTCCAGCGCAACTATTCAGAATTAACGGCTCGATTTTCATCACAATTATCATCAAAGGAAAAGTGGAAGTGGGGGTCTGACCAAGACACTACCTTTGAGCTAATAAAGAAAAAATTTCTCGATACATTAATGCTACACCATCCTAATTTTGAAAGACAATTTTTTATGAACTGTGATGCTAGTGATCTTAGCCTTGGTTCAGTATTGTACCAGGAGGACCAAGAAGGTAATCACCAAGTACTTAGTTTCGCAAGTAGAACACTTAACAAATGCGAACGGAACTATCACACGACAGAGAAAGAGTTACTTAGTATAGTGTTTGCCTGTGAGAAATTTCGAACCTTCATTTTAGGATACCCTATTACGGTAAGAACAGACCACAAGTCTATATCTTTTCTCAAGAATTGTAGACTGAAACATGGTAGATTAACAAGGTGGACGCTGACGCTCCAGGAATATAACATCCAATGGGAATACATACCAGGGAAGAGCAACATAGCTGCAGACGTGTTGTCCCGAGTGCCCAGACATTTGTGCCATCATAGCCCAGACATTCGAGGGAGAAAAAGAAACCATCGCCAAAGTCTACCACATATTGAAGAACAAGTCAGAATTAACCAACATACTATCTGACATAAACATTCATCAGAACAAGGATCCTAAAATATCACAAATCATCCAACGATTGGCAGAAGATGATGAAAAAATAACACCATATTACTGTACTCACAACCGATTACTATTCACCAAAACACAAAAATATAGTGAACAATGGAAGGTTGTCATACCGCAAACCATTGAGAAAGAACTAGCAATTGATTACCATGTGCGTTACGGTCACATGGGCGCAGTCAAAGTAGTCAAGGCACTACAAGAACATGTACACTTTAAAGACATGAACCGCAAAGTGAGAAAATATATCCAAAATTGTCATGTATGCCAAATGGTCAAATGTAGCAATGAAAAACGAGAAGGGGTAATGATACCCATAACATCAACCACAAAATTAGAAAAAGTATTTTTAGATATTTGTGGACCGTTTCCACGAAGTGGTGGAAGGCACCAATACAAATATGTAGTAATCATATTCGACCACTACACAAAGTTCACAAAACTTTATCCAATAATCCGAGCTACCACTAACAAGATACTAGACATTGTGATATCTAGATATATACCCGAAGTGGGAAAACCACTATCAGTAATTACAGATCATGGAACGCAATTCCGAGGACAAAAGTGGCGGGAAACCCTAACCCATCAGGGCATAAAGACATACAAAACGTCTGTGTATCACCCCAACAGCAACCCTGCTGAGAGAGTGTTGAGAGAAGTAGGAAGGATCTTAAGAACCTACTGTCACAGCCAGCAGAGGAAATAGGAGGAATATCTATCCCCGGCTGAAGACTTCCTGAACTTAGCCTATCATCAATCAACAGATGAGACACCTTATATGGCTATGTATGAGCAAAGACCACCCCGGGAAATCACTGACATTATAAAATTTCCTACAGAGAGTGAATTCATATTTAACAAGACAAAGTTTTACAATAACGCAGTTGAACGAGCTGACAAACTTAGGCTCAAATACCAGAAATCGCAACCTAGAATCATAAAGTACGAAGTGGGAGACAAAGTACTCATAAAAAACCGAGAACTCCCAAGTACAATTGAAGGTATTGCAAAAAAACTGCTACTGCTATTCACAGGCCCATATACTGTAACCAAAAACAACCTGAATAACACCTATGAGTTACAAGACCCAATAACTAAGAGAATAAAGGGTACATACAACCAAGCTTCAATGAAACGGTATATCGAAGATTAAATTATAAGATAAAAGTGAAATATAGCGATGAAGATTATTGTTTATTAGTAAGTGAAAAATGGAAATATGATTGTGAAGATAAATATTGACTATATAACATATTGCGATGAAAATTACTTGTTCCTGATAATAAGCGAAAAAATGAAAATATAATTGTGAAAATAATTGTTGACTATATGAAGGAAGGATGAAATATTGCTATGAAAATTATTTGTTGTTTATATTAAATAGGAAGTGAATATATAACTATGAAAATGAACGTTGCCGATATTGTAATTTTGTAATGCAAAACTATGTTCCAAAGAAGTTATGTAAGGATAAAGAAAATTGTATGTACAAGTAGTACTACCAATGAAAGAAAAATAAATAATTTTACGAGAAAGACACATTCCATCATTGGCACGAAATACTTCCAAGAGCCACGTCAACAGTAAGGACAACAACATACCCGTACAGATAAAAGAGGAGACAGGGAAATAGATGATATATGAAAGAAGAAGAAGAAAATAAGAAGTTGTGGAAACAAAACCAAATAAGTATCATTAATGTAGATAAAAGATAACACACAACCATAGTGTTTTCTAGTGTATTTTACTAGAAGAGAGCCTATACCAAATGGACTATATCTCAATTGAAACCACGAGAAAATATATTCATGAATTATATCCAAAGAAGTAAACCCCGAAAACAAAAAAGATTATGAAATGACGTTTAATGTAATACAAAGAGAAGAGATTAATTGATGATGAAGAAGAATGAAAAATAGTATATTAACGAAGATGATCATGAGAGTATACCAGTGATGAAATGTAAAACAAACTATCCCTGTAATATGTGAAGAATTTAGTTGAGTTGAATCAAGAAGAAGAGAGTATAACAATGTATAAACTGCAGATGCGTGAGATAATCCCAAGAATATTTATTATTTGTCGAAAGAATTACCACTATATGTTTTTTGATTATTTGAGATGAATTGACTGATGAATAATGACAGCAATCATTTATTATTATTGATGGAGATGATGTGCCTCTGTATTTATTGATGTTAGTATGGCCAGTGGAGTTGTATGCCAAAGTGAGACGCTCTGAACTGCCCCAGCTAAACTTATGTTAGGGAATTAGGGAACTAAATAAACAAGGGAAATAATTACATAG
Source organism: Magicicada septendecula (assembly GCA_034769895.1). Taxonomy (NCBI): domain Eukaryota; kingdom Metazoa; phylum Arthropoda; class Insecta; order Hemiptera; family Cicadidae; genus Magicicada; species Magicicada septendecula. The sequence continues at coordinate 299,750,585 of CM068369.1, read as the reverse complement.
AAGAGAAATAATTATGATTCAAATAGAAGAAAGTGAAGGGATATAAATAAAAAGCATATGAGTCGACATGGAACGTACAACAATTGATGAATTCTTCAATGAAAGAAATGAAAAAACAATATAAATATACTGATTCAGAATTAATCAATTCTTATAGGAAGGTGTATGTAACGTTACCAAATTTGGTAGTTACATAGGTAAACAATTATTACGTCAGATGACGGGAAATCATGAAAATAGTTCTAAGTACGTAAAGCAATGGAAGAAAAAAAGTGACTATCTACAGATACATTATTGTAAAATTCCAACAAAGAAGAAGGAAGTGTAATGTAGCATCATCGAGTATGAAAGAGAGAAAGAAAATGACTACAAGCCAATATAAAATGTTAGACACCAGGCCCAATAGTTTCCAACAGTGAGGGGAAACAACAAAAAAGATAATAACTACATAGAATAACAAGAAGACAACAAGTTTCCAACAGTGAGGGGAAACAACAAAAATAATAACTACATAGAATAACAAGAAGACAACAAGTTTCCGACAGTGAGGGGAAACAACAAAAATAATAACTATGTAAGATGAAGACGAGACAATTCAAGAGCAACCACAATGATGGCAAACCAACCAATCTATTTATAAAATATAAATACTATGGAACAGCGACTACTACAAATGGAAATATTGGAGGAGACGTTTAAACCAAAAGAAGAAAGAAAGAAGAAGAGCAAGGAAAAATGACACGAAGAGTGAAGATAATGTATGTACAATACAAGAAATCACCATTCACCAAGTATGCAAGGAGCTATACTAGTGACCGGAAGAAGAACAACGATTATCAACTATGAAGAAACAGTGTTTAGCATATTTAAGAAATCACAAACAGTAATAGTGAATACTTAATGTGAGTGTGAGAACCTGTAACCAGTTAACCAATTTTAACCTAAATAAACCCCACAGACAATACAAGTGAGAAGGTTTATAATAGAAGAAAATGTGTTACCTTTATAGTGGAACATCAAAGATTAAATAGTTAAAATGCACAGACAATTAGTGTGACCAATTTAATCAAGATTGTAATCCCAAATAGATAATCATAAGACCACCAAGAAAAATGTAAGATAGAACAGTAAAATCATTGTTCATAAAACCTGATAATAAAAGCTTTGTTAAGTTTTAAAATGAAATATAACTGAATGCCACGGCAAAACAGAATACAATATAAAGAAAGTCCAGAAAAAATAATAACAAACAAGCTAGTTTGTTAAGTATCAAACAACCAGAAATTAGGTACAACAACAAGAAATGTAATACCATTAGATTAAGAATATTTGTGTTATTGTTTAGAAAAATAGTGTAAACATGTGTATTAATCAACAATTAAACCATTGTAATAAAATACCATAATGAAGTCATAATAGTAGAAGCAACTACTGCATAAGAATATGTTGCAGCAGAAGCAGTCACCAAACTGAACAGTAATAACATCCACATATGGTAAGTGGGGAGGTGAAAAGTGAAGTGCTAAAATATTTTTTTAAATTGAGAGATTTAAACGGGAATACCCACACAACTATTAATAATCAACACTAATAATTCCATTTTAAAATATTATTATCTTATATCGTTGTGGATACCGGAGCGTATCTACAATCACCAACACACACACTCTATATCCTATCAATATCTGTTCTGTAACAGATTGGCGCTCCATCGCAGGGCAGGATTGACAGAAGACAACGCTTCCAATTATAAAATATTTACAATCAACATATACATCCACACAGTATCTGTCTCGTAACAATATTATTTTAGTTATGATTTTGTATTTCTGTAAACACAGGGAGTGAAGGTTCTTTCAACTGTTAGTAAGGTCAGAAAATGCATAAATAGGATTACAAGGTATTACAATATAGTATTAAGTTCTTATTAAATATTATTTAAAATAAGTGCAATTTTACCGTCCGCTGGACATCGTGACTCGGTAAGGCCGTGGACAGCTAACCTTGTCGTAGTGTTTGGTCAATAACGGAATGCAGATGAATTAATCCTCGCCAGTCTTCACTCCAAGTTCGATATAAAAGTTGAATTCTTGGTCCTGGGATGATGCAGAAATGCCGCTCCTTTTGTTCACCAATGTCCGAGTTTTGTGGTTACATGTTTCAATGTATTTCGTGTCCAACTACGCTTTTTCTATTGAATTGTGGAAAATGTCGATCAAGTATAAGTTTGTGATTTGTTTTCGTTCTTTATAATATTGGAGTATATAACTCTATTCAGGTAGTTACTTCTCTGCTTTGTTGATTAATTAAGTTAATAATTATTCATTACATTGAGTTTTATGATTAGAGTTCTTCACTTAGATTTTTTGTCAATTTTCATGTACAGGTTTATGATTGTTCTGTTATATAAGACGGTTGAATGTCAGTGAGCCATACTATGGTGATTTATTACTTAATTTGTTTCCCAATGGTATTGTTTTAATTTAATTTAATCAATTCTTTTCTGAGTGCATCAAATCTAATCCATCTTCATTCATGGATAATTATTCAATAATAGAATCAGAAATTTAAATTTTTTTATCAAAAAATAACATAACTATCATGATAATAATACAACATGATACAACGTATTAACAGGTACATTTTTATGAAATAAATCATGTAATACATAATCATTCTCCTTTCATTTAAATCATCGATTATGATAAAACAGTCTAAGTTAGTTTTTACTTTATTTGTCAATGTCTATCGTTTACACCTTTCACTGAACATTGAAGTTTGTATTTATTAACATTATTAACTTTTTTTCTTTCTACCTTGTATTCTTATTGGGGGATAATTCATTTATTCAATAATGGGTTGTGTTTCTGACCTTTTACTAGCATGTATAATTAAAATTTTTATTTTTATTTTAAAACTTATAAACTTATTTATGTAACGTAAGGGACCATATTTTCGTTACGTTACATATGCTTCCCCTCCAAAAGAAGTTTAGTTTACCTGAATATGATTTGGGTCAAAATAAACTTATATTTTTTTTTATGACTTGGAATACCTTCCTTTTATTCATTGTAGAGTTTTAATGGTAATTGATTGGCTTTCTGAACGTAACATTTTTGACTAGTATTCACTTTTCTCTATTGGATGGAAATTCATTAATGATATTAATTCTCTTGCTTTGTTTCTTTTAAACATTAATTGACAATGATTGGTCACACTTTCTTTTTAAACATTACTTGACAATGATTGGTCACAATAATCAGTAAAATTTAGTTTTAACACTCTCCTATTTCGATTTACTTCTACAAATGCGTTTCTCCATTGATCTTCTGTCAGCTATCTTCCTTCTGTTTTCTTCCTTCATACTTTTGGAATCTGATGTCCGTCTTCGAAGCGGTTTTATTATCCCTTAAATATTCAATTTCCCTAACATTCCCTAACATGTGAGCTGGGACAGTTCAGAGAGGCACTTTTTGGCTTCATACTCTGCTGGCCATACTACACTCCAATATAATACTGCTGGAATTCATCTACAGACAGTTATAAAAAATTAAAATAATATCATAATAGTCTCTTCATTTGACTAATAATAAACATCTTTGGGATTCTTTACGCTGTTGCGTTTTACATTTAATTATATATATTCCTTTTTCTTCTTGATTCCTTCTTATTTTCAGTAGCTATTTTCAGATAACATTTTTGACAGTCATTATTTGTAAACACCTTTGACCTTCTTTCTTGTGACAGATGTTCTCCGTACTACTTCTCCCTTTGACATTTTCAGTTCCAAGAAATTCTTAATTGTATATGCATTAATTATTATCATTCTTTAGTTTCATCGTAATTATAGTCATTAAATTATCCATTGTTCTTCTTATTTTACCTTCTTGTCGGATCACATTACCATTAATTGTTTTTATATATATATTTTTTTTCTTATTCCATTTTAAATCATATTGTTTATAAATAATTATGTAGTCTGTTCTTCAATTCTCTTGGCGTTTTGTCATTTATCTTAAATCACATTGTTTCTAAGTATTTTGAGTAAGTTTTGTAATCTTTTACCTTCTATCATTTAATTATTTTTGTAAAAAATGTATTTTCGTATGTACTAGTAAATAATCTCGGGCGCCATGTTTGTACAAGGTAACATGATCTAAATTTACTTTTCGGGCCAGAATTCGTGTAACACGAACCAGTCTTGTGAAACAAATTACCTGAAATAAAAACATACACCAAATAACATATATAAAGTATTTTATTAGTATTGAAACTGGTAGTTACTACATAGTGAAATATATAAGACCCACATATTGCGCCAGAGGCGTTTCAAAAATCAAATTACCCTCCAAAATCCTTACATATACTAAAAAATGTGTTGTATTAGATAATTATGATAGATATATGATAAATATAGATATACATCTTTAAATATTGTTTCGCACAACCCAGCACCTAGGAATTACGCAAGCACACACACACACACTCTCTCTCTCTATCTCTCATGGTACAAATTTTTATTATTTTATGAGCTCATTTTATATAAGTGAAATTTTGAATATTTGAAGTTATTTATGATTTGATCATTTCAGATGATGTTTACGTGGAAATAAAATAAGTATCTGAGTGTGTTGATGGAACGTTCTCACCAAATTTGTGTAGTTCCTGGTTGTTATAGTTGCAGTTTTGGTGCGGTAAATCTTCGCGTACGGTACCGCGAGTTTACCGATTGCACGTTATGGTCACATTTTGTAGTTGACGCACTGTGGTTATTTATATAGTTTATTAACCACTTACAGTGGTTAAAAAGTTAAAATTCACTAGTGAGTGAACGGGTTGCCGGCCGGTGATGATCACTGCTGCAGATGAAATGACACAGAGTCTTTGTTATATGTTGCCGAGGTGGGGTGAACCTACGTCACAAGTTCTTTGTTAAGCTGTTGACAGCATCGTGTTGTGGATGTAAACACATTCTCAGCCGCTGACGTAATTAAGGATCGGCACTCTTATCGCAACAAATTACATACTGTTTTTGTGATGTTTCACCGTTTTTTGCTATGAATCGGTCCAAATCCTGGCAAATATTATTATACACTCCACTCACTATATATTCGTACCGGTTATTTAAGGTTGGTTTGATTATGACCAAAATAGAAAAATACAATAGTTATGGTTTTATTTACCATACTTAAAGTAATCACAAAATGTACCATGATTGTACCATCACAAAACCCCCTCAATGAAAGATTGTGTGTCGAAGCACAAAAACTTTCATTGACCCTTTCATACTTCCTAAAGGGATCAGCCAGGATAAGTCGCCACAACCCCCTTACAATTTTATATAAAAGAAAATAACAACTCACCCTTGGTCTGACGATGATGACCGTACCTACATGACCTTACTGGACTTCTCCTGCGAGATCCCAACACCATAAGGCCACTTAGGCTCTTAACGCCCCTGCTCTGACGCGTTGGCCAGCTCAGGACCGTTGTCATATCACCAAACACTGAAACAATACATGATAAATATTAAAATAGTGGCTTGGTAAATCACTCCATCCTCAACTGATCTGGTTCCCCTTAGCTAAGTGCCGGTTTGTGCTAATAAGCACTGGGTTGGCTTAATATAGTTATAAAAGTTATACTCCTAAAAATAATTCTCAAGAATTAGAAAGAATTTCTTTTCTCCCTATTGACAAATCCTGAATTAATGAATTTTTTCGATTACTATCAATAATATTTATCTCATTCTCTTTTATAATTACTGTAATTATAACATAAACACATTGATATAAAAAGAATTAAACTCTATTTGAAAATATGAAAATCACACTATATATCTCCCAAACCTGGAGAAAAACAAATTAAATTGTTATAAAAGAATTAATAAATCTGTATATTTATTTATTGAATGGTTCAAATAAAAAAAAAACATTATTATTATTATTATTCTTATTATTATTATTAACAGGTAATAATCTGGTATTAACAGCGCCAATTCTATTAATGTAAGGATGTATCCCTTTTACACATTATTTCCATATTATAAAAGCATGTTAAAATTTTTATAACATAAATACATAATACATTTTACATAATAATACACATTGATACATTTAATACATTTTTAGATTCACATTTGATCTTGATTAAGATTTGCCTTAAAATTTGCATAATTTATTTGAAGTTGCATTTAAATTAAAATTTGACAATTGCAGTTAATTCATTAATTAGACATAAATTATTATTTATTATAATTATAAAATTCATTTTAAATTTATTATAATACATTCTTATAATATTATTATTTCATTACCTTTCTATTCTGAATTTTCCTACCTACCTGACTACCTAACCTTTCACCTTCTATCACTGTTTAGTCTGGATAACTCCTATATTCACTATGCTTCTATTTATTATAATCTTACTCACCTTCTTCTGACTGACCACCAAATTTACCTATCATGACACCAATATCTCAATTATAAACTTTTACTAATTTCATTTAAATCCTATGGCACCGCTCGTCTTTGCAATGGGTTGGGTGTTCCCTAACTGGCTATATACATCCATAATATTTTGCCCTTCCAAAATAATTCGGCAAACACTCCCTTAAACTACGCTAATACCTGCCACAACATTATTGGTTGGCTACTCCTTATCACCTCACCCCCACTACAGAATTCATCAATAACAAATATATGTTTATACCTTTACTTAACTCACCTTCTCTACAAATAATCACTAACTACTGTGTCCCTAAATATCTAATAATTCTCTTTGTATTATTTTCTTTAAAAATTCTTAACTATCTAACTCCATTTTCATTAATTAAACTCACCTGCTTCTATTTCAATACCCAGGTTCTATTCCTGTTTACACATTCTACCTTACTGCAATCATTGACAATTGTCTTATAAAATTCGTCTCTCACCTACTCATAACAGTACTTCTCACTTTTCAAATATATATTCTTACTATTATATTTATTTAATTATTCATCAATATTCGCTAATAGTATTATTCATTACCTTCAATACAATAATTTAAATAATAATTTATCTTCATAGAAACTTTCTATGACAATTAATAATTTATAAAGTTACAAAGTTAGTACAACTTTCTTTTGTACCACAATTTAATAAAGAATGATTACTCTTTAATGGTTATTCAATCAAAGAAATATTATTATTAAACATGTTATTAAAATACATAATAATACATACTGGTGTACCTGTAATACATAATACACATCAAAAATACATTGATAGATAAATACATATAAAACAATGAAAAATATACACTCCAACTCATTATTTTGTTATTTACCAAACTCAGTTCATAGCAGTCCAATTCAATACCACTTATCACATATATATTCAATGTTCATACACTATTGAAACAGTCTATCCACCATCGTTGAACAACAAACGAATCTTAGGTCTACTTAACTTATTACTTAATAAATATATTTTATTATCTGCAACATTATATTCATATTCCTTTATGAAATTGTTATTAACCAAATATTTCCAGTCACGATCAAGTAGGGTTCCGTTTATCTCAGTATCATATGTCATTAATTGGTTATTATCTTCATAATATTCCACCACAGGTAAGTACTTAATACCTTTATTCTCATTTATTGTTATCTCAAATTCATTATTGTTATAAGGTATGTATTCCTTATTTTCTTCCTCGTTATCTAACCCTAACCTTTCTAACAGTTGTCTGTAATTTCTGTTTACAGTAGACGCCCTCTTAACCGGCCTCGGATCAACCGGCCGCCGCTTTAACCGTCCAGACTCGTCTGTTTCCCACGCTTTCGATATCCGTTAATTAAATGGATGTTTCTACATTTTCTATTTGTTTTTAGTAATCAAGCGGCTTTCGATTACCTCTTTTACCAGCCGACCCTCAGACTCGTCTGTTTCCCAGGCTTTCGATATCCGTTAATTCAACAGATGTTTATACATTATCTATTTATGTTTTTAGTAATCAAGCGGCTTTCGATTGTACCGCGTAAACATAAATGTGAAATTACACTGACACGGCTCACCGGCATGTCAAAAGTTTCATGATTTGCACTTGTTTATTTTATTGAACGTCTTTAGTCAGTTTAGTGGTTGATTTGTCAATGTGAAGACGTGTCGATTATTACTGTACTGGGTGCTACTGTAAGTACAGTTTCATTATTTTTTTCGTGTGCTACAAACATGAGTGACAAAAACCGGAAACGTGTAGTAATCAGTATCGCGCAAAAACTTAACGCCTTAGAACGTTTAGACAAAGGTTAGACAAAGGTGAATCGGTACAATTAATATGTAATGAATTAGGCGTGGGAAAAAGCACTGTCAATGACTGGTGGAGAAACAGAAATTCACTTCAGGATTACTGTATGCAGGTTGAATCACAAAAAGTACTCAAGTCCCGTTGCACAATTAGAAAACCAACCAACGAGATTGTTGATGATGCCCTTTGGGAATGGTTTGTCCAACAACGTCGAAAAGGTACGCCGATTAGTGGGCCAATATTAAAAGAAAAGGCCTTATGTTTTCACAAAAAACTCGAAAACCAGGCCGAATTTGTTGCTAGTGATGGGTGGTTATCAAGGTGGAAAAAACGGCATGGAACACATGTGCTTGATGTGTGTGGGGAAAAGCTGTCCGCTAATCCAGGAGCAGTAGATGAATTTACAACAGAACTCGTAAAAATCATAAACGAAAAAGAACTTAAACCAGAGCAGATATATAACCTAGATGAAATGGGCTTAAATTTCAAACTTCTACCAAAACAAACTTTCGCTATGGCAGATGAAAAATCAGCACCGGGAATGAAAGTTAACATAGAAAGATTGACTGTTGCTCTCTGTATCAATGCCGCGGGTACACATAAGATTCCTCTTTTTGTGATTGGTAAATCGAAGAAACCATGTGTGTTTAAACATGTTAATTTGGAAGCCCTCCCGGTTTACTATAGATCTCAAAAATCTGCGTGGATGGACTCCCATCTTTTCAAAGAATGGTTTATAACGCAATTCATACCAAAAGTTAAAAGCCATTTAATCAATCTAAAATTGCCTGTAAAAGCTCTACTTGTCACTGACAATGCACCGACCCACCCCAGTGCTGACAATTAGTATGTGAGGAAGACATCAGCGTTTTATTTTTGCCTCCTAACGTAACTAGTCTCATACAACCTATGGACCAGGGAGTTATTGCAAGTTTCAAAAGACGGTATAGGCGAAAACTGTTATCTGAAATTTTGGGTAAAATGGAAGATGAAAACTCAGGACTTGTAGACGCTGTAAAGACTATAAACATCAAAGATGTGGTGTACATGATAGCAGCTGCGTTTGAAGAAATTCCCCACACTGCTTTTATAAAATCATGGAGGAAAGCTTGGCCAGGCATTGAGAATTATGTTGACCAGATAACGGAAGAAAATACACGTGTCCCAGATAACGACAATCAAAGTTTACTCTGTGATCTGCAAAAAATAATGGCAGAATGCAAAGAAAGAGATGTCGAAGAATGAATAAATGGTGATCAAGAGCTTGAAAACGAAACTTTGGCTGATGAGGAAATCATAAGTGTTGTCTGCCAGCAAACTGATATTGACGAAGATGGGATCATAGAAGAAAAAGAAGAAGACAGCGAGGGAAAAGTCAGTCACAAAGACGCATTGGAAGCATTACAGCTGGCAGTGCGATACGTCGAACAACAAGGTGAGGCGTCTGGTGTCGATGTCATGTTTATGCGAAAGTGGCGTGACCACGCTTTTAAAAATTCATTCAGACTTGAAAAGCAAAAAACAATCACGGATTTTTTTAAAGTGTAACTGAAATACTGTATACAGTTTTAATGTTATGTCTGTAAAATAAACAACTTTTAACGATACAGTACTGTACAAGTGTTTGATTTTGTTTGGTTTAACCGGCCATTTTGTTAACCGGCCGACCCCCTGGTCCCAAGCTGACCGGTTAAGAGGGCGTCTACTGTACTTTAAATATTTCTATTACTCTCTTACTCTCACAATATCTCTCTATACTTTCTCTCTTAATACATTTCTCTCCATAACACCAAATTACACTTTCTCTCTCCAAATATGCAGGGGTCCCTAACATAAAATTATCCCTAACATAAGTGCACCACTTATTAGGTACACAAAAACACAAAGAAACTTTATTTGTAGACCTTTCGTCTCCCAAATATAAATTTAAGGAACTCTTATCCTTATAAAAATTACATGAAGACTTGTCTTCACCCCCTAACACAACATCAAAAGAAAATTCTACCCCCTGCACTCCTAAAATACTTTCTCTCGACTTTCTTTCTGACTCAATAAATTCAAACATTTCATTTTCACTAATTATACTTTCATTATTATTTTTATCCTTTTCTAACACCACATTCTTACTACTTGTAATATTTGAGTTATCTGTACATTCATTATTTGAGTTATCACCCTTAACTATGTTATTATTCAGTACAGCATTTTGCTGGGTACTACTATTTACTTTCTGGCTTTCTAATTGACTTTCTACCAAATTTAAATTCTCATCTAGTTTTGTGATGAGCTTGTCACATTTCTTAATCAGTTTGTCGTGACCTAATTTTATTTCATTCTTGATCTCATTGAAATTAATTTTAAAACTACTTTGAATCTCTTTAATTTTGTTATTCTGCTCATCTAGTTTTTTGTCTAATTTTAATAGTAATTGCATCATTGCATTAGTTTCATCCTTATTACTATCTGACATAGCTGATATGGATGTATCAGTTTTCGTTGTCTCTACAGATACAGGCGTATTTGCCTCGTCAGTCTGACTAGCTTGATTTGGTTGTACATCCATCTCGCCAGTCAAATTTACATCAGTTGTACTGATTTCTAACGTAATATTGTCATTAGTACTCATATTGTATTATTTTAGGTTACTAAAACATATTTATTTATAACCTAAAATTTTAACCTTACCTTGCGCACGCTTTGCGAACTATTACGCTATTACTACAAGTAACTGTTTCACATACCAGTAGGTGTACTCTACATAAAATTTTATTTTATGTCGAGTCCCTGTTCGGGCGCCAATTGTAATCTTTTACCTTCTATCATTTAATTATTTTCGTAAAAAATGTATTTTCGTATGTACTAGTAAATAATCTCGGGCGCCATGTTTGTACAAGGTAACATGATCTAAATTTACTTTTCGGGCCAGAATTCGTGTAACACGAACCAGTCTTGTGAAACAAATTACCTGAAATAAAAACATACACCAAATAACATATATAAAGTATTTTATTAGTATTGAAACTGGTAGTTACTACATAGTGAAATATATAAGACCCACATATTGCGCCAGAGGCGTTTCAAAAATCAAATTACCCTCCAAAATCCTTACATATACTAAAAAATGTGTTGTATTAGATAATTATGATAGATATATGATAAATATAGATATACATCTTTAAATATTGTTTCGCACAACCCAGCACCTAGGAATTACGCAAGCACACACACACTCTCTCTCTCTCTCTCATGGTACAAATTTTTATTATTTTATGAGCTCATTTTATATAAGTGAAATTTTGAATATTTGAAGTTATTTATGATTTGATCATTTCAGATGAAGTTTACGTGGAAATAAAATAAGTATCTGAGTGTGTTGATGGAACGTTCTCACCAAATTCATGTAGTTCCTGGTTGTTATAGTTGCAGTTTTGGTGCGGTAAAACTTCGCGTATGGTACCGCGAGTTTACCGATTGCACGTTACGGTCACATTTTGTAGTTGACGCACTGTGGTTATTTATATAGTTTATTAACCACTTACAGTGGTTAAAAAATTAAAATTCACTAGTGAGTGAACGGGTTGCCGGCCGGCGATGATCACTGCTGCAGATGAAATGACACAGAGTCTTTGTTATATGTTGCCGAGGTGGGGTGAACCTACATCACAAGTTCTTTGTTAAGCTGTTGACAGCATCGTGTTGTGGATGTAAACACATTCTCAGCCGCTGACGTAATTAAGGATCAGCACTCTTATCGCAACAAATTACATACTGTTTTTGTGATGTTTCACCGTTTTTTGCTATGAATCAGTCCAAATCCTGGCAAATATTATTATACACTCCACTCACTATATATTCGTACCGGTTATTTAAGGTTGGTTTGATTATGACCAAAATAGAAAAATACAATAGTTAAGGTTTTATTTACCATATTTAAAGTAATCACAAAATGTACCATGATTGTACCATCACAGTTTTTCTTATATAGCTTTTTAATTTTTTGGGGTTTATTCTTAATATATATTCAAAATAATATCTCGTAAACACATAGTAAGACGTTCTTACTTATTTTAGAATTTTGTGGTTTTTATTCTTTTTTTATTACATCTTCATCTTAGCGTTTCTATTAACATATTATTATTATTATTTTTTTATTTAATATTATTTATTTAGTTCCTTCTTTCCAAATGATTGCCTGGTCGGTTTTCAGAAAATCAGTCCCCTTTTTCTGGTTGACTATTTCTTGTTTTAACCATGGTCCATTAATTCAGGTACCCCTTTTCCTTGGATTACTGCAGTGTTCTTAATGATTTTTGTACTTGTTAAATATCTCTCTTCCATCTGGTATTGTAACTCTGTTGATACGAAGTCTTCATTTAAGTCACGGTTTTCCGTCATAGTTAGATCCTTTTTAACTAGCAGGTATCGTACCTCCTCTAACCTAACATAATCACTCATATTTACTACCATGCCATTCCCTTTGATATCTAGATTATTTACCAAATATTTTACTGGTATATTCTGCATTGAAGATATAACTGATATTGTCAGATACTCTTCGATCATCGACATATTTAAATGATATCTAAATTTATTTAAGTTTTTCTTTATTATTTTATGATGGTTTACTTTTGCTATTTTTATAAAGTTTTTTCTATAATTCTTAACTTTACTTAACTCCCTTTGTTCACCAATTGGGATGTTAAAAACATTAATTAATCCACTCTTCCTCATCTCCAATTCTTCTTTTGTATTTAATATTTTCTTTCTACATATATTTCTTCCTTTCTTGGTCTTCTTTTCCATGGTTTGGATATTCTCTTTGTTTTTTCTATTTTTATCTTCAGATAGCAATGCATTTTGGTCTTCTCTAATTTCTATTTCCTTGCTGCTCTCTTCTGTGTTCAGACTTACTTTAATACCTTCAGAAGTGCTGTCTAGGGTTTCAGTCATATTCTTTAAACACCTATTCATTGTTTTCATTAATTTTTCATGGTGTCTCTGGTTATCTTCTCTCATTTAGTTTAATCTGTCATTATGTTTCCCAAATTGTTCTGCCATAAATTTCATTACTTCTTGCCAAGTTGTTTTTCCGCTGGCCTCCGCTTTGTCTGGTTGGTCCCCTTGGGCATCCTCTTCAACTACTTCCTTTTCCTTGTTCACCATTACTTCAGTTTCTTCTTTATCGCCTGTCTGTTGTTCCATTTCACTATCTGTGACTACTTCTATTTCTTGTTCCTGTCCACCTTCTTCCTTCTCCGTGTCTTCTGCCCTCTTCTTCGATCTACCTCTGGTATTATGCATTTTTTGTCTCCAACAGTTGCCTGCTCGACTTAAGTAATATTTATAAAATCAACGTTTTACTTAACTTAAGCCCTACACATGTTGAGCGCCAATTTATAATATCTGTCCTGTATCCTCTCTATTTAATTCGCCCCACAATGGTTGCGTCAATTTATAACTTAACGTGAGTCTCCCGTTTAATATCTTCTATATTTAATATCGATCATCGACATATTTAAATGATATCTAAATTTATTTAAGTTTTTCTTTATTATTTTATGATGGTTTACTTTTGCTATTTTTATAAAGTTTTTTCTATAATTCTTAACTTTACTTAACTCCCTTTGTTCACCAATTGGGATGTTAAAAACATTAATTAATCCACTCTTCCTCATCTCCAATTCTTCTTTTGTATTTAATATTCTCTTTCTACATATATTTCTTCCTTTCTTGGTCTTCTTTTCCATGGTTTGGATATTCTCTTTGTTTTTTCTATTTTTATCTTCAGATAGCAATGCATTTTGGTCTTCTCTAATTTCTATTTCCTTGCTGCTCTCTTCTGTGTTCAGACTTACTTTAATACCTTCAGAAGTGCTGTCTAGGGTTTCAGTCATATTCTTTAAACACCTATTCATTGTTTTCATTAATTTTTCATGGTGTCTCTGGTTATCTTCTCTCATTTAGTTTAATCTGTCATTATGTTTCCCAAATTGTTCTGCCATAAATTTCATTACTTCTTGCCAAGTTGTTTTTCCGCTGGCTTCCGCTTTGTCTGGTTGGTCCCCTTGGGCATCCTCTTCAACTACTTCCTTTTCCTTGTTCACCATTACTTCAGTTTCTTCTTTATCGCCTGTCTGTTGTTCCATTTCACTATCTGTGACTACTTCTATTTCTTGTTCCTGTTCACCTTCTTCCTTCTCCGTGTCTTCTGCCCTCTTCTTCGATCTACCTCTGGTATTATGCATTTTCTGTCTCCAACAGTTGCCTGCTCGACTTAAGTAATATTTATAAAATCAACGTTTTACTTAACTTAAGCCCTACACATGTTGAGCGCCAATTTATAATATCTGTCCTGTATCCTCTCTATTTAATTCGCCCCACAATGGTTGCGTCAATTTATAACTTAACGTGAGTCTCCCGTTTAATATCTTCTAAAGCCCCACTGTTGTGAGTCAATTTATAACTTATCTCCTGTTGGCTCGTTAAACTCCACTGTTGTGAGTGCCAATTTATAACTTATCGCAATATGGTAAGGTATAATAATGTTTAAATATGTTCCACGGTGGAACGCCAATTTATAACTTAACCCTTACGTCTTCTCTGTAATTAGTATATATAATATTTGTTTTGTTGTGATTGAAAATGATGTATTAAGTGTGTAATTCTAATTTTCTCGTTCAAGCATAGCCCGCGTTTGAAGAGAAGAGAAGGAATTCTTATCGGTTTCTCATTCTCTTTAATACAAAAGCAGTCCGCGAGTAGCGCTGTGGTTCACAGACAATTGAAAATTGTAGGTTAGTTACCCACATACAATAATTCCTACATTACACTCTCTACTTATTATAACTTGTTCACACTACACTAAATATTATATAAATGATAAGATATCGTTAAATTCTGAAAGGATTCTTTATTATGATTTTTATATTTCTTGCCAACAAAGTTCTTCCTTTACGGAGATACAAAAGTCTATAATATTAGAAGTAATCGATTATCGATCGGATTCAGGGGTATATATTATTTTAGTTATGATTTTGTATTTCTGTAAACAGAGGGAGTGAAGGTTCTTTCAACTGTTAGTAAGGTCAGAAAATGCATAAATAGGATTACAAGGTATTACAATATAGTATTAAGTTCTTATTAAATATTATTTAAAATAAGTGTAGTTTTACCGTCCGCTGGACATCGTGACTCAGTAAGGCCGTGGACAGCTAACCTTGTCGTAGTGTTTGGTCAAGAACGGAATGCAGATGAATTAATCCTCGCCAGTCTTCACTCCAAGTTCGATATAAAAGTTGAATTCTTGGTCCTGGGATGATGCAGAAATGCCGCTCCTTTTGTTCACCAATGCCCGAGTTTTGTGGATACGTGTTTCAATGTATTTCGTGTCCAACTACGCTTTTTCTATTGAATTGTGGAAAATGTCGTTCAAGTATAATTTTGTGATTTGTTTTCGTTCTTTATAATATTGGAGTATATAACTCTATTCAGGTAGTTACTTCTCTGCTTTGGTTGATTAATTAAGTTAATAATTATTCATTACATTGAGTTTTATGATTAGAGTTCTTCACTTAGATTTTTTGTCAATTTTCATGTACAGGTTTATGATTGTTCTGTTATATAAGACGGTTGAATGTCAGTGAGCCATACTATGGTGATTTATTACTTAATTTGTTTCCCAATGGTATTGTTTTAATTTAATTTAATCAATTCTTTTCTGAGTGCATCAAATCTAATCCATCTTCATTCATGGATAATTATTCAATAATAGAATCAGAAATTTAAATTTTTTTATCAAAAAATAACATAACTATCATGATAATAATACAACATGATACAACGTATTAACAGGTACATTTTTATGAAATAAATCATGTAATACATAATCATTCTCCTTTCATTTAAATCATCGATTATTATAAAACAGTCTAAGTTAGTTTTTACATTATTTGTCAATGTCTATCGTTTACACCTTTCACTGAACATTGAAGTTTGTATTTATTAACATTATTAACTTTTTTTCTTTCTACCTTGTATTCTTATTGGGGGATAATTCATTTATTCAATAATGGGTTGTGTTTCTGACCTTTTACTAGCATGTATAATTAATATTTTTATTTTTATTTTAAAACTTATAAACTTATTTATGTAACGTAAGGGACCATATTTTCGTTACGTTACATATGCTTCCCCTCCAAAAGAAGTTTAGTTTACCTGAATATGATTTGGGTCAAAATAAACTTATATTTTTTTTTATGACTTGGAATACCTTCCTTTTATTCATTGTAGAGTTTTAATGGTAATTGATTGGCTTTCTGAACGTAACATTTTTGACTAGTATTCACTTTTCTCTATTGGATGGAAATACATTAATGATATTAATTCTCTTGCTTTGTTTCTTTTAAACATTAATTGACAATGATTGGTCACACTTTCTTTTTAAACGTTACTTGACAATGATTGGTCACACTTTCTTTTTAAACATTACTTGACAATGATTGGTCACAATAATCAGTAAAATTTAGTTTTAACACTCTCCTATTTCGATTCACTTCTACAAATGCGTTTCTCCATTGATCTTCTGTCAGCTATCTTCCTTCTGTTTTCTTCCTTCATACTTTTGGAATCT
Source organism: Magicicada septendecula (assembly GCA_034769895.1). NCBI lineage: Eukaryota > Metazoa > Arthropoda > Insecta > Hemiptera > Cicadidae > Magicicada > Magicicada septendecula. The sequence goes on along the minus strand of CM068369.1, from coordinate 299,733,664 downwards.
GATGTCCATTTTCGAAGCGGTTTTATTATCCCTTAAATATTCAATTTCCCTAACATTCCCTAACATGTGAGCTGGGACAGTTCAGAGAGGCACTTTTTGGCTTCATACTCTGCTGGCCATACTACACTCCAATATAATACTGCTGGAATTCATCTACAGACAGTTATAAAAAATTAAAATAATATCATAATAGTCTCTTCATTTGACTAATAATAAACATCTTTGGGATTCTTTATGCTGTTGCGTTTTACATTTAATTATATATATTCCTTTTTCTTCTTGATTCCTTCTTATTTTCAGTAGCTATTTTCAGATAACATTTTTGACAGTCATTATTTGTAAACACCTTTGACCTTCTTTCTTGTGACAGATGTTCTCCGTACTACTTCTTCCTTTATCATTTTCAGTTCCAAGAAATTCTAAATTGTATATGCATTAATTATTATCATTCTTTAGTTTCATCGTAATTATAGTCATTAAATTATCCATTGTTCTTCTTATTTTACCTTCTTGTCGGATCACATTACCATTAATTGTTTTTATATATATATTTTTTTTCTTATTCCATTTTAAATCATATTGTTTATAAATAATTATGTAGTCTGTTCTTCAATTCTCTTGGCGTTTTGTCATTTATCTGAAATCACATTGTTTCTAAGTATTTTGAGTAAGTTTTTCTTATATAGCTTTTTAATTTTTTGGGGTTTATTCTTAATATATATTCAAAATAATATCTCGTAAACACATAGTAAGACGTTCTTACTTATTTTAGAATTTTGTGGTTTTTATTCTTTTTTTATTACATCTTCATCTTAGTGTTTCTATTAACATATTATTATTATTATTTTTTTATTTAATATTATTTATTTAGTTCCTTCTTTCCAAATGATTGCCTGGTCGGTTTTCAGAAAATCAGTCCCCTTTTTCTGGTTGACTATTTCTTGTTTTAACCATGGTCCATTAATTCAGGTACCGCTTTTCCTTGGATTACTGCAGTGTTCTTAATGATTTTTGTGCTTGTTAAATATCTCTCTTCCATCTGGTATTGTAACTCTGTTGATACGGAGTCTTCATTTAAGTCACGGTTTTCCGTCATAGTTAGATCCTTTTTAACTAGCAGGTATCGTACCTCCTCTAACCTAACATAATCACTCATATTTACTACCATGCCATTCCCTTTGATATCTAGATTATTTACCAAATATTTTACTGGTATATTCTGCATTGAAGATATAACTGATATTGTCAGATACTCTTCGATCATCGACATATTTAAATGATATCTAAATTTATTTAAGTTTTTCTTTACTATTTTATGATGGTTTACTTTTGCTATTTTTATAAAGTTTTTTCTATAATTCTTAACTTTACTTAACTCCCTTTGTTCACCAATTGGGATGTTAAATACATTAATTAATCCACCCTTCCTCATCTCCAATTCTTCTTTTGTATTTAATATTTTCTTTCTACATATATTTCTTCCTTTCTTGGTCTTCTTTTCCATGGTTTGGATATTCTCTTTGTTTTTTCTATTTTTATCTTCAGATAGCAATGCATTTTGGTCTTCTCTAATTTCTATTTCCTTGCTGCTCTCTTCTGTGTTTGGACTTACTTTAATACCTTCAGAAGTGCTGTCTAGGGTTTCAGTCATATTCTTTAAACACCTATTCATTGTTTTCATTAATTTTTCATGGTGTCTCTGGTTATCTTCTCTCATTTAGTTTAATCTGTCATTATGTTTCCCAAATTGTTCTGCCATAAATTTCATTACTTCTTGCCAAGTTGTTTTTCCACTGGCTTCCGCTTTGTCTGGTTGGTCCCCTTGGGCATCCTCTTCAACTACTTCCTTTTCCGTGTTCACCATTACTTCAGTTTCTTCTTTATCGCCTGTCTGTTGTTCCATTTCACTATCTGTGACTACTTCTATTTCTTGTTCCTGTCCACCTTCTTCCTTCTCCGTGTCCTCTGCCCTCTTCTTCGATCTACCTCTGGTATTATGCATTTTTTGTCTCCAACAGTTGCCTGCTCGACTTAAGTAATATTTATAAAATCAACGTTTTACTTAACTTAAGCCCTACACATGTTGAGTGCCAATTTATAATATCTGTCCTGTATCCTCTCTATTAATTCGCCCCACGATGGCTGCGTCAATTTATAACTTAACGTGAGTCTCCCAATTAATATTTAACTGTTGTGAGTCAATTTATAACTTATCTCCTGTTGGCTCGTTAAACCCCACTGTTGTGAGTGCCAATTTATAACTTATCGCAATATGGTAAGGTATAATAATTTTTTAAATATGTTCCACATTGGAAACGCCAATTTATAACTTAACCCTTACGTCTTCTCTTTAATTAGTATATATAATATTTGTTTTGTTGTGATTGAAAATTATGTATTAAGTGTGTAATTCTAATTTTCTCGTTCAAGCCTAGCCCGCGTTTGAAGAGAAGAGAAGGAATTCTTATCGGTTTCTCATTCTCTTTAATACAAAAGCAGTCCGCGAGTAGCGCTGTGGTTCACAGACAGTTGAAAATTGTAGGTTAGTTACCCACATACAATAATTCCTACATTACACTCTCTACTTATTATAACTTGTTCACACTACACTAAATATTATATAAATGATAAGATATCGTTAAATTCTGAAAGGATTCTTTATTATGATTTTTATATTTCTTGCCAACAAAGTTCTTCCTTTACGGAGATACAAAAGTCTATAGTATTAGAAGTAATCGATTATCGATCGGATTCAGGGTTATAAATTATTTTACTTATGATTTTGTATTTCTGTAAACACAGGGAGTGAAGGTTCTTTCAACTGTTAGTAAGGTCAGAAAATGCATAAATAGGATTACAAGGTATTACAATATAGTATTAAGTTCTTATTAAATATTATTTAAAATAAGTGTAGTTTTACCGTCCGCTGGACATCGTGACTCGGTAAGGCCGTGGACAGCTAACCTCGTTGTAGTGTTTGGTCAATAACGGAATGCAGATGAATTAATCCTCGCCAGTCTTCACTCCAAGTTCGAAATAAAAGTTGAATTCTGGGTCCTGGGATGATGCAGAAATGCCGCTCCTTTTGTTCACCAATGTCCGAGTTTTGTGGTTACGTGTTTAATGTATTCCGTGTCCAACTACGCTTTTTCTATTGAATTGTGGAAAATGTCGTTCAAGTATAATTTTGTGATTTGTTTTCGTTCTTTATAATATTGGAGTATATAACTCTATTCAGGTAGTTACTTCTCTGCTTTGGTTGATTAATTAAGTTAATAATTATTCATTACATTGAGTTTTATTATTAGAGTTCTTCACTTAGATTTTTTGTCAATTTTCATGTACAGGTTTATGATTGTTCGGTTATATAAGACGGTTGAATGTCAGTGAGCCATACTATGGTGATTTATTACTTAATTTTTTCCCAATGGTATTGTTTTAATTTAATTTAATCAATTCTTTTCTGAGTGCATCAAATCTAATCCGTCTTTGTTCATGGATAATTATTCAATAATAGAATCAACAAATTTTATATCTCTCGTCGGCCTTGACAACCATCCTGTCTCTTCTTATTGGATATTATATATTATACTATAACCATTATCATACAATGTTCTTACACTCATCAAAATAATCCTTTACTAAATTTACATTATATCCTATTACAATTTTACATATTGTTTGTTACTAATTTTTATACATTTTGCTGTCATTTCCTCTTAATCTACTTATTCTAACAAGTATTATTTTCTTGTTATTAAACATTACCTTTCGGTATCATTGCACCATTGCATTTTTGAGATTTTAGTTAAATTGAATTTATTTATCTGTTATCAGCAATTATTATTAACTTCTCCTCACTCATTATATTCTATTTAGTATTTTTTACAAATTTCTTTACCTAACCTTTCTGACCTGACTTACTATACAATGTTACTGGTTTTAGGCCTATCATTACATTTTTATCTACTTCTGATTTTAATTTGTTACTACTTGCATTATTATAGAATCCTTCATTTGTTTATGATATGATTACACTAAACCTTTTTGTTTCTCATTAACAATCATAGCCTTTCTGGCCAAGTTTATAATTATAATCAGCCTACTAACTAAGTACATGTACACAAACATTTAACTATATAAAGTTTAACAACATCTCTATAATGATATATTGATAATACATAAAATGAAATTAATATTAATTAATTGGTATTCTATTAAAAGATTTACTTCACTTGCTACACATAAAAAATAACATAACTATCATGATAATAATACAACATGATACAATGTAATAACAGGTACATTTTTATGAAATAAATCATGTAATAATTAATCATTCTCCTTTCATTTAAATCATCGATTATTATAAAACAGTCTAAGTTAGTTTTTACATTATTTGTCAATGTCTATCGTTTACACCTTTCACTGAACATTGAAGTTTGTATTTATTAACATTATTAATTTTTTTTCTTTCTACCTTGTATTCTTATTGGTGGATAATTCGCTTATTCAATAATGGGTTGTGTTTCTGACCTTTTACTAGCATGTATAATTATTATTTTTTTTTTTAAAGTTATAAACTTATTTATGTAATGTAGGGGACCATATTTTTGTTACGTTACATATGCTTCCCCTCCAAAAGAAGTTTAGTTTACCTGAATATTGTAACGTTACAAAGTTAAGGTCCCAGACGTTACATAAAAACTTTGTCCATAGAAATTCAAACAATACCCAAGGTATGCCATAATTAAGGTCAGGAAGGTAAACTTCACCTAAAAAATATATTAATAATACCTAGTAAGGTTACTAGGTAATAAAATAGTAAAAATGTATATAAATATAAAATATGGAGTGATCAGTGGAAGATGTAAACTTTAAACACAGTGTCTAATGTGATGAATTTACTATAGACAAGTTTGAAAATAGTAGACTGTTTAATTGATATTTAATGTTTTATAATGATGTACATGTTGTTGTGCTTTATCATGATATTTTGTTTACATGATATTTATTCTGTGTGTTGTATGTAGCAGGTGTGAAACCATTGCTTTAAGAAAGTATTAAGTAATGGATACTAATTTCATTCATGTTAAACTTGTATTTAAGAAATTAAATACAAGTGTATTTATTATGTATTGTATCATGTTAAGTGTATTTACTTTGAATAATTAATGAAGATATAAGATAATATTTGTAAACTTGGCCAGGAAGACAATAATTGTTAATAAATTGTCAAGGGGTCATTTTAATTATGTTATAAACCAATGAAGGGTTCAATGATAAAATAAATAATAATAATAATAATTTGAAATCAGGATAAAATAAAATTAGAATAATTGGCCATAAGCCAGTGACTCATTGTACAGTAGGTCAGGTCAGAAAAGTTAAATTAAAAACAAAAAATTATAACACATGTAATAAACCAAATAAGCCTAAAATTAGTATTTTGTAAAAGGAAAATAATACCTTTTAAAATAAGTCGATCAAGAAGAAAATGTAGTAACATGTATATGGTTTAATAATGCATATTAGGTGAAAGTTTCATATGATTTAATGTAATTTTAATAAGGGAGTATTTTATTAAAAAGTGTAAGAATATTTCCTAATTACGGCTCTAGGTTAACAAATATTATCCAATAACAGAAGAATAAATGGTTGTTAGGGACGACTGAATGCAAGATATCTTGTTGATTTTCAACACTCAATTGTTATATGTGAATGAGTAGAGTTGAGTTAATACAAATTTAAAACCAGAAAGAAAACCAAAACTAAATGAATAAAATTAAATAAATCAAATTTCATAAAAGGAAATCCATTAAAAAGGACTAGTAGTAATTCCTGAATCTATCTCTCAGCAAATATAAGTCTACATACCATTAAAGTTAAATGAATTCAAAAAAATAAATCATTCAACCTACTAACAGCAAAAGAGTAATGATGAAAACGAACTATAATTAAATAAAGATGATCCATAGCCGAGGGATGCCAAATTAATTAAAAATATATTAAAAAACAAACGAAGAAATTTGAAATAACGTACTAAACCTCACTTAATTCCACTGAACGAAATCATAATACTACACAAATTCCATTGGGACCTGCAACTACCAGAGCCGTGAAGATTCACGAAGACCAGAACTGAAACTTCTACTACATCCTGGGACATCAATACCAAACTTTTATTGAGAAACTGGAAGCTGTTATCGTTCAAGAGCTGAATCGCCATTCTGTTCTCGTCTCGGCGTAGCGAAACACTGCCACATGAAGTATCTGATCGAAGTTGGTAAAAACCCTGCTTATATTTAATTTTATATAATAAGATTTTATAACAATATTGTAATACTTAGTAACCTTAAAATTGCATCACCTGACCTTACTAATAGTTAAAAGAACTACATGTACCCTGAGATAAAAAACAAACTGAAAATTATAATTAAATTGTAACACATCTAAAACCCGAATTCAATAACAAATCGATTATGTATTGTAGGATCGATATGGTGTATTAGTAGCAAGAGGAAGCAGCTGTTGGAATTAAAACATATATAAAATAAAGAATCCTTCTTGAATTTGACGATTTCTTGTTATTTGTAGAATAATTAGTGTATTTCGAATAGGGTGTAATTTACAGAGAAAGGAACGTGAGAAACGCATCAAGCGGAACGACTTAACCTATAATAACTGGTCAATCGCCAACCACAGCGCTTGTTTGTTGACAGCTGGTGAATACGGGAGAATTGAGAACTAACTTACTCTCTCCGCTCTCTTCTCTTTACAATTTCGATAGTATACACCGACTAGGGTTGGAGAAAAATATTGAAATATTCAATATAACAACTGGAATATAGCATTTTTCTCTTGTAAAACACTTGATAACTATTTAATACAGATCTATTATCAAGAATCGAATAATATCAACCACATAATAAATCATTTTCTTTATAAATAAATTAACATTGATTTGCAGGAGATCTCATCTACAGTAAAAGATTACAAATTGGCATTCAACGAGTGGGCTTTTGTTAAGTAAAAATTCGACTATATCGCTATTACTTAACTTGAGCAGGCAACTATTAGAGGCACAGGAATGCATACGAGAGGTGTTTCTAAAAGGATGGCGAAGGACCAAGAAACGGAAGAAGATAGACGGGAAGAAGAAGCAGAGATAATTACAGACACCGAAATGGAACAACAGGCGGGTGATAAAGAGGAAGCCAGAGGAGGGCTAAATTGGGAAAAATTAATGGAATTAATGAGTAGTATGAAGCAGGATAATAAGGAATTAATGAGTAGTATGAAGGAGGATAACAAACAAATGTCAGAAAAGCTAGAAAATAAAATAGACAGTATCAAAGAAGATAATAGACAAACTAATGAAAAAATAGACAGTATTAAAGAAGATAATAGACAAACTAATGAAAAAATAGACAGTATTAACGAAAACTCAAAGAAACAAAACGAAATTTTGAGTGAGAACTTAATCAAACTAATGAATGAGAAGTTTGACAAAAATAAAGAGGAAAATGATGAGAATAACCAGCTGATAAATGAAAGCTTAAACCAAATTAATGAAAGGTTTGACAGGAACGACGAGAGCTTAAGGCAGATTCAGGAAAATAACAAACGAATAGACGAGAAAATCGAAAACAGTAATAGGGATTTGCGGCAAATTATAAATGAACAAAACCAAGCGTTGAGGGAAGTCATCAATGAAAGGATTGCCAATGTCGACGAAACACTTAGCAAAAGGGTGGATGATTATGAAAAGCAAGTCAAACAGCAAATAACTGAAACTAAGGTAGGTCTAGAAAAGACAGATGAAACCATCATACAACTCGGAGTGGAAGTAGAGGCCAAAATTAATCAAGTAGAAAACAATAACAAAACTAGAATAAAAGAGGTACAATTAGAAACCCAAGGGAAATTGGACGAAGTGCAAATTAATATAGCTGGGAGAATTGAAATAGTTAACAATGAAATTACGCAAATAAAAACCCAAGTGGATCAAAATAAAGGGACCGTTGAAAACATACAGAATCAGGAGCTGATTAATATCAAGGAGTCAATAGAAAATTTACAAAATCGACCAATGTACCTGGCACATCACATAGCCCCTGAGCAAAAAGAAAACATCAATTTCAAAATTTATAGAAGAAACCCCATAGAATTTTTAGAGAGAATAGATGAATGGTTTGGTAGAATTAAAGTGACCCGATGGAACATAATAAAAAATTTGTTGGATGACTGTTTTAAAAGCATAAATGATAATTGGTGGTCAGCAGTTCGAAACGAAACAAGTAATTATGAAGAGTTTAAGAAGGCTTTTAGGTCAAAATACTGGTCGGATTCCGTACAGAACATGATTAGGGACAACATTACCAATGGAAGATTCAACATTAATCAAGAGCAGTCCCCAACTACCTACTTTTTGGGAAAGGTGTGTTTGGCGCGTCATTTGGAACCACGAATACCAGAGGAATGTTTAGTGAATAAACTATCTTACCATTTCGAAGAAGAAATAGTTCGTGCCAGACGCAGTGGACAAGTGAAGACAGTGGGAGCAATGGAAACCTTGTTAGCCAGCTATGAAATGGAAGACTATTATCAGAGGTCTCGAAGACAAAGTGACTATTGAAACAATAGGAGAGAGGAGCAAAATCAAGAATCGCGTCAGGGAATGAATAGGTATAACCACAATAATTATAACCGAAATGTTAATGACCATTATATGAATAACCGCTACTGCAACAATAATTACCAAAACTATAATCATTATAATAACCCTAATAATAACCGATATAGCACAGGCCGCAGGAATTTTGATAACGGAAGAGACTATTGGAATAGTAACCGAGGGAACAATGACCAACGAAATCAAAACAGTAATAGATGTCGAGAGGAGGACCTACCTAGGAACCAAGAAAATCATAGAGAATTCAGACCAGATGATGGCAACCCAGGAAACACTGCTAGAGACGATCGTCCGCAGGATAGGGTGGAAAACTAAATTTAGCAGTGGAAGTATCAAGTAACCCCTCACTGCTGGGATTGAAAGGGTATACACGAACAAAAAAAGACGATAACAAAATTATAACCATTACGGAAAACAATTATTTAAAAGATATACGAGAGGATCTAACTGAAGAAGGGTTACCGTCAGAAAATAAAAATGACAATCAAATAATATATATAATGGCAGAATTGCAAGGAGTTATTACAGATATGGTGATTGACACCGGAGCGAACGTGTCACTTCTGGACAAAGTAGAATATAATCGAATAAAGGAGATGTATAAGAAAAATATACCAACATTACCAGTCAATAACATGGTAATAATAGGTGCTACTGGCAGACCAAATAAAACAATATGGCAACAAGTAATGATGGAAGTATCCAGCGGAGGTAAAACTATTCCTATGGTGTTTATGGTAGCTCAAGGATTACCATTTAAAGCAATGCTAGGGTGTGATACGCTGCGGCGCCACTCAGCTATTATTGATATGGGCAGAGGAAAAATAACCCTGTACCATGAAAATGGGGAATGGTCAAGTGAAATAGTGGATCATAAAAATACCACTCACCACCGACATTCTTTTACTCTAATGCGTGATGATGGAACGGAATATAAAACACCTTTTGAGGAATTAGCCTGTGTTAAGGAGGATGAATGGAAAGAAAAATTACAAGAAATTTATTCGTTTAAAACTACCAATACTAATGGAGTGACACCTGAACAAAAAAATCAGTTAGTAAATATCTATAACAAATATAAAAAAGTATTTTCAGATTTGCCAGGAAAGGCTAAGAATTTTATTTGTGAATTGTCATTTAAACAACCCATCAATTTTAACAGGAAATCATATCCTATACCCCAATCCCTAAAACCAGCAGTGAGAAGGGAAATACAGAGTATGATAGAACAGGACATAATTGAGTATAGCTCATCGCCATACACCAGCCCTATAGTAGCCATAAAGAAAAAGGACGGTACCGTACGCTTATGTTTAGATGCCCGGGAGATAAATAAAAATATAATTAATGATAGGACTTCACCAGGGAAAATTGAAAATTAATGAAGAAATTTAAGGATTGTAAGTATATGAGCATTTGGGATGCCGTTTGTGGATACTGGCAAGTGGAGTTGCATCCCAACAGTAGAAATTACGTCGCCTTTATATTTGAGGGTAGAAATTACCATTTTAAACGTCTTCCTTTTGGATTAGTAAACTCTGTGGCGGTTTTTATCAAATGCATGGACCAGGTCTTGGGTAGGGAAGTGTTAGACTTCACAACAGTGTACGTAGATGATATATTGGTAACTTCAACCACATGGGAGGAACATTGCCAACGTGTGGAAATGGTATTAAGCAAATTAGAAAGAAGCAACATTACTCCGAAGCTGAATAAATCAAAATTAATAACAAATCAATTACAATTCCTCGGTTTCATACTCTCTGAAAATGGAATATCCACATCCCCGGGAAAAAGTGGAAGCTATTCAAAACTTCCCCAGACCAAAAACATTCGACAGTTGCAATCATTCCTAGGAGTGTGCAACTACTACCGCAAATTCCAAAGGAGTTATTCCCAATTAACAACGAGGTTTAAACACTTACTGTCATCTAAACATAAATGGAAGTGGAAGGAGGAAGATGATGAGACATTCATCTTAATTAAAGAAAAATTTTTACAGAACACCATTCTGCATCATCCTGATTTTGATAAGAAATTTTTTATAAATTGTGACGCCAGTGATGTGAGTCTTGGTGCTGAACTGTACCAGGAAGATAGGGAAGGAGATCACCAAGTAATAAGCTTTGCCAGCAGGGTATTAAATCAATGTGAACGAAATTACAGTGTCACGGAAAAGGAATTATTGAGTGTGGTATTTGCATGTGGTAAATTCCGCACGTACATATTGTAATAAAACCTTTGTGCGGGGTATTTAATAATTAGTGTTTCTGTAATTCGTTCTATTACTCGTATCGTGAATGTGTGCATGATGAGCGTTTTTTAACTTGCTCGTTGGGTTTGTGGTATAGTATGGGTGTATAATTGAGGTTATTAATCAGTTCGGTTACTTCTGTGAATGTTATTTGTATGTAGCGAGTCGAGTTGTACCTTTTCTTACCACTTACGGGTAAACCGTATCTCTTGGCGTTTGGTTTGAATATTCCCGCCTCGCCATCTGATTGGCGCACGCCGTCTTGCAGTGTCGACTTCGCTAACTGTGGTGTTTTGTTGTTTTCACTTTAATAATTCTCTATATATTACCTTATTTTGGTACGAATCAAACATACAGCATTGCAGAACAAAAAGATTTATTAACCCTTTAATAATTTTCAATTATTTAGTAGTACATTATTTTATATTAGTACCGGCTTTTACAATTGCTCAGTTGTTTGTATTATGTACACGCCGCTTGGCGAATAACGTTCGTTTACAATAAAAATTGTCACAGGGCATATTAAAAAGTCCTTTTGACTACAAGAGTTTTGGATTACCGGCTAAAATGCATAGATTTATAATATTTCTTAAAACTAGGTACACAATATTTAATACATTAATACATCCAAGTAAGTAATCATCAATGAGAGTTAGTATAGTTTTTGGTTAGGATTTTGACAAGTTATGTTTATTAATAATTTATTATAGATCAGTTTAAATGGTTACTAATTGATTAAGTTTCAATAATAGTGATATTATGAATACCTTCAGTTCTTGTTCAAAATAGTGATCAGTGAAGTGAAAATTGTGATTTGTTATTATGGATAAAAAATTGGGAATTTGTTTTTAGTGAGATTATTGTTTTATACCCATCGGTTCTCGTTGGGGCTTCCTCAATGCTCGTCTACTTCTGTTGATGGATCTGGTCGTCTTCTACTCTTCAGATGTTCATCAATCTCGTTCAGACGGTTTTTCCATAAGGTTTGGCTTCCCTTTCCTTCCGCAGTCGTTCGCCTTCTTCGGTTGTAGTAGATCACTCCTTATCTTCCTTCGGGATGAGTCGTCAGCTATGATTCTTGAAGTCTTCTTAATTTCCACTGATAATTTTATTTTGTGAATATTTTAATAATAATTAGATTATCAGGTGTTCCATAGGTGGCTATTACTATCTTTCTTCCTTCTGATTTCAGTCAAAATTTACTTATTTATGATAAAATTTGGGTTGAGAGCTGCATATATCCGCCCTCCGCGTTGGTCAATAATGGATTAATGAAAATTCTAACGGTTTTTTGGCAATAAATTTCGGTTGCTATGGTTACCTAATAAATTATGCTAATTCTCATTGGTCGTTAATTCATGTCATTGTTATATTCTAACGTTTTATTTTAGTTTAAATCTATAAAATATCTTCAAATTAAGATTTCCTTCTTATATTAATAGCTATGTTTATTACATGAATACCATTGTTCATAATTTTTGATAAGGATCATTTTGATACCCCTCATGGTTACTTTTGGGTAGCTAATCATATTTTTGTTATTTTTCTTATTTATATTTCATATATATTTTATCTAAAACTGGGTGTTATTTATATATTTTGGTATTAGGTATACCTACTTAACTTGTTTAAACATTTGGTATATTCTGCTTTGATATTGGGCTATTGTTTGTCCTTAAATTTACAAAATTCTTCATTAACTGTTAGGCCTAGAGCCTAGATTTTCCTATACTACTATCTAACATTTCTTTGTAACTCCTTACCTTTATATATGGTACTTTAAAACAATTTTTTACTAGAAACAAATAATAAATATTGGTGATTCTAATTACACCTCTTATTATAACAATAAACATTTTCTTGATAGGTTCAAGCCTGAAATAAACTTCTAACTACCCTTCTGTTCCTTACTACTATCTGGTTCAACTGATAATTCATTACATTATATTGGTTTTTTAAACAACAACAAAACTCTTATTATACTACTATTAAACTGTACTTTACACAATATACTCTATTCCCTCATTCCTTCACTAGAAAACAGTGTCTATCTTTCTCGTTTACCTTTCATTCCAATGACTTAATTTCTATCTTATTTTATAATTCTTATTAACTATTGCTTAACTTAATCACAGTATAATGAGTTCATCTTACTTGCTAGCACAAAGTTTATCACAGGTCTTTCAGTTATTCTAATACAGTCTACTAACTAAAATACCCTTTTATGTTCACCCACTACACTTTTTCCTTCACTAGAAGGTTTTTTATTTATTCACTTTCACTTTTATATGTAACATGCTATAACTGCATGTCACCACTTTTGTATTAATACACTCTTTATTCCACTCACTTGATATTATTCACTATATTGTTTATTTATGTTAACATCATCATGGGGTTACTGGTTATAAGTATTTATTTTATTTTCCCTTCACTAATGATCACTTTTGGTTATTAACTGTGGCCTTTATTTGCCTCAGGGTATTGTTTACTGGTTTTGATTATATTTATCACTATTCATTTGGGTGTGTTTATTATTAACTCCCTATCTTATATTTATAAGTACATTCCTTCATTAATAAAATATACATAACATTACTATCTTATTTGTCATTATTACCCTAGGTACATCTCATCTATACTCTAATTACATTAGTGCATTTGTTTACATACATTTTTTGGTCATTATTAGGGGATTACAATGTTCGTTATCAATTTCTTAATTACATTTGGTTCTTGGTTCCTTCTTCCTTGTTCCATTGTTCTTTCTTGTGCTTATCCAATCTATTGAGTCAAGTCATCGTCAGTTTATTAGTCATTTGTCATTTTATCATTAGGTTATTAATCTCTGAGTTTATAAGTTCTTGACCTTTATTCTTGTCTTCAGCTTCTTTGTTTTATAATTAATTATCAATGTATCTTCACTACCTTATGTCATGTTACATAATGCATCGCCACCAAAATTGATTATTTCGAAACAAAGATCATTATGTTTTTTCTGAAATCATCAATATAGTTCATTTAATCAAGTTGTTATCATTCAGGAATTCATCAATCGCTACTTTCTTCTTTATTCATTTTTATTAAGTCATGGTTCATAATATGGTATTTGGTATTATTTTATTACGAGTGTTATCCCTTGTATGTTCTATTTCCCTAAAATTTTTTCTTCTCTCCCCTTCATATAAATTGGTACTAGCCAGAGGGCACGTGTGGCTCTATTACTCTGCTATCCATTTATACATATTTTGAGTTCAGAGGTCTTGCCTATCTGCTCAATAACATAAATAATTGTTGGACGTATCTCAACATAAAATCATCACATAATAATATTCATAATAATCATAATAATAGTCGTCTGTTTTCGACTCATATAATATCAATACAATAAAACACTTTTGGGATTAATTATTCTCTCTTTTATACATCTCATGACCTTTTCATCTCGGTGACTTATTTGGATTCCTTTTTCTAAGCTTATGTCGATATTTAATAGGCATTTTGCATTGTTTCATCAACTTACTTCATATGGTAGTGATTTTATTTGTTATCACTTTATTTCTCATTTATACTCAAAATTAACATTGTAGCTGGTATCTGGCTCACTTATATTTTTTCATCATTGATTGTCCAGTTAATATGTCATTGTCATTTTTTATTTGATTGTCTTGTCTTTTCTTTTGTGAAACGATAATTTTTTATTATTTCCTTTTGTAATAGGGTTAGTTAATGATGTTATGTAGCGTCATCATTATTTGTTTAACATTTTATTATTTTATGTCAATTTTTTATGATATTTCATTATACATATATTTTTTCAAAATTATATTGGTTTACACATTTTGTTTCACACTTGGTTGTAAGTTTGTACTTACTTTGTTTTGAATTTAGCTAATCTTTCTTCTAAATTCTTTTTCATTCATATAATAATTTCAATCAAATACTTATTGTAAGTTGTGCTTAATTTAATTTTTGAATTTAGATAATGTTTGCTCTCCAAATTCTTTTAATTTTCTGACACTGTCTCATAATATTTTTTCAAAGAAGACTGGTTGTAAGTCCCTTTAATTCTCTTGGTTGTTATCTCACTTACGACATAGGTGTTGTTTTGGTTGTCTTTTACAATGAGATAGGGTCCATTGTACAATAATAGCAATTTCTTTGTGATTCCCTCTCTGGAACTTGGCAACTCTCGGTTCCGTATTAGCACTTTTTCTCCTTCATGATATCGGATTGCTTTGGGTTGGATTCTGTGATATTTTTCCTTCTTTTTTCTATTTGTTCCGCTATCTTGCTGTAGAAGCTAGCATTATCGAACTGGTATTCAGGACTGGCGGGGAAATTGACAAGTTCTTCTATAGCTCGAGGTGGTGGTTTTCGGTACATGATGGTGTAAGGGGTATCCTTAATGGATTCGTGATAAGCGAGATTTATGAAACTTTCTGTGGCTTCGATGTATTCACTCAGCTATCTTCCTTCGGTTTTCTTCCTTCATACTTTTGGAATCTGATGTCCATCTTCGCAGCGGTTTTATTATCCCTTAAATATTCAATTTCCCTAACATTCCCTAACATGTGAGCTGGGACAGTTCAGAGAGGCACTTTTTGGCTTCATACTCTGCTGGCCATACTACACTCCAATATAATACTGCTGGAATTCATCTACAGACAGTTATAAAAAATTAAAATAATATCATAATAGTCTCTTCATTTGACTAATAATAAACATCTTTGGGATTCTTTACGCTGTTGCGTTTTACATTTAATTATATATATTCCTTTTTCTTCTTGATTCCTTCTTATTTTCAGCAGCTATTTTCAGATAACATTTTTGACAGTCATTATTTGTAAACACCTTTGACCTTCTTTCTTGTGACAGATGTTCTCCGTACTACTTCTTCCTTTATCATTTTCAGTTCCAAGAAATTCTAAATTGTATATGCATTAATTATTATCATTCTTTAGTTTCATCGTAATTATAGTCATTAAATTATCCATTGTTCTTCTTATTTTACCTTCTTGTCGGATCACATTACCATTAATTGTTTATATATATATATATATATTTTTTTCTTATTCCATTTTAAATCATATTGTTTATAAATAATTATGTAATCTGTTCTTCAATTCTCTTGGTGTTTTGTCATTTATCTTAAATCACATTGTTTCTAAGTATTTTGAGTAAGTTTTTCTTATATAGCTTTTTAATTTTTTGGGGTTTATTCTTAATATATATTCAAAATAATATCTCGTAAACACATAGTAAGACATTCTTACTTATTTTAGAATTTTGTGGTTTTTATTCTTTTTTTTATTACATCTTCATCTTAGTGTTTCTATTAACATATTATTATATTTTTTTTTATTTAATATTATTTATTTAGTTCCTTCTTTCCAAATGATTGCCTGGTCGGTTTTCAGAAAATCAGTCCCCTTTTTCTGGTTGACTATTTCTTGTTTTAACCATGGTTCATTAATTCAGGTACCCTTTTCCTTGGATTACTGCAGTGTTCTTAATGATTTTTGTACTTGTTAAATATCTCTCTTCCATCTGGTATTGTAACTCTGTTGATACAAAGTATTCATTTAAGTCACGGTTTTCCGTCATAGTTAGATCCTTTTTAACTAGCAGGTATCGTACCTCCTCTAACCTAACATAATCACTCATATTTACTACCATGCCATTCCCTTTGATATCTAGATTATTTACCAAATATTTTACTGGTATATTCTGCATTGAAGATATAACTGATATTGTCAGATACTCTTCGATCATCGACATATTTAAATGATATCTAAATTTATTTAAGTTTTTCTTTATTATTTTATGGTGGTTTACTTTTGCCATTTTTATAAAGTTTTTTCTATAGTTCTTAACTTTACTTAACTAATATTTGTTATGTTGTGATTGAAAATTATGTATTAAGTGTGTAATTCTAATTTTCTCGTTCAAGCCTAGCCCGCGTTTGAAGAGAAGAGAAGGAATTCTTATCGGTTTCTCATTCTCTTTAATACAAAAGCAGTCCGCGAGTAGCGCTGTGGTTCACAGACAGCTGAAAATTGTAGGTTAGTTACCCCCGTACAATAATTCCTACATTACACTCTCTACTTATTATAACTTGTTCACACTACACTAAATATTATATAAATGAGAAGATATCGTTAAATTCTGAAAGGATTCTTTATTATGATTTTTATATTTCTTGCCAACAAAGTTCTTCCTTTACGGAGATACAAAAGTCTATAGTATTAGAAGTAATCGATTATCGATTGGATTCAGGGTTATATATTATATTAGTTATGATTTTGTATTTCTGTAAACACAGGGAGTGAAGGTTCTTTCAGCTGTTAGTAAGGTCAGAAAATGCATAAATAGGATTACAAGGTATTACAATATAGTATTAAGTTCTTATTAAATATTATTTAAAATAAGTGTAGTTTTACCGTCCCCTGGACATCGTGACTCGGTAAGGCTGTGGACAGCTAACCTCGTCGTAGTGTTTGGTCAATAACGGAATGCAGATGAATTACTCCTCGCCAGTCTTCACTCCAAGTTCGAAATAAAAGTTGAATTCTTGGTCCTGGGATGATGCAGAAATGCCGCTCCTTTTGTTCACCAATGTCCGAGTTTTGTGTTACGTGTTTCAACGTATTTCGTGTCCAACTACGCTTTTTCTATTGAATTGTGGAAAATGTCGTTCAAGTATAATTTTGTGATTTGTTTTTGTTCTTTATAATATTGGAGTATATAACTCTATTCAGGTAGTTACTTCTCTGCTTTGGTTGATTAATTAAGTTAATAATTATTCATTACATTGCGTTTTATGATTAGAGTTCTTCACTTAGATTTTTTGTCAATTTTCATGTACAGGTTTATGATTGTTTGGTTATATAAGACGGTTGAATGTCAGTGAGCCATACTATGGTGATTTATTACTTAATTTGTTTCCCAATGGTATTGTTTTAATTTAATTTAATTAACTCTTTTCTGAGTGCATCAAATCTAATCCATCTTCGTTGATGGATAATTATTCAATAATAGAATCAACAAATTTTATATCTCTCGTCGTCCTTGACAACCATCCTGTCTCTTCTTATTGGATATTATATATTATACTATAACCATTATCATACAATGTTCTTACACTCATCAAAATAATCCTTTACTAAATTTACATTATATCCTATTACAATTTTACATATTGTTTGTTACTAATTTTTATACATTTTGCTGTCATTTCCTCTTAATCTACTAACTCTAACAAGTATTATTTTCTTGTTATTAAACATTACCTTTCGGTATCATTGCACCATTGCATTTTTGAGATTTTAGTTACATTGAATATATTTATCTGTTATCAGCAATTATTATTAACTTCTCCTCACTCATTATATTCTATTTAGTATTTTTTACAAATTTCTTTACCTAACCTTTCTGACCTGACTTACTATACAATGTTACTGGTTTTAGGCCTATCATTACATTTTTATCTACTTCTGATTTTAATTTGTTACTACTTGCATTATTATAGAATCCTTCATTTGTTTATGATATGATTACACTAAACCCTTTTGTATCTCATTAACAATCATAGCCTTTCTGGCCAAGTTTACAATTATAATCAGCCTACTAACTAAGTACATGTACACAAACATTTAACTATATAAAGTTTAACAACATCTCTACAATGATATATTGATAATACATAAAATGAAATTAATATTAATTAATTGGTATTCTATTAAAAGAATTACTCCACTTGCTACACACAAAAAATAACATAACTATCATGATAATAATACAACATGATACAACGTAATAACAGGTACATTTTTATGAAATAAATCATGTAATACTTAATCATTCTCCTTTCATTTAAATTGTGCTATTAATTAATCATTACAACTATAAATACATAATTTATTATTGAATTGCACCTACCTGTTGAAAATTATCTTGGTCCAGGATTCTGTCACACGAACGTAGGATGCAAACGTGGTTTACGGGTTATTGGAATAACTTATGCTACTCATTGTTTGAAGAGAATTATGATTTTATTTCTTTACTTTAGAGAAAAAAAACTTTTGTTAGACTATTTCGTCAAAATTTGAAATGAAATATAAGTATAATGGTTCTCCGCTATTCGCTACATGATTGATACAATTACTATTCTATCTTATATTACCATCTTACCTTAATTACCTTAATATAGACATCAGACCGCCCAGTCTGCCTTTTCACACTCACACACACACTATATTAACACCTTACCCCTTGTTTTTATTTTACAAAATCATTTCGATTTAACTGTTCACTACCGAGACTCCGGCCGGACACGTGTTTCTTATCTCACCGATTCAATGCACATTAATTAACTTGTCGCTGACAACTTCACTTCGCCCGTTATAAATTTGGTAAGCCCATTGTTTCCTTGGGTCCCGGTCGGTATGAAAGCTGTATTATATTTAGTTGTTCATATTTTATAAAGTTCAGGCCGACCGGGCCCACGCGGCACTATCTGCGTCTGTAAGCGAACTGGTTTTCCATGGACTGACTTTATGCATGATGCCGGACATCAATGCCGTGCCTGCGAAACAAATTTCGTCGCCGCACAGCCTTTGTTGTCCAAGTTTAGTGGCTGTACACATGACACATCGGAGTTTTTTAGTGCGGGATGTCGACGATATTCCGTGAGCACTGTTCTATGTCACCAAAAGAGGTTGGGCTTAGACTTACATCCGTCGTTTATGATTATGTGCAATGCAAAAATCTCGCTTCCACGCCATGTTGAGTTTGCTACCATGGCGTCGTCTGCGCACATGCTGGGGTGGTGCGTTTGGGCGCGGACATCACACAAATGTAAAGTTCTTAGAATCGACACCGGGCACATTCTTTTGTAAAGGTTGCACAACCGTTACTGCGTACTGTTCCTGGGTTAGCGCAATGCTTTCATTCAAACACGTGGACTGGCCACACAGATGGACAATGAATTTAAAATATTTTTTAATAAATCCCCAAAAATTAATAAAATGAAAATTTCCTTTTATTTGACCCGTTACAAAATCATCGATTATTATAAAACTGTCTAAGTTAGTTTTTACATTATTTGTCAATGTCTATCGTTTACACCTTTCACTGAACATTGAAGTTTGTATTTATTAACATTATTAATTTTTTTTCTTTCTACCTTGTATTCTTATTGGGCGATAATTCATTTATTCAATAATGGGTTGTGTTTCTGACCTTTTACTAGCATGTATAATTATTATTTTTATTTTAAAACTTATAAACTTATTTATGTAATGTAGGGGACCATATTTTCGTTACGTTACAATTTATATATATTTATATATATATTGTAATATAACAGAGTATTGTGGGTTTTATTTTATGTGTTTTGAGTTTTATTTAGTGTAAATTGCCTCCACTTATGTCAAATACGGATCGGCTGCCGCAATTGATTTTGTCCTCGAGCGCCCCGTTCTTTTGCCAAATGCTTCAGTCCGTTCGCTGCTCACTCTCCTGTTGGATTACCTGTAATTGTCCTGTAAACCTTCAAATTATCTACAATGACAAATCCTTTGATTCCAGGTAACAATATTTATTTTCATTAAAGTTATTCAGAGAATCGAACAGTCGACTTGTGTCGAAATCAAATATGGGTCGGGTCGACTCTAGCCCTCAATTCGACTTTTACACTAACAAGTCCCAAATAACAAATTGTTTATAATATTATATTAATTCTCAGGGTTTAAGGGTTCTTTTAGACTGTCATTGAATTCAGCAAATACATACAAAAATACAATACATTACAAAGGTAAGTAAAATTTTAAAATCTTAATACTATATTTCGTTATTATTGGTTGCTATGGCAACCAGACTATAGGCAAAATGGCTGCCAAAAACGTTTGGCCACGTGCTGTCACAAGTTATTTTAAATTAAATGTTTCAGTGTTCACTGTTTTAGTTTTTAAGATTTTTCTTCAATAAATGATCGCTGGTGTTATTCTGTAAGTGTAGATAGTGTCTACGGTAGTGTTGTGTAATCGTACCTGTAGTGTTGTTAATGGTTACAGTTGACGTCACTCACAGGCGTTATAAAAGTGTGTTCATGGTGGGCAATCAGGATTTTCAAAGGTTCTGCATTTATTTGTGGGTTTGATTTAAATATTTTCGTCTTCTAATCTTCCACAGTATTTGTAGCTTCTATTAGTTATAATTTTTCAACTCCAACGGTCCAAAAAACATTACTTTGGTTTAATTAAAAACTTCTTCATTAGAGCTCATCTGCTCACTGCACTAGTTAACAATACAATACTATATTTCTATATTCCTGCCTTACTATTCAACGGTTCCGTGCCCTCACAATACTGGCCTGTGATTGGTCAAAACAGAGAGTTCATAAGGTCACGTGGTCAGTTTACAAGATTTAAACGTTCATCTGCCTATAAGAAAAATACTCCTTTTTCAGCTTTAAGTTTTCTTAAATTTAAATTACATCATTCTTTTCTTTATGTCATTATGAACATTTTGCTACCTCATTTGCTTACATTGGTTAATTATAAAGGGTGGTTTTTCACCTTACAAAAATTCTAATGTTGGGCCAATACTTTAATTATACATTTGTTATATCACTTTACAATTCCTTAAATTAATCTGATCTGTAATATTACTGTTAAAACAATTAGCTTCATCACATAAATTTTGTCCCTTTCCTGTTTTATCACATTGGTTTACTAATCTATTCGTTTCTGACGTTAGTTCCCTTGTATGGAATTTGTGGCCTAGGCCATCAATAGCATTTCATTAAAATATTCTAAATAACATTTATTATTACCTAGGTTTTTGGTTTTGAACCTTTTTTTCTTGAGTTACATTTTATTACATGAGTCTTGACCCTTAACAAGTTTTCACAATAGTTAAAAATGACATCTTTTGACTTATTACTTAAAGTAGTGTTTACATGGACAAGTTTACAATCATAAATTAACAAATAATATAATTAGAACAAAATCTTTTAACATGTTACCTACGAGGTATTGCCTTCACGGCCAAATTCTACATTTATATATTGACAAATAATTATAAACTACTTGGTGTACCATTCTTCCATCCTATCAATCTTATCAAGCACTACTGGCTAATGAATAGATTATTGTTCATAGGTCCTGGTTTCTAATACACATTTTCTTTTTTTGCCAGTAGGCTCACACAAACTTAAAATGTAGTTTATAAATGTTAATAACTATAGGCTTTAGTGTAGAACACAAATACAACTACTTACACCAAAGCCTTCACTAACATCTCAATCTGAGATGAAACCCTTCACCACAATTCACTATTGGTGTTATTTATGGGTTTTCCTTTTTTTTTTAAAGTAATTAACCTGCACTTATTTTGTCACCACCCCACTGACACTTATTGTATTTATAACATATTTAAATAATAATAGGGACTGTTAACTTTATTCCCCACTCCTTCACATTCACTCATTAACATACATAAAGGTTTGTATGTATTTTCTTTACTTGCTATAATACATTTTAATTATTTATTTTATTATTTGTATCTCTTATCTTTTATATTGTACAGTCTTTTCTGTAAGTAAGGGTTGTTCGTCTTTATCTGGTTTTAATAGGGTAGTTTTGGTGATTCTACCTACTGAATTGAGCGGTTTTAAGATTTGGGATGGGGCTACTATTCTGTCGCATTACTATATATATATATATATACAACTATTTCATTAACGACTCGGAACACAAAGTTTTTTATGAGTAAAAACATAAAGTTTTATCTTACAACCTGAACCGGTTTTCACTTTTAAAAAGCTTAAAGTGAAAACCGGATCAGGTTGTAAGGTAAAACTTTATGTTTTTACTCATAAAAAACTTTGTTTCGAGTCGTTAATGAAATAGTTGTATTTAGTTAAGTAACGGGCACGTCATGGAAAACGAAATCCAAGAATATATATATATATATAATAACACCTTCTCTTTATATATTATATTTATCAATTTACATATACCTCTTTGTTGCGGCGACAAAATATATAAAGACTTTTCTTTCACTATTACACTACTCTGTATAAATATAATGATAGAAAAATGTTACTTACCCGTGACTTTTTACTTTACCTGGGCGCCAGAACAAATCCCAGATACAAATGACACGGATTCAGCTTAGCTCAGAGCATAGAGACACACTATCTCAGGATTCGTTCAGTGAGTGTGTAATTCAAGGGGAATCGTTACAAATAACACTTTAAAATTTGTTGAAGTTTGTTTAATTAACGATTAAATGTTATTTTATTAATGTTCTTTCAAAGCTAAGTTAAGGACTTATTGCTAACCTAACTCTTATTATTAATAAGTGTGTGTGAAAAATGAAGATTAAAACGTCCAAACGACCAATTGTTCTTATCTGGTTTATTTAGGAAAAATTATATCTCCTAAACCAGTGCTAAAGAACAGGTCTGCAATAATTTGCACGTTCAATACTACACCTCACTCTCCATTCAACACTCCTATATTACGTAATTACTAATCTTAATATTTAAATACAAATATGAATTTACTTAATGTCTTTTAAAAATTGTTTATTGATTTTATTATTTATTTTGTTACTTATTTGATTGATCAATGAATATATTTCTTACTGATTGATGTGTCGACCGTAGATAGGAATCCGTAGAGATCCTCCTTTTGATGGTTCAGCTCAGAAGAAATGATGTTGGCCAATGACGTTGACCGATGACTCTTGGCGCTGACAGATGCTGTAGCTACTCTGGTGCACAGGTCACTTCACAATTAATTAATTATTTAATTGATTAATTTTTTAATTAATTAATGATTTGTTACACAGCGAGAGTATTTATTAATGAACTTTACTAGTTCCTCTGCTACTGCGGACCACTTCTTGAACTGTTATTTAAAAAAAACTTTGTGTGGTTTGCGAAATGGAGCGCGTGTCTAACACACGTCTTGCCTATTTAATGTTCGAAAGAAGAGTGCTCGATACCCCAAGTCTGAGTTGGCGTCTCTTCTGAATACAGCTTTGTGATTGGTTGTTCCAAATAAATCATGCGTTTTCCATTTGAAACAACATCGAACAAGTCGACCAAATGCCCCTTAACAGGTTTGAGATGGTAGAGAATTACCGGCTAATTTCATACTTCCTCTGTTTGCAAATCGTTTGATTATGGGTATTTGCAAACGTGATTTCACAGTTCTGACCACAGAATATTATTGCTTAGGTCTTTCTCTGTAAGTGTGTGAAAACACCTAATTTGTACCTAGCCTAATTCTCTAGTTATTTCTCTTGGTGTTCTTCTTCTGTATAACTTCTGTAAATGTTAATTATATTGGTTGATATTTTGGCTACTTATAGAGCTTTAATTGCTGAACACTATGCAGGTTTCAGAATTGCTGTATATTTATTAGTTTTGAAGATATTGCAGTTTTAACTAATAAAAATAATTGAATAAAAATTCATGTCTGTGCCGGCAACCTTCGTAGCAGTGGCGATGTTAGACAGAGATAGCTGTGATTATACACTCTCTCTCTTGCTTACGCCGCTATACTCGCACAGTATGACACTTTCATATAACGATCTGATGGGTCGGCTTTATGAATCGTTATATATACCCCCACTTGGTATAAAAAAATTGATTATTTAAGAAATACATTAATTTTTTTTCTTCTTATAAAGTTACGCACTTTTTAAAATTTAAAACTTGCACTGTTGGTTTTGCTCGCACATATTTTGCACTATTACAATTTTGCTTACTTCTACCTTATAACTAATTATTACAATAGGTTACTAATCCTAACATGGCATACACATATTAGAGATTTATATGAATATTAATGCTTTAATCACAAGTTTGATTTAATTGATGGCAATGATCAAACGACAATACTAACATTTATTTAACTACTACTTATTAACATTGACATTGCTTCAAAGACATTTATAAATATTTGTTTGACTACGTTTGATTCACATACCTCATTAGCTCAAACAATTGTTTCTTTATTGCTCTATATTTTGTCTACATTTCCTCAAACTATCCCCATGGTACTTTCATATAATTTTGTTTTTTCAACATCTTTTAATATGTATGTGTACCTTGCAACCTGCTTTTCTATTTTATTAAGGTCCCACGAATATCGGAAAGAACTTGGCCGTGGTATTATCTATGGCAGAGGATACAGGATTCGCTTTCACTAGCACTTCCTCTCCTTCCACAAACCTTACCAACTTGTGAGTACGATTATATCGTTCTACCCTCTTTTGGCCTTCTCTCTGTATTCTTTCTTCTGCTATTCTGGTTTTTACCTCATATAGAATAGGTAGATTGTAGTTGGGTGGACTTTTTATGGTTTTGGTCCATACATGTACTGGTTCTTTGTTGATAAATAATTCTGAAGGTGTGTACCCCGTTGTTTCATTACATGTATTTATTAATACAATCCGAAATAAAACTCAAATAATCTACCCATGCAGAATGGTTCTGATAGCACAATATCCTAAAATATCTACCTAATTCTCTATTTATTCGCTCAGCTAAATTAGCTTGAGGGTGACGTATTGATGTAAGAATTGGTTTTATATTGAGTTCCTCCAAGGTTTAATAAAGACAATTAGAAGAAAGTGTTAGAACATGGAAATAGTGGAATTAATAAAAACTAAGAAACAAACAAAAAATATCATAAAATATATGCTATCAATAAACAGAAGCAGATTGCAATAAAAACCAGAGAAGAATAAAGAATTAATAACAAAAACTTTATATTTGATAAACAATGATAATTATATTAATAAAAGAGCTTCCCACCATAATAAGAATTGAGATAACCATAAAGCTAACAAGTCAGATGAATAACTGAGATAGGAATATTAACAGATCTGAGCAATATACGAAGTGAAGTATCCAGAAATATTTTTCTTAAATAGTCATAAAATGGACTATTCTTAAATAATTTTTTAATAACTGTCTGTAGATAAATCCAGCAATATTAATATGTTTTTGAGCAGAGATGATTTGCCTCTGTACTCAAATAGAAGTGAAGTATTGGCCAGCAGAGTATGTAGCCTACAGTGCCTCTCTGAACTGCCCCAGCTCACGTGTTAGGGAATGATAGGGAATAAATATCCCAGGGATAAAACACCAAGTTAAGAAAAATGAAAATAAAATAATAAATATGAAACTCAGATGACTATTACTATCAAGGAAGATCAAGTAGGAATAAAATAAATGTAAGCTCGAATATGTATAAGAAAAATTTAGAAAAGGAAGGAAGTCAAGAATAATAAAAAATATAATAATTATCATAAGCAATTATTTCAGACAAACCAAGTATAGTCTGAACTAATCACTTTTGGAGGAGGGCAATATGTAGCATGCCAGATAATCCACTAAGTAATAATTCCATTCTGATCATAAATAAATTTAAATTACATTAACTCAAAAGAAAATTCAAAGGAAAATAATTAAATATCGAAGGGAAATACCACCATAAAGGAAAAAGTAAAATTAAATCATAAAAATGCAACAAAAATGTATCAAGAAAATTAAATCCGAAGAAACTAAAATAAAATCAGGATAATACCCAGGTAGGATAGGAGCAGGTAATAAAGAAAATACCCCGAACCAACCAACGGACATAATAAAACCAACTTACCTTGGAAAACCCAAGAAGGAAGAAGTGAAGAAAAGAAGATGTAGGATGGGAGAACTACGAGGAATACCCATGAAAAACCTATTACTAACAATAACAAACACCGAACCAAATTTTAATGTCACCCAAGAAAGTATAACACCCCAAAACCTCATAGAAATGTAAAATAATTATAAGCAAAAGTGTTTAGTAGTGTAAATAGAAGAGCACAAACTAAAGTTATTATATAATAAAATAAACAAATCTTCACAGTCTAAAAGTTTGGTCTTAGAATATTGTAGAACTCAAATATAAATCAGACCCAACAGTGTAAGTGAACCAGTGCAAGTGATTTCTATATAATAAACTTCAAGTAAAGGTGTAACTGTTACTTTAACTATGTACTATTAAATAACTTTAATGTTTTATATAAATAAAGAGATGACATATCATGAAATATTATTATGAAAATATTTCTAATGTTTCATAGAAGAGGCCACCTGTTATCAAAAAACATTCTTTGAAATGTAAATGATAAAGAGAGCAGGTGGGGAATAATTACTGTGACAGGGATTAAAATGTAATACACCATATAAACAGAAAGGACTGCAATCAAATTAAGTTTAAGAAAAAATACAAATTAAATGGCTAATTATGTTTGTGTTTAAAGCCTATGAACTCCACATTTCAAGGTGGTGTATAGAATAAGAATTATAATTAATATAATAATGTTTATTATGTATAACAGTGTTCATACACACTAAAATGTCTCTGTATGTATACCATACTAGTTTATAAAATATTAGTAATGTATTTCTAAAAATAGTTAAAACTAAAATGTCTAACTTTAAAGACTAATAATTAATTTTCAATATTGTTTTAGTATTATGAGCATGGATACAATGCTACATGTTCCAATAGTTATATAAGGAGATTTTATTTAATATTGTGTTATCTTTAGAAAGTCAGAAGGGGTATAGAAATAGTATTACTTAAAAAACAGTAAATGTAAAACCATAAAATCTAGGCCAAATAGGAAATTCCAATAACATAATAATTGAGTAAGGAAGTTAAATAAACCAAGTAAACTAATGAGATTTATATAAGGTGAATCAATCACCAACTATTATAACTAAAACTATACTTTAAAAGAATAATATAAAAAGAGGTACAAAATTATTAAAAAATTTGCAAATGTAAAATCTAACAATTTCAGAGGAGGAATAGTAAATTCATGAATTATAACTAAAAGAATGATCAATTGATAAATTTGTAAGAAATTAAGGAAAGTTAAGATTTATATCAATCTGAGATTTATTAATATCATATTTATAACACATAAGATGGCTAAAATTTTGGACAAGAACAGGAAGCAGATATTGAGCCTATATTTCCAAAATGACAGAAATATAGCAATTTTAACAAAAAACTATAAAAATGGACTATTATATGTCAAATTAAACAGAAGGAGTTAAAGAAACCGATTATGTATTTACTAATTCATGAAAGTAATCAATAACCAAAATATATTCTGAATATAATGTACTGTAATCACATGCACAGGAAGTGAATAATAATTGAAACAATACTTTTCTAATATTAACTTGGCAAGATGTTTCAGAAGACGAAGGAAGTAAAACAGTTCTTAATTAACATTCGAAGCGAACGGTTGATTTAAGCTCGCGCTAAGAACCTATATAGCGAATACTTTAATGGCATATACAAAATAAGCCTATCATGCAGTGAAAAACCGAGAGTTACCGAAATAAGTATAATAAACTTAAAATCAATGAACACAACCACCACGAACAGTGAAAACAATTAATACGGAACAGAATATAAGTGAAATAAACTAATAAAACTATAAAACACGAAATATAACATAACCAAACAAACTTCACATTTTTCAACAGACACGTAAACAAAGTGAACACACTTAATACAAAACATTTAAAGTCAGTGAACACAGAACACTTAACCAGGACACCTCTAACAACACAATAGACATTATTCAATATTGCGGAAACGAGGAAGCAGTTGTGAAGGCATCTTTATTATAAGAAAATTTCACTACATCGATTCCAGTTTTACCGAACAGCGAGCAAGCCGCCATTTTGAGAAATCCCATCATGCAAAGTGTCCACAAGGAATGAGATCTGTCGTCACGGCAATTGGTTTGACTTTTCAATTTTATAAACATTATATATAATAAACTAATTTTGTAATTATTAATTATTAAGATTTATTTTGTGAATGTTATAGTTTCTATACTTGTCCCTTCTCTGACTATTATAATTATAACCGTTCAAAGAACCATTCGAAAATATTTGTATAATATAACATGTATTTATTATTTAAATTATTGAACATCAAAACGAAACATAAATAAAAATTTTTAAAATAAAATTTTTTTTTTCCTTTTGTACAAGACAAAGGTTATATTTGTAGCCGCGTAAACAGTGACTTGTTACAATATTGCAGTATTTAAGAGAGACCATTTACAACTTAAAAAAAAAAAAAATTAAACACAAAACAATTAACTTAAAAAACAACAAAAATAATTGGGTTACAATTTTATGAACCCAACAGTGGGGCTTAATTAGGCGAGAGTTTTGAAGAGTATAAGGAGTCTCTTTTATGTTACAAATTGGCGCTCAACTAGTGGGCTTTAGTTAAGTAAAAAATCGACTATATCGCTACTACGTAACTTGAGCAGGCGACTATTAGAGGCACAGGAATGCATACGAGAGGTGTTTCTAAAAGGATAGTGAAGGACCAAGAAACGGAAGAAGATAGACGGGAAGAAGAAGCAGAGATAATTACAGACACCGAAATGGAACAACAGGCGGGTGATAAAGAGGAAGCCATTCAAAACTTCCCCAGACAAAAAAACATTCGACAGTTGCAATCATTTCTAGGAGTGTGCAACTACTACCGCAAATTCCAAAGGAACTATTCCCAATTAACAACGAGGTTCAAACACTTACTATCATCTAAACATACATGGAAATGGAAGGAGGAAGATGATGAGACATTCATCTTAATTAAAGAAAAATTTTTACAGAACATCATTCTGCATCATCCTGATTTTGATAAGGAATTTTTTATAAATTGTGACGCCAGTGATGTGCGTCTTGGTGCCGAACTGTACCAGGAAGACAGGGAAGGAGATCACCAAGTAATAAGCTTTGCCAGCAGGGTATTAAATCGATGTGAACGAAACTACAGTGTCACGGAAAAGGAATTATTGAGTGTGGTATTCGCCTGCGGTAAATTCCGCACATACATATTAGGTTACCCCTTAACAGTACGGTCCGACCATAACTACATATCATTCATACAAAGGTGTAAGTTAAGCCATGGGAGAATAACTCGTTGGATATTGGCTCTCCAAGAGTATAACATAACATGGGAATATGTGCCGGGTAAGCAAAACACCGTAGCCGACGCTCTATCTAGAGTGAACCTGGAGAGTGGTACTTTTGAAATTGAAAGGGAGGATGTTGGAAGAGTATATCATGTAATAACAGCCAGAGAAGAGCTAGTAGAAGTATTTGGCAAAATTCAGGAAGAACAGTCAAAAGATCAAAGA
Source organism: Magicicada septendecula (assembly GCA_034769895.1). Taxonomy (NCBI): domain Eukaryota; kingdom Metazoa; phylum Arthropoda; class Insecta; order Hemiptera; family Cicadidae; genus Magicicada; species Magicicada septendecula. The sequence goes on along the minus strand of CM068369.1, from coordinate 299,703,464 downwards.
TTATCCACCATACGAGAACGCCTCATCAATGACGATGCCATCATTGTCCAATATTATCAAATATATAACAGTTTAATTTTCATAAAATCCCCTGTCATGAAAAATAAGTGGAAATTGTATATTCCCAAATTAATGGAGTCATCAATAATAAATAATAAATATTGACACATGGGTCCTATCAAAGTAGTAAAGGCACTGGAGGAGCATGTGTATATTAAGGGTTTAAACAAAAAGGTAAGGGAAATAGTAAAAAAGTGTGTGATATGTCAAAAAGTAAAGGTGAGCAACGAGCGAAAGGAAGGGACTTTAATAACAATTACCTCGGAGAGGAAATTAGAAAAAACATTTCTTGACATTTGCGGGCCTTTCCCACACAGTGGAGGCAGGCACCGATATAAATATATTGTAATAATACTAGACCATTTCACACGATACACTAAAATGTACCCTATAAGTAAAGCATCCACCAATGTTATCGTTAAGGTGATCACAGAAAGGTATCTAATAGATGTAGGAACTCCATATTCTATAATAACGGATCATGGAACCCAGTTTAAAGGTCGAAAATGGAAATTAGAAATGGCAAATCGAGGAATCAAAACATACAAAACTTCTATTTACCATCCTAGCAGTAATCCGGCGGAAAGGGTACTCAGAGAGGTAGGGCGAGTCCTCCGTACTTATTGCTATGACAACCATAAAAAATGGGGTGAATTCATAAGTGAAACAGAAACCTTTTTAAATATTGGATATCACGAACTATTGGTGTTACACCATACCAAATGATGTTTTCAAAACTGCCACCTCGAGAAATTACTAATATGATACAATTCCCTGAAGGACCAGAAAAAGAACTCAACCTGACCCATGTATATAACAGGTTACTCCACATGATGGAACTTACAGAAAAAAACAGAATGCAACCAGAAGAAATATCATCAAATACACAGTCGGTGAAAAAATTTTAATAAGAAACAGGCAACAACCTAACAGTTCTGAAGGGATAGCTAAAAAATTATTGTTATTATATGTTGGACCTTTTTTAATAAGCCAGGATAACCAAAACAACACATATGTGGTGACTGACCCAATAAGTAACAAAGTAAGGGGTACTTATAACCAAGCTGAAATAAAAAAATACTACGATTAAGAAGAAAACATTCCCAGACACAAACTATAAGTTTATTTCAACTAAACGATATTCAGCTAAAATAAACTTCTTTTGGAGGGGGAGTATTATGTAACGTAACGAAGTTAAGGTCCCATACGTTACACAAAAACTTTATCACTATCAAAATAAAACAATACCCAATGTGTGCAATAATTAAGGTCAGGAAGGTAAACCTTCATATAATAAACAGATTAATAATACCTAGTAAGGTTACTAGGTAATAGAAAAATAAAATGTCTATAATTACAAACTATAAAGTGGTCAGTGGAAGGTGTCAGCTATAAACAGTGTCAAACAATGTAAAAATACTATAGACAGATTCATTAATTGTCTATAGATAATTGGTAGAATTATATACTAAAGAGAAGACTAATTAATTGTTATTTAAAATGTTATGATAATGTGCATGTTATTATATTGTGTCATGTTATTTTGTTTGCATGATATTTATTCTGTATTTTGTATGTAGCAGGAGTGAAGGAATTGCTTTGAGAAAGCATCAATTCATGGATGTTAATTTCATTTATGTTAAACTTTATAAGAGTAAATATTAGGATACTGACTTTTAATAAATAATAGAGATATTATTGGATTGTATTTGTAAGCTTGTCCATGAAGGCAATAATTGTTAATAAATTGCCAAGGGGTCATTGTAATTATATTATAAAAAAAAGGGTTCAATACTAAAATAAATAATAATAAATTGAAATCAGGATGAAATAAAATCAGAATGATTGGCCATAAGCCAGTGACACATTGTACAGTAGGTCAGGTCACAAAGGTTAAACAAAAAAAAATTATAACACATGTAATAAAACAAATAGGCCTAAAATTAGTATTTTGTAAAGGGAAAATAATACCTATTAGACTAAGTCGATCAAGAAGAAAAGGTAGCAAAATGTATATAGTTTAATAACACAGATTATGTGAAAGTTTTATATGATGTAATGTAATTTTAATAAGGGAGTATTTTATTAAATAAGTGCAAGAATATTTTCTAATTACGGCTCTAGGATAACAAATATTATCCAATAACAGAACAAGAAATGGTTGTCAAGGACTACAAAATAGGAGATATCTTGTTGATTCAGACTCAATTGTTATATGTGAATGGGTTGAGTTCAGTTGATACAAATTTATAAAAGAAACCAAAAAACCTAATGAATAAAATCAATATAAATCAAATTTCATAAATAGTAATCCATTAAAAAGGACAGTGGATCAACTTCCGAGGCTATCACTCAACAAAGATAATTCAATCTACCAACAAAGTTAAACGAATTTCTAAAAAAATAAATTAACCAACCTATTAACTGCAAATGAGTAATAATGAAGATTAACTATAAATAAATGAAGACAATCCATAGCCTGGAGATGCCAAATTAATTAAATATATTAAAAACAAACAAAGAAATTTAAAATAACGTCCAAAACCTCACTTTTCACAACCGAACGAAGTCTTAATACTACACAAATTCCATTGGGACCTGTAACCACTAGAACCGTGAAGATTAACGAAGATCAGAACTGAAACTTCTACTACATCCTGGGACATCAATACCAAACTTTTATTGAGAAGCTGGAGGCTGATATTTTCCAGACATTGACTCAACATTCTGCTCTCGTCTCTGCGTAGCGAAACACAGCCATATTAAGTATCTTGTCAACGTACGGTAAAAAACCAGCTTATGTTTGAACTTTATATAATAAGATTTTATAACTAAATTGTAATACCCAGTAACCTTAAATTGCATTACCTGACCTTACTAATAGTCACAAGTTGTACCCTGAGATTAAGAACAAATTAAAAAATATAATTAAATTTTAAAACATCTAAATCCGAATTCAATGACGAATCGATTCAATCCTGTGTAATCAATGTGTTGTATCTGTGGCATGAGGAAGCATCTGTTTTGAATTAAAAAATATATAAAATAATGAATCCTTCTTGAATTTGACGATTTCTTGTTATTTGTAGAGTAATTAGTGTATTTCGAATAAGTTGTAATTTACAGAGAAAGGGACGTGAGAAATACAGTAAGCGGAACAATTAACCTATAATAACAGGCTAATTGTAAACAACAGCGCTCGTCCGCAGACAGCTGGTGAATACGGGAGAATAGAAAACTAATTTGTTTCATCCGCTCTCCTCTCTCCGCTCTCTCAATAGTGTATGTAGACTAGGCTTGAAGAATAACGATTGAATTACCCAATATATTAACTGGAGCAGAGCGTTATTCCTTCGTAAAGCACTTAAGAACTACCTAATATAGAGATATTATCTCTAATTGAATAATATCACCCATATAAAATATTGTTTCCGTATAAATAGATTGATATTTCAGTATTTAAGAGAGACCACTTACAACTTCAAAAAAAAAACACAAAACAATTAACTTAAAAAACAAAAAAAAATAATTGGGTTACAATTTTATGAACCCAACAGTGGGGCTTAATTAGGCAAGAGTTTCGAAGCGTATAAGGAGTCTCTTTTATATTACAATATTCATTTTCACACTTTTTTGTAGGCCTACACTGACTTTGTCCGTGGACTTGCTTCAACACCACCTTTGAGATGGTCGTTAACTGGGGCGAATGGCAACAGGTAATTGTATACTATCCAGGCCGGTCACGTGGTTCCCCTCGTACTCTGCTTCCCCTCTCATCTGAACCCATCGAAGAATCTAGAAGTTTGTAAAAGCCAAAACTGCGTTTTGTTATTGGAAAACACGTGTTCCATTCGTGATATTATCGTGACGTCCGACTGACCACAAAATTTCCTTACCTTACAAGGTTCGGTTTAGTTAGTTGAGACGGCAATGCCTACGTCATACTTGCTTAGTCACCATTCAGATGTCTAAATTCATATTTTACCAAGGGTTACATTGATCGTAAATTATTGCACAATATTAAAATGATTCTACCCATTTTGTCCCGTTAGAATACCCCCTCAATGAGAGGTTTTATGTGGAAACATAAAAACTCTCATTGACAAAACCTAAAAGGATCAGCTCGAATATGGTGCCATGACCCCCCTTATTTTCTTATTAAAATCATGGTTTACTCACCCCCTGATCCAGTGACTGTGGCCGCACCTGCATGACTTTACTGGACTTCCTGCCTTAGGATCCCAACACCGTAAAGCCAGACAGGCACTAGACGCCCCTGCCCTGATGCGCTGGCCAGCACAGGGTCACCACCACAGTACCACCAGGCTCTGAAACAATCAACAAAACATTAATAAATGGCCTTTCACTATTCCATATCCTTAACTGATTTGGTTTCCTCTTAGCCGTACTGGTTTGCCTTTTTCGAAGTATTGGCTTTTTATCTTACCTATCTAAATGCACACATAACATTGTTTAACATTTGTTTTACCCTTAACACAACATAATACCTTTTCTTCCCAACATCTAACATTAACATACTCTTGGAAGTTATAATTCAACTCCAAAAACGATTCATCAATTCAATTATGCATTCAAGTTAACAACAATTTCATCTTACTTTTCTATTTAAACATCTCATTTTATATCTCAATTTCCTCATCATTAATGCAAATTACTACTGCTACCTTTATACACTACAAAACCTGGTTATTATAAAACAGCAAATTATGCAATACAAGTACAGTCAACAAAATGTGTATTTCACCACTTCATCATTAATCGTGTTATAACGATTTAATCATCAATCTTCTCTACTTTATTATTTGTTTTAAACTCATCCACTCACATCATTTCATAATATCCCCCCTTCTAAATAAACATTACCATCATCATGTTAACATGAAACATTTCACCTCTGAATTTGAATAAAAATTACAACTTCAATATTCATTCTCTATTGACTCTTTCAGTGGCCACTTTGTAACTTCAACTCTGAATTTCTATTCAACACTTTAATCATCAGACATGTTAATCATTTACCATTTTGTATACAATTCAAATCTACACAAATTTCTCAAATTTACTACCAAGATTACTATCTTGTAAATTAATTAAACCATCTCAAATTAGTTTAATTCCATTATAAAAATTCATAATTACATAAATGTCAATTATTACTAACAATCAATCAGAATTATTAATGTTGAGTATACATCATACAACACTCTGTATCCTCTGATACTGGACGATAATGTTGGTATTTAATGTGGGAATTGTATGAATGAAAGGTTGGCTAATCTGATCATAGTCCAATTCTGCTTGCAACGGCAAACATGACTACACAGTGCTCTGAGCGTTCGAATACAACAGACGTGACTTACGCTTGTTGCGTTCGGCTGTCATCTTAATTATTTTCATATCACGACTTATTATGTAGGCCTTAGGCCTAAATCATTTCATTTCATGTATCTTCGAGTGTTGCATAATTGCGCCTCATTTCTATAATGTAAAATTTTTTTTGCTCTAATGTGATTTCTCAGACACCATAATGCACAGAAGGCTTAGCTAACATTTCAAAATCTAAATTCACTTGTAACATTTACGCACAATAAATGTATTAAATTACAGTCCACTTATTCACAATTATTTTCTCCATCCTGGCCAATTTAATTCCAAGACATATTGTTAAAAGACGAATTCCGTCTATATTTTTTATATTAGTCTCAGGGTTATTTATTTAATTTGGGGTCTTGTAATTTGTTTATTATTATGATTCAAAAACTCGTACTTTATTATTAAGTTGTTGTTTAGTGATTTATTCCACCCAATTCAACCTATTGTTGAATCCGGTAGTGAATAAATCGGTTACTTACACATTTTATCGTCGTTTTAATTGTCAGTTTATTTGGTTTAGAAAATGTTTTTTATTCACTTCTTAGATTTGATTCACTTGAAGTTCCGTTGGCTCTCCGTTGATCAGCAGTGGTGAGATGATCCGTAATGTCCTGCCTATACACTAACATGAACATACACAAACATGATATTTACGATAATTTATACTGTGTGTGTATATATAGGTCGGTGCGGTTGGAAAAAATCATTCCATTTGAATGATTCGCTCTGGAAGTCTGGTACCAACCATCTCGTTTTTCTCACTAAGCTGTATTTACTGATTACAATAAAAGCCAACTCTTTCAAAGGTTCATATGACAATAATGATTTATTCAACTCTAGAACAATAAAATTTAGTACAATAATATAATTTACTTTCCTTTTGGTTAACAGTTAAATTCGAACATGGACTCTAAAACATTTAAAAATCTCAGGTTGGTATGACTGCATTTGGCTAGTCGAATAATTTTGTTGGTAAACAAATAGGTTATGAAGTGTTATTATTCTTGTAATTTCATTAATATTATTAGTAGTAGTAGTAATAATGGTAGTAGGTTCTTTGAGTCTGCAAAATACACATAATTAATAAAATTGCTACGGTTATAATAAGTAGATAAAATATAAACTCATTGATTATTAATTTGAAAGAATATAAAGTATGAACAACTGTTCATGGTTAAACATTGAATTTAAGATATGTTTGTGCAACCTTGTTTGTTTAAAAGTTATTAATTATTTGTTAACAAGTGATAATAATTATTAGAATTCAGTGTTATGGATTATTATCATCTTCTAGACTGGATGTACATAACTCAGGTATTTGTAATTCATTGGATATATTTATGCCACCCTCTGGTGTAACTCTTACTTAATTATTGAAATAAAATATTGAACACTCTTATCTTACTAATGGTTAGGGCACATACTCCCTTCATTGGTTATACAATGTCTATACTTATACTAATACATTAGGATTATACAAATGGTTAAAATTGTCGTTAATGAAAGCGTTCAATTTTGACATTGTTTATCTGTATTACAGAGTTCCCTTCCTTTTGGAATTGGGTATTTAATTGATTAATTGATGTTAATTCAATTCACTATTAGCGTGCTGTTATATGTATATTACTATACAATCATAATATAATAGTTGTGGGTATTTGATACTTGCGTAACTGGTCGTTCATAGTGTTTACACTTTTTCTTAAATTTTTTAATTAATTAAAATTCTTTAATTAATTAATTAAACTTTTATAACTGCACTACACTCACTCCTATGCGCATGTACTCTGAATTATTTTCACTTAAAAATATACTGCACTATTTTCTTTAGTAGACATAACCTCCACTCATGGTTTGAGGTTAGCGTATGTTTACATCTGGTCGCTGTCAAACGCACGTTTTTTCTGGATGAACGGCGTGCATGTAGTTCGTCTCGTTGCTGGTAAAAGACTGTCTTCACTTCCTCTGTCGGAATGATGCATTTCGTATTTTTTATAGGATCTGATTGGTCAATATATTTTAATTCGTCTATTTTTGGCGGGTTTCGTCAAAACAGACGCTTGCAAACGCATCACTTTTTGGTGTTGAGATTAAGAATTTTTGGTTAACATACCCACGCGCAAGGGCTCAGCATCATACAATTATTATTATAAGTCCAATATCTTACTATAACTGCACTGATGTCATTTTAATTACCCTCATTGTTTCTAATTTGTTATGACGATTATTTTGAATCCCCTCATCATATAGTTCGGATTCGGGGTTGCTGAAATCGCACTTGGTATATACACTTAGTGTCCATTAAGCTATTAATTATTATTAATACATTGTTTTTATTCCATATTCGATGGTAATAACGTATTCTTAACTTACTGTACAATTTTCCCTTAAAACTATGCCTTAATATTAATACTATGTCCGTCTTCATAGATTCAATCCTAGGTCTATGACTATACATATTTGTTTTTTCTTATATTTTAATAATACTAACATTTAACTAATTTCTAACATGGCCTATTTACACATTAATGGGTTTAGTCACTATTGACAGTGTTCTTTTTCCCTACATTATGAGTTTATTGCCTTAATTATTGTTTGTTAAGTAGGCTTGTCATACTTCATGAAGTTACCTTACTGTATGCTTGGTACTCTATACACATTATTCTTATTGTTATTCCAATGATAATTATAATGGTCTCAATGACATTGTTATCAATGTGCTGCAGTTCATTCTGCATTTGTATTTGTTATCACCTTGGTTTAGTAGTTATCAACACTGCTTGCAGCTAGTTGTTACTATAGTTTTGTTGTTATTATTGTTATTTTGCTTATTTAGATCTTGGTTGAATTTATTCATCTGAACAGTATTCTGTCCTACTTCAAGTTGTTAGTTGAGTTACTACTTTTGTATAATAAGTTTATAACATAATTTGGTTGCATCATGCATCTTTGTTATTACAAGCATATAGTTATATTGGATTACATTAATATAGCTTTTATATTTAGTTATCATATCATCTATTGTATACAAAACGTTCCTTATATCATCTAGTTACTTCCTAGCTCAATACATTCTGGTTTGATATTATTTTGGTTTGTTTTTCTTAAGTTTTAGTGAAAACTGGTTGCCCAGATTAGGTTATGTTGCATGTTTGGTAAGCAGTAATGTGTTGCTGCTGGCTGTGTATTTCTGCATTAATCTGGTTGATTGACTTTCATTCAATGTTTGTACATTGGTTATTGGTTATTATTATTGTACCTTTGGTTTACTCTTTTATTGTCTTAATTATTGTTAATTAGTGGGTTTTTACTAACATCAATCCCACTGTACAACTGGTCATTTATATTTTGGAACCTATTCTTCTTTTAACGTCTACACATCATTTAGCTAATATAAACTTAACCTATTCTTACTCAGTTTCTTGGTGACTCTTTATTTACAATACTTAGTCCTTATTGATTACAGTTTATTCTACATGGACAAGGAATATATTCATCAAATGAGTTGTGGTCAGTGTTGACTTTACCATACAGCTTAGGGATTTATATCATGTAATTAATTAACATTTCTTCTTTCTTCTTAGTAGAATTATTCCTTTAAAGGTTTATGTTAGTTCGTTATATTTCAATTTCTTTCCCTTTTTTCTTGTGTCTGGTCTGGATATCTTCCTTCTTCTTTTCTTCACTGATCTCTTTCTCACTCTTATTTATTTTATACATGATGTCGTCTTCACTTGTCTCCTTCGCGTTGTTTCTTCTTTATTGAGGTTGTTATCGTTGTGTTCTTCTCGCTGATTCTTCATTCTCCTTTTGTTTGGGTTTTCATTGTGTTCTTCTCACTGATCCAATTCTCTTCTTTTGTTTCCGTGGTTCTTCTCACTGGTCTATTGGGTAAGGTATGTCAGTCGTCTCGTTGTTAGTCTTCTTTTCTTCTTTATTGGTACATTTACTAGTAATTACTCCTTCATGATACTTCACTTATTTTAACATATGGTACTTTCTCCTTCTGTATCCATGGTGGTATTCTTGACCTTTTATTTATTCTTAACAGTAGTGGCTTTCAAATTTATTTTCGGTATGTTGGTGGATGTAGTGTTATATGTACCGTTACAATATTAAAATATCAACCACAATTCTTAACAGATACCTTATCATAATACCAACATAACCTAACACATACGTACATTTAACACCAATACAAATTTATATACAATCTACGTCATATTAAAGGACATTGTTTACCAAAACTCACTACATAATCTAGCCAAGTATTGAAACCATTAACTAAAATAATTAAATGTCCATCAACACCATATATCTAACCTCCATCATCAAAAATAAATCTGATATTACTCCTACACAATTCCTTTTTAACTAAGTTTATTATATTATCTTTTTTAATATAATGCCCATTTAAATCTGTTTTATCCATTATGTATTTATTTATTATCAAAATACCCTTATACAATATTGGTGTCGGGTTACATCAATATATGATAAGTACATCAACTACACTCTATATAAAAATTTTTTCCATCTTACTCTATCCATTGACAATGTCTTCGCTTCCCTCCAGCCCAAGCCTCTTTCTCTCAAAATGTTTCCCATCATTCTATCCCAAGTCAGTCGCGGTCTTCCTCTCTTCCCCCCCCCCGATTTTGCCTCCCAAACCTGTTTTTCCATTTTATCACTATCCATTCTCTGCATGTGTCCCCACCAGCATAGTTGTCTCTGTTCAATAAAATCCAGAATCGATATCACTTCCAGATCCTCTCTTATTTGTGTATTCCTAACTCTATTCTTCCTTGTTACTCCTACTACTCTCCTAAGATATTTCATTTCTGCTGCCTGGATTTTACTTTTTTGACTTTTGGATAGCACCCACGTCTCACAACCGTATGTTAAAACCGGTCTATATAGTGTTTTATACACTCATTTTCGTTTTTCTTGATATCCCCTTCTGATTTATAAATCTATTGTTTAATGCATAGTATACTTTTATTGCCTTTTCAATTCTTTCATTTAATGCGGCTTCTTGTTTCCCACTACTGTCTACTATAACCCCTAGATATTTGAATTGTTTGACTTGTTCTATCTTCACTCCTCCAATCTCTATATATATTACTTTCTCCTCCATTACCATTACCTTTGTTTTGGTCTTATTTATTTTCATCCTTTTTCCTGTAGAACTTCATTCCATATATTCAAATTACCCTGTAACGCCCTTTCACTTGTAGCCATTAGCACTACATCATCCGCAAAAGCCCCTTCTGCTACTTCTATACTTCGTAAGTTCCTGTATCCAACATGCATTTTCTTAACCTTCAGTGAACACTTCTTAATAGTGTTGTCCATATACAAGTTGAATAATGTCGGACTCAGTCCACCTCCTTGTCTTAATCCATATAGTCCAGTCAACGAAGGCCAAAAAAGGTGGAATAGGGGAAATAATTTGTGTAGTCACAAATTGTTGTACAGTGGTAGGGGGGAGTGCCTTGAACAACATACTAAATTTCCTGATCGGTGGTGAGGGAGAGCTGGGGAGGCAGAACGTTTAAAGGTCATTTTTTCACGTTTGTCTTGAATAACTCGAAAACCACGGCCTCTAGCGAAAAAGTGTCCATGTACAAAATTAAACTACATGAAATTTCCTACAAAAAAGGACCTATTCATTTTTTCTCTAGGATGAATAGTTTGCGAGATGCAGCGGTTAGAAAAATCACAGATTATTAAAAATAGTGTTTTAATGGTATAAAATTAATGTTTAATGTTAAATGAAGTGGGTTCAGACCGAATATTAAATGAATTAATATTCTCATTTCTCATTCATCTGTTTCTTTTACTGGTTGTAACACTTTTAGTGTTAAAAGATTTTAAAAGATATTATTTTCCTAAAATTGTGTATTGAAATTACTTGCATTTTACTTCTTCTAGAAACAGTTTCTTGTTGTCCAGGATTAAAGAGATTCTTGTAATTAAATTAATATGAAGAACGCGTTCCTTTATGTAATGATAAACTCGAGAGATTGTCGAGTGTAATTAAGGAGTGGAAGTGTACAGTTTGCAAATTCCACTGCGATAAGAACGGTCAGGAAGGCTGTAGTTTTTTAGTCTCAGCAGTACACAAGGACAGACCACACAACACTCAGATATGTTTATGAAACCGCGCGCGCGGCTGGTTTCCCCTCTACCAACAGTACCAACCACGTGCTTAGTAACAAACAACTTGACCCTCGACGAACACGAATGCTAGTTCTAATCAACCTCCCCAACGCGTCCAGTTCTCTTATATGAGTCGACAACATAACTTTACTGTGCTCGTGTTTATATAGTTGAGTTATTTTCAGTTTATTATGTGAGTACTTATTTGCAGTTATTAAGTGAGTTTTTTACCTAAAGTAGGTACCTATAAACAATGGCTGAGAAGTGTTTAATTTGTGAGTGTGATGTTGTCAGTGATCTATGTAACGTTGGTGAAAAAGGGATACGTGGATTGGTGAATGCAAGTGATTTAAGAAAAGATGGGAAAGCTGAAGGTTTCAGGAACCAGAAACACGGTGTTATTCATGAATCTTGCAGAAAAGAGTACACCAGATCTGACTCAATTAAAAGATTTCTGAGAGAAGCTCTTTCAGAGCAACAGCTTTCAACTTTCATGGTGCCCAACATCGAGAAATCCAGTCTGGGATAATTTCCGTGAGATTGGGAGGATTTCATACACTCATGTCCTTCATGGGGTGCATTGGTCACACAATGGCAGGGTCTGGGCTGAAAGAAGTTATGTCTAGTTTATGCTGCAAATTCAGTTGACAAGATCTTAGCTGGGCATGCTTACAGAAGAACCGTTCGAGGACATTTACTCATTCAAGCTGTTTTACCTCGGATCGTTCTGGAAGAAGCCAGCGTCTCAGGAGAAGAAAAGAAGGAGATTATCAGCATTTTGAGCAATATGGAAGATCTTACTGTACAAAAGGTTGAGGGGGATGCTTGGTTGGCATCAATTTTAAATAAATTCAAGAATGAGCTGGATTGTGTCAAGGAGAACGGACCTACCGCTGCTTTGTGGGTGCAGTATTTTAACATGGTTTCATTGATGAAGAAGTTCATAGATTCTGAGTGCCGTGGTGATTGGAATGGCCACTTGGCCTGTGTTCAGAATGTGATACCATTCTTCCATGCAAGCGGTCATTTTCAATATGCAAAATGTGCCCATCTTTACGTGCAAGACATGCTAGCCTTGAAAACTAGCCACGCACATGTGTTCAAGGATGTGCAGATAAGGGTTATTTCACCATGCCGTAAAAGTGAACGGTGAAACAGTGACTGTAGACCCTCTGACAATTTTCCAAAGAACTGCCATTGCAAAAAAGAGTGATGAAGATGTTGCACAGCTTATGGAATATGAATTATCTCCATTCCCGTTGGCTCTCTTTAATGAAGGGGGAATGAGGAAAGGAAAGAAGTCTTCTCTCTACGATGCTTTTCCAGAGGATAATTATGCAACTCATGATCTAAGAGCGAGCACCAAAGTAGTAGACGGAGGCTTCCTCCTTCACCGTGTGAAATGGAATGTGGGTACCAAGTTTTCTGTACTTTGCGAGCAATACATAGCCTATGTACTCAAACATTATGGTCAAAACTGTACTGTGGTTTTTGATGGTTATGGTGACGTCAACAGTACAAAACGAGCAGAGCAGAAGAGAAGGGGCCTCACAAAAACTTCAGTTGACATTAATTTTAATGAAAGCATGAATGTCACTGTTCAACAGGAGCATTTTCTCGCAAACGAAAATAACAAAACCAGGCTTATACAACTCCTCAGTGACAAAATGACAGCAAGGGGAATAGAAACAGTAGTTGCTAGAGGGGATGCTGATGGCACTATAGTGAGATGTGGGTTAGAGAAAGCTGCCCTACACCCAACTGTCACAATAATAGGGGAAGATGTCGACTTGATTGTTTTACTCATTGCTTTTGCACGACCAGGGAGCAACGTATACTTCATGAAGCCTGGCAGGGGCAAGGTGGAATCAAAATTGTTTTCAACAAACAAACTCCAACAACTTCCTTTTGCTGAAACCATCCTCCTTCTCCATGCCTTTAGCGGGTGTGACACCACCTCCGCCATTTACAACAAAAGCAAAGGAGGAATGGTTAAGCTGTTCAGCAAGATTTCCAGGCAAATGAAGAAAATATCCGACATCTTCGCTAACCCCTCAACACCAGCAGACAAAGTTGCACAGGCTGGTGAGAAGATGTTTTTAGAAATGTACCAAGCGACTTCAGATCAGCAAGCTCTGAATAAACTCCGGTATGCTGCATTCCTAAACGCATCAACGAAGCCAAAACCAGACCTCGCCTCACTGCCACCAACCAGAGGAGCTGTGCACCAACACTCTTTTAGAGTTTATTTACAGGTATATTAATTTTATTAACTTACTGTTTTTATATAATGCTTTTTACAATACTATTTCTTGTTACTTACAGCGGTTTGGTTACTTACTTACAGATACAGCAATGGCTCGACAACCCCCTAACCCCGACCAAGTGGGGATGGAACTGAGGGGAGGATGGATCGCTCACCCCAGTAACAACCAAAGACCCAGTAGCACCTGAAGCGATACTGAACAACATCTTTTGCAGATGTTCTACTGAGTGTGGGGGACGATGTGGATGCCGAAAAGCCGGTATTCCATGCTGCATGGTGTGCGGCACGTGCCACGGTACATGTACGAATGGTGCACCGTTACTCAATCTGCAAGATGATGATGACGATGATGATTCAATTGTTGATTTTTGAAATGTACATATTCAAGATAAGATGTTTGTTTTTAATAAGTAATGTAGTTTTTCTGTTAGTTTTAAGTTCATTTAACATTAATTTTATACCATTAAAACACTATTTTTAATAATCCGTGGTTTTTCCATCCCCTGCATCTCGCAAACTATTCATCCTAGAGAAAAAATGAACAGGACCTTTTTTGTAGGAAATTTCATGTAGTTTAATTTTGTACATGGACACTTTTTCACTAGAGGCCGTGGTTTTTCGAGTTATTCAAGACAAACGTGAAAAAATTACCTTTAAACGCTCCCCCACCCTCCGCTCTCCCACCTCCAGTCAGGAATTTCAGTATGTTGTTCATGGCACTCCCCCCTACCATTGTACAAAAATTTGTGACTACACTAATTATTCCCATATTTTTCTTTCATTGACTGGACTAATAGTTTGTTGTAAATCCTAACGACCTCATATTTTTACCAATTACATAATTAACATTATTTTTGTATAACCTCTGTACTACGTTAATTATTTTAATCCTTATTCCTCTATTTTTTAAACTTTCCCACATTTTTGCTCTAGGCACACTATTGAAAGCGTTCTCAAGATCAATAAAAGCCAATCATACCAATTTATCTTGTTGTATCGACTTCTCAGATTCTCAGCTATCTGTTGCAGAGTAAAAATGTGATCCTGCACACTTCTCCCTGATCTAAAACCTCTCTGCGATTCCTCCAAACTATTTTCTAAAATTGGGACCTACAGTATTTATTATTAATTATCTGCTCATAAACCTTAACAATTGTATTTAACAGATTGATACCCCTATAATTATTACAATCTCTTGCGTTACCTTTCTTAAAAATAGGAACTATCAATGCTTCCTCCCATTCTCTTGGTATGCCTACATTTGTCCACGCTTTATTGATAATTTCTAAAAGTATTTCTTTCCCCTTTTTCCACATATTCTTTGTCGTTTCTGCTGTAATTTTATCTGTTCCAGGTGATCTCCCACTTTTAAGTCCTTTAATCACTATTTCTAATTCATGAATCGTTATTTTTTCTTCTTCTGCAACTTCACCATCCTCTCTATCTTCTTCTTCATTAATATTGACTTTATGATCATCTTTGTTGATTTCCTTACCACCTAGTAATCCTTGAAAATATTCTTTCCATCTATTCATTATATTGTTTCTTTCTGTCAATATTTTCCCATTAGCATTATATATATATATATATATCATTCTCAGTTTTTCTTTTCTAAAAGATTTCAATACTCTGAAGAAAAGCTTTTGATTTTCCCACCTATCTCTTTCCAATTTTTCTCCAAAATCTTTCCATGCACTCTCTTTCGCTTTTCCAACTAATTCTTTAACAATTTTTCTTTGTTGCTTATATGCTTCATAGTTATCCACAGTTCTATTAGCTGTATACTTTTTCCATTCCCTTTTCTTCCTTTTAATCTGCTCTTTTATTTCATTAGTCCACCATACCGTCTGTTTTCTTTTATTATTCATTTTAGTAACACCACAGACCTCCACTGCTGTATCTATAATTATATCTTTCATTATTCTCCAGCCTTGGTACATATTATCATGCCTTATATTTTCACTTACCTTTTGTGATTTTTGCTCGATCACATCTTTAAACCTATTACTTACATCTCTACTTTTCAGTTTATACGATCTGATAGATTTATATTCTATAATTCCTTCTCTATTGTATATCTGTTTTTTATCTAAACATATTCTACTATAATTGTAAAATATTTTCGTTTTTGACTCTCCAGCTCCACCAGTAGTAATCTTTCTGATACTGCTTCCCATTTCCGTATCTGTCTTACTAAATCCTTGTGAATTATGCATCCCACCCCCGCTGCAGCTCTCTTATCTTCATCTACTCCACTATATATAAGTACCTACGTGATCACCATTCATAATAATCTTACCCCTTCCTTTTAATTAGTTTCGCTTAATGCTAAAATTTCTAATCTATATCCTACCAATTCTTTAATTATTTCCTCCTCCTTATTATATAAACTTCTGATGTTCCATGTTCCTAAATTCTATTTACTTCATGTGCTCTCCCCTTTATCCTATCCAGTTTCTCTGCTCTGTTCGTTCCCTTTATGTCCGTCCTCTCATTACTACTCAGTTTTTTGGTTTAGCTATGTCCAACTTCCCTTTACTCTTATTCCATCTCCATTCTATTCCATCTATATTACTTTGTTGTACCGTTTTTTAACTTCCCTTCCTTTTTCCCTCTCCTCCTTTACCATCTTTCTTAACTGTCTTTGTATTTCTCTTTCCTGCTTCGTTAAATCATTATTAATGTATATTCCTTCAGTACCTGTATCCTTTTTTAATTTATATTTATTTTCTAGAATTTTCATCTTATCTTCCTCCTCCTCCCATGTTGGGCACCAATTTTGTAATATAATAATTACACGGGTTATTTTAGCCACACGTTGGTTAAATCAATTTGTAAGAAACCGGAGTTATTACTCCTTTAGTTGGTTATTTACTTAATTTATTAATTTTGAAATAAGTTTATTATTTATTGAATCGTTGATTATTTAGTTTCAATTTATTTTATTTACTTTTGTTTAATTAATAAATAAGAATTATCAAGCAAAAACAGGTTGTCGCTGAGTTTGCGGTTTTGAAAATATCGCCAAAAATAATTGTTCTTAATAATTAAAAGTAGATTGTGTGGGTTCTTCACAATCGATTGGTGATCCGACTCAGTCTTATAGGTTACCTTGCCTTTTCTAGTAATTGCTTGATGTTCTTTATCCTCGCCGCATTCCTCTTCTTGCTTATCGCCTGCAAATCCTTTATTTAAATTTACTTTAAAGAAATAACATGCTTTGTAAATTAACAAATCAATTTATTTGATGATTTTTAAACTCAGGGTAAGTACAACGGTTCGTGAATCGAACGGGATAGTAGCCGTATCAACTCGTTCACCAAGCTCGACTCGAAAAAATGCAAGGTTTAAAATGAATTACAATATTATTTTTTATATCAGGTCACGGATACTTTGAGCTGCTAAGAAAGATCAGAAAATGCTTATGGACAAAATACAATGCACCAAAATTAGTTAATTAACATTCTTAATAAATAATAAAACTTAAATAGTATTAATTTAAAAGTATTACAATTCTGTGTTTTGTTCCAAGTGTCACTCGAAATGGCAGACGATGTTTTAACAAAATGGCTGTCGGCCAGCGTCTATGCGTACCGAAATCTGCTTCACCTATTTTCTTTAAATTAAATAGTGTTTTAATGGTTTTATGTCCACAATGTTATTAAATAAAGGTTGGTTGAAGTTCACAAGTGTCTGGATTAACAGTGTTTTTGGTGAATCTTGTGTTGTGTATGTAAGGTTATTTCGTTATGAGTTTATGAAGATATCTCACCACTCGACAATACAACTTTTGTATTAGTTAGTAAATCGTTGTCTTGTTATTTGGTCTTCAATTATTTCTGTTAGTATGGTTTGCCTGTATAATTCTTTAATGTTTTTTCTTAATTTGGTATCGACATCTCTTTATTTTTTACTTTTGGTCATTAATTATTCATCAAAATGTGATTCTCTGTTACATGGAGTTCATCTGTACAGCTTGAGTTTTAACAATAGACTAATTCGAAAAATCCGTTAGTTAGCGATTATGACCAAGCTTTTGTGAGCTCTGATTGGTTCTTATTCCTGACCCCTGGTCACGTGACGTTAATTATTCGAAATCTGTAAATTTTAAATCCGTCACCTCAAATTACTCCTTATTTATTTTTAGATTAAGTTAAATTTGGGTTATACGACGTTGTTGTTTGGTAAAATAGAATTATTTTGATACCGAATGTGGCCCATTTCGGCCCAGTACCACTTATTTTAACACATTTATAATTTTAATTTGTTAGGCTTTTACATATTTTTCTTAACACTTCTTATTGCCTTCTTTGCTATTTAAATATGTCCTAATAGGGTTGTATTTATTACTAACAATAATGTCTGATACTTCTACATTATATACAACATTAGAATTTTAAACACCTATTCTTCATTTTGTGAAGTTAATTCAATACTACAAATATAAATACATAAAATTATTTATTTTCCCCCTACCTTATAAACTGTTTTCTCTGCCTAGGGTCTCGTCACACGAATGTTAGAATGCAAGCATGGTTTACAGGTTATGTGAATAACTTACACAACTCGCTTTTCGTGAAGAGAAATTAATTAAATTTTATTTTTTCTTTAAATTTTTCTATATCAAATTATTCTTTATTCATTCCTGTATCTTTAAAAAACAATCTAGTACTTCTAGTCAAATTTTAAATTGAATACAAATTTCTTGAAATAACTGAAACCTAATCTGGTACCATTTAACTTATTTAAGACATCTTACCTTATTTTAAACAGACAGCCCAGCCTGCTAGCATTCTCACATTCACTCTATTTAAAATAAAACCCCCTTTTATTTTAACATGTGATAAAACCCCTTGTAAAGAAAAATTGACATGATTCTGATAGGTTACCCAACCGATGTTACTCCTTTCTTGCCCACGTGCGTATTAGTTACAAGTTCCACTCACATCTTCACTTCACTTTGTTCTATTTATTTTCACTAAATGCCATTTTAATTTCGCTCGCCCGTTATTTTTCTTGGATCCCGGTCGGGAGGATAGTTGTATTAGACGGGGTCCTTCATGTTTTATAAAGTTCCGTCCGACCGGGTCCACGCGACACTGTTTGCGTCCGTTAGGTGCTGTGGTTTCTAGTGGACTGCTCATACATGATGCCGGACATTACTGCCTTGGCTGGGAACAAATTTCTTCGTCGTTCGCAGCCTTCGTTATCAAAGTTTTAGTGGCAGTACACATGACACACAGGATTTTTGAGTGTTGAACGTCGACGTCACAAAAGTAGGGTGGACTTAAACTTTATTTCCGTCAGCTCCGACCGCGTGGCGAACAAAAATTCTTCTCTAAGCCATCTTGTGTCCAACAACTCCGCGTCGGTCTGCGCTCCGCCGATGTAGTGCGTTTGGGCGTAGATGCCACACAGCCGCAAAGTTCTAAGAATCAACGACTGGCACATTCCTTTGCAAATGTTTCATCACCCAGCTACAGCGTACCGTTTCTTTGTTCGCACAATGCTTTTATTCAAACACGTGGCTGTACACACAGATGGAAAATAATTTAGAATTTAATAAAAATAAAAAGCCCCCTTTTTGTCCCGTTACAATAACCCCCCAATGAGATATCTTCTGCCGAAACAGAAGAAATCTCATTGCTAAACCCCTAAGAGGACCGGTGAAAATGTGCGCCAACAACCCCCATTTGTTCTTGTACATCCTGGGTAAACAACCCCCTGGCTCGGCGACTATGGCCGCATCTGAACGAGATCACTGGACTTCTCTATACAAGATCCCAACACCATGAAATCGAACAGACACGCACCACAGCGCACCTCACCTTCTATCATGCCACCCCAAGATCCAAATCCCTGGTCTTATATCATGCCAGATCCTCAACCGATATGTTCCCCCTTTTCATGCACACTGGGCTGCCTTTAGCAGCTACTGGGCTCGTACACACACTTATAACTACATCCTAGCAAAACTTTCATTTCTACTTTCAAAAATTTACTTAAGTTAAAATCAAACAGTTCTATCTCCATTACTTCTTCAAAATCAAAAATAAACTCTTTCATCTGAATTGATTAATTCTCTTCGTTACTATTAATACTTAGAAAACAAATAAATGGAACATTTGATTAAAACATGAACTTCCTTATCCTAACATTTGATTAGACATATATCCTAAACAATACAATTCAATAAAAAAAACACTATTAATACACCTAAACAATAACATAATCAGAATTCAAAACATCAATTAGATGGCAGGCACCAAAAATCAATTTTTTTTTTCAAAAAAAATTTAAATTTATCAAAATATTATTCTTGATTTATTTCGAAAAAAGTTACAATTATTTAAATCCATTAAACATCAAAAGTGGCATCACTTCATTGCCAAAACTGGTTTAGTTTACAACATCACCCATCAGCTGATCAAACTGGGTCAAGTCCACAACCTTGACCTACACAGGTTATACGTAAGCTACCTCAGAAAATACATTAAACATCTTCAAAGTTTTTATCTTCAAACACAATAAAATATAATAAAATAAGACATTTAACATTAACAAAGTATTAATACAATTAACAATAAAATTGACATTTAAATTATTCAAAATTACACATTTTACCACTTGACTTCATTCTCACATTCTATTAAAATTGCCACTTGTTTCAATTAACATTCTACATTTTTACTATAACTCTCCTTCTTTAATATTCTCATTCCCCGTTAGTTTGGGTGATTTAATTATTTATACTAACTTGATTTACAACTCGGCATTTATATATATATTCTTAATCCCTTCTGACTTTAATACCACTAACAGCTTAACTAAACATGACACCCATCTCTATCAAAAACATCTATCAAACATCTCTAAACCCAACTTACTACTCAACTCAATTCGCATCATTCTACTCTTACATAAAAAAATATACTCTCTAACCCTTTGTACTCAGGATGTGTCCCCCCCCCCAAAAGCTCATTCCCTTATGTTGGTTCCTGGAATTTATCCCAAAGGCAACCCTTTCCAGCGCTAAAGGGTCCCTTCCCGTCCCAACCCTTTTGTTGCGGACTCCTACCACACTATCCCCTCTTACAAAACTCCCATCAACTAATTACCATTCTCATTACCTCACTTCAACTACAACAAAATATCTCCAATTACTTATTACACCAAAATATCAATCAATACTCTACATATTATCCTCATAGCTACTGTGTCACTATCAATACTTCTCAAATTCTACATTACATTTATTCATAACAATATTATTCTCTCTATTCCCCTTTAAACTTAACATGGACTGATCTACATGTCCCAACAAAATATTAATCACCCAAAATCTACCTTTTACTATCTTTTCCAAATCATTTAAAATTCTCAACTATATCAAATTATTTTCATTATTTAAAATAAAGTCTTTAACACACTAAAATCATTATTCAAACATTAATTACCTTGGAAATTTACCAACAATTTATACGTGACATTCTACAGCGGATCAGCTGATTTTCTTAGCAAGGTGAATGACCTTACTACAAACACATTTCAAAATTCTAAAAATCACACATTTCATCAATCCTTATCTCTAACACAATAAAATAATACATTTATAAGATAGAATAAACACAGTATAATAAACATTCGAACACCTATTTATCAAATCATAGTACAAGCATTTAATTAGTCCAAGAACGAGTTATCATCTTTAGGTTACAAAAAATTTAAATTCGTTGCTCCCCTGAGCAACCACCCAGCCACACGCACTATTGTTTTTTTTTCTGTTGGACTGTGGCGCCCATTTGCCTCCACAAGGACGGCATAGGTGGAGGAATTTATCTCTCCGTGTCCTTGCTTCAGCGTTACATTTGAAAGATTTAGACATCAACATATCTTTTGTTACATAATTACACACCCTTAATGCGGGTCTACCACCTGGCTTTGCTGTTCCTCCTCGAACAGAGTGGCAGCCGCTGTTCCATAGTTTCCGGGATTTCCCCTAGTTTCACCCCCCATCAATTTCTAATATAGACCAATTTCAAGCCAGCTATGGTCAAGGTTCTTAATTTATGGCCATAGCTGACCGCTAGCCAAAACCACGATTAGTGCTGGTAAGGCAGTAATCGCCCGAAAAGTCGGGGAAATCAACTCTACTTTCAGGCATGTTACATAATAATT
The DNA here is from genome assembly GCA_034769895.1 of Magicicada septendecula. Classification (NCBI taxonomy): domain Eukaryota; kingdom Metazoa; phylum Arthropoda; class Insecta; order Hemiptera; family Cicadidae; genus Magicicada; species Magicicada septendecula. The sequence goes on along the minus strand of CM068369.1, from coordinate 299,681,404 downwards.
TGTCTGCACGGCACGGCAGTCTATCAAGGTGCAATATAAAATTGTACAAAAGGGTGTGCCGTGCATTTTGCGCCATTTCGGCCTCCGATGGAGGTAACACTCTCTATTACCCCCAACACTTTCCACTATCCACTGTGGCACATGCCACCACAGCGATAGCACACTAATAACTAAACTAAAACTTCCTTCATTTGCAGTTTCTACACTCCATTATTATGTCACTTCTATAAGCACCAATCTACCCCCCAAAATTACCCACATATCTTGTATAATACATTACATAACATAATAAACAAATAGACATTTTGTAGCGGGTCAATTTTTGGGTTTTTTTGTTTTAACCGTTTGGGGCATTTATATATTTTTATTCAGTTCGTTTTCGGTCGGGAGCTTTATAAAACATTGCGAAATAATTGTATTGTGCAACGTATTTGTCCGTACAACAGAACAGTGTTAAGAAACAGTTCGAAACAAAGCAGTAAGGCGCAGTTGTTGTCGAGGAATGCGGCAGAGAATTCGCGCCAACTTAAAAATTCACAGAATTCTGTACTGGTGTGGCAGTGCACACACGCCACTACTCGCGCGTGAGCGCCTACCCAAGCGGTGGTAAAAAACCAAGATGGCAAGAGAGGATAATATTCATCGCGTTCTCCAAGACCTTGCGGAAATGCTGTTTTAAGTCCCACCTACTTTTATGACATTAGCCAGTGCCTAGTTGAAATCGTCTGCTATCGTCACTCCAACAACTACATGACTAGTATGAGTCGAAACTGGGACGACTAACTGGAAGGCATTGATGTCCGTCGTCTTGAAAAAAATGCTCCCGGAGTGGGGAACAGAGAGACGCCATATAGTCCACGAGGTACAGAGTTCACCTACAGACGCTGATCGTGTTGTGCGGGCCCGGTCGGACGAACTTTAAAAAATGTGAACAATCAGTATAATACCGTTTTAACACCGACCGGGACCCAAGGAATTAATAGATAATAGACTTACTACATTGGTTAACTGAGGAAACGAAGTTATAAATAGACAAGTTAACGGGCAACGAATCGGGCGAAAGGAATCCACGTGTTTGGCCAGAATCGCGACAGTGAGGTGTTACCGATACAAAAATGAATTTATAAAAAATGTTAAGGGGTTTGTTAATATTTTGTGTGTGTGTGTGTGTGTAAAAAATGCAGACTGGGCAGTCTGAATGGTATAAAATAAGGTAAGCCATAGTTAGTAAGTTCAGTTACAAGCAAGGTGCAATAGCGCACAACATGTGACACATGTAAAACCTATATATGGAAAACGTATAAATTCAATATTGCTGATCAATAAAAGAAAAATAATTTCTCTTCCAAAAAATTGAGATTTAAATTCTTTCAAAACCTTATTTCGTTATATGTATCGTCAGAGTTCGTCGAACGAAATGGGTTAGTCCACACTATGCGATCCGGCCAGATCAAAGTCGTAAGGTAAGTGGGAGTTTTAATCTGAATAGATTTTATAATACCAAAATTAAGAAAGTTACAATTGGTGCCGTGATTTCCAGGATTTAATATAACTGAAGAGGGGTTATTTTAACACCGGCCTACATCTGACGATGCATAGCGAAGTAGGGTTATGAAAGCAAATTGATTTGGTAAAATATCAGTTTTGAAATAAAATTACTAATTGACAGTTGTTACGTAAGAAAAAATAGATAAAGTAAAAATGTCCGAGAATACAGAAAAAAGTAGTATAATAAATTCAATGATGAGTGAAAGTGGCGTTGAGTCGCAATCGCTGGATGAAAGTGGTATATTGAGGGGGGAGACGGGTGCTGTTACAGAAACAGTTATCGGCAGTAATGTAATAGTTCATTCCACTCCGATTGCGTCTCAACCACAAGTAAATGAAACAGATGCTGATTCGGGGATTCAATTGACCCCCGTTTCAATTAATAAAAGTAAACAATCAGAGGAAACAAATATGATGAGTATTATGCTCAGTCAATTCGAGAGAATGAATAGTAATTTTGAGACTAAATTCAATATAATGAATAGTCGTTTTGACATAAATGAGAAGGAATTAAATAAACGTTTTGATGATAATGATAAAATTTTAAATATAATGAAAAGTGACTTTAATAATAAGTTAGATGAACAGAGAAGAAAATGTGAACAACAGAATATTCAGCTTCAGCAAAATATAAATATAAAATTTGACGAGTTGATAAATAACATACAAGACAAGAGTGTATGTCTTGGAAATGCCAATGAAATGACAAAAATTAGTTCGAATAAAGTAGAACAGAGTAAGAATAATACAAACGAAAGCTGTAATGACAGTGTTGTGTCAGGCAATTAATTAATAAATAATAATGATGTTAATAATAACGAGAATAATAATGTGTTTGAGAAATTGGTATCAGAAAGTGATACGGTAAAAATAAATAATGAAAGTATAGAATGCAGTGATTATGAGATGTTAATGTGTGTCAGTGAGTTAGAGAGAGAGAGAAAAAATAATGTTGTAGTAGAGTGGGGACAGAGGGGAAATTTTCCTTTTATTATTTATGATGATTTAATGTGGTCACAAGAGTTTTTGAAGGGCAAGAGTCCCGTGTTAGTAGAAGAGTTGAGTTTATTTTATTTGTATAAGTTTATACCCTCTGTGCGGAATGATTTTATAAGTATGAGATGGTGTTATGATGAGAGTGATTTAAATAGAGAATTGTGTGTTGAGAGAGAGATAGAGTTATATGAATTAAAGAGAGATTATGAGGAGTTGAAAGAAATATTAGAAGTATATTTAAACCCGAATGATGTAATTGATAATACAAAAGTAACTAACCCGATATTGGAAATATTTACTGACGGAGAGTTAACAGAAATACTTAACGCAGACTTGGTGAATGATTATTATGGTATAACAGATAAATTGAAATTGTTTGGTTATGACACACAAGACAACAATATGTGTGTCAATACAATTGAAAAGTGTTATTTAGAACCAAGATTAATTTTTGACGATGGTGGCTGAACTAGAATATCAGTGTATAGACCTTGTTTGAATTTTATAAATTTCTGGTAATGACCTTGCTGATTTGGACATCTGAAGTGAGATACACTTGAACAGTTTTGACGTATATTTTGTAAATAATATTGAATTCATTTGTGTGTATTGTGAAATGTAATGTGTATATGTTTTAGAAAATGTTGTATTAATAATAATAATATTATTAATATTTTTGCACTCTAATTAAATAACAAAATAATTACGAAGACAATAGTTAATGATTTGTAGAATGTTGATAATAATTGAGATATGTTATTTTAATAATCAAATGAATATTTAATTTTAATAATAAATTTAATTAAATAAGTGGAGATATGTAGATAGTGTGATTGAATATTATGTGTTTGAATTTTATAAGGTAATTAAATTGTGTGATGAGATTTTAATTTAATAATCATGAATAAATAAATAAATGTTAACTGATCTATTTTGTGGAATAACTTAATGGTTAAAAATATATGTTAATAATAAATTTAGAATTTTTGAAAATCTGATTACAACACAGGATAAATTCATCATGATGATAAATAAAAAGAGTTAATGAAAAATTTTAAATCATAATGTTTATAAATTTTTATATAAATTATTTAAAAGAGAATTGTCTGTTTGATGTA